>JAWWMP010000116.1:41105442-41169216 GCA_035047865.1 Dendrocincla tyrannina
TGGTTTGAGTTTTAATTTTGTTGGGGAAAATATTCGAATCTAAAGTTCTTTCTGCAATATTCAAGCAGATTGTAACACCAGTGGTGTCAGGCTATATGAACATGAGGCCCAGGAGAAGTCAAACACAGAAATGAGCATGAGGTCTCATAGTACTAAGATCTGGAATGCTCAGTATGCTTTTGTTTTTAAAAACAGAGCTCAACTATTAAATGCCATGGGAAGTTGTTTTCTCTACAGTCACTACTACATATTGGGGACTGAGCTTCATCTTTCAAAGAAGACAGCATGGCTTTGAAAAAAGAAGGAACACCTAATCCTTAGTGGTCTAGACAACAGTATCTTTATACATATGCTGTGCTTTATTTGAAGCATTCCCTGGTACTTTTCCAAGATGTGTAATTTCATGAAGATTGATCTCAGAAGACTGGCTACTCCCTTCTCCCCATGTATTCCATATAATGTTTTCTGGTCTGCCTGGGATATGTTAGTTCTTCAATACCAAAACAAAACACAAATATAAACCTCTGTGTGGCCTCCACCAGCACTTTTTTTGACTCTTGGTTGAAAGTGCTGATAGGTACAGCTAGTTCTATTGTCCCACAAGACGAGCTTTTATTTTGGTGGAATGATTGCACAAATTAATTTATTCAGCTTTTAATTTAGAAGCTTTTCAAAAGAAAGGATAAAAAATCTATGCATATTTTAATACAGTCATAAAAAGATATTGGAAGGGTCCTCTGGGCATCATCTTGTCCAATCCTCTCTGCTAAGAAGGGCTTCCTACAACCAGTTATCTAGGACCAAGGATGAAGACTCCACAACCTCTCTGGGCAGCCTTTGTCAGGACTCAGTCACACTGAAAGTGAAAAAGTTTTCCTATGTTCTCCGTTTTCTTATTCTCCCCTTTCTTAATCTTTATTTTCTTCTTTTTTAAAAAGAAGCTTTTAATGACACTTAACTAAGTTGTGTGGACAAAAAACACACCCTGTACAATCTAAGATTTCACAATAGATTGAATTTAAAATTGTGCATGAATTTCTAACAAAGCTGAGATCAATAAAAGTCACCAGTTAAATATATCCCATAGGTCTTGAATATATATTATCTCTGACACGGCAATTAATGATTTTTCCTTTACAGTATTACTCTGGTGAAGTCGAATTTTTTGCTTCATTTGCATAAATGATGGAGGAAACTGCAAAGTGGCTTAAAGTAATAACAGAGAAGCCTTTCCTAGATCCCCAGATGAAGTTAAGAAACAGTCTTCAGATTATATTTTGCTGTATTTGAATTTATGTCAAGTAAATAAATTATTCTAGCAATTTTTCTGACCTCAGTATGTTTATCTCCAAATAGAATGTGAATTTTGGGGCATTTATAAGTGAGCTGGAGATTCAGAGTCCTAGAAACCCATGGAAGTCAGAGCACACAGTATACTGTACTCCTTCAAGAAAGTTTTTACTTAAGAAACATTTTATTATTAAAAAAATGTGTTTGATGCGTGGACCTTGAACAGATCCACACTTTTCAAAACTTAATAAATCATACAGACTCTGGTTTTCCAAAAATGCTGTTCCACCCACTCTCCTGTTCCGCGAAGACTGCAACAAATGACATACCTTTCCTTTAAGATTCCCTGATTCATGGTCTGTCAAAACAAAGGGTAAAAAAGTTCCACATCTGAGGATCTTTTTTGAGACTGCTCTGCCTCTGATTTTCCTTGAGAAGACTCAAACATAGTAATGCAGGAAGAAAGAGGTGCACATTCATCAAGGAATAGGTTCTATAGGCCAACATCAACTACTTGAATTGGATGCAGAAATGAAGGAAATATCATACAGCTAGCAAGGCAATTGATAAAAAATTAACCAGAATTTTGCTGGAAGACCTTTTTCATTAGAGAAGATGAAACTGTTGAACATTTTCCCCATCAAATGAAAAGATGATGCCTCTGCTTTAGAAAATACGCTATTTGTAGACATGAAACTGTGAGTGTGTATAGGTAATATGGCAGAGGCATATGATATAGAAGATTTTCTAGGACTAGTCATATGAGGAATGACTGAGGGAATTGGGTTGTTTAGCCTGGAGAAAAGAAAGCTAAGAGGAGACTTTTTCCTCTCTTCAGATACCTGAAAGGTAGGGGTAGTTTGGCCTCTTCTACCAGGAAACTAGCAATAGAACAAGAGAACATAGCCTCAAGTTGCACCAGGGTAGATTCAAGTTGAACATCGGGGCGAATTTCTTCTTGGAGAGGGTGAAGCCCATTCCAAGTATTGGAATAGATGAAATGGACTGCCCAGGGAGGTAGTGGAGTCATCAACACTGGAAATGTTCAGGAAGTGACTGGACATGGCACTCAGTGCCATGGTCTAGTTGACAAGGTAGTGGTTGGTCAAAGCTTGGACTCAATGACCTCGGAGGTCTTTTCTAACCTCAATGGTTCTATGATTCTATGCAGAACAGAACATAAGAAACTGTTTCACCGTGGTTTTGAGCCTCTTAGACTGAAAAAGACAGACGAGAGAAGGGTTTACTTGGAGGCTAAAGAAGGCTGTTATAAGCCTTTAAAGCCAATGGCTTCAGTTTATGAAGCAGATGACTGTATCACTTGGTGGAGAAAATACTGTGGCAGCCTGTCCTGAGCAGCACTCCCAAGTACATCCCGGCCCGACACTTTATTCGGGTCTTTAGACTTTCTAGATGTATTAGCAGAAAATAGTATTGCTGCTGTGAATGAATCCTAAATTCTGCAGGACCTCTGCTTCTTAGTCATTTAAGAATGCTGACTGGCAAGCAAGGAAAAAATTCAGTGCTAAAGGTCAAAAAAGGCATTTGGAAAAGCATGGTATTATGTTCTAATGCAATTATCATTAGCTTTCTTATTTTTGCTGTGAAGTGTTTTTACTAGTATTGCTGCTAACAACATCAACAAAGTCTTAACCTTTTAAATCTGTTCTTCTTTAAATCTGTTTTTTAATTTGTGGAACAGAACCTTCCTCAAACTTAGTGAATCATCCTGATATTCAGAGCAATTATGTCATTTTGGATTGTTGTTAAGGTAACTCACACCAGAATGTGGCACATAACATAAAGACTTAACCCATGCCAGACCAAGACACCTCTAAACAGTCCTGCTGAACTCGCAGGTAAATACCAGAAAAAGCGAGTTTTTGGAGAAAAATATTTTGTAATTTACTTTAAGTGTCATTCCTTGCAGAAAATATTCCTGGCAGAGAGCAAGGCCAGAAGATCTGTGCACAATGCACAGTCCTGGGCTGTCCTAATATAAGCACAGAGAGCACACCGGGTCCCTGGGATAACCTCAAAAGCAAGTGTCCTTCAAACAGTCACTCAGCCTTATAATGAAGAAGGAGTGTTCCCAGGTCTTCCTACCTAAGCACGTGTAAAACAGAAGAGGCTAGCAAAGCAGAAAATGAATGAGAGCCTAGTGCAGGAACAGGTAAGGACTGTTATCAGAGAAAATTAGGGTCCCTTGGAAGTTATGGGCCAACAAGAAGAATCCAAAGTTCAGTAGAGGACCTGGTTCAAGTACCAAAAGTTCTCAGTATGCAGGACTTGCTGTTACAAGGATAAGGCTCCCTGTACTGTTCCAGTTTGGCTGCCTCAACAGTGTCTTTGATTTTGTCTCAGAAAGGCAGTTTCCCTCCAAACACTCTTTTCGCCAGCTGCAAGCTAAGGCTGCTGATTTAATTTTTCCAGAGGTGGCATATCTTCTTAGTCACTCATATGAACTATTTCAACAGACATTTTTTGGGACAAAATGCACCCTGTACTGCCTTTTTGTGGGAGAACATTATAAAAAAATAATGTAAAAAAATTAAAATAAAATCATAGATCTTATAAAATCAAAGTCCAAAGAATCATATGGGAAGGGGAGTGACTTCACAGTATTTTTGGGCAAGCTTACCTACAAAAGCAGAAAACATGAAAAGGAGCTTTATCATGCTGCACAAAATGGGTAGTTCTTTGAAACAGTGTAAGATGAGAACAAAGATAGCAGGAGCCTCGTGGCCTAACATTTCAGACAGAAATGCAACAAAATTTGGCAGGAAACTGAGGCACTTTCCACTTAGTGCCTAACAGAAATGATCTCTGGCTACTTCCAGAAAGCCTTCTGGGGGACTCTCAGTAGCTTCATGAAATGCATGAACTGCTTTCCGTGTTGGACTGCATTGCAAGCCCAATTTATTTTTAGCTTGCACTTATTTTCTTTGCCTTACATTCCTTTTATAAAGATCTATGGAGGTACAGCCATTGACATCCTTTAGAGTGTTAGAGTTAGTAAGAAAAACAAGCTATATATTTCTACTCATACAACTGGTTTACATTAGAAGGATGGGTATTGGCATTTTTTAAAACCGAACTTCCATAATATCTAAAAGAATATTTTTATTATTGTAACTAACAAACAAAAGAAGTGAACAAGGTAAAAACATTTCCTTGATTTAATATTTTCCTTTTAATCTTATTCTAAGAATCAAACTTGAAAAAAATCTAAATTGCATCATATGCAGAAATGATTGTGTGCAGACTTGCTCTAGATGTATTAATGGATAGGCAGGTATAGACAAAACTGTGCACCTACCTTCATGTCTATGAACGACTCCTTTGCAAATATGTGTAAATACTAATGTGCATATGAGCAAGTGACTGCATATTTCTCCAAGTGCTTCCCAGCAAAATGAGTTTTTAATTGTGCATGCTGTGCTAGCTTTGCAACTTCTATACAGCTTTAATTTCCCTCACACACACTAAATATAATTACATATTGTGTCAACACATACGGATTTGACAGTATATATTATGCATCTACCTGAAATTTCTCATAAGAAAAATTTTCCTGAAAATGTCTTGAGTCTAAAAGCAAAACAGAATAAATGCTGCATACAAAAACAACTTACTAAAAAACGTTATTGCTTTTAAATAAGTAATTTTCATCCAGTAAATTTTTAAATATAAGAACAATCCTGTAATACCAAAATAACATATGCCTAATCTGTTAGGCACTGATGGAGACTGCTGACACAACACTTAAGAGTATGGTCATAGAAATTTTCTTTTTCCTTTCCTGTAGACTACACAAATATGGAGATATTAAATTTTAAAAATATTTTCTGCCATGAGAATGTCTCTCTCCCACTGTTCCTTTGGCAAAGTGGAAGTGGCAGAAAGGAAATAGCTTGCTGGCAGTATAAGTGCAGTCTTCATTTATAGAAGAATAATTTGGAACATTTGTCACATGTAAAAGGCAACACTTAAAGACAAATCAATGACGAGCTGGATTATGTTCTCAGTTTCAGGATGCAAGTCAGAAGAATTTCTGTTTGCTGAAATTATTCCATCTTCACACCAGTAAAGTTACTTGCTGAAGTGGGTATTCAGGGTGCAAAGTGTATCTAAGGTAGTAGTCTCTGCATCAGGCTGACATTTCTCTTTGGGCTAGGGCTCGTGGAAAGCTGGACAGTTTTGATTATAAGTCTTCATCTACCAAGTCATGGCAGAAGAAAAGAATATGGCTGTACTGCCTGGCATAGGAAGAGAAAAAAAAGGAAAAAAAAGGAAAAAAAAGGAAAAAATAAAAGAGCAATCATATCAAAGCAAACCGTTGTTAGTCCCTGTTTTTATTTTCTAGCACAAGGCTCAGTTTCTGCAATTGTCTCTTAAGCAGCCCTCTATAAGTAACCAAGAGGAGCAAATGTTATCAGTTTCTACCATTTTAATAAATATATGTTAAAAAAATGCAATTAAAATGTCTCAAGAAGATATATTTATCCCAATGTTAGTCTTAAACGGTTATAGTCAAGAAACTGCTGAAATCTAGATAAATGACGAAAAGACAGATAATTCCACTACAGTAACTGTTCTGATTCAAGAAGAATTTTGCTTATATTTTCTTTAGCTATGGAAGTCTCAATTTGAAAATTTATAACCCTCCTTCTCCCTTCCTTTCACTCCATTCACTGCATGAGGCCAATCTTTTATTCCTTGGAAAATACAGCAGACTGCAAGAGTGCTAACACTGGGCCAGTACTGCCAAAGAGGCAAAAAAATTGATCAGGTAGCGTGACAACAACTATAGATGCAAAAAAAGGAAGAATCTTATAAAACATATTGAAGAGGACCTCAGGTGGTCTATTTCTCGGCCTTCAGGCAAGGAGAAAAATTTGGCAACAAGGCCACTTAATTATAGTACCCACTTTCATGCACAAGGCTTAGTACAACAAAAGAGTCTGCGAAGATCTGGTTTTCTGTAGATATTTTCCCCAAGTTTAAGGCTGGGAACTCAGGTGAGCAGTTTTAAAAAATTATTTGGTGGCAGCACAATCCAAAAAGAGCTAAAGGACAGGAAATGAATCAATACTATGATCAGAACCAAGAGAGGCTGTTGAGTTAACAGTCACAGAAAAAGGTTAAGGGATAAAATAACCTGATTGTAAGATATAAGAAGGATTTAATAAATTTGTTTTGCAAAAACAAACTTGACAGATTCCTTGTTTGTACTAGGTACAAATTATATGAGGAAAATATATGAAGTAGAAGAAAATAAGATAGGAAAGAAAGCAATGACAGGAAAACAATGCCTGATGACTGAGGTCAGCCAAGTGCAATTGAAAAAGAAGCTGTAACTACTCTGGTTTTAACAACTGGAACAAAGCACCAAGGAATTCACAACTCTTCATGCCTCCAGCTTCAAACTTTCCATCTTTATAAAGGCTGCTTTCACCAAACATTAGACTCAGCTCAAGGCCAGCAGAAAGCGATATGATGAAATTTGATATACCGTGATCTTATGCTTAAAACCTAACTGCTCAACTTCCATTAAATTCTGTGTCTCTCTAACATAATGAAAGGAATGGATAGCATTTAGATTGAGTGCCTCCAAAGGAAACCAGATGCCATAGACAACACTGCTGGTAATCCTTTCTGGTGTTGAAACAACTTCTACTGCACACCATGCTCTCCTGGGATGTGCTATCCCTAAGACTGGAATTTTATAAAATAGAACTTTGATCTATGTTTTATCTGACATTATTCCAATTATCCTGCCAAATTCCAAGTGTGAGTAAACACAGTCTTGACCTTTACCCTCACAGCTTCTGCTGGAAAAATTTCCTCACTTCTTGTCATGTGCAGCATTCTGTGAGGAAATACATATGCAAAACCAGGCAAAATACAGTAGAAATGATAAGTTTTATATAACATAGATCTATCCTTATCAGAAGAGATATAATTCTGTCTTTAAACTAATTTTTAAATACAAATATGCCCTCTAAACAGATAGTTAGGCATTAAAACTAAAAGCAGTGGAAAGATTCCTACTAACTTTCCTGAGCACAGGATCAAACTTAGATACTGGCCATGTACCACACGACATGTTGTACCTACTATGTACTCACTATATTAGATTTATTTAGATTTTAGCTTTCTATTCAGCTATTAATGTTATCTGAAGATTTCCTTCTCAACTGAGTCATACTGATAAAATGCTGTCTACTGGATTTAAGGGCAGTCATCCATTGCTGTTTGTGCCCCCTGCTTTAATTTTATGTGGATGTTGTATGGATTACAGAAACACAAATAAACAAATTCAAACAATATGGAGGGTTGATGGATAAAGACAGAGTTGCAATCATATGCTGTCTCAGATGAGTAGGGGTATGACAGTGAGGACCAGAAACAGTTACTGAAACCTCTCTAGGGTGAGGATCCACTTTGAGAACACTTGGAGATAAACCTCCACATCACACTAGTGAAATATTCTGCAGGTGGATGGAGTGGAGGAGGAGTGGGGGGAGAAGCTAATACATCAGCATTTTGGTTGGCTCAGTTTCAAACACCACCACCGCTGCCACTCCATATGCTACAGTCCAAAACCAGAGTGTTGCTACTCTGTACTAGTAAACTACTGAGAGGAATGGGAGCCCAGTGGGCACTGTAAAATTTATCGCAGCTCCCAAGTCTCACTCGGTAGTGTCTTAATAATGTTCTTAATTGCAACTAACCCTCTTTCCAAACTTTCAACTCCCTGTCCTACCCTGCTCCTGTCATTAGTATGAGCATATTAAGGCACCTACATGGAAATAGAAAAGGTTAAAGCCAGAAGTGCAGGCAGGTGAGAGTAGTCAGGGATGTGTGCCTTTTGGGGAAAGCAGTGAAACTGATGTAACTTTTGGTTACTTAAAAGCTCAAGCACTGTAATGCTAACTGCTGGATAGTTCTGGAGTCCCCAGCATAAGAAGGATGTAGACCTGTTGGAGCAAGTCCAGATGAGGGTCATGAAGCTGGTAAGAGGAATGGAACACCTCCCTTATGAAGATAGGCTGGGAAAATTTGGGCTCTTCGGTCTTGAGAAGAGAAGGTTGTGTGGACACCTCATAGGAACCTTCCACTATTTGAAGTAGCCTACAGGGAAGATGGAGAGGGACTCTTCATAGGGAACTGTAGTAATAGGACAAGAAGCAATGGTTAAAAACTGAAAGAGGGGACATTTAGGATAGATGAAATTATTTAGAAATTATTTACTGTGAAGGTGGTGAGGCACTGGAACAGGGAGGCTGTGGGTGCCCCAACCCTGGCAATGTTCAAGGCCAGGCTGGAAAAAGCCTTGAGCAACCTGGTCTAGTGGGGAGTGTCTCTGACCATGGCAGGGGAGATTGAGACTAGATGATCTTTAAGGTCCATTCCAACCCTTTAACATTCTATGATTGTATAACAAGATGTGCTAACTGCTTACTTACCTACTGTTATAATACATGAGAGACACTTTTCTCTGCATCAACACTAAGAGGTATGCTGGCTTTGAGGCTCCAGAGCCAGCGGCAACTCTGATCATTGATGCAGTTACAGCCAGGTGCCACAGATATGCCCCCACCATGATGTTCACTAGGTTTGAATTTTTCAGATTCTTTTTTGTGAGTACATACACAGTCTCCTACCCTGAGCCTCATCCTAGAGAGGAAATAATTGACATTCTCTTGCCAGTAGTAGCCAACTTTCAAAAGCATGAATGAGGGGGAGAGAGTGTTTTGAAGCTGTCTTCAATTGTTGTACTTGATCCAGTTGCTTCTGTTCAAAGAACTGTAAAAAGCACAATATAAGATGCTCCAGAATTTTACCAGGCTAGACATTGCAATAAAAGGCAATTTCACAGGTAATAGAAACTTCAGCCAGGGAATTTCAGAGCTGTATACCCAGATTCCCTCCTCTTTCTGTTTAGTTGCACAGAACAAACCTTTTTTTCCCATGAAACTCAAGGTTAAAGTATGCAAACGGTCATAACCACTGGTAACAACAGTTTACAGAGCTGCTTACTTCAAAAAGAAAAAAAGAAAAAAAAAGGAGAAAATGATTCATCAAACCCTTTAGGAAAGCCTTGAATACTGCCTTCTGTGGGTTTCAGGGCTGGTTGAACTTAAGAGCCATTCGTTTCTTCAAACGCTGCTAGTGAAATTCTTTGCCTAAGGCATGGAGAAAGGTTTTCACTTATTTTTTACAATAGGGATTTAGAGGTGGTCCTGATGTGATGAAACAGCCTGTTTAAGACAGCAGTGCTCTTAATCTGGCAAGAATTATGCAAAATTTCTCTGCATGTAGCAGAAACCTAACACCTCTCTCTTGACCTCTACAACAGCCCTCTGAACCTGTTCCCTAGGCGTTCCTGAGGAAACAGCCAACCATGATGTATTATGTGCATTTGCAAAGGACCAGATTGATGTGACCACCAAAGGAATGTTTCCTTTGCTGTAAGAACTGTCTTTCATAAGAGATTTTCTGTTCCTTTTCAAGTAATTTTTCAGGCATTATTATTATCATTAGCATTTACTGAATGTTCTACATGGTCAAAAATGCATCATATTTATTCATTTCTGGATAAGGTTATTTTGAATTCTTTGAATTTCCTGTAATGTTTCATCTATTCATTGTAAAAAGACAGATGCAATTTTCTTATGTCTAGTATGCACAGGAAAATCCTAAAGTTATTTCCCTAGAGCAAAAGTCTTCATTCATGGGATAAAACACAGGTAGAAAAGTGTAAATTTTTATTCAGTCTGTCAAAAAAATGTAAAATATAGTCACTAGAAACTACATTATTCTTACATTAAGATATAAGCCATTGCCATTATTCTGGAGAAACTAAGTCATGAGACTTCAGCTGTTCTGTTCCTCCACATAAACATCCAACAATTAAAGTAATTACAATTTTTTCAAATGAATCTTCAAACAAAAGTTTTCAAGGTTTCTTTGTACAAAACCACGCACCAAGAAAAGAGCACAAACTCAATTTTCATCTGTGTGTACATTAAAGATCAGCATACAACCTACTCCACCCTCATCTGGCTCATTCACAAGTCCCTTTATTCTCAGTTTATATTAGATATAGCTAAAACTGAAGGTGGGGCTGCAAGTCTGTCCATAGCTACATAAATCTTTCTTCTTATTGTGCTCTTCCGACTTTGAAATTTGAGCAACTGTATACATTTTCCTTTTAATTTTAAATATATTTAATTTCATGCTTAAAAGAACAAAAGGAATTTGTGCAACTAAGGGATCTTGATGTGTCATCAGTACCAAAGGTCAGGCTCATGAATATCATGGCAAAGATGGCATCCTTCAGTCAATTTGTAAGTCATTGCCCCTGATTTGGTTTAGGGTTGTCCAGACAAAGACTCTAGACACTCTTACAAGAGGATCCTGTCTCCATGTAAGAGGGGATGTGAACAAAGTGAAGGAACTGGAATACCCTGACCTCCACCAATACCCTTTTCTATGCAACAACAGCAAAAAAAAAAAGAAATTATGACAGTCATTCTCTGAAGATACCAACTGAGCATTAAAAATAATTAAATCCTGACTTTATGTTTCCGCAAAGAATCTCCAAATCTCAAAGAAGAACAGAAAACTGTTAAGTATGAAAAAGGTTGTCAGCAGAGGAACCTTTCCATAATTGCTCTGTTGCTGGAGAAAAAAATTGCAAACTTAAAACTTTGGCTAGAAAGAAAAAGAATGAAAGAAATTCTGAAGTGAATACTGTGAGCTTGGATTTTCATCCACTTATTCATAACATTTTTTTAATTCTCTATCTACAGTGCAATCTTTCAGGTCAAATGTACGCCTGTCAGCATTACATTTTCATGCTTTCTGTAAGATTTTGAGGTGCCATATAGACAAATAACAGGCATGAATAATTTTCTTCTGTGGCAGCTTTTCCCTCAATTCAACCAGATAAGTGACAAGCACCATAAATAGAAATGATCATAAATAGAAAGTGATGGTGTATGAATATTTCGTGGAAAACTGATTGGAAAAGGACATTTTCCTTCTAACAATACTCATACCTCTGGGTAATTTGGAACAACACTTTTTTTTGGCATACCACATTAGACATTTTGTTTTTTATTATATTTTTCACTGAAACTAGAAACATCTGCTGTCTGATGTCGTCTGGTATACGTGGTAGTAGTGTGGGTGGAGGAAGAGATTTCTTTTCCCTCACAAGAAAGACGCAACTGTGGAAAGTATGAGGTTATGGAAAAGTGTTAGCAGGTGATATAAAATATTTCAATGGTTTACATAGGTTAGAGAACACAGATCCAAATTTTCTCTGAATGATTGCAGTTGTCCTGTCTTTAAAGTACAAGGGTTTGATAACCACAACAGTAACTAGCAAAGCAAAGAATCTATTTTCTTGGAAATTTTAATCCCCAGGGAAGGATGCTTGGCAAACATTTTTTTGGGCTACGACAACCAATACTTGCCCTTCTGATATATTCCAAAGCCACTGTGTGGAATAGGAGAATAAAAGTAGCAACAGCTTAGCTGTCCATCACTCCCTTGTAATTATACCTCTGGCTTTTTCATTTCTCTTCTCAAGGCAGGAATATTTTTGGAAGTGCCACTTAGTTATTTTTAAGTATTTTTGAGCACTGTACCACAACACATGCTGTCCCCAAGTTAGTTGATCCTATATAACTTTTCTTCAGAAGCTTCCTGAAAATTATAAATGGAAGTTTACTAATCTAAGCAGAAACAGGTGATGGTGCCTTCCAAACACCTATGTTCACATACTCAAGTACACAGCTCCAGCAATGCAGGCTGAGACCATACAGTACCTGCACAGCCACACAGCTACACCCCAGTCAGCTGTAGGAACGTGTGCCACAGAAGTCCATAAAGCCATGGCATGGAGTGGTGAGCAGGGAGCAACTACTCGCTCTTTCTCCCACTGCAAGAAACTCTAAGTGATGGGTCCAGTAAAACCAAAAAAAGCGTGGGTTTTTTTCACACATTGTTTAATTACACCGTGGAACTGTTGGTTGTTGCAAAGTTTACATGAGTTCAAAGCTGACCAAACTAATGAAAGGAAAGGATGTCAAGGAAGATCAAATACAAAGACTCCATGTACAAGGAGGAAGTTTGTAAGCCACAGGCTCTTGGGGGCTGGAAGATGGATTTAGGGAAAATTTAGGGAAAGTATTACAAAATCTATTTTTTATACTCTTCACTGCACGTTTGTCCCTATGGTCTTACATCACTTAACATAGACTCAGGTTCAGGAAAGATCTGTGCAGACCAGCATAGGAATAGGCCACTGGGACAGCTGTCCTAACAAGGACTAAGAGCTCAAATTTGGAAAAAAAATTTAAAGAAGGGTGGATGTTTGGGATAAGAGAGCTTGTGGATATTCTCTGTCTTTCTTTTTTTGCCTTTGGAGGGATAGGCTGCCTGTGTTATTCTCTCCTTGCCACTGCTCCATGTGTCTTGGCAAGCAGACTTCAGTCTTATTTTGCAAGGCAGCCTTGCAGGATAGACTTGTCTGGGGCTTTTTCATTCTAATTGGAATCAAATGTTACAAGCATGGAGACATAGGAAATTTAGAGATCCTCTGTGGAAGTGTCAGCATGGGTTTTCTTGATGTTTTGTGTCTTTTGCTGAGTCTGTCCAAGTGTTGGGACAGACTAAACCTAACTCCCAGTCTCAGAGTACCCAGTTATCAGAAGTGTGTAAGTGGGTCAAAAGAGGTTCCTTTCACTATGACCCCGGATGCTTTACAAGGCACCATATACACAGGAGCGCTGCTCTCTGGGTTAGAGATGAGGACCCATTCTTTTCATAAGTAGGTAAAGAACGCAAATTACCATTTTTCTGTTTTGAACAACAGTGAAAATCTGACTCCTGCTGGGACTGGAGTTATTCAACTTATATGATTAATTCCCCTTACAGACTTACCCCTCAGTACTTATGCTATGGTCCCTCTCCACAGATATCCACAAGAGCCTTGAAATGGAATGACATTATTCCCCATGGGTGCAGCTGAGTTCTACTGGGGTCACCCCAAGCTTGTGACCTCTCTCTGAAAGAGGAGCCTGTTGTTTCAGTGCCAGGAGTTAATATAAGGAGCCAGGAACACACTGCTCTGTGCAAGCCTCTGGACAGGCATGCACCACTAGGTGGGCTGTGAAATATAGGTTGCAGCCCAGACTGGACTTGGGGAAACATCATGGAGGACTGCAGAAACCCAGTCCCTGGGTAACCTTCCCTCCTGCATTTTGTCAAGAGCTGTGGAAAACACAAGGCAGGCTATTCACTGTGCAGAGCTACACAACATGGCCATGAGGTCTTTGGGAAGTAAGCAAATGGCATCTCCATGAGCCATTTAGAAAATCTGTGTAATTGTACAGCCTGAGTTCAACAGCTGTATATCTCACAAGTATTTGTATATTTTTTCTAGCTTCCCTTAAGGAAAAGCAATCCTCCTTAGTATGTACCCTACAATTTAGCATGTTGAGGTCTCCTGAAGAGAACATACAACTGTATGCCAGTGACTAAAGACTAAGTAAAAACTAATTTGAGGGTTTGGTCTATGGTGATTTTAAGAAGTCACACCTGGGCTGGGACTTTGGGTGCCAAGATTTTATCCTGGAGCAAATTTTTACAGCCAAGTTTGAAACCCCTGAAAATAAGAAGAGAGGGGAATGTTATAATGGAAATGCTGGCATAACTTCAACTACTGTAGAGCAGCCCAAGAAGCTGATGAGGCTGAGAGTTAAAAGCAAATCTTCCAAATTTCACTCTGCTCAAATAAGGTAAGACATGCTAAAACATTAGACTGCTTAAAAAGAAAAAAAAAAAAGTTTCTTTCACCTCGTCAGAAAGCTACCAGTTATTAAAAAAATAAAAGGTAAAAAATTATGTAAATACACTTTCAATGAAACTTTGCTTTGTTTTCTCAACACCACGTGATTTTTCTGCTCAGTAAAAGGCAATTCAGGAAACTACCTTTAAATGAATTTGACTATGCTTGGCTTGAAATTTGGACTCTACCTATCCAGAATAAGGCAGAATAGTCTGGGCCATTCCCCAACAATAGAGTGGCGACAGGCTAAATATAACCACACTTATGGTTCCAGAACTGGCATCTAACACCAGGGGCTTACAATAACACTGAAGCTGCTGCTGCTCCAGAAACAGCCGAGGCAAGGGGAGGGGAAGTTCTGTTTGTTTTTCAGCCGGGACCTCATTCTTCACTCAGCTGTTTGCTATTAGGACTGGAGCAGTAGCAGTGAGAAATTCATTGCTGCTTGCTCTCTGAATCCTGACACAGTTACAGCAAAGATCCAACTAGCCAAATCCACAAAGGATCAAGGGAAGGGGAAAAAGAGAGCAACAAACTATTACATGCTTGTCGTCTCGCTTTCACAGCACCTTTCATCCCCAAGGAACCTATTTATTGAGAGTCAGACTCTGCCCCATTCCTGCAGAGATGTGTATTAGTGAGTGCTGGAAGCAGGACAAGGAATTTCCTCTCACCCTGCTCCTCCACCCTGCCGGTGCAACTTGTGACTGGGAAGTATTCCCACCAGCACGAGGGCTGCAGTGTCCCTGCAGCTGTCACCTGTGCTGTATCTCGTGCCAGGTCCTCTCCCCTGCCTAGCTGGGAGGAGAAGTGAGGGACAAAGTGGAGTGAAATGGTGGGGAAATAAGGGTGTCCCTGGCATGGAGTTGCAGCTCTCTGCTCCTTAGAAGGGCACAAAAGCAAGCATTAACTTAGTTAAACTTATCCTGATACTCTGACAATTATTAAACACAATTCTGCTTGCACTGACAGAGATGTAAATTGAGGTGAATACTATTGTAAATATTTTCGATAACTTGTTTTGGAGGAAAAAAGAAGAATCAGACTCATCTTACCAGCACATCTCTATTTAGACCAGTGAAGTGATTAACACTGTGCTCCAATGCTGCGGGTGAAGACTCAGCTCCACTGGTTTTTAGTGGAGAATACAGACTTCATAAGGGTGACACAGGCTGGGTGAAAAGCAGAGACGCCTTTTCAACTCAGCTTCTCCAGAGCATTTGCTACTTGGGAAAACCCCAATTCCTATCTGGGACTCTGCTTTTGTGCAGTAGGTGAGTGATAAGAAAGCGAATTGCTGCATTTCAGAGCAGGCTACCCAGCAGCTGCGGAGAGCAGAGAGAGCTTCTCACAGAGAGCTGTGGAGGAGGAGCTCTGACTTGGGGTCCCTGGGTACAAAGGGTGATTTCTGCAGTCCTGCTCTAAAGCACTGCAGCTGAATGACGGCTGCTGGATGCAGACAGCACGGGTGAGAGTTCATGCAAGGAAGCTGGTCAGAGTAGTGGAGTTGATTTGCTTTCATTCTTCTGCAGTCTATTTATGTTTGAAAATAAAAATGGTATGTAAGAACACAGGCACTTTTCTGCCAGTATAGCTGCTTCCCCTTCTGGGGACTCCATGAGGTCTGGCTTGTGAGCTAAGCGATAAGATTCCCAGGACTGGGAATTTGGTTTTGCATTTCATTACCTCCTTGTCCTGTTGACATAATGATCTCATACGCAAAAACAAATCAGTCCCTGACCTCAGCATAACAAACTGGATGCAATACTTGACCCATGGGTTCTGATACTGTCTGCCCGCTTTCTCCTGCTGTCCTAGAGTAATAGGGTCTGCTTCCTGCATACTCCAGTACAGTTGGGGTTATTGCCAGCAGTCACCTGTGAGCCTATCCCTCCCAGCTATGCTTTCTGATTACAGGGTCTCAGTCAAGTATGTCCCCATAGACTGACAAACTAGACATGAAGAAATTCTTGAGTACATAAAAAAAAAAAAATCAGGCAGCAAACAATTGCCTTCATATAGAGAAAATCTGTATTACTCACGAAGAAGCAAAGCCATCGCTAAATCTGTGTCAGTATACATAACCAAGGCTGACTGCAAAGATCACACGTACAGCATAAGCAGTATGAACAGAAACATCTTGATATTCAACACATTTGGGAGAGAACTGCATGTGCTCTGTGCTGCCACCTTAAAACAGGACTTGTGCTTATACTGAAATCTGAACTCCCTGCTAAGTCAAACTGTGCATGCTACATGTTGGCTTGCATCCTAGTCCACATTTGAATGGATCTAGCTGGCCTGGCTGAGGAGGACAATCAGGTGGGGACAGGCTTCATCTTGAGTCTTTTCCTCACAGCCAGGAGGGATCTTTCATGGATATGAAAGAGGCAGGAATAAAAAAAAAAAAAAATAAAAAAAAAAATCACAGCTGTGAAAGCAACAGTCAGTCACCCCCAGGAGGTGGGGTGCTTCCCTTTGTTTCTAACCCATATCACACCGTATTTAGTAGTTGTTCAGGGCTGGCTGTTCTAAGAAGCACACCTGGTACATGCAGAATAACTAATACACCCTACTGGACCAGTTGTAGCCACGAGGTTTTGCTCTGATGTCTGCAGACCATTTGCAATGGGTATCTGAAAAGTAATTAAGAAATTCATGGTCATTCACAAGCTTACACTACACTGCATTGTCAGACAGGAACTCTACTTTCACCAGAAAACTTCAGTAGCACAACTGCTGAAGAACCAGGGCTGCACTCCTGACCTGTGGACATGGAAGTCATGAGCTGCATCTGATACCTGTAGACACTTAATTGCATGGACTAGTGGCAGCCTGCATTGTGACACCCTTATTCACTGTGAAGGAAGAAGCAACCTGACCAGTGAAAAAGGGGAACAGTAGAGTCCACACCCTGTCACACTCCTCATATATCGTTAGTACAATAATAGAGAGCCAGATCCCTAAATAATTGGTTATTTTGTCACTATCAGAAGCAGTTACATTTGAATTTCTGTTAACAAGCCCAGTGTGCATCTGCCAGTTATATGGACACCCTTATCTGACACTCTTTTAGTGTTAATACTTCAGTCCTGTCCTGTGTGAATTTTTAGCATGAAACCATTAAAATCCCCAACAATGGATGATGGGCAGATGACCTAGAGTTTTATTCATGTGGAGTTACCTTTATTTTGACCTGGACTGAATCAGCCTTTCAGTAGACTTTTATCCAAAAGTATTCATTTCATCACTGAGAAATAACTGAAGGTTACTGTACTAAGAAGGCACATCTGGTATGACCCTCATTAATCTTGACCCAGTATGATATATGCTTAGCATGATTTTGGCACTGTGAAAGGAGGAAATAAAATCGTTCCTTCAGAAGCTGTGAACACCTGATGTTCTAAACAGGTTACTATAGAAAGCATATCCCACCTTAGCAGTACACTTACAGACAGAGAGCATCATATAAGTCATCTTCACTTTTTTCTTACAGAGAAAAAAGAGAAAATATCCCTCTGATAACCGGTATGTCTTCATTGGTCCGCAATTGGTTCTGTAAGTTGTCTAAAAGTGCACTGTCTTCCATGAAGGGTCCGCCTAGGTTACAAGTTAGTTACCCCATGAGATCAGCTGTAAACTTTGAAGAACAATTCATTTTAAATATATAAAGACTTCACAGGCCCTCCAAGGACATGTTCATTGAATTTTCCTTCAGCATCTTCTGTATCTGACACAACCATACATCCAAATGTATGCATTCCTTCTTTGCTCACTACATAACGAAAATCAAATCTTTTCTTCATTCTTTCACTGCAATATTTAGTGTGGTAAAAAGTAGCTTCCACCAGTTTAGAATATGCAAACCAGACAAGTAAAATGCCTCTGTAAACTTCTGAAACTATTGCTGTCTTCATCAGAGAGACAGCAAAATCTGTGCTTTTAAAAACACAACTTGAAACTTTGAATTTCTTCAAAGACATTAAATAATTAAATTACAGGTCTTATACTTGAACAAATGAAGCTAGAAAGAAGCTCATAACTGAGCTGGTCATCTCAGTTTTGTCCTCTTAGCCTATTTCCTCCTGTCATTCTTTGTTTGACTATACATGAGTTGAATAGAATTCTAAATCATGTCTTCAATATTTGGGAGTCATGCAACCATCAGGGTTCAGTTATACTATCTAATTGTATCTTACAACCTAGGAGTGCCATTTAAACTTCTAGTGCTGTGTGTGAGTAAAGAAAGGACAGTTTAGGTTAAGTAACATGCTAAATTCTTGAACTCCAAGCATGTGCTTATATGAAATAGTCCCTTACTCTTTGATCAGAATGAGATGTGTTAAGGATAAAGGTAAAAGTGTAAAGCTGTTAGACAAAAACCCAGCTTTATGTTAAGTAAATTTTAAAGAAGACATTTCCTACTATCCTGTTGATGTCACCTGGGGTGTTGTTCCACATGCATATAGGTTTTCAGCACTCAGATGATGTTCAGTATTTGAGGAAATGCTGCACTGTTAGTTTTGCAGTGGTTTATTTCTCCAGTGACCATATGTATATATATCTGAAACAGCAATATTTTCAACAAGACAGAGCTATGCTTTGGGAATCAGGCAGTAGTGTTCTGGCTCAAGTGCCTGAGCTAGGGATGTTTTTCTGCTTACTGTTTGATTGTGCCCCTTCAGGAACAGAACCACACGATGTAAATAATGCTAGTTACAGCAGTTAAAGTGCTGCTAGACTGGTGTAGCCCTCAAGGGGAAATCAGGCTGCAAACCCCCCAGCCCAGAGTGTTGAGAGTTTTGTACGGACATTGCATAAAATGTCAGAAAATTTATAACCAGTGGGGAAATAAATAGTAAAGCTGTTAAATTAATGTATATTTTGGGTGATGTTAATGAGTTTCAACAAAACAAAAAGGAACAACTCCAGAGCAGCCTTATCTGCATCACTCTGAGACTCTGTTTCAATTGTTCCTTGCCTCAGGCATATACTCACTGGCCACAGAAGAATAGGTCAGCAATGTTTTAGCTCCCACAACAAACCAGCTGATGCATCCATAACATAGAATTATGTCTTAGCATCAGATAGTCTACACAGCTTTGGCAGTGGACCTACTTACTCTGAGCTTGGAGGGCACCAGGAAGCAGAGAGCGACCTTGTTGTTCCTGTATGAAAAAAGCCACGTGGTAGTCTTGCTCTGACAAGCAGACAGGTTTACCAGATCTTAGCCTTTTATTCTGACTCAAGAAATTTTTCTCACATATCACAAATGTCGGTGTATATTTCAAGCCTTACAGATGGAGAGTGTGAATTTATTTTTCCCACAAATCTTCTCAGCCTAGTAGCTGTAGGTAAAACCTGAAGAATTTGGTGTAGGTAAAACTTAAATTCCAAAAGAAAAAAAGAAGACAATAAAGCAAACCCAAAGGAGTTTGTTTGAAGCTCAAGTCTTTTAGGACAGTGATGTCATTTTGGGGAAGCTTAACTTAACCCAAGGGAAAGGGAGGACATGTGCATGTCTGGGATTGGAGTCATAAAGCAACAATCTACAGCAGAGCATCACACACAAGGTACTGCTCCCTCCTGCCCCGGGGTTCCCACAGCAGCACAACAGCCACACACTGCCCAGGCAGGGCTTGTCAGGACCAACAGACAAACAGCAGGACTCCCCTCTGCCTCCAGCTGCTAGACCAGAGAGAGAGGAGCAAGAAGGAACCACTTCCACAGCCACCTTACCCTGAAGGAGGCAGCTGCAATGCCTACAAAGATGGGAACAAGGCTTGGGGTACCAGTGCTCACTCATCAAGCGGGGTAAGCTTCCCAGTAATGTGGCACACTGTGCCTGGGGAAAGCCCTAACACATTGTGGTCATTCACATCATTATTAAGACTAAAGACCAGAAGTCTCTAGTTCCTGGTGCTTTAGCGAGACCAGATTTGAAAGGAAACAGTCTGTCCTTTCCTATCTGAAAAGAAGTTGCTGTTAGCTTTTACTGTAGTAATAGGAGAAGTAAATTTACTGTCTTCTTCCCTTCAGGGCACTGTCCACTAGAGAGGGCATCTAAGAGGGTCCCTAAGCAAAGCTGTTACGTGAGGAATCCTGACCAGCAGAAAAGGAAAACAAAAACCAGGAGACAAAGAGTGTTTATTTTATAAAACCTACTGCTGGTGAACCTAGCTCCTACTGCTGGTGAAGCTGCCTCCTCCACCTGAAACTAGCTCAGCTCACAGGCCATGCTGATGCAGGTCACTTCAGCTGTTGTTAGCCCATGATACATGCCACTAAATACAGGTCACTTTATGCAGTGCTGTGTGTTTGTGACTGTGAACTGCAGAGAGTTCAGAGCCAGGGAGCCAAAATATGACCCTGACCATGGGTGAAGGATACATGTAGTTTTTTGTAGCAGCTTTGCAGCATGCTGACAGATGTGCAAGACCATCAGCCCAAGGAGGGAGCTGATGCTCATTCCTGGGTCTGAAACAATGGAGCAATAAGAAAAAGAAAAAAACATTGACCTTTCTCCACTGTCTCCCTTGTTCCCCTGTTTGGATTCTGTGAAGTCTCACAGGTTTTCTCACCTGTTAAGAACTCAGGTGCTCCAAACCCAACACCCTCGGGTGTGTGTTTAGAGGGGGAAGTATTTTGTCTCTCCTTTTAGTCCCAGGGGAAGGACCTTTTGTATGTGATGTCTCCATTTCAGTCCACATGTAATCTCTCAAGGCCTCTCCCTTCAAAGCTGATTTCATTCTCAGTTCCACAGTGAAATCCTGGGAGAAGTCCTTGGCACCCTGGCCACTCATCAGAAGAGAATTTGGGGTTCCAAGACATCAAATAAGGGCTTGTAAGAGCTCACACTGCAATATTTCCTGTATCTAGAATGCAGAGATTATTATCAGAATTCTCAGTACCTTTCTTTTTTGGCCTCAAATACTCTCTGGTGCTCCAGTTTGTCCTCCTTCAGGGCTGCCAGATCTCAAAGCTGGAAAACCTTTTGGAAATTTTTCTTTCAGATTTCACTTAGGAATGATAGAAACCCACTGCCTGCTCCCAGACACATCTCAATCCATGTGGAGAAAATGTTTAAGCTGCTCAAAACCTAGACAGGCACTTTTTGTGGATTAAACAAGGCATTGCCCCATCACGTGCAAAGTTTCCCTTGGTCTGTCTCCGTGCCAAAGCCTTCGCGAACCGCTGCCAGGCTGTTCTGCAGTGCCATCTAGTGACGCAGGCACAGTTCCATAGAGCTCCTCAGTGAGCCCGGGCAGGGCACATCCATCATTCATTCCTACAACGACTTTTATTTTTTCTCTAAGGCTTCTCTTTCCTTCTCATATAAACCCCCTCCCACCTCTTTTGGTGCTTAGAGTCCAGCCAGACTAGCTCTTTCCTCCTGATATGAGGCCAAAGTCTTGCCTCCAGGGCAGTTTACCAGCCCACCTAGAACAACACTGCTAAACATACATGGCAGATTTTCAGTCTGCTACAGATTCAACCGTAGTAGAACGGTAGCATTCTAGATGGTTTCTCCTGACCTTCAAGGAAACCTGGAAATATTGAACTGGGATATGTGTGAATGCAGGCTTCTGTGCTGGGGTGATGTGCAGGTGGGAAGGAGAAAGACATCACACAATGAGAAGAAGGACCAAGTAGGTAAGGGACTTGGGCAGGGAGGTGGCATGAAGTGAAGGGATACACTGGGGAAGAGAAAGCTGAGGTTGCAAGGAGGATGTGGCTGAGGATCAAGAGGACCACAGATGTGGCAGAAGAGGACAAGGGGACACAGCTAAGCAAGGTGCAAGGACCACATTATGGGTGCCTACTTATGGTGGGAGGATGAAGAGAAAAGAATTAAATTAGCAGAAGAGTTGAATGAAGAATGGTGAAACTTGAAACAGTAGTGACAGATGATATAGTGATGCAATGGGAGACAAAAGCAATGGAAACACATCTACTGTGGGAAGGTATGACCAAAAATGGAAATGACCAGGCCTGACCAGCAGCACTGAGAAGCTGGGAGTAAGCTATAGTATCAGGCTGGGACATGTGATCATGGCATTTTACTGATGATGGAGCCTGTGGCAAGAGACAAAGGTAAGTGCCAAATGATGCCTATGCACATGTAGCAATATTCAGGTTTTCAGTGTGGTTATTTAAAGATTTAAGAAATTGAATGTATACATACAAAGTGCATGCATGCACAAACCTTACATTACTTTATTAATATATAATAGAAATTAATAAATAATCTAAAAACTATCTTACTGAAGGATTAAAGATCCAGCTCTGAACCCTCCAAAATTAGTAACTGTTGGATAGGGTTGCCTATACCTCCTAACTGACCACATGCCTTTAAATGAATAGGTATTCTCCCCTGAGAGAAGTCAAGAGGGTGCAGTAGGAGACTTGTCTGTAGGGAACTTTGCCTGCCTTTTTATAGACAGGAGATTACAGGAGACAGTGAGCTCCTGGCTAAGACAGATGAATGATGCCACAGAGCTGGACTTAAAAAGCCAGACTTTTCTCAAGTGGAGTTCAATGTGTGATCTTTGCTTTGGGGGTTTCAGACTGGAGATCTATGAATGTGGTTTGCAGAAAGGCAGAGACATAAAGCTATAAATAACATCATGAAGAATTCCCACACTGAATCACTGCTCAAGACTATACCATAAAACCATCCTGTCTGGAGGGCACATATGTGCCAAGAAAACCATCAGCTTGCACAGTGGCAGTTTCTGGCTTTGCTATGTGTTGCCAAACAATTTACACATGCCCAAGCACAGGTCTGTGTTTTCAGAAGGTAGATGTCCCTGTGGTCTGACTGCCATGATTTTTCATGTAGTTTTATGGGGCTAGGAGTCAAAGTACTAATAAATGTAGTAGCATGTAAACTGATCTTTTAATAAAACTACAGTTATTGGGAGGTAAAAAAAAATCTTTTTCAGATTTCAGAATAGTCTAGGTTGCATTTTCCATTTTGCTTGGCCTGAAATCTGAAGTGGTGGCTGCACTGAGGAAGAAGACAACCCCTAACTATATCTTCAAGCACCTGAAAGAATACCACAATCACTCCCTGTTTTCAGTTCAGTAAGGAAAGGAAATTCATGTGCTTCTAAGTAAAAAAAGAAAAAAAATATGAAAGGGAGAAAAGCCACAATAAACTCATGGGGTATTTTCCATCCTACGGGGCTGGTTTTTCAGTATTTACATTACATAATATACAGCTACTAGAGTTACTGTGTTCTAATCCAGAGAAGCTTCCGGAAACCAAATTATTTAGTGGCTAGGCATGAATGCTAACCCCATCATTTGAAACACAAGCTAATAATATAGAAGTTTATTCTACCCAAGGGTATGTATATCCACCATACTTGAGATGTATTCTTCTGTATGATAGATTCAGTTTGATGGCCATGTTTACAGAGGCTTTCTTCCTAGGATAAATGAGCAGTTTTGGTTTGGGGGAATAGAGACATTTGAAAAGTATCCTAACATAGTGTAAAACACTCCAGAGATCTGGCTACAAAGAGTTGAGGCCTGAGGAAATGAGCAAAACTTCGAAAGGAGAAATGAAATCATCAGTCTCCAATGGGCAAGAGGCCAGCTTGGGTAGGCTGTGGTTGTCACTAAGAGAGTTGCCCCTTCCTGCCTACAATATACAGGGCTCAAGACCACTGGTCATTTGCAATGCATAAACTCACCAGTCTTCCCTTTGATTTTCCCAAGAAACCCTTCTCATGGAGCAGTAAAGACCTGTCAGTGAGATCCCTAGGGTTTGCAAATTCTTTACAGCTGACGTGGCATCCAACAGCCTGAAGCACAGTGTGAAACCCGTGGACAGTAGACTTTGCTATTGCAATATAACATTTAACTCCTCAGCTTCAAAACATAACTCACCACCCACATAAGAGGTCAGTTATGACAGGGAAGTTTGTGCAACAGTGGAGATTCACTGCTGCCTACACGTTCCTCTCTCCCAAGTGCCTCTAACTACAGTCCAAGTCGATATCTTTACCAGTTCCCAAATACCCCACTAACTTGTCCAAAATCTAAAACTATGAAAAGGTGTATTCTTTTTCTTAAAAATATGTTGAGGGCTTCTATTCAAAAACTACCATTAATCTGTTGCACACTACTAGACAAAACCACTAGTCCACTAGTGTGGACTAGTTTTACCAGAAAGTCAGGAGTCGGGTTGGACTGCATCACCAAGCTGTGACTTTGTTGTAGCTGCCAGATTGAGCTGGTTTACAAATAAAATAATATTTTTGAAAACAGCTGTATAAAGTCCATTTTCAAGAGGAGAAGAGTCCCAGCTTACAAGACTTTCCTTTTATGCTATGCCTGGTACTGACTGACTCTTCACAGCAGCACAGCACAGGGAGTGTCATCGTGCCCTATCTACATACATCTACAGCCTGAGGACCTCAGCCTGTCCATAAAGGGTCTGATCCCCACACCACTCTCAGCACATAGGTCAACAGGTTTCATATGCAAACTACTTATAAAATAGTCCCATTTTTATGTAATCATAAACCTGAGGAAAATGGAAACAGTGATCAGAGACAAGACTCAGGAGAAAAAAAATCATTTCAATGGGAGAATATAGGGAGGAATCAGGGAGAGGCAATGGGCAGCACAAGGCAGACTGTAAGGAATGTCAGCTCCTCCTTGGTCTGGAGGAACAATGCAGGAAGGAAACTGGGGATGGGTACTAGAGGTATTTCTTTCTGTGTCGAAGTAACGGGCCTTCTTGCCCTGGTATGAGGCTCCAGAAGAGCAGTGCTTCCCAGCAATTGATATGTTATGGCTTTGGGGATCTGAAACAAAACCCCCAGTTTTTTCTTGGTGTCAAAACCATCAGTGGCTCTTTGCCTTTTCCTGGGAAGCTCAGAGTAAAAACCATGCTCACGAAATTTAAAATAGACAGTCTTTATCCACACATCTGTTTCTCCTTAGGAGAAAATGACATCAGGGGAAAGGATACTTTCTTTGCATATTCTTTAAATCTTACCCCCATTCCTCCTACCTCAAAGCCCACATGGACTGGTTTCATTCTTGCAAAGAGATTTCCTGTAGCCCTAACTGTTCCAGCAGCAGGCAGCTACCTCAGAATGACTGGCAAAGTGTGAAACTAGTCAGAGGTAAGTTTGGGAATTTCATGTTCATGGTGCCAACAGCCCGAAACATCACTGAGGCAAGGTCACCTAGTAATATGGCCAGGTAATGTCTTTCTTGAGGGCTTTGTTTGTTTACAAAGAAGAAATGTGATCTGGCAACTAATTTACCTTCCAAGAGCATCAAAGTTAGGCTCAGAGCCCAATAGGATTGCAATAGGATGACACTCAAAGCTTCATTCACCATGAACTGCCCACAAAGTTAGAAACCATCAAGTGTCAAAACCTACAGCTGAAGAGTAACTTAGTTGTCTACTACCAGGCTATGGTCCTCTGGATTGATCAATCACAAGCACAAAATATGATGCAAGGATTTACAAAAGTGTGAAACTGTTTAAAGGGTGAATGGCAACCAGTCACACAGCTTAAACTGTGCTGTACTGGCACAACAATCCTTAACAGGGGCTGTACTCTCAGTTGGAGCACCCCAAAATAAGTCATTTAACACCACAGAAATTTTTAGAGGGTTTCTTCCAAGTGGGCAATAGCACTAGACTAAGTTGCTAACTCCATCACGAAAGCAGGCCTAGAACTTTTGGGTCAAGCATATTCCCCAACTTCACAAGCATGTAGATGCAAGTGTCCACTCTGAAACAAGCTATGAGTAAACTGTCAAAGAGGAAACTGGACCTGACATACCACCAGTGAAAACATCCTTGGAACACTGCAGGGATGTCTTTCTGATGAGGCTCATGCTACTTCAAGGGCAAGAATCCACATGGATTCAAAGATTCCTGAAAACAGTTTGGCATTAAGAAAAAAAATAGCATTTTTACAAAGGCAAAACACCTGTAAGGGTTTGTTTTGTGGTGGAAAGTGGGCTGTGCCAGTAGACAGGGAAAAAGGGGAGACAAGCCTGCTGCAAAACCTCATTATGCACCTCATCACATTCTGAAATGCAGATTTTTGAATAAAACAAGGAAACTGATCACAGAGGGTGAGTTTAACAAGTGAGTCTCAAATCAGTAAAAAACCTTTTGCTAAGATCACCTGTTACGTGAGGGGTCAAATACCTCTAAGTCTGAGAGGAAAATATTAGCAGACAAAAACACTATCAGCACTAAAATTTCATTTGCTATATTGAAAATTCCAGACAGACAGTAGTTTTATTACATGATGAGTTGTCTCTTAGCATCACGTTACTATCTTCTGGATGATTTATGCTGTCCTAAGAAAACTCTCATGTGCAAAATGTTCAATCAAAAGACATGAGTTCAGTCATTTCTCAGAGCCTGGCATAAACAAAGGTGTTTTATGCCAAATGGACATAACCAGGCAAGATCTTTGACATTCCTACTGCAACAAGTAATGGTTATTAAATATTCTAGCTTTAGATATGACAATAGCTTTCTTGTCTCCTTACATAAGAAAGGGTCATCATTTGCTTTGTTAGGTCTGGAAGGGGGTACTTTGTACCTCAGAGAAGAACAACTTCATGGAATTGATTTTAG
The DNA here is from genome assembly GCA_035047865.1 of Dendrocincla tyrannina. Classification (NCBI taxonomy): domain Eukaryota; kingdom Metazoa; phylum Chordata; class Aves; order Passeriformes; family Dendrocolaptidae; genus Dendrocincla; species Dendrocincla tyrannina. The sequence goes on from JAWWMP010000116.1 coordinate 41,132,229, forward strand.
CACATGTGCTTCAAAGTTTGGTCTGCACAACAGTGTGTTCATTTAACTTCATGATGAGAATGAATCCTCAGTGCAAGAAACTTGTTTTAAAGCAAAATTTTCAACCTGCTGAAGCGTCACACTTGGTTTTATTGCAGTTATAACTAACTGTTTTGTTAGGGTAATAACTAGATTTTAAAAGTGACCCCAGCCCATATAAGATGTCCAAACAAACAAGTCAATGGAGAAAACAAGACATTTGGACTCATAAGAAGACAGCAATGGCAGCCTGGAGCAAAAGTATTGCTTGTCCAATACAATTTGACAGGTTTCATGTATGTTGTTGTGTCACTACAGCAGAGCTTACTAACAGACTATTTCAGTGCATGGGGAATGAATCCTTGACTGAGCAACTTCCATTACACAGATGCTTGTAATCTTTCTTCAGATGCACCAGCAATTTCACTGCCTAGAGCAGCTCGCTGAAATGCAGCAGGTTTGCCTTTGACTTAATTTTGTCTTCTATATGATTTGTGAAGGACTTTTCACATCCAAGAGAAGTAAAGAAATATTAAGACAGAAGGGATTTTTTTAACTTTTTAAAGATATTGGTTGTCTCAAGCTGGACTGCCGGAATAAGGCTGCAGTCTTGGTGCTGCAGAGGTAGTCACAGACTTGCAGTCTGTCACACAGTCTGACCTGCTCTTGTGTCACTTTTTAGAACCTTTCTACTTGGAGGAGCAACACACACATTTCTTCCATGTGAAATTACATTTTGAGGACTGTTCTAGCTGTAAGCATCCAAAATTTCCTGTAGTAACTAATCCCGCTAATTGTACTCTCTGGGAAGAAAGCAGGGGATTCACCTTAACATCCTTGGGAGCAGGAATGCTATATTCCTGTCCAAGAACCACTACATGCTTTCTGGTGATGGAAAAGTTTACCACAGTTCACATTTAGCCTGATGTCCAATGAGACATTCAAATGAGTTACAAGAATATATTAAAATTATTACTACAAAAAAAAGGTAAAAGTCAAAATATAAGTGTTTTAGGCCATAACCACCTCTAAACTGCTGGGGATGACTAACCTCCACCTGTCTTCCTTAAGCCCATTTGAGCCCTTCTCTGTAGTATTTGGTGCTGGCCACAGACTGAAATTATATGCAGGGTCACATGGATTTGGGATGTAGTTCAGTTCAACAACTTTCACGTTTCATTTAGAAATGTTGGTAGTTCCTTCAGCTGTGCTGGCATTTGTTAATCAAAAAAGGAAGACTGACCTCTGATAAAGCTATGCAATCTCCATTTTCTTACACCCATTTTTCTCGCTCCCCAGTTTTGAAAGCAGACCATGCCAACACTGGTGCGATTGAAAGAAGAAACAAGTTATCTAATAACCAGAGGTACTCAGAGCTGTCCCCCAGAGACCACCTTTGTACACAGACTTTGCCTATGAGAGTAATTGGTGCTCTGGCCCTAGTTTCAAAAGACATCTGGTGACAACAGTAGATCTTCAACTTTGATCTATCCCATCTTTATGCAATACAGAAGTTTGATCATTAGCAAAGTTAAAAACACTAGTCTACCAAAACAGTTTCTTTTGCATTTAAGAGAAAGAGCTAATACTTCTTAGGAATAAAATGTTTCCTTTCAAGAGATACGGGCATAACTGTCCAAGCATGTTTTACCTGGAAGGTCATTTTTTTAGTTCTTTCTTTTTTTTTTCCTCTCCGCCCCCCCCATTTCTGTCAGAACACTACATTTAGATTCTTTATCCTCTTGTTTTAAGAAGATTCCATGTTTGTGGAAAGTGTCTCAACAACCTGGAAAGCTAGAGTTGACATCAGCCTAATAGCATGGCAAGTTCTGCAGTTTGCCCAACAAAAGAAGTCATCAAATGCTCCAAATGCTAGGTATTTCACATGTCTTGCAAATTCATACTTCTCTTTCTCTTCTTCTTTCAGGTAAAATAAAAATAATAATAATTAAACAAAAATATAAAGTTAAAAACAAAGGCAAAACCAAAATACCAGACCAAACAAGAAAAATATGGCTAAAAGCAACAGCCATAATTGAGATGATCACCCTCTTCCAAGTGAGGCATAAAACTGTGCTGCTATGGCTGCTTTGACAGCTCATCTGCAGGGCTCATCAGTATGCCTCTTTCCTCACAGCTGCCAGCGTGTGGCCTGGACCCAGTGCCTCTCCCAAAGAGAAGAGCTAAGGAGATGTGCAGAAGGGAAGAAGGCTGCTCCTTTGTTGGCAGGGCAGAGGTTTGTCTGATAGCATTGCAATCCTCCAGGCTTAGTGGGCCTGCAGGAAGCTCCCACAAGTAGCTCGTGGTCTTGTATGCCCAAGGGAGTGCAGGAAAGTGTGTGTCCTTCTGCCATGCAGGGAAGCAACCGTTTCCTATTTTACAAATGCCACCATTGCTATGAAGAGAGGATCTGTTTCTGAAGCGCAGGTTTATTCCTGGCTGTAAAGTTGCATGGCATGATTACAATTTCTATACTAGTTAAATGTTTAAATATTTTCCCATTACCACATGCAAACTATCATTCTGGAGGATCTTATTCACTTTTCTCCTCCTCGTGTGTGATCACTGGTCACAAGCAGTCCTATGCAAAACTATGAATGTGTCAGAGGGACTTGAGCATGGAGAAAAATATCAAAGCCAGAACACTTTGCATTCATACTTGTCTTTCTCCTGCTAAACAGAACCCTTAGTGAATACACAGCTCCAAGTCCCTCATACTTAGTCCTGTACTGTTACAAGCCAAAAAAACACACTTCAGTGGGCACTCTGCAAATGTCACCTGTGAAAGAAACATCACAAGTCAGCCTCCGGAATGACAGGGGCTTTTTCTTGTCCCCTACAACCCACTAGCTATTCTGTGCAAGTCTGCCTGACATTTAGACCCAGACAATTCCTCTGAGTTTCCCTGCTAAGGACCAAGTTTGGTCTCACTTGTGCAGAGTTGTGGTGCATAAGGGAGCCACTACCTGATTGGCTGGTATTAATTTTTTGCGAGGTCAACAATACAGCCTTTGTGTGTTTTGTGAGTTTATTTCTGTTTGAATCTTTTCAACTGGTGTTTTGAGCAACCCGCACGAAATGACAGTGAACATTCTTCTCATATGACTGGTGCATTGTATTTTCTGCAACTCTCTGGTGCAGTATTTTTTTTAGGACTTTATCCCTTCTTGGTTCTTTTACGTCCCTTTATAAAGGAGAGCAGAGGTTCACTGGCTGGATTTCCAACAGGGCAGACAAATTTATTACTGCTAATAATATTTTCAGTTACAAAATTTAATCAGCTGAGCAGCCAAAGCTTCTGACTGAAGTAGGAGGATCCCACATTTGGGACTATCTTCTTGCTCTGTGTAATACATCAGCAGTCCCCAGTCAGAACTCAGTCTCTTCTGGCCACGAATTTGAGAGGGAGAGCATGCAGATGGCTCACAAGCTGACTCCTTGCAGGCATTTAGGGCCCCCCTGACACCTGAGAGCCTAGAAGGGAGAAGGAGGGCAAGGCAAGGGAGAAAACACAGTGTGGAAGAAACAAATCTCAGTTCCCTCGATTCCATGAGCAGTAAGGATTGGGTGGAAGTTGGACTATCTGAAAGGAGAACGAACTGTGTTGGCTCAGGGTGCAAATGGGCTGATACCTGGCACAAAAATGGTTTCCAGGGTGATATGTGACTGTGGTGTCACAGCATGCTGTTGCCCTGTTTTGTTCATCATATCTTTCTTTGGTTCCCCTGCAACACTGAGTACTCTCAACTGCTGACAGATGAGGAAGGTTTCCTGCAATGGCAAAAATGGGTTGCATTCCTGTTCCACTCTCCCTCATCCATCACTCCCACTTGTTCCCAGGCTGGAGCTCACCAACACTTAAGTTTTCCCCCTCTGCATCTCCTCCCAAAACAAAAGTTTCTTTTTGGTTGGGGGTACGTCGGTGGTCACAAACAGAAGGACATTCTAAAGACAGCTAAAGCTGGTAAGCTGTGGCACAAGAGTGGAAATTAACCTTCTGTGATGGGGTAGAGCCAAGGGATCATCTTATGTTGTCTTTACCTGAGATGGGTAATTCCAGTATTTACCACACTGTGAGCACAGGATCCATCCACCAGCTTCAGAAATGTCCTCTTTATGTGCATCTTCCACCAAAAGCTCTTTCTGGCAAAGCATGCATTTTCTTGCCACACCACCAGCTCTGGCAGAATTTTAACTTTATGGAAAATGCTTTCATAAACATCATTCATTAGATTTTTTTTTCTGCCTTCTCAGTTTCAGTGCATTTTACATTGCATTTAAATATTTAAAGAATTATAGTTATTCTAGGAGTACACAATGGTTTTAAATAAAACTTTTGTGATGTTGTGCAGCTACTGACTGGTCTGTTAGAGAATATGAGGTATTATTAATATCTGCTAATTAAATGTACCCAGTGATACTTCATCACTCAAGTAAAAAAGAAGCTTTAAGCCAAAAAACATTCGCTGTGAGATTCAGGGTTGTTTTCATTTCCTTCTTGCCAGAGTGTGAAAGTACTTAAAACCAGTTAAAGGTCAAGTTTTTAAATGGGAACATTATAGTTTTATTGTGCCCCTGGAAGGAGATAGGAGTCAGGCTAAATCCAGAGTATCAGTAGCAATTCTGGATTAATTCCAATTCCTGCACATCTTGATGGCCTGTCTATATATCTTGAGATGGGTAATGTCCCATTAATGTCCCTTAATCATAGACATTTACTATTAATATTAATCTGTTTCTGCTTATGACTCAGAGAGGTTTGCTGCCAGAATGCACTGAAAAACCCCAAAAGGCTGTGACAATGAGTGCATTTATTACACTAAGAAGGAAAGGAAGGAGGGGAATGGTAAACTCATTTTGCAAATTGAAGTTGTGGCTATTTATTATGAGTCATTTTATTGTTTGTCTCACTGCATTACCTTGATGGGATCTCTGCTGAGCTTCATACTGAGAGATAGCCCATGACCTTGGGACACTTCCCAGCCCAGCCAGGCACTGAGTGCCTCTTGGGGAGACATGCAAACCCTGGAAGGGACTGCTCCTGTGGGGCTCAGATAGGGCAGTGGGGTCAAGGCAGCAGCCCCAGCTCTGTCCCCAAAAGCACACAGACAGGCTGCTTCAAAGGGGAAGGTGGCCCAGAGAGAAGTAGAAACTGCTCTTACCCAGGCTGGTACCCCTCAGAACCCAAAGAAAGGAAAAAAGAATGGAGCCTCCTACTGCTGCTATAAGCCTCATCATCCTCCCTAGAGGACTATTCCCTCATTTACTTGTTAGAGACAACTCCAGATCTGTCTCTGCAGTAAGTGTGAAGGAAAAATGTAAATAAAACTGGTCATCAAAAAGTAATGTCTCCTTTTCTGCTCATACCTAATTTGAAGGAGTGGGATCTCTCAGGCAAGCAGCAAAACTTGCTTATAGATGTCAGGATAAGCAAAGAGAACCCATTTCTACCTTTTAGCAACAGAGTGATTTGTTTGAGAGTCTGCTTCCCAGTCTTCTGAGGTAGGATTTATTTTAGTCAACCCAAAAGCAAGGGCACAGAACAGCCACATGAAGCAAGAGAGCTATTGGATATCAAGCTCTAACAGGATTTCTACAGCCTGTTTTCCCCATCCCAAACAGTGATTTCTTCCTGCATGTCCTGAAACAAAAAAACTGTCCCCAAGCTTACACAAAATAAAGCTGCCTTCTATACCTTTTTTCCCATTTGCTTTTCACACTGGCCTTTATAGACTTGGAACTTTGATCTCTCTTTCAGGCTTTGTGGAGTGTCAGGTAGAGCCTCACAGGAATTTCATCAGCTGAAGTAATGCAAAGATTTAAATCTATATACATAAGAAAATAAAAAAAAAGAGTTCAAACAAATGCCAAAACACAGCACAGAATCATTCAGCTATTACTGAAATATATGCAAATAAAGCAAGTAAACATGTCCAATTCACTGGAGTGGCTTGTTGGTTACACAACCTTCAAAATAAGGACTGGGCTGAGGGTTTCAATGTGTTTGTTTCTCTGAGTCATAAGTGTATCAGGCTCGCTGGGAAAGGCCAGCCAAAGGAGATCGCTGTCTTCCCTTCTTCTTCATTCCATGGATCATAAGCAATTCTAGTACATGTTCTTAAATGGTACAAAATAACAGGAATTGGATCTGGTTCACAGGGAGCACATCAACATCCCATAATTCTCATTGCTGTCTCCTTCCTGTCAAGTTCATTTTTTCAGCATTGCTCTTCTGCTGTCTTCTGTTTCTATTTATGTGGCTTTTTTTTTTTTTTTTAAATCACCTAAATCACTCCTTGTATTGATCCAGACATTTGGATATATAATTGAGAGGCCTTAGACACAAAAATAAACACAAAATATATTATGACATTTTGTTGTTTGTGCAGAATATTTTTTAAAGAGTCCTCTTCAAGAGAGTATGAAATGTGCAAACACCTCCTGTCCCCATATTTTATCTGACTGATTAGAGTTCCCAGAGAATATCAGGTAAGGCAAGACTGGGTTCTGGAAGTCTGTCATCCTTGAAGTTAGGCTTTGCACATGTCAGATCCTTATGGCTGGGACAGAGAGCATCTCGTAACCAAACTGTACCTCATAGATCAATATGCCTTCACCACAAACTTGCTGGAAATGTTTTGGTCACAAAGATCACCTGAATCTCTCTTTACTTCCACCTTCTATATCTCACTGAAACTAGAAATAATATTATTTTTTAAATGCCTGCATTATATCGATTATCTATAATAGCTATATTTCGAGGCTTTAATAACAAAAAGACTAAAAACATTTACATTGCAATCTGCCTGCTGTTCAAAATTTAGGCATGAAAGTATAGGCTGGAAATACACACATATGAGCATGGGAACATGTGTATCTTTGCATGTATATGTGAAGAACTAAAGGCTGACAGACAAACAGAGAGATAAGCATTTGAGAACATACTCTGCACGTGTTTTTAAATAGATCTGACACCAGTTCAGGCTGTAAAATACTTTATACTACAAAATGCACATACACATGAATTATTTTCTTAGTGATCAGCTTTTGACTGTGTTTTTTTGTTTGGGTTTGGTTTTGTTGTTTTTTGTTTTTTGTTTTTTTTTTTTTATTAGAAATGTACAAGATGAGGTTGGAGTGGCTGAAAAGGTCTCATAGCAATTTTTGTGAACAAGTCAGTCTTTCCTGATCAAAAACCTTGCCTATTGAAACTTTATTTACTGGTCTTAGGCACTGACCCAGCTTGGTCTGAGCTATCTGTCTGATGTGCCTTAAAATTTGGAAGAGGCTAAAAAGAAGTCAATATAGCTGCTTTCTCTGAAAAAAAATAAGCAGACCATAGTGATGTTACAGTGCTTCCACTGTATGATGCCAACAAAATTCTGCACTTGTGATCCCCTCTTGAAGAGGACAGCCAGCCTCATTGTGTACAAAGGGTGTCACCATCAGCACAATGTGCCTGGCTGTGCCCATGCCTCCCATAAGGCTCATGGCAACGTTCTTCTGTTATTTTTGTCTTCTCACATGCTGGGACTCACACCTGGACAGTGGGTTTGCTGCAGAAAATGAAATATATATTTCCTGCATATCCCGTTGTGAAGCCAATCAGAACAGGATTGAGAACTCAGTCCAGCCTTGGGAGTGCAACTCCAATCTGTTCTCAGTCTAGGTGCCTAGGTAAGGAATGAGGTGACATGCTTGACTATATTCCCCAATCTAAAATAGGTACCACCTCCACTTTTAGGATTGGTGCTCCTTCATGACAGGAAGCTAGAACTGCAAGGGCAATTGCATCTGTTGCACACCAACATTGCAGGCATTGCATGACTGAGGTATCTGTGGATCTTGCTTTTCAGTGGAATCATTTCTTACGCCACTGTTGAGAGTGGAGATTGTTCACTGTATCTCAATACAGCAAGTAAGGCAGCCTGGCAACAGGTAACAGCACTGTCCTAAAGATTCTTTATGCTACTGCATTTGTATCAACTCTCCTTGAGCTGCAGCAGCCACATCTGCTGCACTTACAACATACTTTTTCACTTCCTGTGGTGAATCTTAAAATCTGCAGAGGCAGAAATCACACCATAAGGACACACGCATCCATCTTCCCTGTACAAGTAACTCCCAAATTCAGATGCAACTCCTGACTGAGGGATCTTTGTTCCAAGTTCGTCTCTATTTCCACTTCCACAGAGCATTTTGTGGTGAAGGAAAGTTTGAAGGAAAGTTATCACCCCAGACTCATTGCATTTATTTTTATTACAGCTTATACAGAGCTGCTGATCTGTAAGGCAGAGGAGATGACAGAATAGGGATAGCACATGTCCATAGTTCTTACAGCAACAGAGCCTAAACAGCAAAATCTGGATTAGAAGTAGCTCTTGCTTTCTAGCAAGTGTTTCAGGGACAAACATGAAAGCTAAATGATCAGTTTCCATTTTTCTTGCTGTCTCCACAGCAGAAAGAAAAGCAGAAGCCTTCATGGCACACATGTATGCAATGAGAGCAGAGGTCAGCTCTGGCACTTCATGTGGTTCCAGAACTGCAGAAACAGTCCCTCAAGGTCTATTCTACTTGGCAAGCAATATGTTTTTCCTGCATGAAATAAAACCAGATACAAACGTGGGACTTGTATTTGTTGCACAGGAGAAACAGTGGTTTCATTATTTAGGGTTGACCAAGATCCACTCACCTGGAGTTCTGACTAACCTTCAGATGGGTTTTCCCCATCTTGACTAGAAAAATGAAACATCAAAAATCACTCCCAAAGTGGTCTTCTCACAAGATTTCTGACCCATTTGTGCAAACTTTAGTAGTCTGGATGGTTCAAAATTAAGGTCAGCTGAGCATTCAAATTTGTACCTTCCAAACCAAGGAGTCTTGTCCCACTGCAAGAGGAACTTTAACTCCAAGCAACATGCACATAAAACCTGACAAATTTTGCAAAACTTTTCTTGGAGGTTTTGCAGCTTGTTTGAATTCTTTCCTACTTTTTATGTGAGACAATATTTCTTCAACTTACTAAAAATAAAATATTTTTAAATCACTTTTCAGCGAACTCTAGATTCAAGTATATTATTAGAATAGAATTAGTCAGTACAAAAGAAATTGGTACTGTAATCATTTTGGAAATGTAAAGTGCTAAAGATTAAAAAAAGCATAATGCTTTTTAACGTGGAGCGCTCGGATGATTAGTCAAAAGGAAACCACTATCCTCACTGCAGCTGGAAGAAGACACTTAATTTCTGTGCAGCTTCTAGACCTTCGAATGTTTTCTTCTGTTGCAGATCTGTTCTTCAAATATGCATTAAAAATGTTCATCCCAAATTAACTAGGAAGGTAAATATGAACAACACATTCCTCTTCAGACTGTCCCAACCTGTTCAGCAATATGTAGCACAGAAGGAACCTCATGCACATCTCTGAGCTTTTGACATATTCCCTAGTCTGTACCAACTACTACATTGCCCAAGGCAGAAGAGCTTCAAGGGGCAGAAACTTCCAGCTTTGCTATTTTCCTGGAAAACACAAACTTCTATTTGCACTTTGACCCAAGATGAACCAGCAACAGTAGTTGTATCCGACACTGAACTGAAACCAACCTGTGGTTTCTGCCTACCTTTCTTTAGCTGCATCTGATTTGTGTCTTGATATTATGAAGTCTTTTTGTTTTTAGATATCCAAGGTATCCTTCATCCCAACATCTGCTGTTGTGTGCTTTGAAGGATCAGCCAACAACGATAACCATAATGACTCGCTCTTCAAGGAACAGCACAAACATATCCTCCAGGATTATCTTTGCAGAAGTTGCAGCTGGACATTCCTGGGGCATATGATTTGTCAGGGAGACAGAGGTATCTAAGGAAATAAGCCAAAGCTAGGATATTTCACAAATATTAAAAAAATAATAATATCTCTTTTGACATTGTTTTGACAGATTTCATTCTGCTTTGAAAATAGGAGATTTTAGGTTTGGGGAAAGTAAAAAAAAAACACAAACAACAAAACCCAAAACAAACAAACAAAAAAAGAAAAAAGAAAAAAAAACCACCCAAATGTAGGGAAGGCTCTGTGACCCAGGAAGGGTTAAGATCCAAACATCCACAGGTTCTGAATGTGAAATATATTCTAGGTTATTCATGGCCTGGAAAATAGACACATTTGACCACAGTAGTGCTCAGCAACTGGTTGATGGATTAGACCTGCACAGCTGGAAGCCTACAGTTAAGAAAAGTGTTATCTAGAACACAGTGGTAAACAGAAGGGTTTGCTATAAATGTCTGAATAGCTGAAAGGTCATGAAGGAAATACAGGGACAAAGGGAGACAATAAAAATGTTATTTACTTTGTTAAGTCAGATAGGAAAATCTGAACCAGACATTTGTGTTATTCTTTGCTATAAAGCACATCCAAAGTGAATGAAGGAGTTCTCAGCTTTAGAAGCACCATATGTATGAGAAAAATACCTTCTTAAATGCTGAGAAAAAGCAATACTTTACAATAGAGAGTTCCTCCCAAGGAATTCTCAAGAACTGGTCCAGTGCATTTGTCTCTGCTTAGGACTGGGTTCAGCCCACCTAGCTTGGAGTCTCAAAACCATAGACATCCAAGCTAAGTGGTTTAGTTATCTATACAACTGCTGCAGACAATGGAGACTGCGAGACATATTCCCAGAACAGTTAATTTCACTGGCCTTAGTGGTCTATCTCTGTCCAAAAAACTCACAAGATGATTTTGAGAGCCATCAGTATGATCAGGTGCTCACTATCTATTTGAGGGCATGGGAATGTTAAATATTCCCTTGGCCATGCCTGGATGCCCAGCACGCTCCCTTTGAGCAGGCTGCAGAAGGCTTGCAACAGAGTGAGCATGAAGTCTAAGAAAACTACCATGGCGGATCATTGGGGCTGTGTATGAATGTTTGCAGTGTTTTTTCCCTAAGCCTAAATAGTGTTTCTTGTACAAAATAATCTCACGGCAATCCACACAAACTGATCAGGCTGTTTGTGTTGTCTCCAAAAGAGAGTTAAAAGCATTAACCACCTCCCTCTTACAATACAAAACCAGAAAAAGCATAGATTATTTTTTTTCTTTGACTTGCTGATTTACTTGGCATTTTCAAATTAAAAGATCATGAAAATGTACTATAAGAAAACTATACAAGAAGTAACACATCAACGTAATGGGAAAATAATAGTGAAGGCACATTGTAATAACTGTAGCCTTTGTATTTGTAAAGCTCATTCAGAGTTATTTCACTAACTATATTTTTGCAGGTAAACTGTAGAAGCATCCAGTACACTATATTCAGCTTTATTCACTTATGGAAAAATCCTTTGCAATGTAATAAGAGCGAAGTCCAAATAGTGCAATAGAAATTTTATCCAACATCCCTCCTATACAATTATATAAATTGATTTTTGAATTCTGTAGGAAGACTATCACTCTATTAAAATCTATCATATTTTTTCCATAAGGGCTATGTGCCAAAGTGCTTATAGCAAATACTCCCGCCTTCCCCTGCAGCAAAAAACCCTCCAGCAAAACCTGTGACCTTCTATATAACCATTTGCTAATAATTGATTGATACTAGAGAAGAGAGAACTTTCCTTTTCTTTGGACTTAATGGTATTTGGAAAGAGACCCCCTGTAATCCATCCAACAGGGTTCAGTGATGTGAGAAAGGAGACCACTAACACATCAGTGCTCTGTAATATTGGAAGGAGACCCCCTTTTGCACTGAATTAATGCCTGGAAAATCTGTTCCCCTTATGCTTTTTCCATGTGATTTGCTGGAGCTCATTCTTGCTCCATTGCTGGGAAGGCCAGGACATATCCTCTGGCAGTTTTTAAAACCTTTATAAACTGGAAAGTATTTTGCTGGCTTGAACTTTGCTTGCTTAGAACCTGTGAAAGATGCTGCTGTTCTTGTTGGGGTGTCAGTTGAGTTTAGTCATGTTATTCATTCCTGTTAAATGGGCTGGTTTGCTTTCTTTTTAAAGCTTTGCTGTTTACTTCAGGATGTAAATTAATTCATTTGCCAATTGTTTACTTGTGCTTCATCCCTTTGGTTCATTCCTATATGTGCAGAAACTTATTTGGGAAGAAAGGGGAAAAATGTATTGTTCCACTGTGGTTTCCAATTTGTTATTTTAGTCTAGATGAGAAGGCAAATGTACAGTGATTCAAATACCTGAAAGGTGAGGGAGAGATGGTTGTTATGGTGCCAAGAAAGCAAGATTTTTTTGCTGAGCAGAATCTAGTGTGTCTGAGCAATTGCATTTTCAGCAAATTGAAATCTGAGGAAGCCACACATGGAGATCCTCAATGTTTCAGGCTAAAAAAAAAAAAAAAGAAAAAAAAGTGGTTTTCTAATTAGAAATTGCATGTATTAAATGTTAGTCCAGTGGCATATCACGGTGTTTTTCCTAAGGTGATAAACTAGGCCACCCTGGAGTTCCATTTGCTGAAATATTGACTGGAAATTCTAGAAATGTGTGTTTGTGCATGTGTGTGTCTACAGAGTATAGGTGAGGATAAGGCATTCTTAACTATCCTTCCTGTTTGCATAAAAATCATGTAAAGATATGAAAATAGGAATACAGTTGGTATCCTAAAGTCATTTACCATTCAGTGCACTCAAAAAATTGCCAGCAATTCATTCATTTACTTACTTGGCTCCTTGCCTACGAAGTTCACTGTAGAAGGACTTAAACAAAGAATTTCATGGAAATGGGAGACTGAGTCAAGACTATATTCTTGTGCTGCTGAGGAAATATATCTTGAGTAAAGCGAACATAATATCTAGTGTGCCTGGAATGGAGTTTTAAGCTACAGTTTTAAGCTGGTGATTTGTGTACTTTGAACTCTATACTGGAAATAATACCAACTGCTGCTTTGGGTAAAACTAAATCCTGGGATGGCCTTTGTCTCAATGGTTCATTCTTTTAATAAAGAGAAAGTTATCACATCTGTAAACAATCACAGTGGAAAACCATTTGGAGAGTATAAGCAAGTCTCCTTAAATCAAAACCAAAGTTTACTGAAGGTCATAAAGGACTAGGAAAACTTCATTTTTGGGTGTTTCTCTGTATCTGCCTGCTTATACTGTTGTCATAAATGCACCGCTTTCCTGCAGATACACAGAATGTATTGTGAAATACCATGGCTAGTTCCTACTGTCAGCATGAATAAAGACTTGAATGTGGAAAAAAGCAAACATGTAACACACTTTTTTTTGTGCCGGTAATTAGCTTATAAATCCAGTAAGGAAGGTCCCTGGGACCTCACCAGCTCATTACACACAAGAGCAAACAGTTTGACACAATCCTGATCACAAGGCCCTCTTGGTCCACTTCAGACTGGAAATACCAATCTGCTCATGAGCAACTCCGGCCTGATTGTCAGTTACTCCTTGTTTTTCTGCTGCCTCTTCAAAGCATGAAGCAAGTTGTTCCAAGGCTCCATGCTGATGAAGTGCTCTCCCACTGTCCTCCATAGGTTGTAGTCCAGCACAAGGGTGCAATATGTGCTCGTTATCAGGGACAGAAAAGTACCTCATGTAAGAAGAACCTTTGGAAAGGTCATTTTATTTTGTGTCAAAATAGAATGCCTGAAAGAATCATGGCTTGGGTGAGAAGAGATTTCAACTGTATTCTTCAAATGTGGCATTTAAAAGAGTTCTGGACCTGAGTTACATGATCCTGATCTCATAAAAATATGGAAAAGGTAGGGTGAATCACGGTGAAATATTTTCAGGCCTGGCCTGAAACAGCCCAGATGAATGCCAGTGTAGCTGGAATGCATCTCAACAGGGTTTTTTTCCCTCTTCAAAATAAACATATGTGCTCAGCTCTGTGCACAGCACATGGATGGCAAACCCACAGGGTATGGTCAGATAAACAAGAATACTGGGATGTCTGTGAGGAGAGAAGGGACTCATTGAATTAGCTGAATTTCTGTAGATGTAAACAGACCTTGCTAAGCAACATAAAGTAACTAATGAGCCATAGTTCGGTGAGAATCACTGGCTAGATGGCATTACCTCTGGCTTAATTTTTTGTTATGAAATTATTGAAGGTAAATGAGTTTGTGTACTTCAATCTCAGTACCTTTGCTATGGGCAGAAATTAACTCTTCTGCTGCTGTATGGGCTTTGTCCCAGTGCTCACTCATTTTTTACTCTAAAACTGGTATTGCCTAACATAGTGCTCCTGGACAGCTTTCTTACAATGTTGAAAGAAGAGCAGAAATTCAGGTGGACACAGAGAACAGAGTTCAGTATTTCCTCAAAAATGTGTTGCAGAGTTAGTGCAGTAGTTTTTTACTATTATTTTTTTCACATGCAGTGAGGAATAGAGGGTTAGTCTTGAACTGTTCCTTTCATTAGGAACAACCCTGTGAGTTGCAGGTAAAGCATACTATCTTAAAACAGGGTATGCATGCTTTTGGCAATAAAATGATCTATGCTTCAAAATAAGTCTATTTATTTCTTACATGGAAAACTACACAATGTGCAGCATTCCCTGATGTTGGCACATAGGCTCTGGCAGACCACCCGCATGCTCTCTGTGATATGTCATCCACAGGATAGAAGTGAAGTCCTGCTGAGATCTGAGGCTATTGAACCACTTCTCAGAGATCGTTTTGTAGAGAACAACTAAATTCTCAGCCAAAAAAGGGTAAATCATGTCTTCACTAGCAAGATTCTGAATAACAACATATTCCGCAAGGACAAGTTTCATTTTTCACAGAAACAACTAAAACCAGCAACGTGTACCTAGTATTTAACAATTCCTTAAAATAACCCTGTCATTAGGAGGTTGCAAATACAGTCTGGTTCCCAGTGTTTATTCCCAATTCTGACCAAAAATGTCCCTGTGGGCATGCTGCACAGAGACCAAAACCAATGAAGTGCCTGTAAATTGTTAAAACTGAAGAAGAAGTTCCAGTTAACACTAAGCAAATTTTTTTAAATAACAGCACTTCACAAAAATGTGTGGTAAGTGGCTTTAAAAACTCTGATCCTTTCTGTCAAGAAAGCTGTAAAAATGAAAATTACTTTTCAGATACTCAACATAAGAAAAGAGTAAAGCAGATGACATTAGTGTCTCACTCGTGCTAGAAAAAAAGATGAGACACCATGAGCGCAGGTCTGGCATCCCACAGTAACCCAATTAAATCCCAGATCGAGGGGTAGTAAAAGCTTTCCATTCTCCTGTGCATGGCACTGCACAAAAAAGGACCCCAAAGTAGATATGATATCTGTATATACTGTACCCACGGCATCACGGATTGCAATACCCAGTTTAAATTTGTGTTTCTTCAACACCAGAGGAATATGTTTTACAGCAACTCCAAAACATGCACTTGAATATTCAAAGGTGCTTTGCACTAAGGCAAAACTAACCCAGACTCAAGGCTTCACAGCAAGTCTGCACCTTCCCAGGCTTTCTGCACACTCACCTTCAAATCTGTCCACAACCTCCTCTAAAGGGCTTGAAACACTGGCCATTCCAAAAATGCATCTTTTCTAACTCCCCTGGGATTCTGCATCTCTTTCTTCTGACTTTACTCTTCCAAGTAACCACAACCTCAGGAATTAGAACACACTCCTATTCGCAGTCACCTCCCAAATCCAATTAACGTTTCTTGTCCAGGTAAAAACCCCAGACCTACAATTTCCTCATAAGTCTAAATTAGCTGTCAGGCACAATTTTGGCATCTGGTTCTCTGTTAAAAAGAGACTAATAGCACTAATTCAGCAATTACGCAGCACATAATAAATACTCTACTGCTTGATTTACCTTTAAGAATAAATTGAGTCTAGTTACAAGGTAATTGACTTCCAAAATGTCCATCCCAAGGGCACCTCCTGAGCTTGAAACACTAGTTAATACTCTGCTTGATTCAAGCAAAATTTTTGTATGTCTCTAAACTTCTGACTGAGTCCCATGGCTCTGTCACTTAAGAAATTACCACCTCTATACCTAAATCAACATTTTCAGATCCACCAACCTAGACAGGAATATTTAATGGAGACAAGGAGGGACATTTGGGGATTTTTCTGGTCTTGTAAACAGTTGCAGGAGATGCCAGAGGCCTTGTAACTTGTTCTGGATGACAAAAAGATTAAAATGGATGCAGGTGGCTCACAACTCCACTGTCTGTCTTACCCACTGTGCTGGACTGTTCCGCAGACATGGAGTTAAATGTTGGTGATGAATGTCACCTGCATACAGATCCTTGTCTTCTCAAATATAACTGCTTCTGTTAATGTAAACCAACAGCTGGGGAGCAAAGGATGTGGAAGCAGACTTAAGTTTTCTTGCTTGAAATTTCATTACTAATATACCACTTCTACTATAATTTACAGAAGGATGAAGAACAACTTTGCAGTTATTGTTTCAGGTTTTTCCAGAGTTCACTAACTGCCTCCTAGAAAGGATCTGTGTCAAGCAATGTGGCCAAACACCTTTTGTGTCAACATAGGATTAGGTTGGATTTAAAGGCATTCAGGCTCTGTTGCGGAGAAGGTCCATTTCCCCCATTCTTGTCATTTGACTCATTCTCAGAACTGTCAAAGTCATCACTATTTGGTGAATTCATGAGATGAAGAATCCACCACTTCCCTTGATAGTTTTCCTCATGCACTGCTCAAAACATATAAATACAGATTCTTGTTATGTTTTCTTGTATGGATTAAATAAAAAGTTAGTATTTAGTATTTAGTAGTTAGTATTAGGCCCAGACATGAAGGTATTCAAATAGACTAACCAAGACCCATCTTCTTTCAGATAAACTAAACAGTTGAAGCATCTTAAATACTGCAATACTAATTATTTCTCCATCTCTTAACTTGTTTCTGGTGTTCTTTTTTACATTCGCTCTCTAATTTTTTTGTCTGTCATGATGACTGGTTGGCAACAGCACTAACCTTCAGTGTTTGATGAGTTCAAAGTAAAATCACTCTGCTACTCTCCTAAATCTCCTCAGTTGTATGAGGATCTCCCCAGTTTCATGTTGCAAATTAATCTTTAGCTATACATCTATTATGAGCCCTTTCCCAACTACTGTGTTCTCACTTTTGTATAGGAGTGCCAGTTTGTATCCACTGGCAAATTTTATCTATCTTATATTTACTCCTCCATCTTATGGATACATTAATGGTTGTCAGCCCAACAATGGCTCATTGGAGAGCGCCCTGTGAGGTAATTAATTTGATAATAATTCCCCAGTGACCATTACTTTTCAATTATATTATGAGATTCATCTCACACAAAATCCTTAATCCATTTAAATGCAGTGCTAATTTCAAATACCATGCCATATAAAACAAATAGCTTTACAAAGTCTAAATACACTCCATTATGCAGCTCTTTTGCATTGATCATTAGAAACTGTAACAAAGATATTATAACTTCTGTTTCACCATAACTTTTCATGCATTATGCTGTCAGAGTTTATAGCCTTGCCTTTAAACCATCATGTGATACCTGTATCAATTTGACTATTATTTTATCTAAGACCTAATTCATATCAAGTACTGTTTTTTAACCTGAATATAGTGTAGTACTTTTGTAATATATTGACAAAACATTACCATACTCCAACATTTTCTGAAATGTTCTCAGTTTTCAAATACTTATTTAAAAGTAGTATCAGAATGCCAAAGAGAATCTCAGCTTTAAAATTTCTGGATATAAGTTATCTGTGCCTGATGATATAACAATGCAATAAAAATATATTGACTTCTGTCTATTTTCTTCTTTTACAATTTCTTTTGATGATATTTTTTCCTTTACAATTGATTCTGTGACTTGGCCACTGTATCATGAGTTTAGGCCAGAGACATCCTTCTTTTTTTCATGGCACAAGTAAGTCATGTAGTCAACACAAACCTAAACAACTCATATCTTAAAGTACCCCTCTGCTCAACAACACTGAATTCATCCTATAGGAGAGCTGTGTACAGGACACAACAATCTCAGAGACCATGTTCCATTGTTTTAATGATGTAAAGGGTACATTTGCCTGTTCAAAGTTCAGGGGATTTGGGATGGAAAAAATCCATTTTTACATCTTTCTCTGGTAACATTGAAGCTTTTTATATGTAACTATAAGTTTTCATAACGTCCCACCTGATATACATGTATTAAATGCATATTTAATTTGCATATTTAAATTGCAGCTCTTGTATTTGCCTGGTTGAACCATATTTGTTGAGGACTTTATATAAAGGAGGATCAGTTCTTTACACCTCTGAAATTCTTAGTTTAGTATTGACAGAAAATAATGGCTCTGAGAATCAGAGTTCCAGTCAACTTATTTTCTTTATGTTTTCCTGTATTATTTTTAAAAGCAACATAAGATTTTAAGTAACATTTGTCTGGATTTTGAGCATAATTTGCTATTGGTTTATATAGTATGGCTCATCCATTAAGAGCATCCATTAAATGGAACTTGATTCATAATTCAGACTCTCTAAAAATCACAATCTGTATCAGTATTTTGTCTGCTTAAAGGATGCTATTCCATACAGGACTCAACTTGTGAGATCAGCTTATGCCTTCAGTCACAAAAGGAAAACAATGAAACCAACTTCCTTGTGAAGGCAAACGTGCATTTTTAGCTGACTGTCAACATAAGAACAAACAGCAAAGATGCCTCAGAATGGAAAGAAAATTTCCAAAGAGAAGGGAATGATCTCAAATGTGCATTACAGTGAGATCCACTCACCAGCATCAACTGTGTCCCTGTAAGGAAACAGCTAGCTGCTCCAAGGGAATAGAACAACATGTATGTCAAGGAAGCTGGGCAAAAAGGTTGTCTGGAAGGACTTAAAAATATGCAGGAAGGAAACCAACAAAGACAAAGTAACAATCATGATGAAAAAGTGGTAAAAGATGGGGGAAGTGTTCACACTGTAAACTGCTGCATTGCAAAATACCTTTTGCAAAGCAGAACAGTGAGGGTGATTACCACAGTAAACAACTTATTAAAGGTGTTGCTGCTGCCTTTTCCCTTAAGGATCTCCATTTGACCTCTCATCAATGAAGAAAAGTGATGCCATCTTCTTCTAGCCTCAAAACTAATTGTCCCCAATGCATATGCATGTCTTTACAGCTAACATGGACTTGACCAATGACCTGCAAAATTTAACCTCTGTATTAAGTAGCCAGTGGGCACAGGTTCACTTAGTTTAATGTGTTGGCCAAATGCAGCCCAAGGCATGGTTTTGTGTGACTCTTGGGGATAGTCCTCTGCAGGGCTAAGGGTTGTAACCAATGATCTTTGTGGTTCTCTTCCAACTCAGCATATTCTGTGATTCTGTGATTCACAGCTTATTTAGCTCTCTTGTAAGTCATATGGCCTCACAAGCTCTTTTCCATGCATAGTTGTCTGCTCTGTGCTTTGCAGAAGACCAAGGTTTTTCTGTCTCCCTTGGCACTTTTGGCCCTCTTCAGGGGCCCCTTGGATTTGTGCTCTCAATTCCCAATCCTATTCTTCCATTCCTCAAGCAGAATTGGCCTTTCTTCTAAGAGATCAGCACATGGAGACCAGTGTGGCCAACATCTTCACCCCCTCCATCACTTCTGATATCACTGCGTGTCAGTGGTCTCTTCCTTTTGCTTAGGCTTGCCCTGACTCTGAGCCTGTGCCAGGAATGTGGTTCTGGGAAGGACCTGGTAGCCACACAGGGCAAAGTCACCTCCAGATTTTGGCTATAGATGCCATGCTTTTCATGAGCAAAGACAGAGTTTCTTTGTTTCAGGAGCTACGGACTTGGCGGGCAAGATAAAACATCTCAGATAAAGAACTTATGTCAGTCTCCATTTGGCTGGTTATGAGATTTCTGAATGTTTTGGCAAACATAAACCCTCTCCTCAGGACCTGGAAAGCAGATTCTTCACTTTGTTGTACAACCTGCTTTGTTTCCACAGGTTGCCAGTGACCTAGTCATGGTGCAGGCTAGTATAAATCTCTGACCTGGACAGCACGTTACTGCAGCCTGCCAGTTAGATGTCTGCACTTCATACACAGCTTTCGGCCTTAGCAGCTGAACATTTTACACTGAGATTTTACCCAGTGAGCTGGAAAGTTCTGGGCAAATTGATCTGCTGCCTTACCTGCAGCCTTGCTTTTACTGTCAGAGCCAAAACTCAGAGATGGATTTCTGTCCATCTGATAGCTTTTAATACGTATGATAGCCCAGAAGACAATGCTCCCATGGGTCAGTGTGGCTGACTGCAACTGAGAGTGAAGCAGAGCTTTCAGTACTTTTTAGACAATCAAATGTTTACAATTACTCAGTTTGATTAACAGCTGCAGCCACGTTCAGCCCAGCTCATCTTAGAAAAATTACACAACATGTCCTGTTTACAGCTTTAGCTGAACGGAGGCAGGAAAGATAAAAGTTTTGCTTTATAAACTACCGATATGTTGCCTAAATCTGGCTCAGGAAACAAACTATCAACAGCTGTGCAGCATGGGATTTTTAATTCCTGGACAAACCATCACAGTTGTTTTCCCAGTGACATGGCCAACTCACAGCCTGCAGCTGAGATAGCACTGAAGTGAGGCAGCTCGTGAGTCGGCTGGAGGAAGAATAATGAATCTGAGATTCTCCCCAGTGTCTTCGAAAGGTTTGCTGTATAAATGAAACAGCTTTGCACCTCCACTTACATCTCTGTGGGGGAACTAAACTGCCACAGTGAGGTCAAGTAAATCACTTTATCTCCAGAGTATTCTGAAGGCAGGTAACTGAAAGTATCAGAGCAGGCAGATTAACAGAAGCATACTTATAGAATAAGAACAAGATTTGCAAATGATAATACCTTAATTAGAAAAATATTTTTGTAAACTTCGGGGTTTTTGTTTTGTAACACCCATGTTTCCTTCTGGACAGACAGCAACAGACTAGCACAGAAACAGACCTTCATTCAGTACTTATTTATTCCTGCTAAAATCCATTTGTAAATCAGACAGGAAGGTTTCTAAGTCAGAAGAACTATTCACTGCTTGTGCTGGAAGATATAAAATTTATTGAAATTTAATTTTTAATCCAATCTAAGGACTGAAATAGATGCAGGTGACTCAGTTTATAAGTCACTTGTGCCATTCACATACTCAAACATACTATTTATTTGCACACACAAACCATGCAAAAAAAAGAAAAGAAACTTTTGTAATGCCTATATTTAGATAGAAACACTTAAGAATGAATAATCAACAAAACAGGGACAAGACTTGTGAACAAATTATTGTGTAAATCCTGCTAATCCAACTTTCATTAGAAAATATGTTGCAATGCTTCCACACTGTGCTTTGGATATTAAAAGCCCCCGGAGAGGTGGCAATCTGCTGTAGGAAGGACAAAGGTGACTCCAGGTTCTGGGTGCAGGCACATGCAGAGCAGTGCTCTGCAGTCAGGATTTTGATATAGACATCCAGGCATTGACTCCCACCTCAAAGAAGGAGGCTTGGCACACCATTTCCTCTTGGTAGGAGATTTCAGTACCTTTGTGCACTTACTAACAGCAGGTTTGTCAGACCTTGGTTACCATCACTCCCTTTCAGGAGGGATATTTGCTCGTCCTCTGCCCCCAAAGACCTCAGGTGATTTACCTGGACCTCTGTACCAATCATTATCACTCTTGCTTCCACTCTGGTGGAAAGCAGCAGAGTCCATACATTTGGACCAGGGTTCAGACTCCAGTAAGGGCTGCCTAAGCAAAAGAAGCACCCAAAGAGAACTTTGGGGACCATCACCGTCCTTCTTAGCTCAGTAAATAAAAAGTTTACTAGTTATCAAGCAGAGTTGACAGGAATGATAAAAAAAAAAAAAAAGATGTATGACATGAAAGAAAGTTAGCACCAAAAGAGGGGAGTCCAAGAAAAGAGAAACAAAAAAAATCTTCAAGAAGCCAGAACAATAAGAGGATGCAGCTTTGAAAAGTCTGTGTCTAACACTGACAATAATTCTTAGGATTTGTACAAATCAAGGCAAGTTATTCTTGCTCCATTCTTTATTTACTATCTCATGAAGAAAAGCATAATGCAAAACAGAATGAAAAAAAATAACATTTCTCAAAGTTGCTGCAATATGTCAATACCCTGTCTTTCAATCGGGCTTCTTAGATGATCAGTGCAAACTGGACTTCAAAGTTACCAATATATTTATGTACAATTTTGCTAATAAAGATCCTAAACACTGCTGCCAGTAATGCATTAAGCTGAAAGGGGAAAAAATCCCATTAGAGTCCTCATATTTGTATGTGTCTTGCTTTCCTGAAGAGATGTTGCCAGAGAACACAACTGGGGCATCATGAGTGAACAATCTTTTATATTCACATAATGTCCTTTGGGACTGTGCACATTCTAGCAAAAAGCCATATGTTAAGTGATCACGGAGAATAAGCATTTAATCGTTAGTATTATATATGGCCATGATTTTGTTTTGATGGATCAACTGAGCATTGTTTGCATAGCAAGCACCGTGGAGTCTACATTTCAAGCCAAGTGGCTAAACAAAGCAGTACTGTTTTCCATATGTTACGTGAACTTCATTATCACCCTTCACATTTGGAACTGGAAGTGACAATCTTTTCTAGCATGCATTGCTTTTTTGGCATTTCATATTTAAAGCTTCACAAAGAACATCATAGCAAAAAAATTCATGAGGATCTCTTCTCATCAGCTTTGAGGACAGAATCTCGAGAAATTGGATACTCTCTCAAGCAGAGAGGGCAGAGACCCACTATTGCAGCAAGGAGCAAGACAAGAATATCCAGATAGCAACACTGATGCACTGTGCTTTACCTGTACTTTGGGGCAAATCCCTATGTCACGTATCAACTCCAGCTGTGCTGTGCTGGATGATGCCTTTGGGTTCAGACACAGTGTACCCAGCCAGCCTGACCACTCGGTGTTGGACTGATTTTCAGTACCAAAGTTCAAACAAATCTTTGAGTCATTTTGCTATCTGGAGCTCACACAAAAGGAATTTACAGCAGTAAAAACTTTCTAGAAAAGAAATTTCAAACAATTGACAGTAAGACCTGAGAGTAACCCAAGCCCCAGCACATTGAGTTCAACACATACAGTACATAGAACCTGCAAGTACTGGCCTGGCTGCCTCGAGGCCAGTGAGTTCAGTAGATCCAAGAATTTTAACTCTTTTCATCTCTGCATTTGCACTAAAATGAAAATTCACATCACATGAGTATCTCTGAGCTATGAATGTCCCTTACATGAAAATGAGAACCCTAACCCTCACACTGATATGTACTAGTCCTATAGAAAATACAGGAGATGGAAAATCTGTGTGGTAAGGAAAAAAATGCTATCAAGAATATTGTTTCATATTTCAGATTGTGTTTGAAAGTCATGTAATTAGAGACCTAATGCTTTTATTTTCCTAACAATGTAATATTGAAAACTTTACCTCTTAATCTGCATTTCAGGAGTCCAAATGGAAGTGATGTAAGACCACAGGCTAGAGGGAGTTGAAATATGTTTTTTCCATCTTATTTAAAAACATGGTCAGGGCTATGAATAAAACACTTCTGCATTTGATTGTCAATTACCAACAAATTTGACTTTTTTGTCTGAGAAGCACATATAAGATATAAAAACAATCAAACCCAAAGAATTCAAACCTAACTTACTTCTTGTTTCTGGGATACAAACAAATTCCTCAGCCACACACTGAGCTACCCAGAAGAAGAAATGACCCTGGAACTTCTTTACTGCATTTGCAGGAAACATGATATGTTCTTCTGTATACTGTATGTCCTTCAGAACTGCCACAACTCTACTCGTTAGGAAGGAGTAATTTTAAATGTAGCTTTTCAGCTTAACTGACAAAACTCTTAGGTAGCAGTTAGGCAGGAGTAACTAAGAGAAGCTGGAGTCTGAAATACTTCTTCTTTCCAAAAGGCTGTTTAGTTCTCTTATCTTAGCATTAAGGGCATTTTTCAGCCTCCCTGTGACTACTCATGGCAGTGCAGCAATATTTCATGCCTACCTAGCTCATTACAGAACTACAGCATGACTGAGGTTGCAGGTATCCTCTGGAAATTATCTCATTCACCCCCTCTGCTCAAGCAAGGTCCCCAGAAGCAGATTGCCCAGGACCTTCACCCATAAACTCTGGAATGGTTCCTGACTCCTCTCAAGGCAGAATTCCATGCATTCCAGATGCTTTTTCATAGAGTCACAGAATATTCTGAGTTGAAAGGGACCCACAAGGGTCACGGAGTCCAACTCAAGCAAATAGCCCATATTGGGATAGAAACCTGCAACCTTGGCATTATTAGCTTTAACTGAGTTAATTTAATCTGTAAAGCAGGAACAATTTCAGACCCTAATGCCTGAATTTTTTTCAAGCCCAGAGGAACAGCCTTTGGTTTTGCATAGGAGAAATTCCTGAGTTGGGTCTAGGAGAATCTCCACAAGGTTTTGTCTCCTACCATATGCCAGGAAACTGTCTGGATGGAATCAGAGGGCTTGGGACATCTAGCAGACATCCCACAAATCTGTCATAGCTTTATCCCAACTAATACTGCAGGCAGAGACTCCGTGCAAGCACAGAGCATCAGGGCAACGTGTCAGTGCTACAACTGACTTTCCCCAAACATGTCGGCTCTCTGGTGAATGAAGCATCGCAATGAGCTGATCAAGCTCTGTGTATCCCCTGTGGTCGGTGATCTCCAGGCAGAAAAAAGGAGCAGATTCTACAATAACATAAGTGGCAAGTCTTGAATGGCAAGCAATTGATTTTAAAACTGCAGTCATACTCAGGGACAGCCTCTCCCACTTCCTGCTTTGTTCAGCAAAACAAAGTGATCTGCCAGGTCTAGCAACTACCCAGGGGTTTGCTCTGGGAAACGTACTTCTGATGGCCTGGAGATCCCACGTAGCTGCTGTGCAGTGGGATGCATCCTCAACTCACAGTGACTTTCAATGGGATTTTGTCAGTTAGTCTAGTTGCAACCTCATCTTCTGATTGAAACATCATTAAAATTATAAATGGTTTAACAGACAACGATTTATGGGAAAAAAATGTGAAAAATGCAATGTTTTGTTCTCATGCAAATACACATTGGAAGTAAGAATGAGTTGATGAGTGTAGTTTATTCCCAGACTGGAAGTTCAGGATTTGAGAATATCTAAGGGAACTCTACTGGAAAGAAAAGCAACTTATTTTTTTAATTAATTTTAAATTAATTCTTTGAAATAGCATACGGACCAGCAGATTTATTACTCTGAAAGGGCAGAGTAGCAAGACTTTTTTCTAGGCTGGATTTAAAGGCACATTCTGTTAGAGCAAATGGACACTCTAGTTCCTTGCCCTTTGAAAATCTGTACATTTCTGGAGTTTGCTGATAAAGAAAACTAACTAGCTCTGGTAGAAATTTTTCCAGGGAGACAATTTTTCATGAGAAAAGACAGAAGACTGGCTGCTTATTTGTCAATTCAGCCCAACAATACTTTGAACTCCTGGTTTCTCTGTACATGTCCTGGTGAAGGACCTGTTTGAGGTCTTCACCACTGTGTTTTTTTGCTCAGGCTTTCCAAGTATATGCCAGGGACCTGTAGACTTTTGGTTCCCAAGTGTCAGAGGCTACTTCAATGTGAGTAAGCAGCTCATCAGTTCTCCAAGCTTTTCTCCTTATTGTATGGCACTCAGGCAGTAGACTCCATGCTAAACTCCCTGCCCATCCAGTAATTTTGATTCTGAGGCTTCCAGGCTCTGCTGTTCCCTGCTGTGCTTGGGAAAAAGAGTAGCTATTCTCTGTCTCCTAGAGCTCACATAGGCCTTTGGGGCTCTCTTTACCAGGCATCTCTCTTGTCAACTAACCATCTTCCCATGATCCCTCCTATATTGAACAGCAAGAATGTGGAGATAGGCAACCTGTGTGCCTACAAATCACACAGGGACAGCAAGGAAAGTAAAGCACTCAATTTTTCGTTTCATTAAGCAGAATTTCCTGGAAATCTCCCCATGTTGGGAAATAAACCCCAAAGCCTGTCCTTTGACATTTTGTACGCATTTAGAACAAAGCCCTTTTTAACAATATAGCAACATTTCCCAGGAAAAGAGTCTCATTTTGCCAGCACCACTGACGGGGCTATTTGTTAATTCAGTTTCAGATGGAAGCCAGAGACACGTTCCCTCTCTCTCTGAAATGTGCACACAAAGGAAGGGCAAGGGAAGCAGAAGTTAAATGAGACTGGAGCTTTGAATTTCTACAGAGCTCTATTCCTTAAGGAAAAAATGCCAAGGATGAATTCTGGTGTCTGAGGCATTTCATTTGAGGCTTCTTTTACTCAAAATTAAGGCTAGAAGAATCCTTTTTTCAGTGGATGGCAAATTGCAAAAGCAGACACACACAAGCATCTAGCAGAGAGGTCAAGAGACCAGGAAAAGCTCAGAACATCTTTTTCTGGCATTAATTTTGAATCCAGACTTCTACTTTAAGAAGTTTTTCCATGTGAATATTAGTGAAGGGGTTAGGATTGAGGAGGAAGTGGCTGTAGCAACTAATTTCATTTTATCTATCCTTCCAATAGGAATCTCTCTCTTCTTTCACAGAGAAGGCCAGTTTTATGAGGAAGACTCTTTAGTGAGTTACCTGATGTGAGGGTCCCATGAGCCTGGAGTCAGTATTATCACCAAAAAAATCCTTTCTGTTTTGAATGTAGCTTTTGCTATCACATATGGCCTTGGTAATGCCATAGGTCAAAATACATAAAATTTGTCAGTCAACCAGGCTCATTTTCTGGATATCATTTCTTCTGCTTCATTTAGAGAAAATACAGGGAGTATATATTCCTAGGAAATCTCAGAGAAGGTTGGGAATTGAATATAGTTTGGCAACCTACTGGAAAGGAATTTGGAAAAAGCACTACAAGAGGAAACCTCACCCTTCTTACAGGTTTCCCTTTGGGAGAAAGCTATTTCCCTTCCTAATTATATTTTATAGGTGTATTCTTAAGTAATATATTAACTACACAATAAATATGAAATTCATAGGGATATTGCTAGGTGTTAGTTCCAGTTGTCATATATTACTTTGAAATGTTTTTTCCAGTCTGTCTGCCAAGGACTATGAAGGATGATGATGGTGTGTGTGTATATTATGACATACATAATGGGTGTGTGACTTCATTATCCTTAGTTTATGTCCACACTTTGAAGAAAAATGCCTTAAATCTCCAGTCTCCTCCACCCAAACTATGTTGCTTTTACATCATCCTTACAGTCTTCATTTTAATCATGGATATTAGATAATTCTGCCTTTTCTCAGCATGCAAATCATTTTAGTATGTGCTTAAAAGTGAGATGATAAAGATGACTATTTGTATTAGAGTATCAACTGGCAGTCTGGAAAGTGCAAAAAGCATAAATATTTCTAAAGAAGAAGGAAAGCACATCGGTATGTCTCTTGAATGAAACTTGAAATTATTTTTTACCACTATCTTATTACTCAACTTTGTTTTATTTCATTTTAGCTTACTATCATAATTTTTTTTTAAATGCAGTGAATGAAAAAGCCTTTGCATGAGTGAACAAAAAGAATAATTTGCATTTACTGAATCCCACAGCTACACATTATGCTTCACTTGAATATATTCACTGTTATGACTTCATGGGTGGGGGAAAGAGGAAGAATGGGTAAAATAAAATGCACCACTCTGTCAGACCACTGTTCACAATGGTTTCTACTAGAGGAGGGAAAAAAGCTCCTTCCAGCTGTATTTTTCACAGCTCATGATCACACATGGTGGAACGCATTTCATTGATTTTTTTTCAGCTTCTATTTCCTTTCCTCAAGATGTTTTTTTATCTATGATTGTGGAGAGTGTGTTTTATACTCATTAGGTCAAGTGCGCCCCTGGTGTAACTCTAGCCAAGTCTGTGGCGTAGGGCCAGGAACAATTTCAGCCTCTGGCCTCCTTCTTTCTGGGATCATTACCACCTGAAACCAGCATCCTTCCCCAAGGCATGGCTTTCAGGTTGGTTAGTCAGCACGCAGAGACGTGAGGCAATGCTCTCTACCCAGGGACTGGCAGCTGCCTCTGAGTCCTGTCTACAAACTGGTAAAATGAGACACCTCTGGGTATTGTGGGAGAGTAAACTATATGCAGACACCTCTCTTTTCCAAAATGAGAGCTTAAATGGCAAATCTGGGACAGGTGCTGCCCCGGGAAAGCAAAAAGTGCTTCATACAGGCATTTTAGCAGATCTCTGTGTAATGGCATGAAAGCAGAACCACAACTACTTTACTACGTGCTGTTACTTTTCACAGCTCACATTACAAGTCGGCTCTAGGATAAGTTTGCCCTTACAGACTCCACAAACAAATGGGAAATACTCAAACAATATTCCAGTGAACCCTGGAGTCTGTACTTAAGTTACAGCAGCCTTTTTTTATTTACTGTTTCACTGTGGCTTGAAATAATGGAATGTGTCATGGCAGTGCATAAGTTTACTCCTTGTACAGCTCAACTTCCCACATCTCAGTCCCAAAGCAGAAAGATGCTGGGCAATGCTTATATATGATTAGAAGAATTCTTTCATGTCAAGACTAAAAAATTTGGGATTAACAGAGCTTTAAGGCTAATAAGGCTCAGAACTTTGAAATACTGTCCTATTTTAAAATTAAAACAAGGCATAGTGAAATCAGGTTAACTTTTATCCTTTGCTTTTATTACTATTAATTGCCACATGAAAGCCTGAAACAATGGGGAAATTGCTTACTTCACATAGTTTTCATTTTTCCTCTGACTTTAAGAAAATGGTATAATTTATTTCTTCTGTTAATTCAACTGCTCAGAGAAATAGTACGCAATAATATCCAAGTTCCCTGTATTTTACATGGCTATTGAGAGAAACAGCAGCCAGGAGACTCCAGCAGGTCCACTAGATTCCTGCAGTGGCGCAATGTAGCCTTTACAAGAAAGCTACATAAAACATCAGAAAATGCTTTCTGAAGACAAGAGTAGTAGCCTTTCTTTTCTTTCCCTTTTCCTCTCCAACAGATGCAAATTCCCTGGGGCTGATTCAACACAGCCAAGCAGCAGCATTTAGCACTACCTTAATACAAGGACTTTGGAGGGAAGCTAAGTCAGAGATTTAACTCCTCTTAATTCTATCAATGCAAATGAGGAGGATCTTGAAAATAAATGCAGAGATCAAGTGTAAAACAATTATAAAGTCATTGTGACCAACATAGCTGTCCAAGTGCCAGCTGCCTTTCTCATTGTAGGAACACTGGAATGAGTTGCTCAGAGAGGTGGTGGATGTTCCATCCCTGGAAACATTCAAGGTCAGGCTGGATGTGGCTCTGAGCAACCTGATCTAATTAAAGATATTCCTATTTATTGTAGGAGGGTTAGACTAGGTGACCTTTAAATGTCTCTTCCAACCCAAACTATTCTATGATTCTATGAACATTGAACTTTAAAGGATAGTCAGATTAACAAAGTGTTTCAAAGCCCTTGCCTTCAGATAAAACTAAAATGTGTGCATGATTGTATTTCACAGCAGCGGACTAATACATCTACACAGAGTTCTGACAAGTGAAGGAACAAGAAATCTGCACTGAAATATAGTAAAGTAACAATGACACTTACATGTTGTTGACCTCAACAGTATCCGTAAAAGCTGAAATGTCCTGCCTTCAATGAAAAGAGTAATTTCAGCTAATTGTCTCACTGAATGTCTTCTCCCCCTGACCCCATCTAGAGTAAGTGCAATAGAAAGAACACCTTTTCTGGAAGTGAGTAAATAACCTATGAGCCAAGACATCAGGCAATCCACTCCTCCAGCCTCTAGAGTCATCACTTATCCAGTTTACAGAAAATAGTAATAATGAAGGGGCTGGAGGCATTTGGGAGCACAGGATCAGAGTTCGGTGTGATGGTGGCCATCTGGAAAAATGAGCTGAAATGCCAGATCCAGCAAACTCGGGGGATGAACCTGAATCAGTAATGCCACATGTCTGTAGACAAGCTCAGTACCATGGTGGAATGCCAAATCACGAGTGCCATATTTAAGATGCACCAAGCCATGACTTCAGTTTACACAGCACCGGCTCAGCATATAGTGGTGTAACCTTCCAAGAGCACTGCACCTCCAGAAAGAGGAACACAGGAATGAAGAAAGTACAGAGAACATCAAAAATTAACAGAGGTCTAGAAAACATGATCTATGAAGACAGATAGAAAGACCTGGCTTTGTGTAAAGTAGGAAAGAAAAATCTGAGGGGGGACAGGATAACAACTGCCAAGTATGCAGAGGGTTGCTACAACAAGAAGGTAATGAATTATGCCCTGCACCTAAAGGATTAAGACAGAGAATAATGGGTTTAAATTGCACCACAGGGATTTCCCACCTGGGAAGGCTGCAAAACCTCTGTACCAGGGGTTTTGAGGGGCCATTTAGAGAAACATCTGTCACAAATGATTTAGAAGTAACTGCTTGGGGCTGGTGGGTTGGTCGTTGGAGATGACTTCCCAAGGGTTTGTCTTTCTTCTGTGACTGGATGTCAGAATAAATCTCATTGTTCCATTATCTTGCAATACTTTCCTTGTCAGAACAAATTTTTATCCAATAATAAAGCAAAACAAAACTCAAGAATCACAAACTCTCTCTTGTCTGGACAGAAGGGAAGGCACAAGTTCATTTGTTTACAATAACTAAGACAGCGAAAATGTTTCATTGTGATTCATTTAACTTTAGCCACAATGTAAAATTAATCTGAAAGATATTAATCTGGGAATGGAACAACTATCACTTTGTTAAATTAAATTCATCATAGCTATAATTATTCTCAATCATGCTACATAATTTACTCTGTTTGGTCCAGTATCTTCCTTTAGGAACATTCAGTTTTCATGAAAATATATGAGGAAAGGTCTTCAGCTAAACACTAACTTTAGGATGAAGACTGTTTTTCAGTTAAAGATACTATATTCACACTAAACACATAAAAAATTAACATTAACCAGTTACCATAGAACTTGCTTATCATCAGTAGCTTCTGTAGGCCTTCTCAGGTGTATCCAGCTTTCAGAGCTTACACTGTTTTGTCACCAAAAATTTGTTATTAACACAAGTGTACAGTTCTACCTTGGAAGTTATTAAAATGCCTGAGACAATCCACTCCCAGCCGTATCATGTTCACAAAACCCAGTATAATTACTCCTGCTTTACTGAAGTGCAGAATTCTGAAGAGCACAGTTTGGCTTATGGGAATGCCAGTGGGTAGAAGATCAATGTAGACAATAAGATAAAAGTGGTATCTCCCAGAACAATGCCTTACTGTCCTTAAAAAAGATTGCACTTTTAAACCCACCAGGATTTCAGAGAAGGTAATATTTTACTCTTTAATTTCTTTTTTCCATATTTTTGAACTGCTGCTCATGCACTGAAGCAAGGCATTCTAAATTATATTTTAAGAGAAATTCCATACCACTTCATTCTTATTTATTAGTCATACTCCAAAATATTTTAAAATACTTTTATGCATTGTTATTGATATTCTCGTTTTCTGCAATAAAATACCACGAGAAAAATAGATCTATTCATTGTTAAAAGGGAAAATACAAGTCACGACAGAGTTTTGAACATATAATTGAAGAAATAATGGGAGAAAGAAAAGAATAAGTGCCACTAACTGCCTCCAGATATTCCAGGAGCATATAAATTATATTTAAATGCAATCATCATTTATAATGAAGAGCAATATACTCTTGAAGGATACCTCCAAAGAACACTTCTTTCATGAGGAATTAAGGAAATAGAAAAGGCCAAAGGAAAGCAAGAGCTCATTTGTGGGCTTGCTCTTCCTCTCCTCCTGACAGTGCAACCCAAACTTGCCCATATCTTTCATTCTACACAGAAAATTGAGTAGTACCACTTAATCCCAAATAGTTTTTAAAAGCATCCACTTCAGAACAGTGATAGCCACCCCACTATGCTTTCTGACCTTTAAAGAACCAGAAAAAACTGTTGTGTAAATCCATTTTAAGAAATCTATGACATTTGGTAGAAGAGGTTCATCTGGGAAAGTTCCCCACATAACAGCACACAGAAAGTCACAAAAACATCACTCCTCTCCCCAGCATATAGGACATTCAAGGACAGATGACACAGTAAATATTTAATGAAACTAGATTATTCTTCTGCCAACTGTTTTCCTCACATATTGCTACACATTCCTTCAAAGCAAGACTTTTAATTTACTTAAGATATTTGGGAGGGTTTTTTTTTTCCCAAAAACAGTCTGAAAGCATACTCAGAATTCCTCACAATGACCTGTTAAATACACTTACAGCTGTCTGTATCAATTTTCTATAGATGAGATCTGCTACCCACCTTAGCTAACAGGAGCGTTTCTTATCTGCTTTTGGGACTGTCTAATTCCTAAAAGTCTTGTATTTATGCCAGAAACTGAACACAAAAACTGTCAAGTTTGGCTGTTAAAATACAAAGGTATAGATAATGCTGCTGTGGATACACTCTTCTGTTGAAGACTAATCTTTTATGAGTGTAACTCTAGCAATTAAGTATAACCTCCTGGGTCCTTCTTTCAAAGAGATCTCAGAAGAAAAACCTAGTGGTGATGACAATTCTGAATATAATATTACGAGATGGTAACACTATCCACAACAGTTTTTTCCTCCTATTTGCCATTAGAAGACTTGCTTTCAAGCATTTCTTTTTGCCAGACTTGAAATGTGTCAGCTAAAGTTTTCCATTCTCAAAACCACAAGCATTCAAGCATTTATGAGAAGTCCAGGGGGGAATTTTTCTTTTTCTTTTTTTTTTTTTTTAAGCTACCAAAAAATTATCCTGAATTTCCTTTTGAAAAGTTCTAGTGCCTGTGTGGTAAGGCAGATTCTCTCTCTCCCCTAAGGGAAAAAAGGGTTAACAAATTCCTGGGCTGTGGAAAAGCTGCACATGTGCAAGGGCAGAACAGATGAACCTCTCTATTCAGCATGGATTGATGATGCTGTGGTCATGGCCAAAAAGCCCCAAAGGGCTTTTCTGTGCAGGAAAAGTCCTTGATGAAACTAAACAGAAAGCACCATACAGCTGACTCGCACTTAAAGGAAAAAAAGATAATACATTAGATTTGGAAGACAAGCTCCTCCTGCAGAGATCAAACTAGCCCAAGATTAAGAAGGGTGTTGAGGATACACACTGGCTGATTGGGGCACTGACAGCAGTTAGTCCTGGAATGCAGGAGATCTAGAAAATGGAAGTCTTTTGCTTTTATTTCAGTCCCATGGGGATTGTGACACCCTCCATGATTGAAGCAAAGTGTGTCCTCTGCCTTTATTCTGACAATGTTATTCTTCTTTTTGAAAAATGTGGTCCCTTAAAAAAATAAAAAGGTAATAATTACAGTTTACACCTCCTCAGCATATGTTTCAACCTCTCTGAAGAGCCAGTCGCTACTAACTTGTAACCCACGGCTCAGAAACACTTGCAATTACATGTGTGGACCATGCTGCTCTTCTGTATTTGAAAGTGATTTGCTGTGGAGTCCAGCACACAGATGAGAAAGTTAGCTAAATTAAGTTTGAAGACCATCTTAAGAATCCCTGTGGTGGAAATAAAAATTTAAATCTTCCCAACAATTTGTGAGTGTAGTGTACCAGTGTACAGCTGCAACATTGAAGGTGATGCCTTGGTTAATCTGATTCTGGATTGAAGAAGTATTAAAAAGTATTGAAATGGGTTATTCCACATTTGCTTCAATCATACCAAACCTGATTCTGATATTCAGATTCCTGCACGGTATGATCTGGCTGCACTACACTCTTTATTTATTGATGAGACCATTGTGTTCTGGAGAATATCTGGATATGCAGTGACAGTAATTGATTTTGCTCAGCAAAAAACTGCTAAAGCCTTTACAAAAGAACATTTGTTATGGAAACCAGACAACTTATGGAAATAACTTTATCTACTTATACTAAATATTAAATGCATAAATTAGAGATTTCTATTAAATATAACATTCTTTATAGTACTGAAAGTAATCTGGCCATACGGATTGATGCTAAAATGGGAGTGGTAATTCCAATTTTTTCCTTTTTTCAAAAAGAAATATGATTAATAAATTCTTTTCTGGCAAATTTAACTGAAATGGCAGCACACTTTTGCAAGGATAAAACATCTGTCTTCTTTCACCAGCCACATACATGCTCTCTACTCTTACCTAGAGTCAATGAACATTGAGAAGGTCTAGTTTTTTAAAAAAACTCAGTTGCCTAAAAAGTATTTTCTAAGATCATGACAACTAGGAAGAATACAAGAAATGAACACTTTCTCCCCCATCATTTTATTTTCATATTCCTTTAACATATTTGAAAATTCTTAACATTTATTTAAAAGACAGAAATAGTTTCTTCCAAAGAGAAGATATTTGTCACATATTCCCTAATAAATTTACAGAATATAGTGTAAATAGTAAACCAGCAAAATTCTGCCTTCAAACAACATCCATGCTGACTCCAGTAACCTCAAAGCAGTATAACAGAACTCTCACAGCATTTCGGAAAGACATACAGTCCTTCTTTCTTTCAGATTTATTTAAAAATTTTGTCACAGACAGATCTATCTTTACAAATGAAACACTTGTTATTTTACTTGCATTTTCAGTCTAGACTAAAGTGGTCCCAGCCTAGCAAAGCACTACAGAATACATTTAACTATAAGCATTCAATAAGTCCTTTCAAAGCCACTTCTGTGGTGATTTGCTAGAATGAATTCAGAATGAGTATCCTCCTTCTTTTCTTGATCTTTCACCTGTATTTTTGCAATAAGGGAAACAGATTGTACAACAGAAGAACTTTGGGAACAGCTTGAGGAGCTTGCAGAAAATAAAGTCAGAAGAAAACCGTAGTTTCAAAGGGAGTATTACGCCACTTTTTTATGGCCAGTTACCAGTCTCCTTTATCTCAGCAAGTCGTTATTCTCAGAGTACCATGGCCAAAGCTCCACAGGTTGGCAAGTATCAGGGTAGAAACAATTGGAGTTTGCCATCCAAGGTGGCTGTGGTGAGCTGCAGTTCAAAAGAAAAGAACACATGGCTTTAATAAAGATCTTTCCAGTGAGCACAGTTTGTTTTAGAGCAACAAACTGAAGATCATTAAGATGTTTAAATTACTTTTATGTTAAGATGTCCAGGATTCAGTTAAGAAAAAAAAAAAATAAAAAAAAGAACAACGTAACCTATAGACTCTTCTCAATCAACCTAATCTGAAAATTCCATTTAACTTAGATTTTTCTTTTCCAACTATTTGCAAATTTGTGTCAACATCCACTAACACATCAACAGTCTGTAAAACTGAAGCATATGTTTAAACCACAAAGAAAGTCAAACAGACTTCAGTGTGTATGACTCAAGAAGGGAGTATGGAAGAAATAAGAAAGAGCTGGAATAAATGAAGATGGAAAATACTGTGAATTAAATCAGGCATACCAACAAATGCAGTTTTCTGATTTTTATTGGTGTTAAATGTAGAATAAGAATTTCCTTTGTAAGAAAGTATGTTGAAAAACTTTTATGAAGAGGCAAGTCTTGAACACATGTATAAAGAGCCTTCAACTGCATTAGCTTTCTTTTACTAGTCTCAGAAGATCTTAGTTATAAAATAAGAGGAAATACTATTTTCTGCACTTACTTCTACAAACAAGCACTTGGAAACTTGCTGTAACCCAGAAAGGAATGATCTACAAATGGCACCACTTATTATCCACTAAAAATTCTAGGTGCTTACTCCTTGCATATTAGGATTTACAGTTATTTGTACCAGTGATGAAAATCTGAAGAGTTGGAACTAAACATGCATCTCTTCCTCCAACCAGTTAGTTTGGTTAACTTTTCACATTCTCATTTTTCTTGAGCTGTTCTTTCTTTGATGCATTTAATCATTTATTTTTTTTCCTTTGAATAAAGAGCCTCTGTGGTCAAAAAGTTATCTGCCTGGCTTTGTATTCCTACCTTCAACATACCCAGTGATCAATTCTTCTAATCTCTCATAACTTTTATCTCCCAAGACTATGACTTTTGTTCTCATATTTTCTTCTTTTTCACTCTCACTTATGTAACCTTATAGACTACCAAGAACTGTCCAATTTATTTTCTCCAGCTTTAATTTTACAGCTATCCAAGACAATTACATACTTCCGAAGACTTCTAGTATCTCCTTATCTATGCCTGTGTAATTTAATATTGTCTTGTTATTTAACTCCAGACAGCAACTAAGCACCATGAAGCCACTTACTCTATCCTTCCACCACCAGTGGGATGGAGGAGAGAATCAGAAAAGTAAAAGAGATAAAGACAGTCTAATGGGACAAAAAAGGAAGAAAATAGCAATACTAACAGCAATAATGACAAAATAATTACAGCATACAAAACAAGTGATGCACAACGCTCACTGCTCACTGACTAATAGTTCTTGAGCAGATGCACCAGGCCAGCTTTCCCCTCAGTTTATATACTGAACATGACATCATATTGCGTGAAACATCCCTTTGGCCAGTTTGAGTCATCTGTCCTGTCTGTGGTCCCTCCCAGCTTCTTGTGCCCTTCCAGCTTTCTCGCTGGCAGGGCATAAGCAGATGAAAAATCCTTGACTTGGTACAAACACTACTTAGCAATAACTAAAACATCAGTCTGTCATCACCTACTCTCATACTACATCTAAAGCACGTCAGCTGCTAGGAAGAAAACTATCACAGTCAAAACAAGGATGTATTGAAAGATTATAGATTTATAGACATATCTATAAAATATCTAAGTAGTGCATCCTTTCTAAATTTCTGTAGCCATTTATCTTGTGGAAGGAAAACAAAGAAAATGTTTTTATTATTATTTCTTGTTATCAAAAGAGAACTGTTCTAACTTAGGAAATTAGAGATGGATTCTTTTTTATACTG
>JAWWMP010000116.1:41169316-41188252 GCA_035047865.1 Dendrocincla tyrannina
ACTCATTATTACAAAAGGTAACACAGAGAACTTGTTTGGCTTTCAATTTAAAATAAAATAATTTTGAACAAATTGAAGTTTTACAAGACCCAAGGAGGTCATTTTGTCCATCTTCCTTCTCTGTGTGCAACCCCTGAAAATTTTAGAAGAGCTTAGCTATGGGTTTGTCTGGCCAAATCTACAAAAACTGCAAGGAAATTTCACAACTCATTCCAGTGTTGCACTGCCCTCTTACTGTCTTTCATGGTTTTTTTCCCTAATGTCCAACTTGAGCCTCAAAAACTGCAATGTGTGGCCAATCCTCCTACCATACCCTCTGACCGTACTGAAACACTGCTTGGCTGCCACCTGCTAAATGTATTTGCTACAATATTACATTCTTCAAGTCCTTCTGTTTTCATTTTTTTTAAATTTAATTAATAATGAAAAATTATCTTTCTACTCCTTTTAATCACCTCCACAATTTTGGCAGCATCAAACCAATTTCTGAATTGTTGACTGAATTAAAACTTCCACCTTCTGGCTTTCAGCTCTCTCCTTGTTTGTCATGTGCTCTAAACTACTTATTGTCTCTCAAGTCTTTCTTCTCCTTCCTTTTCCCATTCTCTTGCTTTTTCAACCTCTTTTCTTTGGCAAGAGATAAAACAAGGTTGCCCTTTTACTGTATCAAAGTTTCTCTCCATCAGTTTTTTTTCCTGAGAAGTGTTACACTCAGTAATTTACATTAACAAAAGGAATATAACCCATATACAGAGCAAGTATTTTTTATTCAGTCCAACCACTGCTTCAAAGGCCTAATAAAAAGAAATATTACTTAAAATAACACTCATAATGCAAAATTCGCCAAATTATTAAAGAACTATTTCATAAGAAGTAGAGTTTTTGATGGGCTCAACTAGCATCCTGATTTCTTTCAGTATTGGTGGGGGATTTCTTTTAGTATTGGTGGGGACTTTCTTCCTCCTCAGAATGAAGTTCCCTTTGGTTATATCTAGACATTATATGAGTTAACATAAACTAGCTCTGCTCTGTTCCAAGGGATTGAAGGTCTGTTAGCACACTGAGTACATCCCTGAAGTTCATTTTCTGGTTTGGCTTTACTAGAGACAACCCCAATACGCATCCTCACTACCTATATGGGCAGAATCCCATCAAAAACTTAATGACTAATGCTACAGATCCACTACATAGAGTATTTTAACTAGCCACTCAAGCAAATGAACAGATATATTTAAAGATAACTGAGTGAAACCTGGAAATGTCATTTAAGTCAGCTTTCTACTGAATCTTCATTGCAAAACCTTATTTTAAAACCTCTTATTTTCATTTGTAATTTTCTTTCTAAATAAAACACTGAGGAAACAAAGATCTGAAAGCCACAGTTAATTTTATTACCTCACCTGGGCTTCTTGCTATTTAAAGTTTTTAAAATTGTTACAACAAATAGATACTTTGACAAAGCCATACCAGATGAACATATTCATTTGAACTTTCTATCCAGACTTCTCAAATGCTTTTCTTTGGAGCAGAAGAATAGGTAAACTAGAGCAAAGATCCAGAGCTATGCTCCATCTTGGCATCTTCTCCAAGACCGCTATACACGAATACCTACGAAAAGGGGGAGATAATCTTTGCTAGGGTATCTAACCTAGTGTTGGGTTAGCAGGTGCACTCCATGAACTTAAGGGTCTTTTCCAAACAAAATTATTCTTATGATTCTATGACTTCCTGAGCCAAATATCATTTCTACATATTTGGTGATGTTGCCAAGGTTTGATTCTGGTGACCACCCTCACCATGAGACAGTAATTCCTAGCATCTAAAATCTGATCTCTGCATACACCCCCATATGGCAGAGTAATGGACCTGCCTGCCCTCACTGATCTATCATAATACAGACAGTGTTGCTATCCTGGCCTTGCTTTTAGGGTATAAATTCAATATTCTATTCTTCCTACACAGGACTGGAATTTCAGCCTCCACAGGGCTCATTACTTACTGAGATTGATTAATTTGCCTCTCTTCTATGCTGTCCTCAACATAAAGCATATCTCCACTGCCAGCAAGGTGTAGTACAGGTGGCTCCCTGTACACTTTGTAACCATGTACTGGAGTTCGTCATTGATTACCCCTCCTCCATCAAATTTGTGACAAGCCTAATAGATCACCCAGGGCTGCCTTCACCCAGTGCTGACCACTTTGTTTTCCCACTTTATTTCTTAGTACTTGTGCAAATGTATCACTAGTTCCTTTCTTGGCAGCCTATCTTATATTTTCTACCTGACTATTTCTACCCTCTGACATATCTGTGAAAATACAGAAATTCTGCATCTTCATCTTTCACAGAATTGTGATCCCACACTCAACATTCAGTTTTAAAACCTTAGTGTCCTTATGACTCAGATTAAATTAATCTCTTCTGGACAGAATATTCCTGGAACCTCCTGGGGAGTTTCCCTAATGTATCATATTTTTAAATACATTATCCATTTCAGCACTTGCATCTCTTTGCTGTCAGCCTTTAGTAACTATTATTTATGGCTCAATAAAAGCAAATTTCTCATCTATATTTAACATGACATTTTTATAGGCAAATAAAACTAGTAACTCACAGTAAGTTTTTTTTATGTGCTAAAATTATTTGATCAAAATACATGTCAAACAACCTTAAATCCATCTTAATGTTTCTATACAAATATTCAGAAATCTTTTTCACTTAAATATGATATTGATGAAGAAAACCTGAAGCAATAAGCCACCCCAAATAACTGCAAACTCCTTTAATGGATCTGATTTGTTTCACTTAGCTTTCTCAAACATAGACAAGAATCTGTGTAAGCATATAAAAATCCTCAAGCAGCAAGATAATAAAAAACAAATTAAATATCCTAATCTAAAAGAATATGATCCACTTCATATTATTCTGCCACTATAGCCAATGAAGAAACAAACTCATGACAGAAGGTAGTTATAATGGTTATATCACTCTTGGAAGACAGGTCAATCCCATAGCAATGCAAGTACTCTGACTATAAAAGTGATGCAGAATAGGGTTTTATGGAAATCTCTGCACATTTTTCAGCTTTAAATGCTTGTTAGGTGCAAAAAGTTTTAAGTTTCCTCTAACTTCAAGGGACATTAAATACTATGTTAAAACTGAAACAACATG
The DNA here is from genome assembly GCA_035047865.1 of Dendrocincla tyrannina. Taxonomy (NCBI): domain Eukaryota; kingdom Metazoa; phylum Chordata; class Aves; order Passeriformes; family Dendrocolaptidae; genus Dendrocincla; species Dendrocincla tyrannina. Next base: position 41,172,486 of record JAWWMP010000116.1, read on the forward strand.
ATAATTTAGAGTCTCTCTTTACGACTCGCAGCAATGCAAAAAATCTAGTTTCACTACTTGCTGCTATACTATTAATGACAACACACATAGACCCCCTCCCCCTCCAAAGGCTGTTTTCTTTTTAATAGTCCATATTAAACATTTCCATTCCAGAAAACATGCCAGTTAGGCAGTAGACTCTCATGTGTGTGGAGCACTAAGACAAAGTAGCAGTAAATGTTCCTCACACAACTAAATACATACTAGTAGATCAAATCCCAGCTCTAAAATACAAATGAAAGACAACTTGAAAAATAGCTGAAAATAAAAATAAGTCAGACTTAACAAGATGGGGTGAGCAGTGGCAACACTGGAGAATGGCTCAATAAACATAACATTCATGTTTTAAGCACTCATATATGAAGTGTCATTTGACAGGAGAACTACTGGGAAAATGTCTCAAGCAAAATTTATACCATGAACCTAAATACATTATTTTCTCATTTCCTTAGTGTGAGGTTTGCTCACTACATATGTTCTTTTTCTCCAATTTTCAAAATTTTTAATGATATCATTATATTGGCTTGAGCTTTACAACACTATACCTTTTTATGTCAAAAACTATTATTAATTTGTTATTGATTTCACTACAAGAAGAAAGATGAAGAGTAAAAGACTAGTTACTTTAAACCCCCCAAACACCTTTGCAATAAACGGTGAAGTTAGAAAAGGACTCATTAAGTACAATTGGGTTCTTTTAACAAGCTTTTATATATGAAATTTGGCTCCAGCATAAAGTTCTGTCTAAACAGAAACTGCATCCTGGCAGCCTAACACCTTGGGCGACTGCTCACAGGATGCGTGGAGTCTGATACTTTGAAGAAGATAATTTCATTTCAAAATAGTACGTATCAAGCACAGGATAGTATTTGCTTTGCATGGCTAAAGGGAATGTGTTTCTACTGTGTAAAGACATCACAAATGCCAGTTTTGAGAAAATATATGTAAGATTAGAGAGTGAACTGAACTACACTTTTACCTTCCAGAAATGATACACCCTGAAAAGGGTCAAGGTATCAAAACACAGCAACAAAAGAAAGTGCAATTCTTTACTCGGTATGACACAAAACTGAGAGGAGCTGTTGACTCCCTTGAAGGCAGAGAGGCCTTGCAGAGAGACCAAGACAAATTTTTGGGCAATCACCAATAATATGAAGTTCAATAAGGAAAAGGGCCTGGTTCTGTACCTGGATAGGGCAATCCAAGATGTACGGACAGAGTGAGAATGAGAATGAGATGCTGGAAAGCAGTGCCATGGAAAGGGCCCTGGGGGTCCTGGTTGATGGCAAGTTGAACATGAGTCAGCAGCGCCCTGGCAGCCAGGAGGGACAACCATGTCCTGGGGGGGATCAGTACAGCATCACCAGCCAGTCGAGGGAGAGGATTGTCCTGCTCTGCTCTGCACTGGAGCAGCCTCACCTGGAATATTGTGTGCAGTTTTGGCCACCATAATATAAAAAAAGATATTTAACTCCTAGAGAGTGTCCAAAGGAGAGCCATGAAGATGGTGAAGGGCCTTGAGGGCAAGCCTTGTGGGGAGCAGCTGAGATCACTTGGTCTCTTCAGCCTGGAGAAGGGGAGACTGAGGGGAGACCTCATTGCAGTTACAACTTCCTTGTGAGGAGAAGAGGAGGAGCAGGCACTAATCTCTCCTCTGTGGTGACCAGTGACAGGACCCAAGGGAATGGCCTGAAGTTATGTCGGGGGAGGTTTAGGTTGGATATCAGAAAAAAGTTCTCCACCCAGAGGGTGGTTGGGTGCTGGAACAGGCTCCCCAGGGACGTGGACACAGCACTAAGACTGACAGAGTTCAAGAAGTGTTTGGATGATACTCTGAGGCACATGGTGTGACTCTTGGGGATGGTCCTGTGCAGGGTAAGGGTTGGACTCAATGATCCTTGTGGTTCCCTTCTAGCTCAGCAGATTCTGTGATTCTGTGATTCTGCACATGTTGTGATTAAAAGGGAAAGTTCTTTACAGATCACAGCTCTTGTAATAAGAGAACACCATACTTCACCTCCCATAGCACAGAAGTATGTAAGTTTTACATATTACCAGTTCAGACATGTAGCGCAGTCCCTTGCATTGGAATCACATATATCACCATTAAACAATTTCCAGTGTAAAACATACCTTTTTTTTTTTATCTGCCATTGGTGCAATTACAAGGCAACACCAATGGATGTAGGCAAATACACTATATATAGATTCTTAATGTAGCCTTTCATCAGAATTATCCAGTCCTTTCAGATACACATCTCAGCTTTTTCATTTTTAATTAAAATCATACATTGATGTATCACTCAGTTTATCAACTAGAAAGAAAAAATCCCTTTCTGGTATTTTTTTTCCCCTTTTGGAGTTCTTTTGATTCAGGAAAAAATAATAGGGAGGAAATCTGGAGGGGATAGGGATGGATAAAAGAGAAAAAAAAAACAAAAAACAAAAAAACCCAACCAGTATTTCCAGTTTTATGAACATAATTTGAAATGGATCTCACATAAACATAATGAAGAATACAAGAACAAAAATAATAGTTTTAGTTGCCTACTGAGCATTTGTTCAAAAGGCAATCTCAGTAAATATCTTAATGCATACTTAAGGTTCCAAATTCAAAAATTACAGAAGTAAAATGTAATAAGGAAGAACTGGAAAGAACAAAACCCAGAAAAGTGGAATAACCTACTTAATATTTTCATGGGTTAAGGGACAGAGAATAGGAAACAAACACATAAATATTGATAAAAGTATTCAAGCTAAAAAGGAGAAGTACTTGAAAAACAAGACTGAGCCATGTATGTCTAATTCTTGCTCACATCTGAAGTTCAGGCAATTATTGTAACAGTAAGCCTGTGAAGATGAAGAAACCAACCAAAGTGCCTTTTAAACCTGAGGCTTTTTTACATTGTAAAGTGGAGTTTGCTTTTTTCCCTGAATCACCTTTCTCCTTCCCTGGGCCCTTTGTCTTCCTAATTAGTGTGCAAGCCTTGGCCAGGCTACGAGAAACCCCCTCTGACTGGTCTGTTGTTAACCCTTCCCCTTGAATCCTGTAGGCTGTGAAGCCCTATAAAAAACCTGGCCAGGTGAACAAATCTCTCTCTGCTTTCCTGCCCCATGGTGTGTGTGTGTGTGTCTCTTTGCTGGGATATCTGGATACCACGTGGCCCGACCACGTGGCCCCGAGAGGGGACGGGAAAGGGGGGAGCGAACCCCCCAACTGCTGCAAATTATAACTGTCTTTCAATGCGTTCAGCCTTATTTAAATTAATAAAAACAGCCTCCATTCCTGATGCAGGGATTTTAACCCTCAGTAGGCAAAACTCCAGTTGCCTTCCTCGGAGCCAGGACTGTAATTAAGATCTCTAATTTACAGTATGTGTATATTAGTCACCTTGTCAGTTGTTCTGACTTCCCTTGCAAGACTAGAGGTGCACAGAAAGCCAAAAGTTACTTCATATTACTTAATTATACTTCTTCTACGTTAACTAACAAATTTACTATCAAAATAAGAGTTCAAAGTATTTTGACTTGCTTGAGAAACAGAGCTGAAGCAGGTTCAGAAGACAAAGGGGAAACACATTTCAGACAACAAAATCTTACAGCAAGGACATTTATAATTTCTGCAGACTTCAAGGTTTCAATACATCTTGGCCAGCATTCCCTACAACCCCCACATCCCTGGGGACACACACTCCCTCTCAGTGAGATAGTGGGATACCCCATCTTGCATCCAGTCCCAAATTACTCAGTAGTCCACACTGATTCTTACAGCAGAGGGCAAATGTCAACTTGTCTGACTGTAGAACAGCAACACAGCAGTCCTCCTGGTCAGGGAATCCACACACAGTACAGCTAATTCATGGACAAGGGACAAACCCAGCCTAGAGTAAGGGCTTCTGGAGGGGCACAGCATAATACTACCGATGTTTTAGACACAGTTCCAGCAGGCAGTATAAGAAGAATCAAAATTGTTTCCCTCATCATGAGAAAACTGACAAGTGATTCTGAGGCGTTACTCTCATCAGTGATGCACTTTGTGACATATTGTTCTACACATACTATTTCTCAAATTGCCATATGTGGTTCTTGGCCACCTTATACAGATGTTTGTCTGTCCTTGGCAAAAGCTAAATTGTGCTTGCATCAAGACTACTGAAATAAATAGATTTCTTGAGGTCAGTAGAGCATTTTCTGAAATGCAGTGCCAAAAATTGCTACCTGTCCCATGTGATGACTTAGTAGCACCGATGTAAATTGGAAAAACTGCAAAAATCATTTGATGTCTCACATTAATACATTGCCATCTCTAACTCAATGCACTTAGTGCAAAACTTGGCAACCAAAAGTATGACTTCATGTGCCAATTATGTCCAGATTCTAAGAAAAGGTCTTCTAATTTACCTTAATTAAAGGTATCATGCTAATCGCCTGAAGTTTTTTAATTTTATTTCTGTCACAGATAAAATAATTTCTATTCCTATGTCTCATTACCACTGTTAATTCTTCTTTGGTTCCCATTTTCTTTCAATTACTTCAACATCAATAAGGAATTAAGAATGTACTATGACCATTTCCTCTTCTACTGTAACCTTGCTTTACTGCTCTATTGGTAAAATCATGCCATACATTAAAAATGTGGTTTTATATGGGCATTTATGCATGAGTTCATATCCACAGACATACAGAGAGTTTATGTTTACTTTCTTCAAACTTTAAAAGTTGTTTTATTTATTGGTCGTGCTTCAGATAAAGAATATCTCAGAGCCTTTCTTACTGAACTCACAAAGGTTCGTAAAGCTGCATTTAAACAAGAGTGCTGTGTTAGTATTACCATGTCTTTATAAATACACATCAATTAACATATAAAAACACACAACACAATTTAAAATACAGCTGGCTTGCCTCAGGGTATTACACTGAGGAAATCTAAAATATCTTACTTTGCTGGTTTGTGTACATGAAAACAGCAGAAGGAATAAACCTTCTCATTGTTAGAGTAACCCAACTTAGACCTATATAATTTGTTCTAAACTTACAGTATCTAAACCCTGTAAGCATTCATATGTGGGATTTTCTTTGAGTTCATACTAGGAGTCAATGTTTCTTTGCTTTCTGACAAAAAAAGCTGAAGAATTTCCAGATTCCTGGATAAAGCCCTGATCCCACTGGAATTGAGAGGAAAGTCACCAGCAACTACAAAGACCTAGAAATTATCTCTAGGGGTTTGTGGTTTATACCACCAACAAAGATTACCACTTCTGCTTTTAGGTATTCATATAGACTGCTACATCTGTTTTGTAGTCACAAAAAGAGACTCACAGAGCTTAAAAATCTTGAGGAGATTGAGATGTGAAATAGGAATGCCACAAAAATATTTTCAGTTGTAGGAACAATGAAAGTCTTAGGAACAGATTCTCATTCCTGATCAGATTTAAACTGGATAATTCTACCAGTTTCCATGTTATAACTCCACTTTTCCATTGTTTTGACTGATATAGTCAGTTACATCTCAGTTCCAAATGGTCCTTCTACCACAAAACTTGACCATGCAACTAATTCCTTAGATGGTCACCTTAGCTCTCCATAGAACAGCACAGGAAAAGGTATACACCTCAGAATGGAGTCCATAAGAGCAGCATGGTGATCAGGATGATGTTTGCCAACACATACCAACAGAGAAATGATGAAATCAGAGATATGCCTTAACTTCCAGCCTTTCTCAGGGTTTGCTCCTTACCACAAATTAGGAAATGGGAAGCTCCCTTCACTCAAGATTCACAGCCTAGAACACTTGCCTGAAAATAGCTGTTTATGGCCTGCATTGCTGTAACTATTGCCTCATTACTGCAATTCAGAAGGGATTTTTTTTTTTTAACCTCGGAATTTTTTATTCAATATTCACTTCAGAGATATATAAATATACTTCAAACAGCAAACTATTTTAGACAAGGACCTCCATGGTTTCGGGTACTATCAAAGAACTGATACCATGTAAAAGACACTGATGCTAGGAAGGGAAACTCCAGTATATGTTACAGCACATGTCTGCAGTTATGTCCAGCAGTTGGCAGTGTCATTCATCTCCAGATGATCTAAATAATAACCTGCACTGACATTTCCGCACAAAGTGGGTATAGGACATGGAATGAAAAGAATATTCTAGAGGAAGAAATGTTGATCTGTTTAATATATCATCAAGATCCATTCTGCAATTAAAAGTTTTCTGTGCCTACTCTTCCAATTAGAAATCTGTTCCCGGTCCCCACTCATTTGATTATTAAGCAGGAAAATAGGAGAGAGGTCTTAGGTTTTTCCATGATTGCAGTTACTAAGGAATATTTTTTCTATTAAGAATTCCACATTCCACAATATTTCATTATTTCATGATTTCAGGCAATTCTCCCTTCCATATAGTTCCCTAGCTCAAGTTTTGTGCAGCAAACACAAATTTGCACGAATCAGAGGACAGTTGCTCATTTTTTAAGCTACATATCCAGACATATTTTTTACCTATTCCACTTTAAATATGGGGCACTTTACTAAAGGGGTTGTCATAATTACAGCATATTGAAGGCCATCTTGGAGCCGTCAGGTTACTGTCAGTTTGCCCAGAGAGATTGTGGAGTCTCCATTCTTAAGATATTCAAAAGCTGACTGGACCAGGGCCTGACCACCCTGCTTTACGTGACCCTGCTTGAGCAGGGGGGTTGGACTAGATGATCTCCAGCAATCTCTTCCAACCTCAACCTTTCTGTGATTCTTTGATTCTAGATTGGGGAAGCGGGGATCTGAAGATATTGCACGAGGAACAACAACAAAGCGTGCAGTGCAGTAGAGTATGTTATTTGCCTCAATAATTATTACATGAAAAAGAAGATGCCAAGATTAGTCAAACTTGGGTGGATTAACGCAATATCCAATATTTTTTTTAAAAAAATAAAATATGTAATTAGTGGTATGTGTAATATATTTTTAATGTAGAAAACACTTACTATATTCTTACAATAGCAATTTTTGAAAGTCTGCAGAATACACTTGGAACTCACATGGCTGGACAAATGATCAGGAATGTTTTCCAGATCATTTGCTTTAATGATGGGTTTGAAACATCTTAAATGTAATCTCAGACATTCTTCAAAAGCCTGCCATAATCTCTGAGACTACTAATGTTTGCATGACATCATTGTCATTATAATCCTGTCTCTTCACTCAGTAACTAAAAAAACTGAGGGAAACATGAAAAGGAGTTTTTACTAGCGTCCTACTCAGGTGTATAATTTCAAATTCCACTTCAAAATCTGGACATTAGCTTATGGCAAAATACACTTAAAGACCAAAACTCTTTCATGCAAACCTAGCCACACAAGCATAGTCAGGCAGTCCTCTTTAATGCAGTAGTTTTATACCCCTAATTATCCTTGAACCACCAGACAAATGGATTATTCTTCCTAAAACTGAAGTTTGTATCAGAATTTAACAGGCTTACATTCCTACTTTTATTATTCCGCACTCAAGTGAGTGAACATGTTTACTTGGAGCATACTGCTTCCCCCTCTCCCCAAACTCAGATACTCTTATGCAATTTCTGTATCTAAAATAGTCAATTCATCATGAAATAATGTGTCACAAAAGATAGACACTTCTCAAGAGAGTAAACCTTCTGTTTGAAGATACTTCTATTACTTTCTGCATTCAACATTTTCAAAACAAAAAGCAGGAGTAAAAGGAAATTTTCAAAATGATTCACCTTGAATAGTGTTGTTTCTATCCTCAGATGGTATTAACAAAATTCCTCCAAGGGGCATAAAGTCTGCGTGTTACAAAAGCTTTGAGAAAGTGCAACCCTTTTTTTCCAAGTAGGTGTTAAGTACAGATCACATAGGCAAAAAGCAGCATAATGAAGTCATTTGTGCCTGGCAAAGCTAGACCCAATTGAAAGCAACTGCAAGTGGATGTATTTCTTCAGGGTACCTATATAAACAGTTCAAATTGTCAAGAGTTTAAAAGATTTAAAGTATAAAAAGACCTCATTCATAGAAGATCTCTCAGATTAGTTGTTTAAAAGAAAGGGATATAAAAGCAGACAAATAATTAAAACATTTAGCAATTACCTCAGTGGCTGGAGGAAACCTAAATGTTGTTGGGTTATAGCTTACTTCTGGGTTAACAGTTTAAATAAAGAAAACAAACAATTATTAGTTACTAATCTTCTTATATGCTTATATGAAAAAATTTGTTGAGATGAAGTATGTCTGCTTAAATACATATTTTTATGTCTGCTTAAATACATATTTTTTTTCCAAAAATACAACCAATGTAATTTTTAAAGTACATTAAATTAATGGAAATGTTAAAAAAACTCAGTTCTTCCCTACTCTACAAAATATTTATGATCTTTTTATATAAGTTAAATTTTCTAAAGCCTTCTTATATTTACCAATGACCTTTAGGCAGACTAATACACATATATTCTAAAATGTATTAAAGTGAAGGGAGAGTGATTAAGTAAATAGAATTCCAGATGTCTGCAGATCTGGCCTAAGATGGTAGAAAACAAGGAAATTTATATTTGCACCTTCCATAAACATTTCTGTGCAACAAAGTTTAACGTGAGGTTAAAATGCAACCTTATACATGAACTGCAGAACTGTACCTTCCTCATAAAGGTAATGGAAATGTAATTCCATAAAAAAATCAATGTACAAGTATTATATTATCACTTTCCCAAAGAATGAAACAGGTTCCACTGTATCAAAAATACTTTTGGAAGCAACTGCTGAAAGTAATTCTTAACAGGAACCTTGGACAGAAGGAGAAGCCAAATGTGTTTTCCATGTATAATGAAGTACAGTTGTTGGTAGTCAAAAACCATAAAACATAATGAGACATCACCACAAGAAAAAGTATCTTCCCATTACTTAGTGACAACAGTCTGTAAATGAAAGAGTCCAGGTGACACATTAGAAGCAATGGGAGTGTGCCTTATAGTCTCCACAGGCTATAGTCTCAGTCATGGGCTATTGTCACTTGCAATATAACACATGGATGAATCCTAAATCTGACTGCTTTCCTGCCTTAAAATGGGAAAGCTCTCTTGTTAAAAAAAAAAAAAAAAGGAAGATGATTTTTTACAGTGCAGACAGCTAAAAGGCATCTACAAGACTACACGGCAGGATCAGCTGCATGGCATGAATTTTCCATTCAGGATCACCACAGTATGTATAATCATCTTGAGGAGAAGAACATCATTCATTGCACTTGTGCCATTCAACTGAGAATTATTGTAAAATTTTTCAAATAGAATTTTCTTATATTTTGAGATACTAAGTGCTGACACCAGTAATTACAAGAAGTGTGCTGAGATACAAACTTTTAATGGCAAAATAGGGCACAATTGTGGACACATAAATGTAGTTCACTCTTGTTAAGTGGAACTCGTCAAGGAGCACATATAACACCTGTCTGAAGTCAACAGAGGCTGGTTCTGGCTTTTCTGCTAGAAAATGGCAAGTACCCATTTAACTGCAAAACTCTAGACTGTTAGATGAAAGCTCAGACTAATGATTCACAATTAATTTGAAAATAAAGCCCACCAGGGTGTGCTGATTCATCGTGCTTACAGACATTTGCTACATGTCTGTTACCCAGGAAAAGCACAAGATGCTTCCATTGCAACTACCGGTGTGCCACGAGAACAAGATAACTTACCAGCTTGTGCACCAAAATACCAGTGGGGCTTGGTCTGCCATGTCATAGGCACACCTCTCTTGTACTGCTTGGGTGAAAAAACTGTCCCAGATAACACATTTTCTGGGACCACACATAGTTCTTTTCCTGAACAGTGTCAAAAAGCACTTCCATTCTCCAGAACCACCCTAATGAAACTCCTGCCACCACCTTGTGAATGTTTTCAGGGCTGAGCTAAACTAGTCACATTAGGAAATAGGTCTAAATACTTATTTTAATGCCACTGTGTGTACTCAGGCTGATTTTGGTTTTCATCAGGAAAACAAAATCTTTACGACTAAATGCAAAAAAGAGCCTCTTAGTTTCTTATTCCAGTTTGAAAACAGGAATAAGAAAACTTTCCTACGACCAAGGGCTGATGTGAAAGCAGATAGAATGAAAGAACTGGTATACCACTCCAAATATCACAAGCAAGAAGGAAGGAGAATTTTCATGTGTTATATAGAAGTATTGTTTTCTTGAACTTATAAGTATATTCCAAGTTATGCAATACAACACAGAATATGAAAAATATGAAAAAAAAATCTGTAGTCTTGTTTTGATAAAATTTAATTTTAAAAATAAATTTTTAAGACAACTGAAATCTTTTTCAATTAAATAATTAAATAAATCCATATTCTAAGTCTTTATGATTCTTAAATGTAAATGTCTTTTCAATAGTTTCCTATTCCTGTGCAAAATACTTGATGAAGGTTTACATATTTTTAGTATTTAACCTTCCACTTTTACAAAGAGTAGGTCGTTACATCTGGAATACTCTTCACTTCCCCACCCACAAAAGCAAGCAGAAGTAGAAGGAAAACATGAACGGAGTTTGCTTTTCACTTTATATTTTAACTTTGTTAAATTAGGAACTTTAATCTTTCTGGTAGCTGAAATAAACTCATAAAAGGTGCAATTTCAAGATTCCTCACCTTTGCAATTTGACTATGCAACAGTAGGCTCTACACGTGGAATTACTTCTTTCATAAGATGAAGATTATTTATAAATTAATTATTTAATGTTGCTTGCTGTCATTTGGGAAATAAGGACTATATCTGAAGTTCCTACAAGTAATAAACTTTGTTTGTCAGTTTCTCATTAGCTTGATATCTTCTAGACAACATATATAATATATCACAGTGGAAAATTGAAATAAAAATATCTTTGTGAAAAATACAAAATTTATTTAAAAAATAATGGTTTAATATATTTTCTATTATATAACTGACAAGTATGTAGATTCCTATATATGTTTTTTACTATAACCATATAAATATCAAAGGCCCTAAATACGCACATTGATAAATATTCCCTTTAGCTAGCAACACAGTGAACACACAATTTCAATAATATTCTAATTTTCAGAGCACTGAATATCTACCAATTTCTGTTAACTTTTCAAAATTGCAAATATGGAGCAATATTCTGCAGGAAAAAATGCAACACCACATTGTAATTTGGAACAAAACCAATTACTAAAATAATATACAGTCACAAAATACTCAGAACACTAAAGACTACCCAGAGTTAGTTTCCTGGAACTTCTTAGATCACAGAAGAATTCTCAACAGTAGAGAAATTAGATTAATGGCTTTCTTAAAACATGTTTTTCCTAAGTGCATGATTTGTACAGCCAAATGAGAAGTTTAAATGTAGCATGTCAAGTAACAAACTCATTCAATGTGCTGTACCTCAAATATACATATAAAAACATTTGCATTAAGTAATTGGGGGGGTGGGGGAGGAAGGGTGGTGTGGTTAGACTGAAAACATCAAATTTAAACCCAAGTTTTAAAAGAACTGTAAGTCATAAGGAGAAGCCTGTTATTTATATTATCATAGAAACAAAAACAAAGAACTTCCAGGCATGAAATTTAGGGCATGTCTGTACTGCGAAATGGACCATGGTGTGGTTATCCCTGAGTCAACAAAGAATCAAGGCAATGCATCCATATGGTTTAGCACCATGCTATGCAGTCTCACTAGTGTGAGCTCACAGGCAATGTTGCCATGTTAGCTTGGTGTGACTTTCCAGGGAGTTGGTAAGGATGATGAGTCATTAGCTCATCTACAGTGCTGGAATAAAACTGTCCCAAGCCACAAACTGGCTTGTCAGAACTCTACTGATGAATTTAAGTCTGATGGGACTATAACAAGGCTGGATTCCTCGTGCTCACCTACATAAATATCACAGAACCACAGAATCATAGAATGGGTAAGGTTGGAAGGGACTACTGTGGATCATCTGGTCCAACCTCCCTGCTCAAGAAGGGTCATTCTAGAGCACGTGGCACAGGATTGTGTCCAGATGGTTCTGGAATATGTCCAACAAGGGAGACTCCACAACCTCTCTGGGCAATCTGTCCCAGTGCTCAGTCACCTGCACAGTAAAGGTCTTCCTCATATTCAGGTGGAACTTTCATGCATCAGTTTCTGCCTGCTGCCTTGTGTCCTATTGTTTGGCACCACCGAGAAGAGCCTGGCTCCATCCTCTTGGCACCCTCCCTTCAGATACTTATAGACACTGATGAGGTACCCTCTCAGCTGTCTCTTAAGACTGAACAGGCACAGCTCCCTCAGCCTGTCCTTGTAAGAGAAATACTCCAGTCCCTTAATTATCTTTGTAGCCCTCCATTGAAACTGCTCCAGGAGTTCCACGTCTCTTGTACTGAGGAGCTCAGAACTGGACACAGCACTCCAGATGTGGCCTCACCAGGGCTGAGTAGAGGGCCAGGATCACCTTTCTCAACTTACTGGCAACACTGTTCCTTATGCCCCCCAGGATACCATTGTCATTCTTGGCCACAAGAACACACTGCTGGTTCATGGGCAGATTGTTGCCCACCAGACCCCCAGATCCTTCTCCACAGAGCTGGTATTATTGGATGGGGTTGTTCCTCCCTAGGTGAAGGACTCTGCATTTGCCTTTGTTGAATTTTAGACAGTTCCTCTCTGCTCACCTCTCCAACCTGTCAATGTCCTTCTTAAGGGCTGCACAGCCCTCTGGGGTATCAGCCACTTCCCTCAGCTCTGTCATCAGTAAACTTGCTGAGGAACCATCTGCCCCTTCATCCAACTCATTGATGGATGGGTTAAACAATACTGGGCCCACTATTGCACTTGGGGGACAATACTAATGACAGGCCTTCAGCTAGAGCCTGTACTACTGATTATGATCCTCTGGGATCTTCTGTTCAGCCAGATCTCAATCCACCTCACTGTCCACTCATCCAATCCATACTTCCTGAGTTTGCCTATAAGGATGTTGTGAGATGTGGTGTCAAAAGCCTTGCTGAAGCCAAGGTAGACAATATCCGTTGTTCTCCCCTCACTCATCTGGGTATTTTTTTCATCACAGAAGACAATCAGGTAGGTCAAGCATGATTTACATTTGTGAATCCATGCTGACTACACTTGATCACCTTCTTGTCATCCATGTGGACAGAGACAGCCTCCAGAATGAGGCATTTCATCACCTTTCCAAGAACTGAGGCGAGGGTGACTGCATGGTAGTTCACTAGGTCATACTTGCCCTTTTTTAAGAGAGGTGATATTTGCTTTTTTCCTGTCCTCAAGCACCCCTCCTGATCATCACATCTCAAAGATGGTCATGAGCAGCCTCGCTATGGTGTCTGCCAGCTCTCTCAGCACTCATGAATGCATCCAGTCAGGGTCCATGGACTTGTGGATGTTAAGTTTTCCTGGGTGTTCTCTAATCCAATTGTCCCTGACCAAGGAAAAGTCTTCCTTCCAACATTCCTTTATCCTGGACTCCTGGGTTGGAAGAAGTGGGGCTGGGGTGCCTATCTCTCCTCTAGTATTGAGGATAAAGGAAGGCCATGTCCACTTCACTATGCATTTTCAGGTTCCTTTAAATTATTAATTAGGTACCAAGTAAACTTGCTTTAACCCTCAGAGTCATTCAATATTCCTGGGAACAGATTTATAAAGTTTGTGTGGCAGATTCACTCCAACCCATTAAACAACTCTGTCACTGAAGTTCAATACTGCACTGGTAAACAGAGTAGGTCCTGGAATCATGACTTATCTCTACCATGTACAGGAAGTAATTATCTTGGAAACATGCTGCCTTGCTTTTCTCTGTATTTACTAAAGGAAAACAGCTTGAAAAAGTGGAAACAAAAGGACTCATATTAGAGCCTCAAAAAAAGAAAAAAGATAAATCCAACAGGGAACCCTAAACTGTTCCAAGAGCAGAAAAGTTGGTATCTTCCTATAAGTGGTCCTGTTAGTATAAGAGCTAGCAACAGAGGAAAAACAGAAAAAGGTCAATTATGGGGCTAAATCCTGTCTAGCAACACAAGTTCTTGGGATCAGCTGTATCAGGGGAAGCAGAGCTCTGTATTTGCCTTTCTACTCCCCTGAATGGTTAACATGCAATATACATAAGCACTGGGGTTTGGTCCACATTATTAAGAGCTTCCTGAGCAGCCATGAGGAATGTGAGAATGCCTGGATCCTTGAAATCTAAAACCAAATTCTATACTAAAAACTGCTCAAATTTTTCTCATTAACTACATAAGAATCCAAGAATTAATATCCATGAGTTCCTAAAGAGCCAAACAGTAGAGAGAATGTCAGTTTTCCTGATACTTCTGCCTATTCAGGGTTTGGATACCCAAATGCTTAGCTGTATGTATTCTTTCTTTAAAGAGTGGAACCAGGGTTCCAAATCAGAAGTAGAGATGAAGCTCTGTCCCTTTAGCTAGGAGATGATAGAGAAGTAAACAACAGTGAAAGAAAAATGACAAAATTAAAATGTCAACACAGGCAACCTAAACCAGGATCTGGTAACTAATACAGAAGATAAACATGCAGAATATAACTAAAGTACTACATCAGAAGAACTTTACCTCTGCTGCATAGTTAAGAAGAAAAGTGGTACATTCTCTAAGAGTTTCAGAAAGTAAACAATGAAAAATTAGGAACATGTCCTGAGGTATTGCAGAAACTACAAAAGCCTGGGGTCTTGTTTGCTGCTAAGGCTTACGGGTCAGTTTTTAATTTTTTCCTTACACATCTAAGTCTATCAAGTTAATTAGCAGATACAGAGATGTGCACAAAAACAGGGAAATCAGTTTCATCCACCTGTGTAAAATACTTACACAGAAAATAATTACAAAAATCTTTCTTCAGATTTTCAAGATGCTAAAGTCTTCTTGAATAAGTTTTGAAAAAAACCCTACTGTATACAAATCTTTCTACAACAAGCTGTATTAGTTTGTGGGTTTGGGTTCCCCAAAGTCAAAAAGTCAGATATGGCGATGCTCTCTCTGAGCCCTTTCCAATAACCAACAGTGTGAAATGAGGTTGCGTTCTCACACCAACCCTATTCACAGTCTTCTTCAGCATGATGCTCCAAAGGGCCACAGCAGGCTTCGATGAGGAAGAAAATGGCATCTACATCTGATATCGCACCGCTGGAAGCCTATTCAACCTAAGGCAACTGAAGGTCCACACTAAGACCCTAAATCACCTTGTTCATGAGCTGCTTTTTGCTGACAATGCTGCTCTGGTTGCTCACACAGAGGCAGCTCTGCAGTGCTTAACATCCTGCTTTGCAGAGGCTGCTGAGATTTTTGGGCTGGAAGTCAGCTTGAAGAAGACAGAAGCTCTCTATCAACCTGCACCTCAGGAAGTGTTCCATCATCCCCACATCACCATAGGTGAATCAGAGCTTAAGTCAGTCCAGCAGTTCAGCTACCTGGGAAGCATCATTTCCTCAGATGGTAAGATTGACAAAGAGATAGACAACAGGTTAGCAAAGGCATAGAGCTTTCGGAAAACTTCATGAAAGACTCTGGCGCAATAAACACCTGAAGAAAAGCACCGAGATTAGTGTCTAGAGAGCCACTGTACTGCCTACTCTCCTATATGGTTCTGAATCATGGGTCATCTACTGCTGCAGGCCGTGTTAGCTCTTTGCCCCTGCTTCCCTTGTACAAGAGGAGACCGTGAGACTGCTAGATTTCCCAAG
>JAWWMP010000116.1:41196078-41220113 GCA_035047865.1 Dendrocincla tyrannina
AAAGAAAGAAAGAAAGAAAGAAAGAAAGAAAGAAAGAAAGAAAGAAAGAAAGAAAGAAAGAAAGAAAGAAAGAAATAAAGAAAGAAAGAAAGAAAGAAAGAACTCTAATTACAGCTAAAAGAAAGATATCACTAGTCTGTTTCTACTCTCATATTATCAGAGAAGCAGGGGAATAAGAACAAATGGAGGCATGTTACGGATTTCAACAACTAAATAGACCGGTTTATATGCTTGCATAACTAATTAAAAAATTACCAGCAGGTTGCTCCTAACTGATCTTAAGGCTATTTTGTGTGTCAGAATTAACCAATATTAATGCAGTGTAGTTTATTGTTTCTTTCTTTGTGATCCCATTTTTCCCCCCAAAATTAAGCAGTGTAAAGACTCATGTCAGGTTTACTGCACATATACAACATAATGCAGTAGAGAATGGAAACAATGTCTTCTCATAAACCAGGGAAAGATACTTTATAAAAATATTAGATCCTTCCTATGATTTTAGATCTATTTCATGTTGCTGAAGTATTTGTTTTTCAAGACAGACAAGAACAAGAACACAAAAAGTGCAAATAATGTCTTTTTGCTTACTTTTTACTTTAAAAGTATGAAAACATTTTTTCTTGAGAGCTAAGAAAAACATGTGTTAATAATTTGTCAAAAAAAGCAAAAAAAAAAAAAAAACAGAACTTAAGAAACAACTGACATGCTAAAATGAAAACATTCACAAAACTCTAGTATGATTCAACCCCAACAGCTGTTTATAGCAACATGATTTTTCTTCATTTTTTTTCCCCCTTAAAAGAAAGTTTTGCTATTGCAGGATTTGCATTTTATAAAAAGATATATAAAAGGCATAAGACTGCATTTAATGAAGAATAAGCATATACTACCCAGACTACTGGAAAGAAGAAAAATGGCTACTTTGCTTATTTGCCATGGCTAAATTTCAGTTTGCCAGCTCTGATACAAATATGTTAATATAATCCACTAAGAACTGATAAATGCACTGGCATATGGAGAGTCCATGAAAGGCATTGGAACCATTAGTGATAGCACCACTGATTTTGAAGCAAAAGGAGCTGTACAATTGGAGATAGAGTCATTCTTAAGTAACAGTCAACAAAAAGAAACTCTGGTGTAATAATGTAATTGAAGTGATTCACTTCCATCCTAAGCAAACATAATTCAAAATAACATTTTCCTACAGCATTTTGGCACACAAATTCTTTTCAACTTGGTTTGGGAAAATTCTCTGCTTTGGCAAGAGAGCAGCACAAGGGTGCAAATGTATACAGTATTGTGAAGTGAAACCGTATTCTTCAGAAGACTGCAACTATACCGATTAATGTAAAGATATTACAATATATGTAATCAGATATTCTGGTCCTTCACTACCTTACCACAGCCCAGTAGCTATACCTGCCTCTATAGTTACAGACTGAGTTGTTACCTCTGATTTTCTTCACTGAAAAATAAAAAGCCAGTTAACCAAAGTATGCCTAAAAATGACACTGTGACCTGTGAGACTGTTTCATATGGAGTTATTATGTACCCAGAATCTTCTTTTTCTGTAATGCCCCTTCCCATAGGAGTGGCTGTCACAAGGTTAGCCATGCTTAGCAGAATTAAACAAAGAACACACCTATTAAGAGAGAGCACTACTTCCATTCAAGCCACAGTGTCTTCCTGAAACTGACCCTCCCAGGAAACTCTTGGACCCACCATGATACATCCTACTTAGGAGCTATTTGTTATTGATGGAGTCTCCCCAACTGCCAACATATTATGACCACCTATTGTGGGTTTGCTTGAGGAATTCAACTCAGGCTATTCAACAACAGTAAGAGCCTCCCTGAGCTGAGCTAAAGGACTAAAAGCTCAAACCATGAATAAAAGATCTGAAAAATGAATAAATGGTAACTAAATAACTGACTTAAGAGCAGATTCCAATTCCATCTTCAAAAAGCATCTCTAAGCTCTCAGAAGCCTAAATCACTTGAGTGTTTTTATATCCTACTATTTAGTTCATAAGCCAACGTCTGTAGCAGATACCTCACACTCTTCTGCATGAAGTCCTGGAAAAGTACAAAAACTGACTCATTAATATGGGCTGCATGTTTTTGCAATCTACTGTTATTTCCACACTCTAATATCACTATTAATAAAGAACGATTGTTGTCTTGCAAGCATCTCTGTCATGAACATTGCTGTATGATCTAGCTACACTCCAAAAATTCTATTTCCTACAGAATATTGTCCCTCCCTCTCAGTCACTTTGATGTTCTGCTTTAACTGTAGTAGCACTTATTTTTACTTTTAAATCTTTCCAATTTTTAAATCTAGAAATTTGTAACTTAGAAGCATAGTGGAAATGAAAATGAAAGGATGCACATTGCATATAGTTTGAATATTGTCCATTAATGACCTGTAACTTAAATTTAGCTCTTAGGAAGCCCTGCATTCTACATCTTGACTATAAGTCTGGTGGACCCTCTCATTTGTTCTCCTTTTGAACTGTAAGACCATACTTTGTGTCCATCAGGCACAAAACAGCAAACATTTAATAAATCAATGTCAGAAATAAAGGTATTCATAGCTAAGTTGAAAGGCACTTTGCCATCTAATAAATAATATTGTACTGAATTCAAGTAAGTGATTTTCAATACTGCTTTTTATACTCTACTCATTGGCACCACTTCTTTGGAACTACTGCACATTAAAACTCCAAAAATAACTCCAGTGGAAGAGGAGATGTTTACAGAAGTGGGAGCTTAGAAACTATAACAGTTTTTCACTTCAGCCATAAGCACTATGATAAGTTGGCCAGCTGCAGTGATTTCAATCAAATGGATTCCAGACTTGATATCATACAGTTTATTTACAAAATCCTGTACTGATATAAATAAAAATCTCTTGCTTCTTTACAATTTCCCAAGTAGTGTACTAGGTTACCAAAAAGCCTCTCCCTGTTCTAGTACAAGTCTTAATTGTGTAATTAAACAAATACATTAACATTCATTTTCTTTAAACTGCTCCTGGAGATCAGCCCCTTTTCCTCCAGACTCCATCATGATCTATTTTGTTTGAATTTCTTCTTTGAAGAGGCCAGAAATGCTACCTCTACCTAATTCTATTACCTCTCCTTGCAAACAGGAGATAATGTGACTTATTTCACTCTATAAAATTCCATCACATTGGTCAATTTCAATATATTGGTTATAAATTAAGTAGATTTTCCTGAAGTTTAATAGTGATTTGCCTTTTAAAATAACAGACATGGAAGAAGTATTTCTGCCATTCTAACACACCCCACGGTTCCATAATACACAATCTCATCATTCCATCTGAATGACCTTGGTAACAACTGGTTTTATTAATTCAGCCTTGTTTCCTTTTAGTGAAAGTTTTGTTTTTCTCTTGACAGTACTCAACCTCTGTGGCTGAGAAATTTATAATATGTATATGTGCCTGAATGATATATTTGGGACACCAAATATATTTAGTTCATGAATTATTCCACTCTATATCTATATGCCTACAGAAAGAAACTTCATTTTATTGCTGGGTAATCCACCTTTTCCTCAGGAAAGTATTTTTCAGATCATAGCAAATCCAAAAGCCAAACCATGACCTTAGATGACATACTGCATATTTAAATATTTTCAGGAGAAAAGGGTATTCTGTTTAAAAACAATAAAGGCATATAACTCACACTTAAAG
Organism: Dendrocincla tyrannina; assembly: GCA_035047865.1. NCBI lineage: Eukaryota > Metazoa > Chordata > Aves > Passeriformes > Dendrocolaptidae > Dendrocincla > Dendrocincla tyrannina. The sequence continues at coordinate 41,199,799 of JAWWMP010000116.1, forward strand.
AAAGTGGAATTATGTTTATTTCATACAGACTTTTGTATCTTGAAATATTGTTCTTAATGTTCATGAAGGACCTTATTATTTATAAGATGTTTTAAAGCTCTGTTTCCATATCTAAAGTAAAAGTAATAGGAGCTCTTCAAATCATGGGATAGCAGTGCTTGCATAACACTTGGTAAGTCAGTGGGAAAACTGGCTAAAATCTGCCAGACTAGCAGCTTCCCAATGGAGTGTATCATATTCTGCAGTGCAAACAAAACATTTTTGAGTTGAGTCATTCATAGACAGAATTTGTTCCAATCTTCAAATGCAGAGTAAGTCTGAAATTTGGAAAGAGAAGGCACTTAAAGTGAAAAGCATTTCTCTTGATAAGTATCATAGCTGCATATGTAACCTATTGATGGAAAAACCTCAAAAGTTTCATTTCAGAGCATATGCCAACACTTCAGGTTCTAGCTGGAACCTATATAAAACTTCCATATCATGTCTAGATTACAAGCAAAATAAAAGGTAGTCTATGTTCATATGTCACACTACAAAAAACAGTATTCTGCAAGGCAGAGAAGGGATTTTGAAAAACCTTACGAATTTTTTAATGAGTCAGAGTTTGGGTTTTCCTCATTAGGTACTTTTTTAACCTTAAGATGGATACTAATAAACAGTACACTTAAACAGCCCAATGAAAAAGTAATTTTTCCAAAATAGCACCTTTTTTGTAACTATTAATACTTGACATGACAGGTATTTATAGGAATCTACTGTTATAATTAATGTATTCCTATAGACTTTTGTACTACTTCTTAAGCAAAACCAAAAATTATATTTCTGATTTTTTTATCAGACTTCACATTAAAACAGTCCTGAAAATACAATGCAAGGAATTCAACTTCTAGTTAGAATCATAGGAAAAAATGTTATGTTCTCCAGATACAACAAAATTCTTCCAGACATAGCATGACTTTTAGTTTACAGTACATCTTCCTGGAAGTTCTCAAGATTCATCTGCTGGCTCTATATGTATTATTCTTGAGAAATTCTAATAGAACTATGCACACTTGAAAGAGTAGCATTTTTGTCATACTGTGTATAAACTGTAATCTTACTTCATGCCTTTTCTTAGAATCATAGTTCTATGATTTTCTCTTTCCATTTTGTTATTATACTATTTATTATATGTGGCATTATACACTGATTTGAAAAAATCTTTAATATAGGAAGGTTAGCTAAAATCTGATAACTGGAATCAGATGTTGTTTTTCACTCCTGCAGGTTTTTCATCCCCAGTGTTGTGTCCAAATTCAAAGTGGAGTAATTAAACTCCAATTATTCTATCTACAAAGGCTCTTGTACTACACTCATTATATCTCAAACCCAGAATTTTAATTGTAAAAACCATAAACTCATTCTGCAGTGGCACATATTACATGACAATTGAACTGCAGTAGATACACAGGGACAATTCTCCTTGTGGAGTCCATCACCAATCCTGGGTAATAGGCTATCAGTATGTTAATAATTCTTCTTTAAACATTTTTACTAGTGAATGACATTTTCACATTGATAGCAGTCCTATTAATTTTCACCTTATCCATGAAGGTTCTGATGCTAAAATATCTCCAGCAAATTTCAATATTCTGAAAGGTCGCTTTTTAATTTTTTTTCAAATGCTTAAATGGAGAGAAAACCCAAAACATAAACCAACAAAAAATTCTAAGGTAAATGAAAACAGGACTGCATGATGGAAAATAAAGAAGGAAGTTCCTTAAATTCTTAGGTGATCCACACAGTTTATGCCGGAGAAAGCCATACTTGAGAGACTTGTGCTGCAATTCAGCAAGCTTTCTATCATGTAATTACAATGCAAGGTCTGTATTCCTAAGAAAACTATTGAATTTATGGTCATGAGTTCTGAGTATATACTGTGAAAACATGGATGATTCTGTCTTGACTGTAAGCAAGGGGGGATAAATCTATTTCTGCTAAATATACAAACAAATAATTTGATATTTGAAACTATGAGCATTCAATCTAGTTTTGGATATCCTAATAAAAAGCCTTTGCCTGAAATTTATCTCAGCATAGTTGTGATAAACAAGATTCATATTTCACTAGTCAGTTTTTAAGACCTATGATAGTAAAACAACAAAGTAATAGTATTTTCCATTTGTTTCAAGAACTCATATTTTATTAAATTGCTAAATTTGAAAGTAAAGAAAATAATGTATTTTAAATTTATTAATAAAAGTGTTCTCTCTAATCAAGGTCAAAATTTCTTTAGAAGTAAAAAAGCCAACTTTTTTAGAAATGGTTTTCTGGCACTAATAATTTAATGTAGAATTTCACAGCTTTCACACTCTAACAGAAAAGTGCTACTTTCATTATTTTTAAATGCATTATTGATGTATCTAGTTATGATGCATATGGTACACATGGATGATAAATACATACATCCTTTCAGACAAATATGAACAGAGAAGAATTTCAGAGATTTCTTTAGGATTTATTTCTTTGTTGTTTCTCAAAGTCTCTGTATCACAGCAGTTGTACTTCCCTTGAGCTAGTTAAGCAATTTTCTAAATGGAAGCTTGAGTTTCAACTTGTTAGTAAGCAAAAGGCTTCATTTTGTCCCAAAGACTCTAAATAAAAAATATACCTCTTTCTTCTTCAAGCATGTTTGATGCAAAAATAATTCCTTTACTTCAGTAAGACACAAGATACAGGCTTCATGAAAGCAAAGTCTATGGAGTCATGCCAACAGACAAATTGACTTGTAAAGTAACTTTTATCTTAAAGTTGTACTCAGTAAGTCACCATAATGAACAAATAAACTTTAACACATTATTTGGATTCAGAAAAGACCTCTAAATGATAAGATTTGACACGTCTGCATTAGCTGTGAGAAAAAATGAATAATCTGAAGATTATGAGACAGTGTCAATTCTTGTTAGCATTGGCTCTGAAACAGGTCCAGAAAGACAAAAGAAAAAGAAAAATCCAGTTTTCACTTGTAAGCTTTGTGACACGTGTCCTTTAAAGTGGTTTTAGAGTTGAAAAATGCCTGGTATTTCAGTACTTAAAAGGGGTTTATAAAATAGAGTGTCTTTTCACATAGGCAGATAGTGATAGGACACAGGGGGAATAGTTTTAAATGAAGAGAAGAGAGATTTAGATTGGATGCTTGGAAGAAATTCTTTACTCACATAGTAGTGAGGCACTGAAACAGGTTGCCCAGGGAGGTTGTGGATGTCTCATCCCTGGAAGGGTTCAAGACCAGGTTGGATATGGCCCTGAGCAACCTGCTCTAGTGGGTGGCATCCCTGCCCATGACAGGCGGATTGGAAATAGATGGTATTTAACGTCCCTCCCACCCCAAGACATTTTACAGTTCAGGGTAAATGACACCTATACTGAGGTGACATTTTAAAAGATAATCATCATCATCATCATTTGTCTTTCTCCAGACCTAATTTCTCTCTTTGATGAACGGTGTAGGACACCCGTTACATGGTTAGAGAAGAAAAAGGTAGTGGCAGAGTCAGTGTGATTCTCTCCAGATGTTATCAGAGGAGCTGAAATGAAGGTAGCAAATGTTGGAATAAATTCCAGATGTGGGTTTGTTGTATGGTGTGGTATGGCACTGTATAGTATGGCATAGCATGGAGTATCAGTGGGAAAATTATCTATTTCTTTCAAAAAATATTCTTGCTTGAACAAACAATTAGCTGGATAGAAAACAGATACAGTTCTTTAACAAACCACATCACAGTGTGTCTCAACTACTATGATATTCCAAGCAAAGTGGACACATTGTGAATGATTTATGAAAAAGCATAGATGAACCAATCCCTTCAGATGACAATGCCAGCATTTTAATGCATGTATTACCATAATTTTTAAACATCTCAAATACCACTCTTCAGAAGCACAGTGGCTAGGAACAGTGGTGATTGCAGATGTTGAATATTTCTATGAGATAAGAAAAAGGGGCACAGGATCCCCTTATCAACATGTGCTCTTGCCTGCCTACTCCAGGCCTGAAAGGAAGAAGGAAAGCAGAAGTCCCCTCAGTGCCAGCTCAGCTCACAGGGATAGGTTAGGGAGTGCAGCATCAAGCACTTCTGAGGCTGCTGTACTTTTAGCAGTGAACTGGAAGAAAAGAGGTACAAAAGGCAGCTTTAAAGAATTTCTGCTTCCTGCCTTCCCCCTAATATGCTGTACACAGTTCAGATACAGCCAGGAGCTGGGCCAAAATGTTTGGTGTGGCTATATCATACTCCATCAGACAGCTGGAATCATTTTATGTTGCTATTTTAATTTAAGACAGAAGTTGAGTCTGTTTTTCTTTTCATATTTGATCTGTTAGCTAAGACTTAGCTTTCCCTTTTCCAAAAGCTCATTTAGAATGCAGCGTATTTCACACTTCATTCTCCTTGTATTTCACCTAAATATATTTTTAATGACTGAACTCTGGTTTGTTATACATCCACTATATCTTCGTATCATAATTGACAAATGATTTGACTTTAAATTACTCAAAACCATGTAAGAAGGGAGAATCTTCTTGGAATGCAAATGCTTGAATTTTAATTGAAGTAGAGGAAGAAACTGTGTACCTGTTCCACATGAAAAGCCCAGGAATTTTAGAACTGAAACTTCCTCCAGAATGGTTTCTAGTATCAGCAAATGTTCAACTGCATTCTACAAATACTGTTTGCAGAGTGAGTTAAAGGCACGATAGCAACACCTCTCAAGATGTCAAGAAAAAGAAATAAGATACCTTGACAGCTTCCTAGAGGGCTATGTAGGATACTGAAATTCTAATTGCTGTAGAATAACTTCTATATAAAAAACATAGCTGAACAAACTCCTAATCATCAGTCCTTTAGTTCTTCCTGTTTGGCACAGCTTCCTCACTTCAGCTTCTTTGGACAGAGGAGGAGACTGTATTCAAAGTACACTTCACAAAATATTTTTCTACATGCCCCTTCATGGAGCATGAAAAGCAGACGCTCACTTGCTTACCCCTTTCTATATTTTATTATTGGCTCCTGGAAGACAGTTGTGTACTGTGTGAAGGGAGCAAGAGAGGTTTATTCATCTGGAAACTTCCCTTCATGTCCTTTGAAAAGCAGTGCTTTTTTCTGAAGCGTTGAGCACACTGACTTTCAGAACTGTTAAGTCAAGAGTAATCTCTGGTTCTCAGCAACTCTGAAAACCAGTCCACCTGCCTCTCGTTTTCCCTATCTTTTTCAGAAAAGAGGTTTAACTAGAAGTGCAGAAACTATAAGTCTTAATCTTGCAGCTATCATCTCTTACTTCTCTCCTCAGGGCTTTCATTCCCTCCCTCTAGGCACCCTCTTCATCTCTCCAATATCATCACTTCCCCATACATATGTTCTTTCCCTCCAGTTCTTAGAGTTAGTCTCCAGCACTCCCTCCTCTCTCTCACTATCTGACAGTTTCCAAGAAGCTGTCTGTTCTCCAAATTATTCCTATGACAACAGTTAATGACTTTCCTTTCCATTCCCAGCCAATCCTATCTCATTCCAGTCCACAGGGAATCCTTTCTAGATACTTAGTAAACATAATTCACATTGAACGGCTGAGTAACCAATTGTTTTGTACCACTCCTTTCAACCTAGTAGTGCCATTCAATAAAGCATCTACCCTTTTAAGAAGTACCATAAAGATTTTATGACAAACACACTATGAATTGAGAAGCTTGCCTCTGCAATCATATTTATTTAAAATCATGTGGTGTACAGCTGTTGTTTGCTGGCAACACACTTAGAATGGCTTGAGTATTCAATGATTAAACTGAATTATATCATCCTTTCTAGCTTATAGAATGCTATTTCTTTATTCTTTTAAAATCTGCCATTCTTCTTCAGAGTTGTCATACATACATGAAAGAATTTCTTTGGTATAAACAATTTTTTTCCACGACACAACATCAACTCCTATTTTACTATGCTGGTACACAGCATTATTGGGGTTTGTTAGAAACTGCAAAAGAAATTATCTTTCTGCTATAAACAGAGACATAAATGTGCAGTGATGAACTCTAATTCTGAATTCTCAGGGACTGGAATAAATTTTGTAGGACTATCTGCTCTGTCACCCCAGGCTCAACCACCCTTATAGGTGGCGTGTGGTACAGCCCAGAGCTCTACATTATTTTCAATCAAAGCAGTTTGTAAAATGACAATGGCCAAGATTTGGAAACATAACCTGTGACCTAAAGGTAGCAGCAAAACTAGGCACTGTAGGAAACCAAGCCCACTTTGTGAATCTCCCAAAAGTGGCTAAAGCTGAAACTCCTCTTTACCCTCAAGCCACTTAAACTAGCACTTATGTGCTTTGACTCCATTTCTAAATCCATTGAACTGTTGAAAATTTGAAAGTTGAACAGTTACGCAATCCTCTAAATCTGAATACTAACTCAAGATTTTTAACAAGTAAACTTGTAAACTACACAGCTGAATCAGTCAATGACTGCTAATATTTTTTTTTAAAGTGCCATCTTACATAAAAACACACAAAGGTTTTATTCACTATCACAATGATTCATTTGCTCAACAATACTCCAGGTGCTGCTACTTTTTGAAGAGATCTTTTTAGCCCAATTTCTCCCTCTCATAAGTCTTAGAGACTTACAAGAATAAAAAAGGGCACATGCAGCTGCCTTGAACTACTTTACATAAAAATTGATCAAACTGGAACAGCCCATGAAAGATTAAGACAAAATGCATTAACTGCCAGCCCATTTTTTTCTCAATTAATACCATGATAATAAATCTTCAAATCTGAGGATAAAAGAAGAAGGCTATTGTACATGATGGTGAATAAAAATAAAATACTAATAAAATTTCATTAGACTGGTACTTCAGTAATTTGGATAGAAAAATTAAACATATATGTTCATTGCATTTAAAAGGTATCCACCCAAAATCCTCCTTAAATTCACTGAGTGGCTGAGGTCACTTGGTCTGTTCAGCCTGGAGAAAAGGAGACTGAGGGGAGACCTCATTGCAGTTATAACTTCCTTGTGAGGGGAAGAGGAGGGGCAGGCACTGATTTCTTCTCTATGGTGGCCAGTGACAGGACCCAAGGGAATGGGCTGAAGTTGTGTCAGGGGAGGTTTAGGTTGGATATTAGTAAAAGGTTCTCCCCCCAGAGGGTGGTTGGGCATTGGAACAGGCTCCCCAGGGAAGTGGTCAGAGCACCAAGCCTGGGAAAGTTCAAAAACTGTTTAGGCAATACTCTGAGGCACATGGTGTGACTCCTGGGGATGGTCCTGTGCAGGGCTAAGCGTTGGACTTAATGGTCCTTATGGGTCCTTTCCAACTCAGCATGTTCTGTGATTCTTTGAGATGACACAAAGTGTGACTAACTAAATGTGAGTACTCAGATTTAGTTAACAGTTCAAGAAGACAAGGAGAGAAATACATTCAACCTCAGAAATCTCATATACGAGGTCAGCAGCAGGCTCTTTTTTATTCTTTTTAATGCAACTATCTCCTTTGGCTGGATGTTGGTAAATGAAATAACTTCTTACCAGACACCAGCTGCAGTACAGTCGTTGGCAAAGTCAGTCTTCATACAAAGACTGCATGACTAGACACTACTGTTCATAAAGAAAACTTGTGAGATTTCTTCCTCAGCAGCTTAAACTAGTATAAGGGGAGAGAACAGGTTTGTGAAATAAGTAAAGAGTTGAAGACTCGATATTGAGACACATGAGAACACACTGGAAAAATACTAAATAGTCTTTCTCTTTCTTGGTCTTTTCTGATTTGTCACGCAATTTTAATCACACTGCATCAGAAGGTTCTCAACCAAGCCAGTTGACTGCATATGTAGCCCCAGTTCATCAAAGTGATGAGCTACCTCTCATATCAGTAGAGTGGTAGCAATGCATGCTGATTTCAAAGTCATGATTCTGTCACAGAAAAAAGTAATTTCCATCACAGTATATAGCAACAGTCAACTTCACAAAACACACCAAAAAACAGCAGACAACAATGGTGTCTCTATTTGCTTTTTATCCTCCTTGAAAACATTTCAGAGATCATTTATTGTTCCCATATTTGGAAAATAGGACTCATACTGTTTGCTAACATAGACTGACTCAAATGTGTTATAGTTAATAACTAGAGTTACTATAGTCAAACACTATAACACCCCTTAATTCCCTAAAATAGATTGAAATTCTACTAATGGTTTTGATAAGATAAACACTTTTCCCTACATAAGTTTTGAACAATGAGTGAAAACCAGGAAATGACAATAAGGTGCAAAAACTGAGAAATCATCTTGAAAATTAAGATAAATGCAAAATTTCTATCTTATTCCCCTTCACCAGCTTTCATAGCAATCATCTTATAAATCATTCCAGAGTACCATATGAGGAAAGCAACTATGCCCCCCATCAGTAAAAGAAATCACTATTATACACATTCAAGGTTTTTCCTTCGTTTTGGGAAGAACGTTTATGCAAGTGAGAGTTATAAAAATGATTGGAACAAGCTACCTCATAAACAGGTGCTGGGCAAGCAACAACTGAACAGGAGTGCTGCCAGTACATCTCACTTTTGGCTGCATCTTTTCACAGCAGAAAGTTTAGCCATAATGTTAGAATTTCACTCATCAGCCACTTTCGTTTTTCACCTCTTTCTCCCTCCCCTGCCAATGTATCCCTTTGAATGCAATGGGGCTTTGTGCAGTGGCTATTCAGAACCAAATATAACTCTTAGTTGTACTCATTCAAACATTGGATGAAACAAGAATAGAGTCAATACTAAATCCCTACATAGTGGTAGCAGTAGGTATAAAAATCTTCCAACATTGGAAACTGTGGCTGCCTAATACAAATTCTTTTTTTTTTTGTTTTGTTCTGTAATCCCACCAAAAATATTTCCTTAGAAAACCTTTTGAAGTGCTTATAATACATAATAAAACAAATTTACATTTGATCTTAATCCTTCAAAGGAAAAGGTTTTGCACATTCCTTGCTTTTTAGTGAAGTGTTCCTGATACCATCAAGCTTCTAAACCTTTCCCCAGTACCATATCTGCAGGGAGATCCACTAGCTGGTTCAAATCCACAGGTCTTGTTTCCCAGGAAAGAGCTCTTCAAGAAAAGGGTTTGTTGCCTGTGAACTCCATATCTGGCTCTTAACCATAATGCTAAATTGACCATGTGATGTTTCATAAAGTTCAGTATTAAAGGGTTTGTGTCCCAAGGCACACTCTCAGACCAGTCTGGCTTGGACCCACAGCCAATGTTTATTTTACAACATTTATGGATTCTGCCCCCCTTGACCAACAACTGGTTTTCCTGAACTTAGCTATTTCAAAGTCTTGTTTCACAGTATTACTGCAACTGAGCATCTAGACTTTTAACAGATGATCTCTAACAAGGCATTTCCCACCAAAATGCATTCCAACAGCTGGACCACAGATCAAGATGTTGCAAGACTACGGTCAGGTCTATTCTTATAGTACATATCTTTTTTGCAGAAATGTTCAGTGTTAAGCCTTTTACTAGTCTTAATCTGACTGCAAAATTTAATTTGGTTAAATATAGCATTGCTGAATCCAAAGATAAGAAATACATAATGTTCACCACAAGATAGCAATCTACAATGGCTCAGTTCATAGAACATATACACAACAAATAAAACTTCCAGGAACTCTACAATCACAGAAAAGCTAGCATCTTTATTTACAAATGGAAGGAGATATGCGTGAAATTGTGAAAATACTCCTGCATGTAAATAAATTTTGTTTACTCCATAAATATTTTTTAGTAGTAGCAAGTTTAGCCAGTGGTGAGGAGGTAGTGAAGCAAACAGGTACTACTGTGCACTCTTTTATGTGTATGTAGCGACCATTGTTGTGTCCTTTAAGTAAGGGGAAAAAAGTAGAAAGTATAACACTTCAATGCAGATTCAATACATAAAAACAAGGCAAATCCATAGGATTAAAAACAGTATACCAAGAATTCACATGTTAAACAAGCTGCAGGAAAGACTAGTGTCAAGATAAAACTTAGGAAAACAAACATCTTTGTATGTATTGCTGCACTATAATTAAACAATTACATTGAAATAAAATGCTGTTAGCACAGTGTTAATGAACAGTTAAAAATTAGAACTTTTTATTGCATACTGCCTAACTTCTTCGGAGTACTTCTTATCTATAGATATCTGAAAGGGTCAAAGCACAACAGTAATAATTTTACAAAATATTGTGATAAAGCTATTTCAATTTTTAATTTGACACAGCACACTTAAAATAACATTGCTTTCTAAATCTTTCAGGCCTTTGAGTAATGACAGCAAGCCTGAGCCCTTGTCACCTCTCTGCCCCTACTTATTTCTCTCTTACATTCCCTGAATTAGTAGTCTGATCAGGTAATTTGACATGGATGCATGTTTTCCCAACATTCAACATATACAGGTTCACAATAGCTCTCAGGCCAGAAGTCTTCTTTGTAGGCCCTTAATCAGAGCATTTGCCTATGTAGCACAAGGCGTGAGTTTATAATTAGCACAATAACCACACTATAGTTGGAAGTAGGTGAACAGCCTTACAGATGCACATTGGCAATTAAATAAAAGAGCAGTAAAAATCAAGATTACAGTGAGGGGGTTTTGGTAATTTTTAACTTTAAAATTTTAAAGTTACAAGATTTTACATGTTTTAATTACAGAGGAAAAAAAGCAATGACTTACCTGTGGAGATGAGGGACTAAAGGTGACACTGGTGACAGATTCTGTGTGTCTCCCCAGTCTATGCAAGAAAGTGCTGGAACGCATTTCATATATGTAAGCCTAAAAAACCAGGAGATCATACTGTCACCATAAAAAACTTTATCATGGTCTAGAAGCACTAAGTTGTAGTATAGGAAGACTAAATATTCAGCCTACAAAGAAGTTAGAAAATTTCAATCATAGGTAAACAAATATAAAAGTCATCAACATCTTAGAATTGATTTCTATAATTTGGGATAATTCAGCAAATGCTTAAGTTAAATGAAAACAAAGTATTTAGAAAGAGTAATGCAATCTTTTTTCCCATAAATAACTAAACAATTTGTATATTTCAAGGAGGCAGGTAAAAAAATTATCCTTTTAAAATGTATTTTCAGTGGTGTTCTTTGGAATTTAACCCCTTTATTTTAAGTAGAATTTAAGACCTTTCTAACTTTGAAAACTCCTCTGTTAAATAAATTTTTCAGTTTCTACACAGGCCTTTTCAGCTTTAACTGAACATCACAGAATTCAATAACAATTCAATAAGTGATGCAGGTATCATCAATGACAAAAAATATACTGTCTGCTTTTGTTTCTTGAAATAAAAAGTGGAAAAGTGTTTTCCAAGGATAAAATTAAATTTTTATTGGTACAGTCTCAAATAATGAAAAAGTGCAAATGTAAAACTACATCAAGAAACCAATCTAATATTCAGAGAAAATCATAGATATGCTGATACTATGAAAATGTAGTTGTTAAATTAGGATTATCTTACATTAAGAAAAATAAATAAATAAATCTGGTAGTATATGTCCTTCACATAAGAAATACTTGTGAAAGTCACATGCAGGCACATAGGATTGTTTTAGACTATTCCTTATATATCTAGAAAGATAAGAATTATTTGCATTATACACTATGCATACACGAGGCATATTAAAACAAACACATAACATATGCAGACTTATTTGGTACATTATAAATAAAAATTAAAAAAAATTAAAGTTCCATTGTCTGTACTAAATCTCTGCAGTTAATGAACAAGGAATTTAGAACACAGACTGACAAACTAAACCAAACTGTGAATAGATGGTATCACAACAGTATATTACCCTGTGACTGAAGTTTTTTGCTAATAGTACCCTAAAATAAGCTAAATCATTCAGACTCAAGGCTGAGCTTTCCCCTGCAGAAAGCAAATGTGTACAAGCTACATGTCCCAAAAACTTGTGGACTCAACTTTATGAGTCTTCTCAATTTATGAAAAGATTCATGGACTAATGCAGGTCCTGAAAAACATTTAATGTTCCACTCAGAAGACAGCTATCATTCAACACCAAAGATCCTCTAGTCCTAATCAGCACTGAAGAAACACTGGATTGTCCTCAGAATCAAGTATTTCATTCATAACCATATTCATTGAGAGGCAAACCAAGAAGGCAAATGTAAATCTACTTAATTGTATCCCCTTTATAAACCTCACATATGCTGGATTCAGTTCAGGATATGGAATTAAAAGCATTTACTGGCTTAAATGGAGTGCCTAAATACAAAGAGAAATGTAGGTATCCATTTTTAAACTCTGGATCTTTTGTAGCATGCCACAGATATTGCAGTACTAACTGAGTAGTAGCAGGGTCTCCAGCAATGTGGTAAAATCATTGCGTCCTTCCTAAAAGGATAGAGCAAGTGCTTGTTAATTGTAAATCCTGCCTTAAAAAGTAAGACCTTTCTCCTTACTTTAAAACATCTCAGGAAACCAGTCATAATAATGTTATTATAATAGTCTTGGTTAGTAGTATAAAAGCAGCATGTTTTTCCATTTGTTTTAAAATATATGACCACAACTAGCTACTGTGACTTCCACTCTTGGGACTTGATCAGTTCACAAGGATACAGATAGGTAAGAGGAACCCAAACAAGATAAAAGTGATTTAGTGACACAAAGGAAAGCGTTCTGATGCATCTGTAGAAATGAAAGTATTTTCTCTAATGGAAAGTACAAGACCAAGTATCAGGAAAATCAGTCAGGACTGATCAGAGGACTACTCGAGTTCTTACGGTTACAGAGACTGAAGAACAGCTCTTCATCCATACCTCCAGTTAGACATGATTCAACTTTTATTGACATAAAAGAATTAAGTGATGGTTATTTACTTTACATCTTCAACAGATTACAATATTGCCAAGTTATTAGGCTTAACCAAAGAAAGTTTCAGAGTTCTACCATAATAGCACCCTTCCAAATTTCTCTTATTTTACAAGGCAGAAAGGCACATCCATCCATTCTACTCCCTCCATAGTAGCTTTCCATTCTTCGCTCTGATGATACTATACCATGACTCAAACTGGTATCAAAATTAATAGATGTTGACACCTACGTGATATCTCAGTACCTGTAACATCATGCTCTCTTCTTCACAGCCAGGCTTTGTCACACTCTATATCACACAGACCTATTGTCCAGACTTCCAACCAGTCTTTCTTCCATGAACATAGTGCTAGAAATTACTTTTGTACTCCAGCAAGGATGAGGTGTAGAGACTGCAGTCAGGTTGTACTTCACCACCACCATCACAGTTCCAGAGCAGAATACAGAAATCATGCTCACATAATTGGAACATGCAAGTCTCAAGAAAATGAGCGATAAGATGCTACAGAAGTCTGTATTCCAGGGAGACTCCAGAAACAAAGGAGTACGCTGACTAAGAGGTGAGCAAGAAGCGTTACAAGCTGCACTGCACTCTCCACAACTGGATGCTCCTCTGTATTTAATTAACTAAAGAAAGAGTATTTGTGAAAACAGGGAGGAATCATTCTTACCAAACAACCCTCCAAAATCCTGAGGACCTCTTGTCAAAATGGTTCAACAGTATTAAAACATTCAGTAATGTCATGACAGTTTAAATTGTTTGTATCATAAAAAAGTCCTATTCCTCATAGCTATTGAACACACCTATCCCCTTTAGAAGTGTGGGAATGACCAAAACAGGACAAATATATCATGGTTTTTAACACACTACAGAACTTTATTAGATATAAGAACTTAATAGAACGGTACTGGAGATAATAAAATCAAAATTCATGTGCTTAGTACATACCGTAAGTTATCTGGACTCTGCACAACTGACACATGGGAAGCTAGTAAAATAGATCTACAAAACTTCTATTGCAAGCAATTATTTCCCTTCACAAGTTGATTACTCTGCAATTGCTTCAGTTCATCTGCATATACTCAGACCAGTCTTTGGCAGAAAGGTACAGGCAGCAGACAGGCCTATGCTTTCTATCACTTATCATATTTTCTCTTTCTGGCTCCAAATTGCCTTATTGTCACTTTTCTCTTCAAGCCTACTCTCCTTTCCTTAATCAGAAGGAGGCACAAAGAAAAGGCAAAGTCAATGACAGCAAGAGTCCAGAGCACAAAACACTCTGATTCACAGATCTACAGTGCTTTCTAACAATTTCTGAGCTAGGAAGAAACATGCTCCATTTTTTAATGAAGAGAACATATCACAGAGAGACTTGGTTAACAAAGCTGAAATGTTTCCATCATAATCTAGTGGCTTACAGAACTTTGCCAAAATTATCCAATAAAAATTAATTTTCCATTCCAGGTTCTCAGTTTAATTCAGGAAGGACCACGTTCATTTTTGGCTTAATCTTTATGTTCCCGTTCCACTCTGTAAAATACATGTGATAATATTTCACTATTTTTTTGAAGACAAATCCAAAGTTTGTGAAACCCACGTATTCTAGTAATTTATGCTCCTCCACACAGTTCCTAAATCAACCCTTTGGCTCATACCTTTCTTTCAAAAAATGCTATGAAGCAGTTGTGAAGCTCCAGTAAAATCTAACAAGAGTGTGTTTGGTGGTGTAATAACACTTCTCAACATAAAAAGTATTCAAACTCTTACCTCCCACCTTTCAAGAAATTATTCTAAGTCCTGAGCTAGAGATTAAGATGGGATGCAGCACTCTTCTGGTTCATCACATTGTATAACAAGATTCACTGAATCAGAGAAAAGCAATGACAAGCAACTACAGGTAGAAGCCCACCTGTACTGAAGTACCAAAGCATTCAAAGACATGGGAAAGAGCTTTACTCTGACCTTTACTACAAAGACTAACTTCATACTGAACAGCTGCTAGACAAAACACACAGAACATGACTGGGAACAGCACCTCCCCATTGTGCTTAATTTTTACAATTCTATCCAAATAAAACTAGTACTAAACGTCTTTCTGATACTGCATTTCCAGCCCTATAAATCTTAAATATTTAGCTGTCATGGTTCAGCTTCAACAGAAAAAGGGGCAGAGTGTCCACCTACATCCAAGAAAAGTTATTTTGTTGTGGCAGCTATCATCTCTTTCAATAAGTGTGATTTAAGGGAAAGTAATAATAATTTTCAATCAGAGTAATTTTGACATATAACACAATAAAATGTGACTAAAAGAAAAATATCATCATATAAAAGTGTATAAAATCAGCTTCTGTTTAAGTAACTCTAGTCACAGATATTTAAACTAGTCAGTGATCATTTAAATTCTGAGAATAAAAGTTAACTTGGTTCAAGAGTGAAAATAAAATTTTTAGTACATTTATTTTTAACTTCAATAGTTTAAAGAAAAAAAAAAAGCCAAGGAGAATTGTATTTTAACTGAAATAACATTCATAAGAAGAGGAATTACTCCAATATAAACATTCTTCTACTATACTCTGCCACCATTTTAGTTTTACTGTATTTTCTGGTGTCATTCAAATTCTTTTCCTATTCCACACTTACTAGATTTTCTTCTTTACAGAAAAAGGAAAAAAAAAGACAGTAACTGAATTATAAATGATACCATAACACTAGTCAGGGAATTAAAAAAACCCTTGACAATATGAAATCAATGACAGAGGAAGAACAGAATTTTCAGCAAACCAGATGTAATAAAAATGAAAACAAAACAGTCTAGGAAGTACTCAGCAATACCCAAAATACGTATGTGCCTATAATCTGTTGTAGACTTTAGCCAAAGTCAGTTCCTTTTTTATATATTAAGACCAATTTCTTCTAATAAAAATACTGATTCAGTAGATATTGGTATTTCCTTTCTATTTCTTGCTGAGGGTCAGCCAAGAGTAAAAATAATTTACCTGTACCAATAGCTTCCAAATAAGTTTCCTGCATCCATAACCACATACTTACTTGTATTTCCTTTCACTTAACGTTTGAAGAAATTTTGCAATAGTCAGTTTCTATCAACCCAGCTTGTGACAGTGTATTTAGCACCTTATATGCATATATAAGTTTGTGCTTTCTTCTTTAGATTTGTACCAAGAGACAGGGAAGAAGGGTGAAGGCTCCATCTTTAGTGGTGGAGTTTGTATCCAAATGGAAAACTACTTAATTCTACTGCATTGGTAGAGAGAGTGTGCTCAATAAATTGAATCTTTACCTGCAGTTTCACTATAAATTCTTTCCTCTGTTTTCTCACACTATACCTTCAAAGGAAACTTGTCCCCATCTGTTCCCACTGCCCCCTGGTCAAGCCCATGGCCATATGCATTTGTGTCAAACTACTTACTCTCCTAACCACTCCTTGGATGGGAAAGAAGGAGAAGCAAATCAGAAACAGAAATACTGAAGGATAACAGAAAAATTCTCCTTGTTCTGAGCTTTTGCACAGGGGTCAGAAAAGGAACATCAGTTTCAAGGAAAACCCTTTGTAACTGCTGTGGCTTCAAGCTGGAGAACATATTTTACAAACAGATCACAGAAAAAAAAAACAAAAACAAACAAAAAGATATTGATATCTAAAATGTCTAATTTGGCCTTATGCCAAAATAGAGATTTTTTTTTTCTTCATATGTTCTGCATGGATTGGTCCAAGTCATCCCTTTTCTGTGACTATTTTTTCTAGTATTTCCAATAAGCTACAGAAAATAGAAGTGATAAAGCCTCTTGATAGAAAAAGAAATAAACAATCTTACTTATGTTTTTATAAAAGGTATCTGCATTTATTAATAAGACATTATTCTCCATTTGCCTCCATAAATGCCATCAAACTTGATACATAATTCCACTGCAATAAAATTGTTTGACTTGAACTCTATCACCCCTTGTTTATACTGGGACTCATGTCCTACTGAACCATGTATTTCTTCTCAGTCTCAAGCTGGAACAGCTCTTGAACTACTTATACTAAAGAAAAATAATAATCAGCCTGAAGCAGACACCCAACATGGAAAGTTTCAGCCCAAAATGTTCTCAATTATAAGCAACTGAAAACAGAATTATAGTGGAAAGTGTTAGACTACCTTGACTATAGGTCTCAGTGCCAAATCCACACATAATAAAAAAGATTTCACAAGTATCCTAAGCACTGATTAATGCTCTTCAGTCCCAAGATCTCTTACACACTTGTCACATGGTAGCATGGAAAGTCTAATCAAGCCTGGCACCAACATGTTGAGTACAGTACAACCTCTCAGAGTCCCTTCCCTCTTTAATGTCACTTACAGAGACTGTATTTGTGGTAGTCACAGATTTCCCACTACATTACGGTCCCAGTTTCCACAAGTTCCTTTGACATAACTACAAAAGGAGTAACAGTGAACAATAAAAATGCTCTTTACTATTAAAATGGTTAATATTATCAAGATCAGTCATCTTTCAAGATGCAGGGGATACTTTTCAAATGTATGTCTGCTGCCAGTTATAGCTAACACGTTTTGAATTTTCCTCACTAAAAAAGATTACATAAACAGTTCTAAATCATATCTCAGACTTGCTTCTGTAAGCCACCCTGTAAGCATCCAATTTTTGCCAATTTTAGTTTCTATTTCATTATCCAATTTCAAAGCCTCATGCATATGATTGCTTTCATTTGTCTGCCTGTGAAAGTTATGTAGTACCAAACACTGCTGAATTTAGGTTGCTTTTACTTTTATGATATACTTAGTATTGTCAGAGTGCAGAATTTTTACTTGAAGATTTTGTTGTAAGAAAATTTACCTCACCTCTCATTATGAAATGCTATGGTTGTATCGCATCCACTTTGCAAATGGCTTTTTTCTGACTACTACTAAGATTCTTCTCTGTATCAACTCTATCAATAACTGAATTCCCTGTTTGCATACTGGTGTTGACCACTTACTTGACAGAAGTACTGAAAAATTCAGATGTTGCAGAGGATCTTTATCAGATTTTTAGGCATAACAGGGAATTTCATTAACTTTAGAATCCACTTAGATTACCCCATCTTAATAAATTTGCAAGCACAATGCAATTAACTAGCAGGATTATAGTCATATGTACCAATGATACACAAAGTTCAACTACTGTCAGAGTTGTTGACCAAGAGGTAAAAATATAGAAAACACAAGCACTGTGGGTATAAAACTATACAGATCCAGTTTTAACACCTCACTGCTGCATGTATCCCAAAATGAACCTGTTGTATTCATATCTACTTTGACTTTCTCTTTTCCCTACATTTGAACCCGGGTTATTTTCTATAAAATTAGTTTTCTTTAGCAA
This sequence comes from Dendrocincla tyrannina, assembly GCA_035047865.1. NCBI lineage: Eukaryota > Metazoa > Chordata > Aves > Passeriformes > Dendrocolaptidae > Dendrocincla > Dendrocincla tyrannina. Next base: position 41,218,090 of record JAWWMP010000116.1, read on the forward strand.
AAAAGACTAAATTCTTGCACTTCTGCTCAGATCTCAAAACCATTACCAAACTTCAATGTTAACACAGTAACACATTAATGACTCATAAAGTTCAGTTTGACAGAAAAAAAAAAGGTGTTCTGTGGTAGTTAAATAACAACACATCTATAGTCAGCAGAAAATCTTCCACTTCTCTCAGCTGCCAATCTGGATTTGTGGTGGTCAGGTCTGCAGTGTTGCAGCCTAGATAAAGCAATAGTTTGAGCTGACCAAACAGCACACAAAGCAATTAATGTGCTCATACTCACATAATTCTTTGGTTCATAAAATAATCTACCAAGGCTAAGATTTTCAGTCATCTTCAAATATATACCCAAAGAGACTGTGAAGTAACAGAATGCCCAAAGTCAAAACTGTATTAATAAGAAAGCAATATTTATCTCTTCACTTCTAGGGCAATCAGCCTAACAGTCTACCACACTACCAAAGAATTCAAGAAACTCAGGTTCAGAAGAAGCACAAATTTTAGTTCTTCTTTGGAGAGTGATAGATTTTCTCCAGTAATATCTGTCAGAGAGGCAGTCTCAGTTTCTGACATTCATTCTCTAGTCTCATTATTCTCTGGATTTTGTTCTGCCAGACAATGTCAGTTCTTCCTTTTACTAGTGCTATTTTCTCCAGATGTTTTCTCTTGAAGCCTATCTTAGTTAAACTGTTTGGGCACATAAAATAAAACTTGAGCAATATGTAATTGGGATACCAACAACACCGAAAATCAAAATACCTCAGATAGTCACTACTACTGCTTCATATAACACATTCTGTTCTGCAAGCCATCTGGTATGAAGTGCAGACCATGACAATAAATACTATACAATACCACTGTCACGCATTTCTAAAAGTAATATGCCAGTAAATATCCTCCTATTTTTTTTGAAGCCAAGTATTAAAGTATACTCTGTTGTACCAAAGATACCAAAGATAATTTAAACATCAATGACACCTCCAAAATACACTCCCAAGAGATATGGAACTAAACATCCTGAGCAATTAACAAGTCCTATCTCTTACATTTGCATACATCCATACCAGAATATCTTTGACAACTCTCTGCTTCTTCCCTTGCCTGTAGTCTTTTATAAGTACCATTTATAAGTACCTAAAAAATTTAAGTGAATTGGAGTCTCAAACAGAGAAAAAGCAACACCATTCACTTTTTGGCATTCTTGGAGTTCTTCTTCTTTGATATCTAGACTGCTTTATGCAATTTTGGACCTAATCAGATGAAATTTAAAGCTTATCATACCACAGACAGACAAGGATGGAAGTATTTCTTATAAATAAGATCAGAACAACTGATCATGCAATAACAAACTGAAATAGGTCTCATTTAAATTCTTCTTTTAAAATCAAAAGGAGAAAAAAAAACAGATCATTGCTAATCTCCATTTTACGAATCACAACTGAGCCACAAAAAGACCAATGTGTCTAATAATATATTTAAGGGAATCAAGAAATATATCATAAACTTCTATGGCAAAGATTACATTAGGAAGCAGTGCAGTGCAAGAGGAGCGGATGTACAGAACAAAACAGTACTGGCAACCCAGTCTCCAAATGTGTAGCAAAACAGTGGAGCATATTGCTCAGCATGACTGATAGTCTATTGACCATCCGGACTGATATTCCATTTGGAATATCAGCCTCTATAGCTATTTAAAACCAAGGTGTCAGTTGTTAAAAAATTCTACAGTTTGTGTTATGCCTGATGCAGAATCTTGTATCTGAAGACAACTGAGTCTGTGAGCAATATCAGATCTGGGTTTGCATCCAGCCACCACTCACAGGTTTGCAGAACTCTTTGGATATGCCCCCAACCAGCATCACTTTCCAGCACCACTTGCATAATGGGAATTTATTCTAAACCCAATTTTGCACAAAACATTCAGAGATCAATAAGTGGTTATTAGACTAATGTAATGTATAAGAATGTCTCCTGTTACACCTTTCAGTGTTGATGGCCTCCAGGTAAGAAGAAAAAAATC
>JAWWMP010000116.1:41220213-41233359 GCA_035047865.1 Dendrocincla tyrannina
TGGTAAGAAGAAAAAAATCTTCCTACTCTCTCTAGCTTTAGTGTCTTCACAGTTGGAGGGTATAAATTTAATCTTGGATTTAGAATGCGTTTCAAAGACAATGCATTCAGCAAAATCCTAGGCTGTTGAGAAGTGTAAGTAATAGGGAAGACAATGTCATACATTACACCCATGTATTTTTGTTATTGATGTAGCAACCTGTTATGCCGAGAAACTTCTGGGTTTGCAGTATGGGTCTACCCAGGTGAACTGTGAACCCAAGCTTTGAGATTTGACATGGACAGAGAGTTTTATGTTAGAAAATTCCACTTCAGCACTAGGGTCAAAATGTGCCTCTTAGAGTCTATTGTTCAAAGAGACCTATCAAGAATAAGTTTGAAAAGAATTAAAGAGCCAAATATTTATTTCTGCATTCCCTGCTTCATTTCTGAAAACTTGAAATTCATTTAGAGAGACCTAAGGTCTTCAAAGAATAAAATTTGGAACCTGACTAGACATGAAGTAAAACAGCTAACTATAACTACATGGAGCAAAGAAAAAAAAGAGCTATTTTTATTATAATAAGTAGCATTTCATACTCTCCAGACATTTTTTGTCTTTTTACATTAGGCTTCCTTTAGTCAACAAATGTTGAGATAAATAGTTTTGTATAGAGCCCAGCAAAATGGAAATGTAAACCAAATTAGAGTATATTTGTCCACATTCTTAATAGTATTGTTTGATAGTCAGAAATCTTAAACTGTCCCCTTGTAAAATTGTTAGAAATTAAAATATTATGAGTATTCAGTTGTGAAAAAAGCCAAAGAATTTCACTTGTAACTTTAGGCTATTTAAAATGAAGAGAAGATCTGATATTGAAAATGTTAACTTTCTATATTTTCTAATCATGATTAATTATGGAAAGGACAATCACAGTTCAAAACAGGAGAAGGGTTACCTACTTTGATCAGACTACCAAGTCCTACACAGGTCTTGATAAAGGCTCTCCTAAAGAAGTTGAAGTCATCAGTTAGGGAAATGCTTTCAATCCTAAATTTACTGCGTGGAGTAATGGATAAAGTCAAAAGTTAAAATAGAATCAGAATGACAGAGGAAAAACCAGCTGCCACTTCCTGATGATAAGAACAGACTCCAGCTACTATTTCCCAGATAAAAGTCATGTTACCTCATAAAGTTCCCTAAGTATAACAAATGAACTGAAGGACAGGGAGATATGAAAATATCACAGCCTTTTTTTGCAACATTCTGCAGGCAGGGAATGTGGTAACCTTTTGACCTATGTCATTTATGCATCAAGAAAGAATAGACCCTGATTTAGTAATTATGACTAAAGTCACATAAACTCCAAGACAAATAAAAGGTATAAAAAGGAGGTTAAGATGCAGAAAAGGCTGAAGGAAGTTTTCCATAACAACTGCTGGGATCAGCTGACAAGTTGTATCTGCCTTCTTTCCAGCCTGTGATGCCAGTTATGTGAGAAATTCACTTGCGATTACTTGCTATTAATGACCTAGAGTTTGCTTTCACTTCATAGTGTTTTAGTAGGTTGCTTTGCTTTAAATTCTGTGCTTGTGCTTTGCTTTACATTACATGGTTCTAAGTGTGTTTTTGTAGCTAGACCCTATCACCAACAACCATGAAACCCTATTAACTTGTCAACATTTGTATAAATACAAAGTGTAAATGGCTGGAGTGAGTCCTTTATAAATGTTCTAACAGTTTGTTGACAGCAGAATAACTCATGGGAGATATCTGCTGAGGCATATTCCCGTCACTGTTAAGTGACAGTCCCCGAAAACGGTGATCAAATTACCTTGATCTTGTGAATCTGTTTGGTGAAGGGTTCCTGTGCAGAATACCAGACAGACTAGACTGGATTTATATGGTTTAATTTTCCCTGGCACACTAACAGACAAATACACCTTTAATGGTAGGGCATGTTCCCCTCTTTTATGTGGTATACATTATCTACAAATCTCGCGCTAACACACACGAAAGCAGTTCAAGTAAAACCAGGTGGCTACTTCAGCCTCACAGAAGTTATACCAAGCTCTTCTTAAATAAAATAGGTCATACACTTTCTAAGTAAAGAAAAAGGCAGACAGAACTTTCATCTCTTTTTTTTACAATAACATATTTTGGTTTCCTGTTTCTATGCCCTGTAGGAATGTGAGTTTGCTATTAATCAATGTAGACAACATTTTCCTCTCTGTCAAATACTTCAGATATTGTGAAATATAAAAGGCAGTCTAAGATTAATGTCTCTCAATTATATTCCAATTATGCCTCTTTTGGCTTTAAAATCAATCACATTTGTTAACCACGGGGTGCAAGAATTGCACTTGATAAAGTAGACTTCAAGAGGATTGAAGATGCAGTTACTGCTCAGTAATAAGATACACAACTTATGGAATAAGTTATGCAACTTATTTCCAGAATGTGCTTTGTATTCACACTGCTGATTTTTTAGGTGGTTTTTGTTAAATTCCAAAGGACATTCACTCACAGAATCTGCAAAAATATGAGTTCTTAATCCTATCAAAACTGTCACAGTTGCACCTTAGCCTCTCTGGTAGGATGTTTTTAACTGACTATGAATGGACTATTCAGTGCCATGTTCAATTTTCTGTTTCAAAAGGAAACACAAAAGTATATCCAGTCTCAAAATTTCAAAAGGTAGCCTCCTAAAAATTCCCCAAAACTGCATTTTGTTCTAACAGTACAGTGCAAGCACAATTCTAAAACTTGATTCAGTTTTCCTGAGAAGACAAGAAGAACAATGAAAGTTCTCTACAGACATAGGATGCAAATTATGGAAAATAATTCTAACCCAGGAGCCACACTAAGAAGTATTGACTGCCCACCAGGGCAACCATCTATCTCTTAGCAAACACTGAGGAAAACATTCTGCCAACAATGAAGGCATAACTGAATTATAATTAGGTGCATACTCAAAAAGGTAGCAATACACGTTTACTCAGAATTCTTTTCTAAGTATTAATGTAATATTATTGGCATTGATTGAGAAGAGAGGCTTGGGAAAAAACACACACCAAGTTCTAATGCCAATTGAATGACTTCTCATTTTGTATTCAGCTGATTGGTTCATAAGAAACCTACATAAAAAGATTCACCACCCTGTATTTGGAAGCTCAAGTAAATTAATATATAGTTGCTACATAGCTCCTAGTGGTCAAATATGTACACAACAGACAAAGCTGTGCTACAGGGAACACCATTCTCCTCATCTTTGATGGCACATGGCAATTCAGACTCAAGCAGTGTGAAAACCTGCAGAAAAAAAGCTTTTAACAATTACTTTGAGCACTAAAATTTAGCTGCTCAGGGATTTTTCAGGCAAAAAAATCATTAATCATACGTAACTGCTACATATGAATGAATTATATGAAAGTATTACACACCTCAGTTTCACACGTTAAGATGAATCCTACAAACATTCTTTAAAAGACTCTTTTATGAACAATATGAGTAGTTCCTATAGTTTAGCAGGAAAATAAGCAAAAACATTACTTACATATTTGTCATCTGATCCGCTGGCTATAAACCGTCCACAAGGAGATACTGCAATTCCACATGGATAGCAGCGGCTACTGTGCCCTTCAAAACGTCGCTCACACCTACAGAGAAATTTCAGTGTTATTAACACCAACTAAAAATTACCTCTTTTACTGCCATTTTCATGAGATCTTGCTGAAGTCTCATCTGTTTCTCTTAGGCTACAAACTGATGAGGGCAAATCCACAAATTAAGTTTTAAATATCTCTGCAGAAGGATTTTGACAAAAGTGAAAGACATTAAAAAACATTAATGACTCAAAATAAAATGAACATGCAAAACTTCCCCAGGGCAATGACCAAACCCATGCTTTGGCCTTGTTTATTTTACAGATACAGAAACATCATTAGTAATTAGAAACAAGGAGCTGTAATGCCTTCCGTTAAGCCCCGCCTAGGTAGTCATCTCAGAAGGGAAAGCCTAACTCCTCCATTAAGGGGAAGGTATTGTGAAAGTGCACTCTGTGAAGATTTAGAATTTGCCCACAAGCTTTATATCAAATGAAGATATAGTATGTGGAATCATAACATAAATAATTATTGCTTGCTTTTCTTACAACCAAATCTGGATACTTAAACTTTGTTGACCTATTTACATTCCTACTCCATACACTAATTTATTGTATACGGTAATTCAAGAAAAGCAATATCTAAAAGACATTCAAAACTGATAAATCTAGCTATATCTATCCTATAACTGTAGATAACTTCTTGCCTATATGTGTTAATATAGTCTAAAGGAAGGAATGCATTTAAATTTAATGCAAATAATTAATTTCCTACTTCTCATGTTGATATTGCAAGTAGCATTGTGGACTAAGCTTTGGATAGCTGAGGACACATGGGCCATTTAAAAATAATAATGTTTTTAATGAGATGGAGATTAAAAACCATCTAAAAAAACTCAACATGGTGGTAAAGTACCATTTTTTTCAGTCAATACAAAAATAAGCAGAAAAAATATTATTTAGACTTTTTTCAGTATTAAAAGAAATTTTAATAGAAGTTTCAATCCCATTCAGAACTGTCATTTAAACATGTATACTTCATTTCAGAGGTTTATTTTTATACCCATGAGGTAACATTTCAAAACAGACTTATAGTAACTTGTATTCTTCTTTTGCCTTTATTATGAATGTTGTTAACCTACCCTTCTCCTTACAAAACAAATTCACATACCTCATCATAACACAGCTGTCACATATGCTTTTTTTTTTCTTTTTTTTAATGTATGCTAGGCCCAGGAACAAATTTGAAATAGTAAAATCTCCTGCCAACAGCTGTGATATACACTTTTTCCTGGCCAGTGAAGGCAGAGAGATTATGTAAATTCAATTGACTGAACCCATGCACAGAAAGTTCTAAATTTTTATACCATGCCATTCTGCTGTAGACACTCATGTATGTGTAAGAACGCACTAAATGCCAAGATGGTTTCATTCACCTGGGTGAAACAGGCATAACTTAACAAAAACATTAGTTTGTGACTGATCCACTTGCTATCATTTATTAAAGTATAAAAGAGACACTTCTGAATGCATGAAAATACATAATTTTACAAAGCCGAACTCCAAACTTTATAGTATGTATATGGCTGAATTTCTGTATAACAAAGCTACTGATACCAACAGACATTTTGAGTATACAGCAACCAGACCTTTCACTTCAGACTAGCTCTACTCTAAAAGTGCTATAAATAATCCAATTTAAGAGGGCACTGGAGTTCAAGAGAACCAACTTATAAAGACAGTCAATTACTGTGACTAAGATGTAAAAACATTTTTCAGCTTTAGTTTTCTTTCATGAATATTCAGAGACTTTCAATAACCAATGGCCACATTTGGTCTATTGAATAACCTGCCTCTGGTTCAAGCTTCTACTGACAGTAGAGAATATACCTCGGATATCTCAGTCTCCTCTCATATCCAGCATTCTAACACATATGACTCCAAGGGTTAGGCAATGGAGGGCACATCATAAAATATATACTTGATTATACTTTCAAAAAACTTTACTTTTTGGAAGGTAGCTTAAAAGAAAACATAAAGGGCAGTCCACGCTTCCCAGGTCGCAGCTCTCAGAGAATCACATAATGCCTGAGGTTGGAAGGTAACACTGGAGGTCATCTTGCCTGGTTACTCTCCTCACCTACAGTCAGTTGACAATGGCCATGTCTGGATGGCTTTTGAATATCTTCATGGTGCAAAACTCCACAACCTCACTGACCCGTGTCAGAGCTCAGTCACTAGAAATTGTTTCAGAATTAGTTTCTCTGTCACCTTTCCAGAGATCAAGGTGAGGCTGTCTCTCAGATCCCTGGGATCTCCATGCCATCTTTGAAGATGGGAGTGACATTTACTTTCCTTCAGTCTTCAGACACCTCTACTGATCATTGTGATCTTTCCAAGACAACCAAAAGTGGCATCACAGTGACATCAGCCATCAGTGACCCGAAGGATGACCTTAAAGACAGAGCTAGACTCTTTCCAGTGGTGCTCAGTGACAGAAGATGACGCAAAAACTGAAATACAGGGAGTTCTGTATGAACACCAGGAGACACTTTTTCACTTCCCCACTTTGTTGTGAGGGTGACTGAGCACTGGCACAGGCTGCCAAAGGAAGTTGTGGTCTCTCCTTACTTGGAAATACTCAAAAGTCATTTAGACATAGTGCTGGGCAAGTGACTCCAGATGCCTCTGCTTGAAGCAGGGTGGTTGGGCAAGGTGACTTCCAAAGGTGCTTTCCAATTTCAATCATGATGTGATACTGTGATTAAGTAGCAAAGGCATTATTGTAACTTTGAGGAAGCCTTTCTTCCAAATATTTTAGATGGACAGAAATAAACCATAAGTCTGATATGTCTGCTATTTGCCTTCATGGTCAGATATGGCATTGCAAGATTTTGCCATTATTTAACCTCCTACCAAACATTATTCATTATGTAGAGTAAATCACTCCCATAAGTCAGCCTCAGTCATGTTTCTTCTTGTCTCAGCCAGTCCTAGTTGCACTGTCTACAAATTTCAGAGAGACTTTTTCCCTTCTGAGTGCCTTTTTATAGAAAATTTGAAGAAAAAATGTCTTTTTAATCTTATACTTGTAAGACACATCAAAATCCTGTGAAAGAAATTACCTCATGAGAAAAATAAACAAAATGCATATATTCACTGTCCTTCCTGATAATCCTTCAGGATGACCATTCTTAAGTAGAGCACTGGTCATAAGGACTACTTCTAAGTGTTTAAGATCTCATTCTCAGGGTATGTAAAAGATAACTTCTTCAGAGAGGTGTTTCTTCTTCACAGAAGAATCTGCTAATACAATATGTCAAACCACTTCCTTTCAAAAGAAGTTGACTCCTTTGTATTTGTGACCAATAACTCAACTACTTCACCTATGAAGGGATACATAAGAACTAACAGTATTCCAAGGCTTTCACTGATCTTTCCTCTGCTATACCACAGCAATATAAAGCAATGCCTGAGTTATAGGACTGTGCTCTTTTTCTTGTGCTAGTACAGCCACAGTAATAACCAATACCCTGGAGTCTATTTTCTTAATTGTTTTCCTGTTCAACTTTTCCATTATATCAGGTTATGTGTTCTATTACAAGTTTAGCTACTTTCTCACCCCCTCAAAATCGTGCTCTAAAAAGACATTTAAATAAAAAAAAAGTTATTCCAATTAAACTTTCCACAGAGTTCAGTAGAAACTTTGTTATGCAATCTATTAACTCCAGATATCTCCAGGTGTACAGAAATGGAAAAAAAAAAAAAAAAAAAAAAAGACAAAAAATCCTTGATTAGGGAGATAGATGCTATATGTATTACTTTAGGGGTTCTCTTTTCAGGTTTTTTTTTCCATCCTTTTATTTTTAAGTAGCAACAGGTGGCAATCAAAATTATTTTGGATATTGCAGGATTTACGTGGCCAGCTGGCATGCTGTCCAGCCTCCTAAGAATGCTTTCCTGGTCAGAGATTTTCAGGGGTTACCATGACAAACATCTGGTAATTGCATGGGACAGAAAACAGCCGAGTTTTCCCTATGTTTTTCTCCATTGCACATCTTTTAGTCTACATTCCGAAATATGTATCTTCTTATGTTGGAAAAAAACTTGTAGAATATTAGAAAAAAATGTGAAATGTTTTATGTCTTTGTAAGAGAAAGATACTGGAATGGTGTGTGCCTTTATAAATAAGAGAATGCTCTCACAAATAAGTCTATTTCGTTCTACTTGATGCATTTAAAAAAAAATTACCAGCAAAACAACTTTTTTGTTTGTTTGTTTTGTTTCTAACCCCTTCTCTTTGTATTCTATTACTTTATCCCAGTGCTCTGGTATTTGTTCAGAGGCCCTTCATTATGAACAGATCCATTGAGGCTCTGCAAAATACAAGTATGAGTTGACAGTAGTAGTAGCTACCTTAGATGTACTGTCCATGTGGGTTTCATTTTAAACACAAACCAAATCCTTGAAGTAGGACCTCAGCATGTTTTCATCATAGCATCCAGCAGGGACCACATGTTGTATCCTCTACACTTTCATACATTTCTAGTCCCAAGCTTGGAGGAACTACAGCCACTGCTTTATCCCTCAGAATCCAGATAATTAGATTCAAAAGCTCCAAGGCGGAAAAAAAAATGGCAAATCATGGGATCCTCATGTTCAGAAGAAACCAAGTAATCAAATTCTGAGTATGTATGTATGTATGTGTATTTTGCTTAGGATGATGTCAAGGAGTTAGTTCACAGTGGAGATGCAAACTGAAAAGTATCCTAAAATTGAAGGGTCACTCATTTCAAACTGTATGTCTGACCCTAAGGGTCTCAAAGTGTGATTGTGAGAAAATGTATGAGATTAGTTCCATGTGGCTGTGGAAATTCTTCTAAAATAATGTTGCCAGGATAGCTTATCATCTAGTTGAACAGGATACTAGCTGGCTGTTTTACTTTAGTGTCTGAAACTATCTTTATACAATTGGCTAATCCTTTCAGAGGCTGAAAGAAGGTGAAACTGATTTTCCCTGGGATCATACAACAAAGTATTATCATGCAGCTGAGTATTCTGCAGAAGCAATTCAGTATGTGCAAGTAGTCCAATATTATTCAAATTTTCATTGTGGTCCAATAAGTACTCACTGCCTCTTTTTTTTCAGAAAGTGATGAGAAATGACTACTTCAGCAGCAAACAGTATTAGAGCAGCTGAACTTCTATTTCATAACTGATCAGAGTGTGAGTCAGAGGCAGGCTGCTCCTGCCACTTTAGGTGTTAGTGTGTCAGAAGTTGGGATCTACCCCTAACACCTCGTCCCTTTCATTGTCATTACCTTCAGTAATCTACAGTAATCAACAGTAATCTAGCAGCTACCACATCTACCTCCTCACACCTACCATAGTAGCATCCCACACCTCTAAACTGGGCTGTACTAACTTTTCTTTGCTTTCCCCATCTCTGGGTAGATAACAAGCACATCTGACACCATAGCACAACTGTCCAATTCCCGCCTTCTAAATTAATTTTCAATTTCAGCTGGTATTGTCCATCTTGCTCTCTTATTCAATACTACATCAGTTCACCCAGGAAGTTTTCTATACCTGTATTTCTGTGGCAAATAAAGAACAGATGATAATGTCACAGAATCACAAAGTGACACCATGGTTGAGGCTGGCAGGAAGCTCTGGAGGTCATCTTACCCAACCTCACTGCCACATAGTGGATAAGGTAGGCAAAGTAGTGTGCTGGTAACATTGACAGTCCCAGCAGAAATGAGATGATGAACCAGATCCAGAATCCATCCTGGGAGTGGAAGTGCAGTCAGGAGCAGCAGGAGATGGAGCCAGATACAAGGCTGGAGGCAAGACTGCAACACGTGTCTGCTGGAGAAAGCTAAAGGCAAGCTACTTACAAGGTAGGTCAACATCTATGCAGGAAACAAGGCTGGAGGCAAGACATTAGACAGATACACTAACAACATAGAATCATATAATATCCTGAATTGCAAGGGATCGACAAGGATCATTAAGTCCAACTCCTGGGCCAGCACAGGAAAACTCTAAAAATCACACCATGTGCCTGAGAGTATTGTCCACAATACATCTTGAAATCTCTCAGGCCTGGTGCTATGACTACTTTCCAGAAGAGCCTGTGTCAGAGCCCACTCTCTGGATGGAGAATCTTTTCCAAATATCCAGCCTAAACCTCCCCTGACAAAGCTTCCTGACATTCCCTCAGGTCCTATCACTGGACAAATTCGAGGTCAGGCCACCTCAGTGCAGAGCAGAGCAAAACAATCCCCTCCCTCAACCGGCTGGTGATTCTTTGACTGATGTCTCCCAGGACACAGTTGGCCCTCCTGATTGCTAGGACACTGCTGACTCATGTTCAGCTTGCCGTGGATGAGGATCCCTAGGTTCCTTTCTGCAATGTTGCTCTCCAGCCTCTCCTTGCCCCATCCCAAGTGGAGAACCTGGCATTTACCTTTGCTAAATTTCATGCAAGAACTAAATGTCCAGGCCTGAGCTTAAAGGGAGTGAGTACCCGAAACAAGTAGCAGAGTGCATGGGTGGTGGTGCAAGGCTGGTCAAGGCAATTAAGGCCCAGTGGTGCACTGAGGGTCCTTACAGTGCACCCTGTAATTTGAGTAACAATACATCTGAAAATCTGAGACCAAGCCAGGCCACACAATTACTGGCACAAACAAGGATGAAGCTTTACTGTAATATGGCTTTAGCCATAATTTACTGATGAGAAAGGAAGATCCATATCAGAGACTAAAAGCTTTAAAAAAGATTTGAAATCCACCTTGGGGAGGAAAAGTTTACACCACTTCACATTCTAGTACCTTTTAGGGAAGGGACTATTTGGAACGGGTTATGAAAGGGAAGATGCAGAAATCTGGACACACCATTTTTCTCAATTTCAGCCATTCATGAAGATATAGGTATTTATGAAACTTTGCTAGTGAATGTGAGCTGGTGCTACTAAGTGTTTAGTCAATATTCTAAAGGCATTTAACAAAGTGAAGAGGGCAACATTTTGAACTTATAGTTTCTTCCTAAAATAATGACGAAATGTCCTTTCTTCTGGACATTTAATGCACAGAATAATCTGCAAGTGGGAGGAAGTAAGAAATTGAAAGGATCCAAACTGGTAAGGCACAATTAAAAACTGTCATGTGAAATACAGTCTACAATGTTTCATCACAGAGAACACCTCAACTCCTTCAAAAAATGTAAGAACGCATTAGTCTTTTGTACCTCCTAAACTTTAAATGTTTGCCTGAGTCTTTCTTGGGAATCCTGAAGCCTGGTAATCAGATTCCCATGGCATCACAGTCCAGCTCCTGGGTTCACTGCTTTCACAAGAGAAAGCAATTTTACGTGTTCTGCAAGTAGCCATTCTTTTAGACAAGATAGACTTAAATTACTCTGCAAAATGTATTGGATGTTGGTCCTTACCCTAAAGCATGTTTTCATAAGGCCTCATAGTTCATTATCCTAACCATAAAGAAGAGTAGCCATGATTGGTTCTTCTTCCAAAAAAAACCTATTATTGTTTCTTTTTTATTCCCAAGTCTGCTTTGTAGATTACCTGGAGCTTTTCTTAGCTAGAGTTATAAATGAGGAGCATGCAGAAGTATAAAACTACTCAAAATCTTCAGATGAAAATTTACAAATCCATGCATTTCAAAGCAAATGAAGCAGGAGTCTGAGTAAATCCAAAAACCACTAGCAGTTTCCAAGATTCCCTCATTTATTGGCAAGATGACCAGGCTGTGCGAGGCTGGCTGACAACATCAGAAAGTTAAAATGCCTTTTCTTGTACCACCTTCACAGGAACCCGTAAGACTTTCTGGCACCTCTGAAGCAATCTTGGAATGCCAATCATCAGTAGTGAAAGAGACAGATTCACAGCTTTATCCGGAAAAGATAATAAAACCGAAGTTACAAAATACTCTCACTAACTTCAAGAACAAAAGAAAAAGAAGTTAAATGAATTTCCACTGGGAAAAAAATGTAGTTTGATAACACAGACTGAATAGAAAAATTCTTGTGGAGTTCAGAACAAAAATATCAATATATTCAGAACTTATTATGCCATAGGCCAGGTTAACATGTCTGAAGATTTAATCTAAGCAAAGATCAAAAAAGAACCTGGGCATTCTGTTATGACTCCTCAGTGAATTCTGAGAAAAGGAATGCAAGCCATAAGTTTAAAAATGGAACAATTATCAAAGAAATTGAATAAAAAAACTCTAAGAGTCCTAGGTAAATTGTGCAGTTATTCCACAAATTATTTCCTGTACTTTCAACAACAGTTTGAAGAAGATTGTGCTGGAGGGTTTTTCTTCCCCCTATTTAATCAGAAATTTGTACTTTACAGTATTATCAAATAAAATAACAATGGACAGAGTTCTTAAGGGCAAGAAGCAGATTAAAGAAAATCAGAATTTTCACTGTGGATGTCCAGGGCAGATATTTAGAACAAAATAAACAAACAACAAAGTGAGATCTTGCAGTTAGTGTTACTATCCACAATACTGCAAACAGTATAAATGAGAAGGTGGACTTACCTTTGCTATATTTCAAGAACACTGGACAAAGATTTCATTAAACAAACCCTATTCTGGCAAACCCAAAGCAGAAACAAAGAGAGGTCATTCCAGAGGGACCATTTAAAACACAGTTGCTGATGCACCAATTTACAAGTCAACAACTTTAAGAGATTAAAGGTACTGGCCCACCATAAGATTGTTTAGGAACTAATCTCTCCTGTAAGTACTCAACAGTGCAAGGGATGGACTGGATTTGATTGGACAAGACCTATGAACCAAAAAAATAAGCAAAAGTGTTCAGTCTGTGTAACTATAGTAGACCTAACACTTCAGCAGAGACTTGTTCCAAATTCAGATAGACCTTTCCAAACTCAACCATTTCAAATTTATTTATGTTAAAAACACCTGGTGAACACATAGGAAAAACTGAACAGTTTTCCTCCTTATGAGAATTCAAGAACAGACTTCAAAATACAGAAGACCGAGTCTCTGGTCTGAGAAATGACAGAAAGTTTCATTTTAAAAAATTGTTGGGGTTTTTTGTTTTGTTTTTTTTTCTTGAAAGTTGCTAGCAATGATTAATTTTCTCTATTTCTTCTCCACAATAGTTAATACCATCAATCATTGTCTAATGCGTAGTAAATACACGCATATACATAATACCTAATAAGCACCCTTAAAATATCTGTCGTTAAGGACTTGAATTGCTTTTTTGAAGTTTGGCTAATAGAACACAGTGGACACTAGAATACACTGACTTAGCCAAATTAAATATAGAGTAAGACCATACATAAATTAGTCCCTTTTTCCCAAGACATATTCATTTAATTGATTGCCCAGATTTTACACTTTAACTATTTTACCATTCACCTACTTACTTATATTAGTATTTAGAAACAAAGAGACAGATAAGTGATCTGTAAAAAGCTTTCTACTTTTTCATTACTCTTCAGCAACACAGTTGAGCAGCTTATTAGAAAAACATAAGAAGGTAACAGATTCCAACCCCAGCAG
>JAWWMP010000116.1:41233459-41264678 GCA_035047865.1 Dendrocincla tyrannina
AGAAGGTAACAGATTCCAACCCCAGCAGTCTCCAGTTTCATTACTTTCTGGCACTCAGTGCAGGTAATACACCAATGCTTTTGGAAAGAACATACATGCCCCCTATAGATTTAACATATTCTTAACATAGAAAGATAGAAATAAATAAAAGGCTCATTAAGCATTGCCCAAATAAAAAATATACTACTTGAAAAATGATGTTACATCTTTCAATAAATATACGTTGACACACACAGAAAGCAAATGTGAAATTATTCTTTAAAGCTTAAACATCTTCCTGTCCAAATCCCTGTTTTTTAAACATAATTCTTTTAGCCTGCACATGAGATTGCCCCAAGTATTTATTTTCATGAGCAATGTTCCCTCCTTGATGTGCAATTCCTTTGTCCCAGAGCTTTCCCAAAATACAACACTGAAAGGTATTTTAAAAAAGTCTAACATTTAATTCTGAGTTTATGATAATGTACTGTGCAAATTTATAGCACTACATACACAAATTGCAAAAATATTGTTACAATTGCGTTCATATTTTAAAAGATAGATCATAAATTTTATCTCTTTTAGCGGTAATGACATGTTTTTTTGGAAATACCACTAGCATTCAGAACAATATACTATTATATACATACAATTAGATCTACAAAGGTAAGTAAACATGGGTGATAAATAAACTCTTAAAATCTTTAATGGCTTCCACATATTATAGTTGAGGAATGAGCATTTTGTTTCATCCCTTAAAATTAGTAAATTTCAGTCAGCCTTTCATTATTTTTTCTCAAGGGCCTGACTGCAGATCTGATTCCACATTCAAATTTCTACTGGTATATCACAAGTGTGACAATTCTGAATAAATAGAAAGCATAGATTTTTATCCCAAGGTACCTAATTCATTCTTACCTCAGTGTTCTTAAATCCCACAGTTTGATGCCATCTCCAGCAGCTGTGGTCATGAAAAGGTTGTAAGCTTCGGGTTGCTGAGTGCTGAAGGATGATCCCTGTAAAATAGCAATCCAGTTTCAGGTAAGTATTCTTGTGGTGTTTTATAGATAGGTTTAGGATTTATAGAATCATAAAATATCTTGAGTTGGAATAGATCCATAGGGATCATCAAGTTCAACTCCCTGCTTCCTGCAGAATTACACCATATGACTAAGAGCATTGTCCAGATGCTTCTTGAACTCTGACAGGCTTGGTGCCAGGACCACTTCCCTGGGGAGTCTGGTCCAGTGACCAACCACACTCTGGGTGAAGAATTCAGTCCATTAAAAAAATAAACAGCAAATGTTTGCTAGGTTATGTGAAAATAGCTTGTCTGCACATACACAAAGGAGTGAAGAAGAAAGTTGGCATGTGGAGAAAGTTCCATAATCCAGTCAGAGAAATGGAGCATTACCTTGACTCCCCTCAAGCCATGAACCCACCATGATGAGTCAATGGGAAATGATCTCTTGGTCAGGTTCTCTGAGTCATCTCACAGATTGATGGGGGTTACAAAATACCAGGGTATGGGATCCACAATGTGACATAGGGGAAGATCTTTTTGTGATTGTACAAGACATTATGGGGTCATTAGGGAGGAAATAGGAGCAGCAAAAAGGAAGGGATCAAAGATTAGTTTAACAATTAGCTATAAGACGTGTTCAGCCCTGGGCTAAGTGGGCATACTTTCCATAGACTTCAGTAAAAATTGGATTCTTTCATAACAGGACTAATTTTGACTTTTTACCTTTAAATAATTAAATGCAGTCTAAAACTTATGTTTTTTTTTTAACATCCACATTGGCAAATCCAAGTATTTTTCTGGCTACAAGTGTCTTTCTCCGGGGAACTAAATATAAACAGTTACCATTCACATTCTTGATTTGGCTGAATATATCACAGAAATCTCAAGGTAATTTCCCGCAATCAGTGTTTGACTGCCAGGAATCTTCTATTTGTTACAAAAGTTGGTGTATAGCTTGCTCTAACAGATGAACAGATAAAACGTTCTGTGTAACAGATTTCCCAACAAAGTCTACATAGTCTCATATTAGCCGTGTATAACTATAAAAAAAGTAATGCAAAAGACAAAGAGAGTGATTGTCCAAAGGACAGTACTCATTAAAAGTTAGAGCACTCTTTGTGCTTTTGAAAATTTTACTCAGTATCCCTTGCTTCAGCCAGCAATGATCACAGAGTCCAATATAAAAAATTCTACAGGCAAATACACATTTACTTCAGGCACAACTTCCTTACTATAGAATACACTAATACACTAGGCAAGAATTGTAATCCCTTTGCTCCTTCCCTGCCCTGACATTTTCTCAGCAATACATTTTACTAATACATAGCTATTATATATCTTCAAACTATATTTGCTACTGAATATTGATCATAGAAGACATGAAAATATGTACTAGTTGGAACAATACACAAGCTGAATTTTATTTATCTCCTTTTGTTTTTATAGTCCTTTATTATATTATTTATGAGCATCTGATGGCAAAAGTAGCATATTCAAACACACACTCAAAACTATATTCTTTCATTCTGATAGACAAACCACTTACCTCAGCTCCATCATCTTCCTCATCCACTACTGAAATCCCTTCTCAGCTTCTCTATGGACTAACTACATTGCAACTTTCACGTAAAATTTGGCCTCAAAAAGAACGTGGTTTGACAGAATCCATATTTCTTTTACTAATTGCATATGAGCACCATTCATGTCATCCAAATGGTGTAGCTGGCTTATGCTAAAGGCATTGACCAATAGATGTCTTGGAAAGCACTCCATATGTTCCAGGCAAGCGCATACCTTTAGATGGCATTGTAACTATGGTTAGGAAAAAGGTAACTAACTGAAACTTCTGAGTTGCCTATGATATTTTTTCAGCCTTCACATCACACACATTTCCTAAGTAATGGACCATTGAATTTTGAAACAAAAGGTTCTGAGCAGAAAACTGAAAACCTTGCTGTTTCTGTGAAAATGAGTGTACTCTACAACTGTGCTAGCAGAAAGTAATACCATCCAAATATTTGTGGTTCATAACTATAGATTCCTGTTCAAAGAATATGTTTTGCAGCATTTTAAATGTGTTATTAACATTAAAGCTCTGAATCTTTGTGGCCTGCTCTCAAATTGCCATCTATTTCTGTACCTCCAATGTTCCTAAACTCTAAGACAGGAACATGATTTTGATATTTCAATCAATTCCCTGTACTACGTCTCTTAAAAATTAGTATGCAAAGCAATGGAATGATATAATTAGCTTAATCAGGTACACTGCATGCTGAGAGGAATTTCACATACTGGCAATTTTTGCAAATAATCTCTAGAACAGATCAGAAGGACCATTTAAAATCAAAGTAATTACATTGCAAATTATATATACTTGCTTACAGATGCTTCTGTCCAAAACCAAAAATAACACAAAGTAATGCTGATCACCTAGGTTTCTAGGATAACCTATGTAACTAATAATTTTCAAATATATTTCTCCCACACTTAACAGTCCCTAATATTTCCAAATACCTTCTAAATAGATTACATTTTTTATTTATTGAAAGAATAAACTGTCTGATTATCCCCACTTACTACTGTCCAGGTAGCATCATAAAGCAGTCTAGAAACATGAGAACTGATTTGCATGAATTTAAATTTGAAAATGCACTTTAAGAATATATAAACTACAATCACTAATGAGCACTCACTTCATAAGGTGAGATTAGAAATAGTCCAAAGGAAAGCCTTCCTAAATTTTGGGGTGTAGGCACTGGATCTTCAGCATCATTTCACTCCACAGATTTCCTTCTATTGCATCACTTCTCATCATTAGCTAACCTTAGATTGTAATGTGTTTCATACTTTAAACCGGATGCGGTTTGCACACAGCATTCTGCATGTTTTTATAGGTCTAAAAAATATTTTTCTATATCATCTTAATGAAAATGCAGTTATATTCACTCCAGTAGCTTTAAACTATCCAATGTAGTAAATGTGTAATTTGCTTTTTGACTTAACTAAAGTCTTAGTTTTATATAACTGAAAAAACATAGAGAACCTTCAGGTATAATTTTCTCCCAAAATGGTCAATTTTCTTTGCTATACCACATACCTTTTGTTTTTTTCCCCAAGTGAATACTTGCCCACAGCTTTAATGTTTTTTCTTGATTAAATAACCTGAAGACACTAAGCTGACGAAGCAAAAAGAAAAGCCAGAACTTTAAGCCTATATGTGTTACAAACAGTACTGAAATAGTTAGCACAATTTTAAGTGTTTTACCAGATTGTATCTATAAGGAAAACCCACAAAGAATTCTACAAAAGTAATAATAAGGAACTCTTTTAAACCCACAGAAGCAAGGACTTTCCAACTGGGAATGAAGAACCACATTCAATCAGACCTAACACAGTAGGCATTCCAGAATGTACGGTACCATAAAAACTCCAAACACGCAAATCACTCTTCAAGGAAAAAAGAAAAAAAAAGAGCAAGGATGAGAGGGTTTTAGCCATCTATTCTATTGCAGTACTGCAAAATTTTTGTTGTTGCTGTTTCTGAAGTTTCAGAATAAATCAGACTATATCAGATTGAACTTTAGAGAACAGTTACCTAAGGAAAAGTTCCTGCTGACCTACAGTATTGCATATCAGCACAAGTAAGGCAAAGGGTAATAAACACTTCCCTAATAGCAAGCTTGTTTGGTCATTCTCACAGATGCCTCCTTTACACGAGAAAATAAATTAAATCTGCATGCCTTTATCACACAGGCTCAAGTCCTTGCCCATCCTCCCCAACATATAAAAACCTATTGACTACTATCAGTTAGATTTTCACCCTCTAATTTCTTTGTTGATGGTGTTGTAGTGGTACTACAAATAAAATTCAATAAGGTATATACCTTATTTTGGCAGATCTGATGGACTGATCTCGTGTGAGCTTCTGGTATCACTGCTGTGCTGCAGCCTGCATTGAGGTCAAAAACTTCCAACGCTCGGTTACTGCCAGCTGTAAGAACAATATCTGTACATTTCTCTGTGTCAAAGTTAAACTGATCTAAAGCATATAGATAGGCAAACATACAGATAAATAAATATATTTCAAAACTCTGTTCTCTTTATTGGTCTAAGAGCAGCACCAAAAATCTTACAGCACTAAAAACTTATGTCCAAGGAGGAGGTTCAATATCACAAAAAATTACAGGGTTTAAAACTAATAGAAAAGGAATAGTAAATAGTTAGATGCTAGTTACTTTAACTGGAATTATGTCCATGTCTAAGCCCAAAGAATACAAAGAAAATACAAAATACAAAGGATACAAGAGTAGAAATCATTTACTGCTGAAAGGCTGGTAATCTCCATTGTTGAAGCCATGGGAAATTTCTGTACCAATTTGCAAATACTTCTCTGTTTGTATCTGCAAAGAACATCAAATGAATGCCAGTGTCAATGAAATAAGTTATGATTTGTGATCACTAGTAGACTCTCACTGGAGTCACAAAGCATATCAAAATGCGTCCTTTAATTATTAAAAATTGAAGCCACAGATCTTCGACTTATTGCTGAACTCTATTAAGAAACATGGTAACCAAACTCATTTGGATGAAAAGAAATATGATACTCATATACATAGGATTGATCTTCTATCAACATGAAACATTAAAATTATCCGGTATGTATATTGAAGATGTTGAAATGAAAAAAAAAAAAAAAAAACAACTGTGAATTATCTATGTTCCAAAACCAGATATACCACTAGTTTGAGTATACCATTTAATGTTCTGCTCATAGGGCAATCAGAAAGAAAATGAGGATAAAACCATGAGGAAAGAATTATTCCCACCTAGATGGGAGCAGAACCAGGGTCTGATCACACACTAGGCAAAGAAATTTTGCTTCCCAACATATGCAGAACTCTATAAGGTCCTGTGGGTTACCCACCAACTTCATGCAGATGTTGCAAGCATGCCAAGACCTCTAAAATGGCTTTGGACTTATTTATATTGCACAGCACAAGACTGTTGCTATTCAATCTAATTATATCTTTCTGTTTGTTGAAGTATATCAGCACAGGTAACATGGATCTGTTCTTAAAGTAAACAGAAAACATTACTCCATGGATATGGATACATGTATGCATATGGATATGTGGAGCAAGAAGAGCATGATTTTCATAGGGTCACCTAAGGAACATAAACAGAATTAATAAGAACTGTATTGGGTCTGGTTGGGGTGGAATTAATTTTCTTCATAGTAGTTCATACAGTGTTGTGTTTTATGCCTGTGACCAAAACAGCTCTGATAACACACCAGGATTTTAGCTGTTTCTGGACAGTGTCTGCATAGTGTTAAAATAATTCTACTGCAACAGTTAATATTATACTTGCATTTTAGCTCTTCTGTCTAATGACAGTACAAAAGTACATGCCTGACAGGCTTGTAGGAATCTTTACTGTTTCTTTCCAACATTGCTAAAAGTTTGCAAAATAGATCTTTTGATAAAAGCAGTACGTTTATCAGCCAGATCTGTTCAAAAGAAAAATTATTACTGACTTGCTCTTGCCTTTTGGTGTCATTCTCAAACAATGGTCTGCTGATCTTTTCAGGTAGGCATTAGAGCCACTTCAGCAGTGATGGTAAAGCAGAAGATAAAATACAGTGTTTTGCAATTTAATCCAAGAACATTTTGTAGTTTCCTCAAGCACTTTATTCAAGTAAACTGAAAAATAAACTGCACTAGACTTTAGGAGCAAACGATATATCTCTATTTTTGGTTAAAGATATCCAAGCTAACTTTAAATAAACTGAGATAATTAGAACAGTCTACTGAAGGCAATATGAAGCTTCCTCTGGTCTAATTTACCCTGCTGAAAGATGCATACTGAAACAGTTAGATTGCTCCCAAATGCAAGAACAATTGTTTGAGTTAGAGGAAGTATCTTGCTTCTTCACTGCAGACTGCCCCACAGACAAACACCTCAAAGGGAGTTGCCCAGGTAGAATTCCACAGAGAAAACAAATCAACCAACAGTAAACTGAAGTTCATCAAATTCAAGTTATGATAAAAATGGAACAAAGTAATAGAGGGGGGAAAAATGAGTAAGCATTAATGAAAAAAGAAAAAGAGAAAGAAAAGAAAAAAGAGAGAAATATTAGCATATGTATTTTTTTTTTTTACATAATGCATTTGCTACATGTCCTATACATCTTCAAGTCAATCAAAATTCAGCTAGGCATAGTGGATACACTAAACTGGGTATTGTATGCAAACTTTTGTCTCTTAGACATTAAAGTTTTATAGCAGTTTGGGTTACCTCTTTCTTGCTTACTAGTATCTCCATAAACTAATAATTAATAGGCAACACAGAAAGTAAGTAATCAGATTATGGAAGAAAGATACTATGTATTTCTGTCTGACCATTTAACATTTCAGTGAACTTCCACCTACCAGGTTAATGCCTCAATCCAGGAAAGCAGTAATATTCAAAAACATATAGGCTTCTGTTTATTATGCTTTTTGTGCAGCAGCAAAACTACCAAGGAAATAGACCAGTTTTTCCCATTTCAGGATGCAACCCAGTACTATTAAATATAATGAACAGACAGGACATATCACTCACAATATCAACTTAGACTTCAGTGCTGTAGCCCTAATTCTTTTTGTCCTTCCACTCAAAACAAAGGTATTTTGCAATTAGCTTTTACAATTTGTTCAATTTTTTTTTCTTGCCCCCCAGCCCACCTTACCACCCACAAAATCCCAGATGAAACAGCACAAGTACTTTCAATGGTCAGTTAACGAGAAATTGAACCCACCGTTTGAGGTCATCCTTGGTTGTGTCTAGATGGAAACTTAATAGATGAAATTCAGCTCCACAACACAGCAATATAAATGTATCTAAAAAATAAAACTGTGCAAAGCGTACAGTCTTTTTGAACTTTTCTTTACCCTGAAATGCAAAGGAATTTATTAAGAATGGATTCAAACATAACAAATATTTTTTGTCTGAGATTCCTGGTGTTAAGGCAGAGTCTCCCTGTTATCCTGATCGTAGGTCAGGAGGTTAATATACGATGTAGTGATCCTTCCTATTTTTGACATCTATTAATCTCAAGATAATTTTCATTCTGTTTAAATTAGTTGGCTCTAAATTTAATAGAATCTGTTTTCAATCGAATATAATACAATGTAGTTTCATATTCTAAGCTTCCATTTGAATTAGGGAGTAGACTACAAAGTCAAGCAGAGCTGAGCCAATAAAAACAGAATATACAGAGCAAACAATCAAATCAAAACTTCCAGACATGCCCACTAGTTTTTTTCTACCAAGGCTGATTTTTAATTTTCATAAACTATCATGAGGAAAACTTAAATTTAATGGAGACCACCCAGATCATCATATGAGTAGGAGTTACCACTCAGTAGCTCTAAAAATTGGGCTGTATATTCCTTCTATAGAGCTCTTAAAAGAAGTAGATGAAAGTGCAAAACAGTGTCCTCTGTGCCCAAACCAAGGGAAGTTTCTAATTACCAGAATTAGGGCAAGTTCCTTATTGCAGACTGACCAGACCCTTAAAGTTCTGTCTTCTGACGCAGAAACTAACCACTTCTTGTCATGACTCCAGCCAACAGAGTTAACTGCACCATCATGACCTAATAAAAATAAGAATGGAAATATCATAAAGCTCATTTCTTCTATTCATACACTTCTCCAGAGTTAATTGTATTGTTTTAATATAATTAATCACAATATTAAAATATATTTTAACTATAGACTTCAAACGGTTGAACTAAAACTGGTAACAGTAAACCAGCTATTGAGTTTTGCTTCTGCCAAAGAACACAGAAAAATGTCTCATCAATAATCAGATAATGATAATTCTGACTTTAATTTTTCAAAGTCATTGGCTGAGCATTTTCAAGGAACATCCTAGAAATTAAATTTAAGCAAAGATACGGTATTGCTCAAAAAGAGCATCTGAGTATTACATTACAATAAAATTGTGTATTAAACATGATCTGGAAACCCCTTAAGACCTTGAAAATAGTTGAAATATTTTTTTTTATTCATTAGCCTTTTATTACTGAGCTAGCTGGTTTTGTAAAAACACAATGAACATGCCACTACAACAGCTTCTGAAGGACTGTCTCATTAGACCCAAAAATTTAACTGCCTGTTTAAAAACCATTGAGTATTATAATTCCAGTTAGCAGCTTTTTGCTATTAACTTTTACATTTTTGCATTTAGCATCTACTAGAAACAGAGTTTCCCAGCTTGGTGTGACACAGCTGAAAATAAGACTGTAAACTTACAAAGAAATAACTCAAAAGCCAGAAGCATTATTCAAAAGCTAAAATTATTAATTTGATCTAATAATGCTGATCAAAAGGGTCAAAAAAGAACAAATCTCAGTCAAACTTAACAAATTTTGACCTATATTATTCTAATTTGTCAGATGAAGTCTGATGAATTTCACCTAGCCTTAAAACATTCAAAGTTCTTCTGCTGCCCTCTTGTGTACATTTTCTCTTTAGTAAACTGAAGTTTCATATTTTTAAAAAAATTGGATTGCTTTAAATTACAGGAAGGTTATTCAATTTATCTCAACAACTGAGATCTTCCATGATCACATATGTCTATAAAAAGACTTATAAATCAGATATTTTAATTCCCAGTTACCAAACACCTGTAGCATTTTCACCAGAGAACTGCATAGGTACTGCATAAATACATATGTAAGTACTAGACTTACTTCATACACAACACAAAGATTTATTTAGAGGCTCTAGTTTTCTAAAAATATTTGGAAGTCTTGAATTATCTGCATTAAAGAAAACAACCCATAAAATCAATCAAACAACAAGAAAAAAAAACCAAACAAACAACAAAAAAAAACCCTCAGACCAAACCAAAAAAACTCCACAAAACACCACAACAAAATATACAAAACAGATTTCCAAAGTGACAAGGAACATGAGAAACTTTAGGAAAATCTGAGGTTTGGAAAATTGGAAGAGCCACACAAAAAGCTTTAGAATCTCTGCTCTGCAGGCCCCCCAGTCCCAAAGCACAGTGAAGGAGACGCCAGCTGGCTTGCAAGAGCCCAGTAAGTTTCAAAACAGGCATTACTCAGGGTTCCCCAGTCCCAAAGCGCATTGAGAACAGCAGCTGGTTTTGTAAAAAGACTTCTTCAAAAGACCATGCTGACTGTAACTCTTTGCAGCTGGTCAACATTAGCTTAACTTACAGGACACAGACACCTGAAGAGCCACCACTGAAAAGGAGTGCAAAACTACTTAAAACTGTAGCCGAACACTCCAGGGAACAAAGCTGAACACATTAGGCTTATAGGAAAATTTCTGTTGTTATATCACTGCTCTCTCATACTGCAATATAAAAATATTATTTTTGATATGCAGCTATATTCAGATGCTAACGCTGCCTTGAAATTGAATCTTTTTAATAGAAGAGATGTAATTGGCATTTCTTGAAAAAAAGAAAGCTTTACATTACCACTGATTGCAGCTCTAAATAAGAGTAATGCATCATGTGTTTTTTAATGAAAACACATATATTATGGTACTTCTAAACCAAGGGCATCAAAAGTAGAAAGTAAACAGGTGATTTCATTATAATCTGAACTGCACAGAAGAACTACATGAATAAAATAAGCAGGTATTAACTAATGGTTTGAGGTTCTATACCCTTACAGTACAGAATCAGGCAGTTTCACATTTATGTTGTTTTTAAAAAGAACTACATCCACAGGTTTCATTCTTATGCTACCTAAAGAGCCTGAAGTGGAATGTGGTTTACATTGCTTTTCAGACTCTGCATCATTAAAAAAGTAAAGCCATAAAGGATTAAAGGTATCAATGAAATAAATCAGATGGTGCAAAACCTAAGAAAACTAATAGAACAAAGCCATCGGCAGAAGAAAAATTTAGTAATAAATCAAATTTTTTTTTAAAGCAAGACTAAGAACAAACTTGACACGTTAACAACTGGCACCTCTGTCTCCCTTGTTCTTCTCTAGGTCATTTAAGTGGAATCTTTCCGTTACTATGCCATTCTAGATCAAACTCAATCATATACTATTCATTAATAATATAAGTAATAAATTTACCTGGGAAAACATTATATGTATTGGTGAGATTGGAATTGAATATCAGCACAGTTTGGTCAGCCAGGCCACAAGCCAGCATCTCTCCATCTCCTATAAAGAAAAGTGTCTAATTATTTACATTTGAAAGCAACAGGGACTTAATATGCTGTTTCTTTTAAGCATAAAAATCACGTCACTACAACAAAACACAAACCAGATATTAATTTTATATGTTTAACACAGATTTTGTATGAACAGCACAAATTCATGTATTTGGTAGAATTTGGTAGGAATCTGTATGCAACTCACTTCTTGTCCTGATATGTTGTCTAAACAATTTTCATCACAAGGCGGGAATTCACTTTGTACAAAAAGTCTGCTACAAAATTTAAGTGCAGAAACTTTGAGCAGTGATTTAAATCTATTTTCTTACACTTATTTTTTATATCTTCCTATTGAAGTTATATCACTTTTTTAATATATTAGAATAAAAAAATACATGACAGTTATTCTGGATCACTTCTTATAGATGGTGGATCTCCTTCATAAAGTAATCCTAAAAACTATCCAAGTGCAGTTAGATTGTTCATTTATATTGGCAAACAGCAGGAGTACACAATGACAGGATAGACTCCCTTAACGTTTAGTTAATAGCAGAGGTTTGTGAAATTTAATTGTTCACTCAAAAGCTTTCACTGACAAAAATAAAATAATAAAGAGCAGATATGTGGACCAATAGGATAAAATAAGGGAATGTAGAGCAAGAGAAGATAGCTATGAGAGAGAGTAAGAAAATGAAACACAGAATTTGAATCAATTACTAGATTCATTGTGAATAGTATTTTTAAAGAGGTGCCACCTGAGTGCCTCCTTCGTAAATCTCCAGAGCATCTTCTCAAAGCGAGAGAGAATAAAAGTCATGCTTGACTTCACCAACATTACGCACTGCTATCCAAGGTCCAAGTACCATCCACACAGAAGGTTCAGAATACTATATTCCACAACGTAATTTTCCCCACATTATGGCAATATAAACAGATAAGAGATCCATATTTCTAATTTTTGAGAGTCACCTACTAAAACTGAATTTTAAGTGAGAAACACAATAGGGTTGACATGTATGTTAAGAGCATATCAGAATCCTTTCTTCTGTTATCAATTATTAAATGCACCATTATACTAAACTGGTAAAGAATTACTCTTCAAATAATTTTGCATAGAATTTTGGAGGCTTGTTTATTGGAATATTATCTCAAATCCCGAATAAAACTTTACTCTGAGAGAGCGACAAATCATAACTCATAACACCTCCAATACTAGAAAAAGATGATTAATAACTGAGGTTTTCATTAACTCATTAATGCAACTTTACAACCTCTTAAGTTTTACTTAGTTTTTCCATTTAATTTCCTTTCTATTAGGTTTGGAGTTTCTAACAAATACTAATTACTGTGATTCATAGTTGACAAAGACTAGTTTAAAGATTGTTCCAAGATGGAACTCCAAGTTGCAAATTTGCAACAGAAAATATATTGTAAAGCTAGGAACCATCTGGTCAACACAGACTACAATAACAGAACCCTTACAAGCTTACAATAATATAACTTTTTACTCCAAGATAAAAAAAATCTTTTCAATTTTTGCCAAACTGTGGTTGTTTAAGACTGTATGTGCATGTGTGTCTTTGTGAGAGACAAGAGACAAAGACAAAACCAGAAAAAGATGTTTCTTCCTCACAATAAAAGAGGATTTATACTTAAAACGTACTATCAAAACTGTAGCAATGGGCTTTTTTTGTTAAAAATGAACCTTTCATTTTAAATGCACATAACTTTCCTAGAAATAAGCTCTCTGCAACCAGTTTCTTTCAGAAGTCTTAAATAACAACTTCTTCCCATTCTCTAGGGAACAGAGAGATGGCTGGAATATATTTTAGAACAGCTACTGAAGGCATCTAATTGCTCTTTTTCTTCAGGATGAAAGTTGCTCTTGTCCTCAAAATACTTATAAGGATATACATTTTTAAATACTTTGAAAATATTGTGGTTTGCAGGGTGTGCATTGGCATAATTATATACTTGCTAAAATGCTTGATTGCTAATCTAAGAAGTGGTTTCTGCTAAATCATATTTACATTGGAACTGACTTAAACCTATTGCAGGAGTCATTTATCCAAAGCAATTAAGAGAAATGTCCTTCTTTGGACTACATAGAAGAATTCTTTTTTTATGTTACAACACACAAAACCTGAATAATATTTATATAAGAAAAAAGAATATTCTGAGTCTTTTGAAACACAACTTATAAAACACCCTAATGACAGTAAATGTCTCAGAAAATAAATTCCTTAGTGAAAGAACTACTCATTTTCAAGTTGTAGTGGGAAAGTGATACAATAAATTCAAAAGGAAACAAGATGTAAAATCAGAAATAGAATCCTTTTGCGTACATATTAATAGCTTGCACGGTTTTGCAAGATAAAACATTATGATCAAACAATATGTGGTGTTGCCAAAAAGTTTTCTGAGAATTTATCTAGTAAATCCACGGTCTTTATAAACTATGCCATACAAATTTTGTTCTTCTTTAGGCACACTGACAGAACTGCACATTTAATAGTCTGTACTTACCAGAATACTGAACACAAAAGATTGGGGTTGGCTTAGAGGTAACAGATACCTCTTTCTTATATTTGATTGGAGGATCACTTTCCAATGGATATTCTTTATTTTTACTTCAAAGACAGAAAGAAGAAAGCAGTACATTTTCATTTCAGTTATGAAATAAATGTGCTTTGCGAACTATTATAAACACTGTTTTATAAATATTTCCTGGAAAACTTGTGTTAAATCCAAGGTAGGAGCCAATTGAATTTTAAACTGTTATACTCAAATTACTCCCATCACCAACTTCTATGAGTTCATGAAATCAAGAATGAACATAGACTTGTAACAAAAATCAAGTTTCTTAAGTTGCATAGCTATCTAACAAAAGTATTTAAAGAATGCCAACTCTACCTTCTTGTGACTAAAAGCAATATTAGGTAAAAAGCAGCAATTTAACTAACAACTTCCCCCCCCCCCAAACAAAACATAAAATACTTAGTAGCTTAAATTATCATAAAACAGTGCAAACCAAAGTAGAAATTATCTGAAGTGCTCATGTAAAAGCTTATCTATGTGTCCAAGGATTACAAAAACTTAGTCTTCAGCTATTAAGTGGTTTTTCTTAACACTCTGACAGCTCTTTTTAAATGAGAACAGTGACGGCATTTATCATTCTTTACTTTTGTGTACTACATAGAACAAAGACTATATAATAGTAAAGAGAAAAAAATTGTGCAATATCCCAGTTTAACATTCCACACAAATTAACATCAAAGTGCCAGCTCTAAAAAAAACATTTGTTCTTTGTGTCCATAGGGATGAAGATTCCACTGGTCAGTTTGCACCATTAAATATGCTCTGTTTAAATCCATTAGCATAAGCTTCTATTAGCTTAAGACTACGTGATTTTAGGGGTGAATGAGGCACATGATCTGAACCACTCTATCTCCCTGCATCATATTCAGTTATTTTTCTGACCGGAACTGCAGCTTAAGAACATGCTGGGACTTTGCTTCCAACCACATTCAGCACCTGTTCATCTTTCTACCAACACAAATCTAAGAAAATAGATACCTATATTTTCTTCTAATAAAACACTCAAATTTAATTGATTATCTGATAATCCAAATCACTTGCTACAGTAATTTTATATCAAATTTAAAAAGTTTTTTTAGTTCCAGTGATACCCCTAACTAAAAAGTTCAAATGAGAGAAGCAAAGATAAACCATATCTTCAATAGAAATGTCATTACCTCATTTTAATTTGTTCCTTCTCTAATGGTGTTGCTAGATTACCTACCCTTTACAGCTGGTCTTCCACTTTGATGCCTCTTTTTTTTTCAGGTTATTATTTGGAATAAACATGGTCATGCTATGAGAAAGAAAACAGACTCTCCTAAATGAAACATTAAGCATTGCACTGAGAGAAATTGTTTATTTCAAGGAAAAGCAATCCTACTTCCTTCTTACTATTTATGTCTCCTGGTAATGTCAGTAGGTAAGAAAACATACACTTCTATGACAATATAAATTTCTAAAGATCTGATGCCTGAGTTTGCACTTTGAGCTATTTGTTGGATAACACATTCTGAAGGTCAAAATCCATTCAAATAAAGTTCTCAGACAATTTTTCCGGCAAGCTGAAGAAGCAAGAGACAAAAACAGTCAGGATGTCTAATATGGATTTAAAAAGGAAGTTGAACAATGATCAGAGGTTGTGAAAATTTTGGTTTACAATGTACTTTTAAAATTATTTTGTTTCATAACATCATAGCTGTTTTTCACGGGTGATTAATTATGCAGTCATGAGAGTACGTGGCTCTATTATGTGAAAAAATATCACACACCAATAAAACAGGCAAAATAGCAACATATCTACTCACCGGGGTGCTGCTGTATATCCTGATGACTTAATTTTATTATGAAAAACCAATGGCTTATCTTTCAATCCTATAGCAAAATAATTTAATAAATTAAAATGGGGGGGGGTAACATTATATTTTTACAGTTCAGGTAGATAGGCTAGCACAATAGAAATATTTGATGTTTTCTTGCATTACAAAACACATTTCTGACCAATCACTCTAAAATAATTAATGCTGAGAAAAGGAAAGAAATATGAAATGCTACATTGTATAATGTCCCCTATCGAACCATATGAATGAGCAGGAACTTCTTTAAACTTTCAAGTAGCAAGAATATTGTTCTGAATCACTTTTTTCATCATTTGTTCACAAATCTGTTCTCTATTTGCCTATTTTATGCTTAGACTTTGTATGCATTATCTATAATGTATTCACACCTTATATTTGGAATATGGAAATTGTCTAAAGAACCGACAGATGGGTAAATTAGAGTATTCATGTTTCTACATAGCTTAGGTCATTGGTAATGTCTGTATTCATAGTGCCATACTAGGAAGCCTGAAGGGCACTCTCCAGCCCAAACTGAATATGAGTCTTTCATAACAGTAGAAACAAATGAAACACTGTAGATGCATTCTCAGAATATTATGAACCACTAAAGATATCACCTTTGACATTCTAAGAGTTCCAACAAATGCAGTCAATATAGCAAAAATAGATTATTTCTACATGTCTACAGCTACCAGCATTTTTACATCTTTCCTAAGTAAACGGTGATGATGAAAATATTATTTTGTAAATATTTTTTGGTCTTTGCTTTATTGTTGCTAACCAAAAAAAAGCTACAAGTGCTTCAACAGCAGCTGGAAGTCAAATCTTCTCTTTTTTAAAACAGTAGGACATTCAGGCAAAAATTAACTTCCTAAACTGGCAGATATTGACAAAAGACTATTCAGGACAATAAAATTTACCAAAACAGGTAACCAAAGTTAAGAAAAAAATGACAGATTATACATAAAAAATGTACTGCATGCTATGGAAAAAGAATGACTTACGAAAATGTAAACATTCTACTCCCTAACACTTAAAACCCACAGAAAGTTCTCAAAGAATTTTTTTTTGAAAGAAGAAAAATACTTATTATCATAATTTTAAACCAGAAATACATATGTAGGATATGAAATATTACTAGAAGTATAAAATGCAACATACATTTAAAACAGAAATAAATATATTGATTGTATTAGGCACAGGCCAGTAGGTAGTCAGTCACCGTTATTAAAAATATAACTTCATTAATTAATTTCAAGATTGCTTTATACTTACCAACTGTTTTACTAGAAGGTTCTTTCATATTTTTCTTTAAACCTTTATGCAATGGAGAATTTGCCAATAAAGAACACCTAAGTTAAAAAAACCAGAACAAAAATTGAACAATGCAATGGACAGATTAGGAAAAGGTGTCAGAACCCCTTTTTAGCTATTTTTCTGCACATGTGCATGAATATGTGCCATAGCAATGAGATTTTAATAAAAACAAACAAGGCATATTGGACTAGTTATCAGCTCAGATACTCAGCAGCACAGACAAGCCTTTGCCCTGAGTAGATTCAAAGATGATTGCATATACATGTTAGATCCTATTTAATGTTGATCTGATTTTATTATAAGCACTGAAATTTGCACTTCAGTGTATATTGCATGGTTTTTATCATCTTCAGGATGGCAGCATTTTCTCATAAATCATTTACAGGGACATAAAGGACAAGAAGGTAGTAGCCAGCAGGAATTCATCAAGGGGAATTCATGCTTGATCAATCCATTAAACTTCTATGACAAAACGAGTGGCTCAGTAGATGAGAGGAGAACAGTGGATACTGTTTGCCTTGACTCAGTAACACATCTCACACGGTTTCCCATAAGATCCTCATAGAGAAGCCGATGAAGTATGCTTCTGTGGGTGAGCCCACAGTGAGGTGGATTGAAAACCAGCTGAACAACCAGACCCAGACGATGAGCAGTTGCTTAAAGTCCAGCTGGAAGACAATAACTAGTGGAGTACACCAGGGGTCAATACTGAGTCCAATTCCATTCAACATCTGGAATAATGGTGTGGATGAAGGAGTAGAGCATACCTTGCCGTGTTTCCTGAATACACAAAACTGACAGGAGTGTCTTAAAGAGCAGAAGGTTGTGCTGCCATCCAGAGAAACATTCACTGTCTGGAGAAATGGGCTGACAGCAACCTTGTCAAGTACAACAAAGTGAATTACAAAGTCCTGCACCAGTGGAGGAACAACCCTACAGCACCAGTAAGGCAGGCTCGGCGCCCAGTGCCCAGTGACAGGACAAGAGGCAATGCACAAAAACTGAAACACAGGAGGTTCTGTCTGAACACCGGGAAACACTTTTTTACTGTGAGCATGACTGATCACTGGGCACAGGCTGCCCAGAGAGGTTGTGGTGTCTCCCTCCCTGGAGATATTCAAAAGTTGTTTGGACATGGTGCTGGGCAGCTGACTCCAAGCGGTCTGTTTGAACAGCGTAGTTGGACAAGATGACCTGCAGAGGTGCCTTCCAAACTGAAAGATTCTGTGATTCTGTGGTTTCTCCCACTCTATATAACTAAAGCATGACAGAAAAGGAAGTAAAACAAATCCCTGTCATCAAATAGCACTGTACAAAACCATGTGACGCATTTTATTTATATGCCAGATAAACAAAATCCAACAGATTTTGTTGAAGAGAAAAAATATTTAATTATTCTGTACCTGGCAATAACTGATAGACTGTTCTCATTTCCACATGGGAGAAAAACACTGTGCTGAGTTCTCACCAATGCAGCAAGATTAACTTCCAACACAGCAACCATATCTTCAAACATGGAGGTGATCAAGCATAAAACCTGCAGCAAGTATACCATAAAATAACACTCTGGTTATTTCATAATTTAAGTTCCAACAACAATGCATTTATAATTGAAAATTAAATCACTTTCCATCATTTATGAAAATTAGTTTAGAATAGCCATAAGTTTAGTCCTGAAGAGCATTAAGCAGAAAAAAGTGGTTAACACTGTCCTTCAAACAAATGCTTACGTTTCTTGAATAAGTGTCTTAACAGACTTGCATACCTAATAGAGACAGGAGTTCCAAAACTTTCTACACTGGAAATATTTCTGCAGTAAGATTTGTGAGAAAAGAAGTCTACATGAAGAAAGACTGGCTTGATGAAGAGAACATGCTAAGAGCTGAATATAAAACAAAATCCTTCTCCAAAGCAAGACACTGCTATTTTAAATACATAGAAAGGCCTAGATTAAACTCAGTTCTGTAGGAAAACTGCAACATCATAAGTGGAGTATACAAACAAGAATGCCTTCCAGATCCCTAAAAACACTTTTAATGACTTTCCACCACTCACATAGTTTCGACAGACTTCCTGGAACAATTCAGAAGTAGTTCATCCTAACATTTGTCTGAGAAACGAGGTATAACAATGTTTATATATTTTTTTCCCCTAAAAGATTCCCTGTGCTTCCCCAGTGATCATTCTTAACATTCAAGATACACACCAAACACTATAAAAATTCTCCTTTATTAATCCTTATAGACTATATAAAAGCTGTGAGAGCTTTAAAACTACCCAGCTATTTAAACTAGTAGACTTGATACAGTAGAACCAATCCTCTCCAAAGAAATTACTGTGTAATTCACATCAAGTAAAACCAATGTGCACATTAATGTCTAAAGAAAATGCATAATTCCAATTTATTGAAAATAATGGGAAGTGTAAACATTCATTAAATTAATGCTTACTATATACTCACCTTTCCATTAACTGTCTGCCTTGTCAATGCACATGATCTGGCAAACTGAATGCTGAGGTCACTGTAATCTTTACCAAAAAAAAAGAACAGTGCTATAAAATTATATTTGCATTTCAGAAATAAAACTTAACACCTCTAAGGCAGAAAAAAACCCTACTCCTACTAATGTGATATGGCCTTAATCCACTGTCTTCAGCGTACATCCTTCTAGCTTACCCTCACATTATGAGTAGGAGCAGAATAACTGTCCTTGTATTGAACAGTCATGAACTGCAAAATCAAATAAAAATTCATTGCTAATCACTACACAAATCTAGTGTCAACACATCTTCTGAGAAAAGTCATCAGGGCCAGGAAAACATACAAAAATTAATTGGAAAAAAAAAATTTAAGAAATACATGGTCTCTATCGTATTCTGCTATTTCACAAATTAATTCTTATACTATATATGTCAGATAATGAAAGCAATCACATTATACTGTAGTCAGACATAGAACGTACCTTTGTAAGATAAAAAAGCTTCTATTTCAAAGTTTGCCAAATTAATTATGAACAAGCCAGTAGAGGTTCCTATCCAAAAATAGCTAGTATTCGGGGTAGAATATCTATTAAAACAATGAAAACAATATCTCTGAGAAGGTTAAAAAAGCTTTTCTTATTATCATACAACACACAGCAATTAGGGTTTTTTAATACTTATTACCCAGTCCCAGTACAACAATAATAAACCACAGCAAAACAAATATTTTTAATTTATTGCAATATTTTTTAAAATCTGTAGCTCAAAGTAAAAACTTTCAATTGAAATTGGTGAAGTTTTGAAAACTAAGAGCAGAACACAATCCTGGATTTTCCATAAGTGGTTATGGTAAGTCTAAAATAACATGGGAAATACTTTTCTTCAGAAATTACTGTGGCTTATGAGAGTTGTGAGATGCTGTAAAAGCACTGTATACACAAAGAGTAAATTCAAACCAAGAGGTAAATCCACATACAGTGTTACTTTTACCACTTCCATATGAACACTCAAAAAGAAGTGAAATTTCAGGTATGTTTGTACATAATTAAAGTATAAGAGAAATGCCCAAACAAACCAAGGGACAAAAAAAACCAGCCAAACCTGGAATGTCTGCCTCAGCCTGTGCTTAGTGGCAGCAGTGCTGCAGTTAAATAATGAAATCCAGCTTTTGCAATCATCACAGAGTAAGTCGACTGGTTACAATTTCAGTCATCACCCTCACAGAAGAAAAATGTTATCAAGCATAAGATAATTATAACAAAATAACAGTCGTCATTCTAAAGAAAATAGAAAATGTTTTGATGCCAGAATATATAAAAATTTACATCAACATTGTAATGAATTTTCCAGATAGGACTGAGTAGACATCAGTTTTATTTGTAAAGTCAGACCACAAGAGTTGAAGTAAAGGTACGGAAAAATATAAAGTTGAATCTTGGTATGAAGATACTCACCACAGTGGCTTAAAATTTTTTTATTAAAAAAAAAAAAAAGAAAAAAAAAGAAAAAAGAAAAGAAAAAAGGAAAACAAAAATTCCCCGAACATATGCAGTCAAATACTTTAAGAAGATTGGAATGGACAGTTTATAAACAGAACAAAACCTTCAGCTCTGATGTGATAGCTGAAAGAACAAATAGTTCTTAGATGTACAGTGTGAGGCAGTAACAGATAGATATTTGAAAGTGATGTTATCTCAATTCAGAAAAGCTTTCAAATAACCTATTACTGTAGATCCATTTCAGGCACTGATGCTCCAAAACAGATTAAAAAAGAAATGAGGTTGAATTTCAGAAAAAAGTTCAAAAGCGAATGTTACACAGAACATGCCTTATACAAGAAACAAGTTATTTTATCCAGAAGTGCAGACATAACTTGTTCATGAGCCATAATTTGATGTCCAAGGACAGAACTTGACAGTGACTGGCCCTGGACTATCAGAATAAAAAACATACTACATGAAAAGAGGGCAACATACATGAAATGTACATGGAAAGAGGGTAATTCTGACTAGAAATAAAATGGAATTAGTCAGTTCCCAGAACAACTTAATTAGGGCCGTGGTGGATTCTCTATCACCAGAAAACTAGTAATCTCTACAGATTTTCTGTAGTTCAAATCAAGCCCGTCGTTTCGATGAAGACAAAGTTTTGATAATTTGAGACTGATACAGGCAATAAGACTGACGAATAATTCATTATCTTGTCTTAAAGTGCTGTCATTCCATTAAAGTATGTCTGAGTGTGCATCTTAAAAATCACCACATCCTTCCTCTCAATGGTAATACTTCTGAAAATGCAGGAATCATGAAAATAAGTGTTTGTAATTTCTTAAATTTGACATAAAGACAACCAAAATTTTCCAGGACTGCTGAATATTTTTCTTCTCTGTTAATCAGAAGTTGCTTATGTATCTAAGCAGAGTTTAATCAGTTACATCTCTATAACCCACCACAAGGCGAAGGTTAGGACAAGAGCTTCCTAAAACATGATGTTGCAGAGAAATTTATGCAAAGGTCAATTATAAGTAACAACAAAAACAAGTTTTTCTATGAGACATTTCTTGTAGCAGTGT
This sequence comes from Dendrocincla tyrannina, assembly GCA_035047865.1. Taxonomy (NCBI): domain Eukaryota; kingdom Metazoa; phylum Chordata; class Aves; order Passeriformes; family Dendrocolaptidae; genus Dendrocincla; species Dendrocincla tyrannina. Next base: position 41,255,446 of record JAWWMP010000116.1, read on the forward strand.
CCTGAACAGATCCCCAGGTGCCTGATAATATGGTTAAACTTCTCTCAAGGAAAGAAATGCAATATAAGGATTAATTCTATCTGGCCAACCAGTTCATGGTAAGGAGTAAAAACATCATATTCTAAAACGTCTGTCTCTATGACAGATTATGTAGTTCAAAAATTATCTAAATTTGGAAGGCTAACTGACACAGGCGCACAACAGATATTTCTTTAAGAAAGCAAACGCAAAAATTTTGTTTCTTAATTACTTTTTCACTCATCTTTCCTGATCAACTGGTATCAATAGATACTAAAATGGATATTCCCAATTACATTCTTATAAAATTAGTTTTCATATTTTTTGTATCAGTTTGTGTATATTATCTTCCTAAGAGTAGGCCACCAAAACTTGCAGATGATATTATTTGATTTTCCTACCACATTTTTAAAAAGTAGTAAGTTGCACTGAAAACAATCCAAGAACCAATAGAAACTCCTAGGAATAAATTCAAGACAAATACTCGGGGGTATTTTAAAGGACTTACATGTTTTCTTCTTTATGGAAGCACACTAAAAAGTCACAATGTTCAATTAAGAGGATAGGCATTGATGTTTCCACTGATCCTTCTGGTCTCATGTTGTCTGTTTTGCAAATCTTGGAATTATTTTGCTCTTCTCCTAAGAAAGACAATGAAGAATAGTAGTTACCAAAAAAACAATGAAATAAGGAAAACAGATAGGATTTAAGAGAGAATTGGAAGCAGTAAAGCAGCACCACACTCAAGAAACTTCTGTTTCAAAAGATAGATATATCCTAGCTTTATTGAAATTGATTTCCTCATTCTTATGTGATTTTTTCAAATGTCTTCTTTCAAATACCTAGAGATAAATTCCAAAGAACCTACTTACAGATTAAGAAGGAGATTGTAGAATTTAGATTTTCATCTCAAAAAGTGGCAGTGAAAGCCATATGTGCCTAAATATACTGGGGATCTTTCCACTTAGCCTCAAAATTCCCTTGAGACTAAAGTTACAATGTAATCCAAACACAAGGAGAAAATCCACGTCCATTTTATCTTCCCAAAGAAACTCCAGTCCATTATGCATGTCCATTCACACCTAAGAGTTACTAGTATCAAATTCAGCATTAGGGACGGACATTACATCACTCTCTTTCAAACAAAAAAGTGACATTCACATATTTTAAATAAGAAGAAATGCAGCATTTTTTCTCCTTAGGTTAGGACCTTAGGAGTGTGGAAGCTGGACCACTAGGCAGGTAAGAATAAAACAGACATTGATCCAGAAAAAAAAAAAAAAGCAAGCAAGGGAAATCAGATGTCCCTTTCCCTAAGAAAGCTCCCTCTCGCTTGCCTTTAGAGGGATCTCAACCCACTTTAAGGTGCTGTGCAGATAGCCTGAATGCCTGATCCTCAGGGACCCAAGCAGGATCCCAGGGTCCTCAAGGGACCAAGTGCCTAAGAGGTGTAAACTGGTTTGATAGCTCTCTTGTTCTGCCTTGGGGTCACCATAAGCAGGTAAGAGCCCTGGTACCATGAGGCATAGCCCAGTCCCTGGTGTGCCCAACCCCTGGGCACTGCTGTGGCAGGCAGGCCCAGCAGGCTGGTGGCACACGGTGACCCCACACCATTCACATGCCCATCAAGTGGCAATCACATGGCAAATGTGCCCCTCACACGACAATCCAGCACCCAGCACACCTATTGTGACCAAGGTTGTGCTGCTCACAGCAGCCAGGGCAGGTAGCCCTAAAGGACTTCCAGAAGTCCGAGGAGGAAAGGCAAATGGATAACGAAACACAGACACAGCCACAGCACTCTGAGGAGACTGCATTGGCATTGAGTAGGAGAGAGGGTTACCTCTCATGGTAACAAAGATTTTACCTGCTCAGGGTAACCCTGAGGCAGAACAAGAGAACTCAAACCAGTTTGATATCAGGGAATCACTTTAAAGTGCAGTCTTTAAAGCCTTATAAGTAGTGAGTGTTTTACCACAAGAAATACCACAGCCAGAGAAATATAGTGTCATGAGGGCACTGGTATGGATAAAGAAAAAATACAAATAATTAAAAAAATTTTAAAAAAATTAAAAAATTAAAAAAACAAAGAGAGAAAGAAAGTCCTAGAAACTTCAAAGGTAACTGAGAAATGGTATTCTGTTTAGACAAGGGGTTAATTTTTAGGCTCTGGTTCTGTTCTCACTGAAGTCTTGGGCAAGGAGTTTAGTAAAAAACAAATTACTTAACAGTGTACATCATGCAATGTTTTATAAGCAAATGTATTGGCCAAGATTTTATTACAGACATAACATGTACAATTCTTTCCAGATAGGCCAATACCCAACTACTTATCAGCTTCAGTAAGAATTCCATACCACAGTCTGAGACTCATAACTCTGTCACTTACAATAAAATCTCATAGTATAAAAAGCACACACTCAGTAGCCACTAACTACTAGAATATACCAGAAACAGCATTCTAGAAGCACTGTGCTACCTATTCCTTTTCCAGATTTCCACACTTTATTACAGAATCTCTCTTGCTCTTTCTTTAAGTTGATATGTGTTACACAACGGTAATTATGATCACTGATTAAACTGAAGATCCAAAGCTGCAAGAAAAAGAAAAAGCAATTGCAATAACCCTTTGACACAATATAAAACTTACATTAATATAAACTAAAGATCCTGTATTTAAAACTTTTGATGTAACTAATGAATGTATTTGAACTGCACATCAAATTCCCACAGGGTTACATCTTTGAAAAAAACTCCTCATAGACTATTTCCCACAACTAAAAATCACAAGTAGCCTGCATGTCATTGCTCACTGGGTCATGTACATGAATTTCATTTATACCTTTGTCTTTTTAGACAAAGATATAGTTAAATCTTTAATTTTCTTCAGAATTCACTGAACAGTAATACTGAATGAAAACAGCTGGGAAATCTCATAAAATCCCATAAATTAAAGAAGAGGTGAAATGCATATTCACATTTATCACATTTTTATTGGAATTCCAACATGCTGAAACCATAGTCCTATTTTTCATCTTTTTTTTCCTTTAAAACAGGTATATTTATTGCTTCTCAGTGTACTCTTCACACATAATCACTGATTTTGCTCTTTAAAACTTTCCTGGTTTTCAGTAGAAAGTTTCTGTTTTATAATAGAGGTCTTATGTACCATATGTGATTTATGATCAAAACACTTGAATTAGGATTGTTAAAACAACTATTGTAAAAGTTCAAAACTTGTATGCAGTTTTGAAGATTTCTTTTATCGACAGAAACATCAATAATAGTTGACTATTTTGACACAGAGACTGAGTTTAATAGGCAATTCTTACCTGTCCCTCAGCACATCCAGTGATAAGTTGTTTGTTTTCTTCATCAATTAGCAGACTTAGCAAAGGAAATGCTGCTTAAAAGAAAGAAAAAAAAAAAAAAAAGGAAAGATACAAGTATTTTATTTCCAGACTAGACACAAATCAGGTATTTAATAGAATACATTTAATTAAAATAATTTATTTATAATTAAATCTTCCAATTCATAAAGACAGGGGTAAAACCCCTTACTGTAGTTCTTACAGTTGCGCAGTGATTTGTGTGCTTTAGTCTTTTTGCTGCTAAGGGTTTTCCACTTGCAGGTCTGTGGACTGCCTTTTACCTAAGCTGCTGTGGCATCATTTTCCTCCCGGTGGTAGGAGCTTTCCCTTGTGGAGCCCATGCAGTTATTCTCATGGCCTTGCACCTACAAACCAGGTTTTCAAGAGAAATAATTGCCACAGGCAAATGGGGGGATTTGCTGCTTCTTCCTCTCCTTTCCTAACATGTGTTTTTAGCTTTTAGTTTACATGAGGTCATCCAACAAAATATTACACACTGAGCTTAACAACCACCTTCACACAACTCGTGCCCCCAGAGCGTGCTCCAATCACCCCTAACAGCACCACAAGCAGGAACAACCAAAGGGGAGTTTTGAGCAGGTCCTGTTGAAAACTGTATGATTGCTGTAGGAAAAGTGCTTTGAAGGAGGGGGCCCTGCTACACTGGAGACAATGCTTGCCCCCCTCCACCTCTTCCCTCCTTTTGCTCCTGTCTTTCCACAAAAGTAGCTTTCCCCTTTAAAGGCTATCCATGCCATCAGCTGCAGATGCTGCCAATAAACCTACATACAGTGTAGTACTTCCTTTCATGTCATGCACAAAACTTGAAGCAAAACAAGCACACAGTACACAGACAGTGAAACTCTACCTACAAAGTAAGAGAGCTCCATTTGGTTATCTCAATAAGTGGCAAGTGACATGCACACCCTGCACAAAAAGAGTTGTCTATGAAAGTACACTAAAATTATTCACCAGGAAGTACACTTTAAAGGAAAACATATTTAGTATTGTCTTTAAAGGATAATATGCTTCCTGCTACCTAGTCTTTCTTATTTTCACTAAAGCAAAGAAAATTTCTATAATAATTACAGACTATTGCTTAGAGAGAGGAGGGTTTTGCTATGAAAAAAATACACATAGAAATAGAAAACTTACCTGTTATTATTCCTGACTGATATATTAATTGGCTGGTAGAATAGTCCCACACCTTTAAATAAAATAAAAAAAAAATAAAAAAGACATAAAGATAGGTACCTACTTAGGCCTCTAAGGAAAACAGAATCTTTAATGGCCATCACGTGGTGAAAACAGAGAAATGCAGGCATTGAAAGTGATGTCCTTAGGTAAGGATTTTTTGAAGCACTTGTTTCCAGCTATGAAGGGCTTTGTGTAATTGACAGGCATTCACAGTGAAAAAGGTGAAACTCAAATGATATGGATACACAAAGTAATTAGAAGTACTTGTTATCATCTTTTGTTAGGTTGATACCTTAATGATTTTAGTTAAATTAATGAAAAAAGCATACAAAAACCAGAAAAGAAAAAAAAGGGGAAGGGAATTACAACTTTTGATATTTATTTTGACTTGTGGAAGCAAATGTTGGGCTACACTTAGAATCAAATTGGGGTCAATCAGTAGCAAACTAAACTGTATCAAATCAAGGTACCTATCTCAATATCTCCTAGAAGATACATCTGGGTTCACTCAGCTTCCTTGTTTCTCTTTACTGTCTAAGCTATCTTCAACAAAAATACTACCAATATGCAATAACCCAACCATTGCATACAATATTCCCAAAAAGCCAATATTCCCAAAAAGGAAAATTCAAATCAATGTCAGCAGCCTCAAAGTGAAATGTTTTCATTCAGCTCAGTAACAGCTAAACTGATCAAAATATTTTATTTTATTTTTATTTGCCAGATGATAATAATCACCAAAGTTAACAATTCATAGTGGAAAGTTTTGAATATACAAACCCCACATCATTCTTTTAAAAGAGAGAAAATAATTTTCACAATAATTTCCCAGGCAACTCTAAGAACAATGTCCTTCTTTCTATAAAGTCAAAGAAGTTTTCTGCTTCATCCTCAGAAAATATTTAAAGGGGAAAAAAAGATTATTTCACATATTCACTGAATTATTCTTTTTTAAGTTTATCTCTATATTTTCCTTGCCTTAAAGGTTCTGTCTTCTGATGCTGATATGAGCATACTTTTCTCCCATGTGCAAAACTCAGCAGCAGTCACTGGAGCCAGGTGGCCATCCAATTCAGCTAGTACAGCTTCATTCTGTGATAGGTCAAAATAAAAACAGATTAGATTTCAAACTAAAATTGACTATTAAATGTTTTAATAACTGCTGCTAAACGTTGTCAGATTAGTTTTCAGGGTAAGAAATATGATTTTTCTTATTGAAAATACAGCCCTTTATATCATCCTGCTGGCAAAGCCACTACACTTCACATTTGTTTCTTCACAACGAATGATATAGGAATAATTTTTCAGATGACCTAAGAATGTTTTCTACTTCTAAGTTATTGAGATATTGTTTCATTTCAACTTTTTTATTCTAGTCTTCTGTATCATATATGATGCATTATCAAGCATCAGTTCATACTTATTTTATGAGATAAAATTATTGCTTTTGCTTAATTATACTAACATTTCTGTATCATGATTTTATTTGAATCACTTAAAGAAATATCAGTACATTGGCTACAGAAGATGTTATCTCACCTTTGTACTTAACATGCAGATCCGATTTCCAGCACATACTGCCACTTGCTGATCATCTGGGCTAAACCTTACGTGAAGTACCATTCCCAGAAGAGTTCCTATAACAATTCCATGAGGTGTAAACCCTGCAGAAATTGTATTGTTAACAAGACCAAATGAAACATAAAATTCTTGTGCAGTGAGATGTTTAGAAACTTTGCATAGCAGTGACTAACCACAAAGCTGTTCCAGTTTCTGTCAGGAATATATGCAAAACACCACACTGTTTAATTACACTAGGCTTTTGGAAAGCAAAGCACAGAACTATGCACCATTCCTCCATCTGCCCTGTGGCTAGGCATGATCTGGTACTCTTTGAGATATTAATAATTCTCATCAAATCATGCTTCCATTGAAGACTGCCACAGACAGGATTTTTGGAGTAGGGTGATGTGCACATGGAACCCAGCAGAGCTCCACATTCCTTTGGAGGTAAGAAATCCTGACTGAAGCCCAGCAAAACAGGGCTCTGAAAAATAATTCTTCTGGGAGAATATGCCAGTCACTCAGCCAACAATAAGGGAGATTTTCATTCTCTACTTTTAATTCTTTTGTAGGAAAGGGCTGAGAGAGCGAGTACACCACTAAATATCATTACAGAGTCAGATAAGATGAGCTTTGAGAACAGGTCATGTTAAACCTTAGGCAAATCTCCAACTGCAGATAAGAAGAAGGAAAGTTTTAATAGTGTTAGACAATGCTGTGCAACTTTAAATATTGACACCAAAGGGGGACTGTAATGTCTCTTGGTTATTATGCCATAACAACGTATTTTGGACAGAGTGTCACTGGGGTTGCAGTGAATTTTAACTCTGGGGGTCTTGCTATTTCCCCCCCCCCCCGTCTTTCATTATTCCTTTACTTTCCAATCTATTTAAGCTTGAAGAGGGGTTGTAACTCCTCCCTAGAATCTGGCTCCACTGGTTGAGGCTCCAAACCAACATGGTTGTCAGCACACTAAAACTCCTGCTTTCTGTGCTTCATGGCACCAGAACTCTCATACTTTCCTCCCAAGTCAAATACTTGCATTGCTCACGCACACACCCACACACCCCCACACAATAACAGTGTTCCAGAGACAGGAGAGGCAGGACAGAAAAAGCAGAATGCAAAACCCTAGTACCACAGATATTCCAGAAAAGGTAGCATTTAGTTCTTTAGGCATTGCATGTTTAATTATGCAGTGCTGCTATGATAAAAATTTTTTTCTCTCCATTTTTATCCACAGTGGCAGAACGTTACTGCCTTTGCAGTGCTCCCCTGCATTTCCCCCGAGGCTGACGGCAGGTTCTTGTTCCCGCACAGCACCTCGGTCAGCTCCCTCCTGAAGCCCCCGGTCCCCAGCACAGCACCGCATCGCCATGGAAGAAGGGCATGAGAGAAATAAAGCATTAATATCACTGTTAGAGCTGTTGAGTCTGAGTGGCTGAGGTGTGCTTCTCAGAAACAACAATCTTCTCACAGAAGGAGTAGTGGGAGAAAAGGAGGTGTTGTGGGTGGTCTTTCAAGGTGGCTCTTGCTCAGAGCCTGGCCAGGCATCAGAGTGACTGGTGGTGAATCAGGTCCCTTTATATATATACACACGTCCCTTTATATATATACACACATATATGTTACCTACAGACCCTGAGATTAGCTCAATTGGTTAGAGCATGGGGGCTTGTAATCCCAAAGCTATGGGTTTGATCCCTGTATGGGCCATTCACTTAAGAGTTGGACTCAGTGATCTTTGTGGGTCCCTTCCAACTCAGAATCTTCCGTGATTCCTCAGCCACTCTTATGGTTGTATATTATATAAATAACACTCTACCTTCTTGTGCCTTCTGTGTACATTCATCAAGATTCCACACTATCACACGTTCATGAGAGGCAGAGCAGACAAGAAGTGGATTGATGTTACTTCCAAATGACAGGGCAGAAATTGAGTAACAATGCCCTGACAAAAATAATGGCTGACAAATATAAACAAAGAAGAGTTAAATGAATCACTCAAAAAAAAGATTGTGAACAATACAAAACTACAAACGGATAATGTATATGCAATCAACAAAACAATAGTTTTTATTTGTTGCTTCAAAATCACTTAATCAACTACAATGTAGCTGTACTGGGCTTGGCTAGGATGGAAATAACATTTTTCATAGTAGAACAATGCTTTGGATTTTGTGACAAAAACAGTGATAACAAAGTAATGTTTTGGTTCTTCCCAAACACAGTGTGCACAGCATGAAGATTATCTCTTTTTTCCCACTTTTCTCAGTTTCTCCATCTCAAAAATAGTCTGAAGATGCACAAGAGGCTCGGAGGGGACGCAGCTGGGACAATTTTGTTAGTTTGGTGAACCAGAATATTCCGTATCCTATGATGTGCTCGGCAACAAAACTGGGGTATTGCATGAAGAGGGTGTTGAGGGCCTGGAGGGATTTTCTTCTCATCTGGCTGTTGCTCAAAGCCTATACTGGGATTGGTTTGCTTGTGGCAAGTGGTGACTGTCTTCGTATGGCTTCTTTCTTCGTCTTCCCTTCACTCATTAAACTAACTTTAACTCGACCTTTAATTTGACTCATTCTCACTTTTGCCCACCTCACGCTCTCCCCACCCCGCTGGGAAGGAGTGAGCAGGACACCGGGTTCAGCTGCCACCCACGGGCAACCCACCACAACACCTTATATTATTCTGATCTCAATAATAAAGTTCACAACACATGCTGGCATCTTTCCAGCATTAAAGTGAAACATGACACTCCTCCATTACCCTCAAGTATTTTATCTTCCTTGCAAGTCTTAGTTTAAAGCGCAGGGGCATATCCTGCCTTTACCTGAGCGGTGGCCGTGTTCCACACGCATAACTCACTGCCATTCACCGGGAAAGCGCAGCGGTGGTGACTGCACGCCAGCTGGGCGAGGGACTCCGGCACTTTGGTTTGAAACGAGTGCCGCTGGCGGACCACGAAGGGATCGCCGCTGCCTCCACAGGGACGCGGGGCCCCGGCGCTCTCCATGCCCGGCGGCGGGGCCGGGTCTCACATGGGCCGGCCGGGGCGGCGGCCGGTCCGGCGGGGACCCCACG
>JAWWMP010000116.1:41269433-41290077 GCA_035047865.1 Dendrocincla tyrannina
CGCCCCCCGGAGCCGCCGGAGGCTGTCCCGCCCGCGGGGAGGCGGGGGCGGGCCGCGCCGCGCCGCGCCGGGCGGAGGTGCCCGCGCCTGGCTCTGTCCAAGGTCTCCCGCAGTCGCCGCGCCTCCCGAGCGCCGCGCCAGCGCCAGGGCGCTTTCGCTCGTCCCTGGATAACTTGTGGAGGTCCTCCTGTGCCTCCGCCCCGGTATTTCAGCACCGCTTCGATGTGAAAGTGGCAGAGAGTCAGCTCCGTGCGACGGGGAGACAAAAGGCTGCTTTTTCCTGTCGCCGTTGAGGGAGTTTTGTCAGTCTGGCAGGTTCTGCGAATGCTGCGCCTCTGTCTTTTATGCTGGCTTTGCAGAATTGTGGCCTTGCAGTAGAGAGGCCTCTGGGGCAGAAAACTTGGAACTACAGAAATAGTTGCACATTTTTTCCCCATAGATCTGTTTAATTGTAAGACCCCTAAGGTGTAAATGACATCTTAGTGGAAGCAATGCAGTTTGTTTTGATGGTAGCAGGGTACTAAACAAAACAGGCAGCTTTCATGTTTAAAATAATTGCAGTGTCCTTATGGAAGGAAGGAGGGGATGAGAATCTTCCTCTTAAACGTGAAGGTGTTTAGGTTTGTGGCTCCTGGGATCTGCATGTCAAATTCAGTCAGCTGTATCCTTTGGAAGCCTTCAGCAAGGTTCAGAGGTTGCTGCTTTCCACGCACAGGCTTATTGCAGCTGTTCAGAGGACAGGAGCGTGGCAGGCACGCTCAGGCTGGCCAGTTGGGACCGTGCAGCAGGGAGAGAAAAGGGTGTAAGAGCCTCGACCTTGCCGCAATCCTTTCCATCTCCCCCTTGCCCTGGTACCTTCAGCCTTCCCTTTTGTAAGCACGCCCTGTAAAAGGCTGTGCATTTGTACGATAACAAAATTTTCTTGAAAATAAATGCATTTTTTTCAGGGAAAATAAGCTGAATTTGGCCCAAGAAACAAGCCACACAGCAGAATCATAAGTTAATGTACTACCTTATTAGATAATTTGTTTTTCTTTCTAACTCCCCAGTGCAAGTTGGAATACCTACTGCTTCATACGCACATCCGGATTTGCACCTTTACTGTCTTTTGAAGTTGAGATGAGAGGATGGGAGAAACAAATAGGATGTCCTAAATACCTCATACAAAGTTAAGCTTCTTCAAGCACGCAAAAGCCTTCCTTGTTTTTTGAACTGATTTTGTTTGTTTTTTTTAAACTGAAGCAAAAATAATTACTGTGTTTCTTTCATTCCTTCTGGTTACCTGTCAAACTTGTCAGGTATGCAGATAGAAGGAAAGTAAAGTCTCTGTGTCAGTTCTGTAAAAAAGAACACCAGCTGAATTTCTGCTTACCTTTAGGGAATTCAGGCCATTTCAGTTTGACAGAACTCTGAATCTTAGCACTGGTTTTTGTTACTATTAAAAACAAAAGTTAATGAACATACTTAATTGAAGTTGTTTAACTTTGTATGGTCTTGAGAGGATTTATAAAAATTACAAAATTTTTTTAAAAAAATCGATTCCTTCCTAGAAGGGAATATACTAAAATCTGATTTGTGTTTTGTATTCACAAGGTAGTGCACGGAACACAGGAAGAGTCCAAATACAACTTAAGACCATGGCAGCACACTGGAGAAAAATCCTGATAGTATTTGTGACAGTTCAAGTACTACTTGTGGTAAATGCCTTTGAAGAAGAGGATGTACCTGAGGAATGGATTCTTCTTCATGTTGTCCAAGGTCAGATTGGAGCAGGAAACTACAGCTACTTGAGACTAAATCACGAGGGAAAGATAATCCTTCACATGCGGAGTTTAAAAGGTGACGCAGACTTGTATGTATCGGATGTGACACTTCACCCCAGCTTTGACGAATATGAGTTACAGTCTGTAACTTGTGGCCAAGACGTCGTCCACGTGCCTGCACACTTCCGCCGCCCCGTGGGAATAGGGATCTACGGGCATCCCTCTCACCTGGAGAGTGAGTTTGAAATGAAAGTGTACTACGATCGAACAGTTGTACAGTACCCATTTGGTGAGGCTTCTTATAACCCTGAGGAGATGGAGGCAAACCAGAAATACTCACAGTCTACAGAAGATGAATCTCAGGATGAGGAGTCTGTTTTCTGGACTATACTTATTGGAATCTTGAAATTAATACTTGAAATTCTTTTTTAAATTGATACACACTGGACTAAGTCACACTTCAGCCTGTGAAATTGAGTATGAATGACTTGCTGCAATATTTAATACTCTTTGTTATGTTTCCTGAAGAGGTATTCAGGTTACATTTCCTAAACCAGAAAAGAGGTGGGGAGAAAAAGCCATATTTAATTTTATATTGTAAGTCCTCCCCTGTATGTAAAATGAGCGGCAAGCACAGTCTTTGCAGTGCTCTTCAGAGATCAGGGCTTAAAAATGAATGTATAGTTGGGATGTTGTTAAGTTCACTTTAAATAGGTGCTTAGGAAAATCAATTCCAATTCAGTATTTTCTATTATTTTTTATAAAAAAAAATGAAACTCCCACACTTCAGTTCCCCTCTAAATTTAGAGCATATTTAAAAATAAAATCTGCTTCCTTTTGAGCAAGTATCTCCAGTGAAACTAATTAGCAATGGGTTTGAGTGTATTCATCAAGTTGAGGAGCCTAGGGAAAAGGAAGGAGAAAACAATCACCTAAGGGAATAGATGGTCTATATTTTGGCTGTGTGTGCTTTACATCACATCAACCATCTGTCAAACAGAGGTCAGTCCAGTCACTCATCTCCACTGCAAATCCATGACCTGAATCAAGTACATGTTGCTTCTTTGCTATTGCTGCAGGGAGAGGAAGCCTTCAGCTGTTGTTAATTGTCAATATGGCATTTTCATCTCATTAAAAGCAATACAGCATGGAGTATCTCAAACTTGAGGGGTGCTTTCTTACACTTCCCTTTATAGCTTTTTGTGATTATTTTTTTAGCACGTGTCTATGCATAAGCCATTAGCTTGCAAAGAAAATTTCTGCTGAAAGGAAGTTGTAGTACTTTGTAAGAAGGTCATGTCATGCCCACTCTTCCCATAAAGTTACTTTTCCCAGGAATATTTTTTTGCTTTGGTAGAGTCTGTCAAAATAACCAGTTGCTATGCAAATGGAGTATATTTAAACTGCTCTGTAATTTTCTTCTCACAGCGCTTACTGATGAGTGCACTAAAATAAACAAGTACATTACTATAATTTTATACAAACGGTGGATGTACAATTTAAATTTCATTACTAAAAGACTTCTGGTTTTAAGTGAGATAGTTTGTCTATCTCAACATCTGACAGGACATGATTAGTGACTTGTATCACAAAAAAATCATTATATAGGCAAATTTAAATTTTATTTGGTAAAAAGGAAAAAAAAAAGTGGTATTGTTCCTCTTAGAGTGGTTGGTTAAATAGCACCAAAGTATCACTTTAATTTGTGCATTTAAGTTTTGGACAGCAAGTTTTTGGGGTTTTTTTTTAGCCCTCCTTGCTGTTTTTCCCCCTTCTTCCTCCTCTTCTGGGTACAGGAGGGTCTTTCTGACAACAATCACAAATCCAGCGACCTAAGAAAAGAAAGTTATCAATTATTGGGAAACTAAGTTTCTTACTCATCTAGTTACGCACCTTGCACCATTCTAATAGGTGCTTACCTGTTTGCAGTATTTCCTTAATACAAACAACCAGTGCTTTTCTTTAAGCATCTTTTCTATAAAGCAGCAATTTATGCTCCCTTGCAGACTCATTACGTGTAACCATTGACTATATAAATCTTCACAGACCTCAAGAAGTGCCAGCACTGCTAAGGAGGTGGTTATTAGATAAGAACTTGGCATACAACATTTGAGTTTGCCAGTTATATTTTCGGGTGAATGGCTCTAAGTTCAAGGTTATGGGAAGTTACCCAGAGCAGAAATGCAGTTGGGGAAGCATTTAGCTGTTTATATTAGGACTGCTGGAATCATAAAGGCTGCTTTGGTAATTTTATAGTTTTGTAGACATATAGTCTATTTTGTTTACATTCTTAGGTCAGCCTGAAAGTGAAATCGGCCACAGAACCTGTACTAAAGTGACAGCTAGCACCAGTGCTTCTCAAAATGGGACTGTACAGTGCACTTGAAGTACTGTACAGGGAATACTGTCACTGTTACTGAATACTTATTCATGAACTTACTTATCATGGATTTAGTATTACATGCAAAGCAGCAGTAGCACCTGTTATGTTCTTTCCACAGCGTGAGTTGGCCAGATGATTTGACTGACTGGGTAATTTAAAGGTACAGGCTGCCTGGCTGCCATAGAGGTACTTCAGTTATGGCTTTGATGTCTAAGTAAAAAAGGGAAGGAAAGGGTTGAAAGAGGTGTTTACAAATATTGAAACGACTTTTGAATTTGGAAGCTGAAATAGCTGCACCAACAATTAAAGTGAAAGCTATACTCTAGCAATATGCAGCAATACAGTCTCTTTTATAAGCTTCTTTTATGAAAAGAGGTAATTACCCTCAGTATTCTGTGGACACGGGAAAAAGTAGTTCTGAATGAGCCTGTTTGAATTATATTGTAAAAGCTAATTATATTTCCTATACAGGAATTGCCAGGTTAAACTGTGCACAACCAAATATACAGAAATAAAACTTATTAAAAAAAATCAGGTCCTACAGCATGATTGCTTTCCTACAGTATTTCTACTATTCTTTCAAAAGCAAGGTATGTATTAGTTCTGAAAGAGAGCACCCAGAACTCAGAGGAGGTGGGAAGGGAACAAGTAACTCTTACTTTATTACCTGAAGGGATAGCATCAAGCCCCACACAAAAAGTGTGATAACCACGGTCACATACATCACAGAACATCATTTCTTCTTCATGGTGAGGCTGCCCGCATATAATGCACGTTTTACACTCCATACATTGCCAAGGATAAGTCTTAATCATAGCAACAAGCTCCGGGGTCATATCAAGGCAAGAAGGGTGGCCTAGATTAAAACCAGTATCATTACTTTTATGTCTGAAATGAAATTTAAAATTAGTTAGACTGTTTGCTTTTACTGAAGCTGAAGCTTAGCTGACTTCCTTGTGAGGTCCCACAGTGCACCAAATGTGCTAGTACATAGAGTATGAAAGAGAGATGGAGTCTTAACGAAGGACAGAAAAGGCAACTGAACTGTTGCTGCATGTGTGTAGGACACTAAATACGTCCACGCAAAGATCAGTCAAACAAACTCCCTTAGGAATCCACTTAGTGTATGCAGATACTTACCACTGTTGTCACACTGGGAGCAATGTATAAGAGCTTCAGCTTTTCCTTTCTTGTTGGACTCCTTACCCTTCAGACAAATTCCACATATAGCATTTGGAATGACCTTTGGCTGGAAGGGTAGAAGAGGGCTATAAATTCATTCCAGAAGAATTTACAGATTCAACAGGAAATGTCATCTATCTCCTTAACTATTAAAATTAATAAACTGTTAGGATGTGTGAACCTTAAAATGTGACAATAACTGACAATCAGCAGCACTGAAAAAGAATCATAGATTAACTACATAAAATATTGCATTTGTCATACATAGTGAATTATAGGTAGATCAAATTGGATCAAAAGCATGTACTTCTTCCTATGAATTCATCAGCTAACATTCTCCTCAATGTAAACCAAACATGACAATAGGATGAAAAATTTCACTAAGTTTTTTCCAATATAGAATACTACATTATGAACATCCATGTGGATTTCCCATTTATGGAAGAAATTATGTACAATTTTCTATTTGCATTACATTTGTCCCTAAATATTAAAAATTAATTACAGAAGCAATAAATTTGATTTTTTTTCTATCTGGTTTCAAATTATCTGTTTAGCTATGCCATACAGGGCTCGCTCTTACTGCTCCTTCTTGTATCCAGTAATAATAATCTCTGTAAGAAACAGAGCCTTGCATTTAACTACAGATTTACATCCATAATTTTTCTAAGTGATCATGTGGAGTGTGTCTGGGTCCATGAGACCCATTTAAAGGGTAAGAGAAATAGCAGTGAAACATTTGTCTGTGTGTCTATTCTGTGTCCCAGCTCCAGAGATACACCAACAGTTTTATCCCAGTGACGACTGAGGAATTAGTAAGGCATTATGAATTTCAGAAACACAGTAGTAGTTGTATTGTTGAACTTTGACCACTGCATAACAAAATTAGCAAGAAATGTAGTTGACAATGAAGTAGTGCTCATTGACATTAAACTGGCTAGTGCCAGAGTTTTAAAAACAACGGTGCTCCAAAGACACAGCAAGTAAAGGGAGCTGAAGGCATATCCTCTTCTAAACAGCTTGCCAGTAAGCAAGTAGAATGCCAGTCAACTCTCAAACACGTGAGAAGAATGCGGTTTAATTTTAAAATAAAAAGTGAAAACGCAAATATATATATATATTTAAAAATAATTACTGAGATCTTTTACAACACAACTTAACTCTTTAAGTATGTTTATTTCCCAAGCCAGTTTTTCCTAGCACTTAGCGAGGTAATTAAAATCTTGACTCACTTTGAGAGTAGTCAGGATACATTGCTTCAAGTTTTCTGAAGTTTTCAATCTGATTTTTAGATCAAAACATGGCTACAGCTTGCTTCAAATTTATTGGTCTAAAGAGTTTTATTCAAGAAAGCAAATCACCACACCAGATGTTTATAGGTAACTTCCTTCAAAAGATGACAGAGGCATTCATAGACACATTTCTTTTTGCTTATTTATTTTAAAAAAAGCAAAGTCAACCTGTTTTATACATAAATATAATAAAACAATAAAAGAAGTCTAACATTCACAAACATCTCTACAAAATAATAAATATAATGGAAGCAAAACCACACAAACTCTTTTACTGTTAACTATACTACATGTCCTACATGTATACCTTTATACCCTGCTCCTCCCAACAAAAGTGGCACATGCCTAAACCTCGTCAGTGTGGCAGCATTTACCCTTCTATTGTTTAGGCTATATTCTAATTATTTTTTATTTGTGTTTCAATCTATTTCTAGGAAAACTAAGCCTTTCTAGAATAGCAAGTGCACTTTTCTAACCAGGCTTCTAGCTTTGTATTTCTCTAGATTTGTATTTTACTGCCTTTAATATACAACAGCACACTCCCTGGTACTCCAGCCAAATTAAAGTGAGCACTGTACCTATGTTAGGGTATGTGCAGTTCACACTCTGATACACGTAACTCTTAAGACAGACATTGATATAGATGCATTTATTAACAAGGCTTCCCTCTAGTCTTACTTCACTAAATTATATTCATTAGAAACCGTGCATGGTGGGGGGGGTGAGAATCATAGCCTATCAATAATGAAGTTCCAACAGTATGGAAGCATTTTTACAAAAATGGAAAAAAAAAGCAAGACTATTCACATTTCAAACCAGCTTAATTCCACCATCATAAATGCCTTTTAAAAATTCTATAAAAAAGTCTGTCAAATCCAAATGGGAAATCACAATATCCCATCTCATTGGGAGTAAATTTTGCTTTCTACATCTTCATCTTATTGGGAAAAGGATTGGAAAGAAAACGAATGCAAGGTCAAAACAATGACTGCCTGTTCTGTAAGTTTTCACTTCCATGCTGCTGTGCTGCAGTCTCAAAGTCAACTTTCCAAATACACAGTTTTTATAACATCCTATTCTGAATGCAAAGCATTATATTTTCATATAGTGACCTGAAACAGAAGTGTTGCAAAATATAGATTCTCAATACATTTCAGTTTTATGTGCAAAAAATCTGTACTTTTAACAGTACCCTATGTGTGCAATTGTAGTAGTCAGTCCTGCAGCAACAAAGACTTCCTACTTGTAACATGACGAAACGTGAAACACATGCTAATTGTTCTTTGTTAAAGAACTGACAATAAAAAAGACTCCATATAAAATACAGTATTTCTTTTACTCAAACATAACTCAGTGGAAATGTATGGAATTCTGTAATACTCATAAGCGTTGTTATAACCACACATATGTATGCTAATGCCATAGCAATTATCCTTCAATTTTAACTACATGTAGCCAAAAGATTACCATTCTACAAAAATAGTCCAATATTAGAGAACGATACAGAAAAAAAGTATTATAAAGATTTAGAGTTCACAGGGAAAACATTTTA
This sequence comes from Dendrocincla tyrannina, assembly GCA_035047865.1. NCBI lineage: Eukaryota > Metazoa > Chordata > Aves > Passeriformes > Dendrocolaptidae > Dendrocincla > Dendrocincla tyrannina. The sequence goes on from JAWWMP010000116.1 coordinate 41,277,606, forward strand.
AATCAGTTAAGCCTTCAGCTCAAAGTGCCTTAACATTTAGGCACATACGGTAGGTATATAGTTATCTGGTGTTTCTATAGACTCACAAACCAGAATTATTCTGTCGTAGCAGTTAAAACAGCTCATACAATTTGGCTTATTGCAAGCTTTCAAACATTCCCACAAACAAGAAAGCCATTCCTCTCACCCTCCCCACACAACATCACCACCTCTGACTTATCAGATGGCTGATGCAGGCTGGGTACGCTGACATTGCAAAAACGTGGCACTCTAAGATTACAGCAAGACCTTGTCACTAACAGAATTGGTGATTTTGAACCAATAAATAATTGCTATGGGAATCCATTTTTCAAAATGCAATGCTGTATACTACCATTGCTCTTCTGCAATTAGAAGTTCAGTAGTTTGCTGAAAGTTCTGCTCCATTTATTCTCTTTATGCATCTATAAGGCCATTAAATAGATTGGACTAATCAAATATTTGGGAATCTCACAGCTAAGTGAAACTTCTGTAAACCAGTGGCACACAATCTCTAATGTCAAGTTAAACAAAGCTAATGCAAAATTTCAGGCTCCATCTTTGGATTTCATGTTCATGGGAATATGAATATGCATTCTGTGTCTACAACATCTTGCAAAGTTACATATAAAAAAATATACATATGGTAACCACAGTCTAAATCTCCATAGTTCACATATTTCTTAGTAGGTTCCTGAAAAGAAAAGATGCAACTGGAGCTTGCTGTCTGTTATGAACTTGTACAGATACTGTATGTAAAGAAAACTAATCAAAGCTGTCCAATTCTTGCTGGAAATTAGCTGCTTGATGTAAGTTATATTTTAATCACTATTAACTTGGTAAATACAGATAATAAATATTTATGAATATAAAATACAAGCCATCAACAGCTCAGTTCTGCTGAGACAGTTTCTCAGCATGTGGAAACTTCCCACTGACAAAAGTGTTCCTTGTCCCATAAGTCTCAACAAGTATTCCTGACTGTTACATACTCAATCCTATCTTAATGTAGTGTTTTCCCTCTCTATGGGTCTACTCCTGCTCCCACATAAGTTAATGGAAAACTTTTACTTCTCTCAGTGGAACAGGACTAGACAATTATGTGTTTTGAAAGTATTACAGGATATTCAGATCCTCTCTCAGTATACAGAATAGTAACACATAAATAATTCATGTAAATTCCCATTTCTTCTAAAAAGTATTTTTATCTTAATTTTTAAAATCATTATCCAGGAATACTAAAGACTTGAGTCTTAGGTTCGGCAATCACTGCTTGACAGCCAAAATGTCTTAACATTCTCACCAAGCTTTTAGCTCAGATAAAAGCATATTGCCCATAAATGTTTCTACATAGTATGAACTACATAAAAAGCTATTTTCCATATACTGTTGAAGTGGTTATGTAGTGTTGCCTATACAAATGCAGTAAGCTTTTTGCCTTCCATCCCATACATCATAACATTGCAGGATAAAAGGCTGCGTTTAAAATCAATGTCACAACAATATGTTCAGCCATATAGCTGCGTTTAACAGCACTGGTCTCTTGGTATGTTGCCATACTAAATAGTAGGAAAAAACCAAACTGATAGTGAATGATAGTTTTAAACTGGTGCATACTTCTGACTGCTATATTAAGGGAGACAGAAAGATGTAGATTTCCAACCATAAATGCACAATGGATTTTTCTACTGTTACTGCCTGGGAATCTATGAAGTTAACAGAAAGGCCACTGTACAGCTAGGGTAAAGGAAAGCCCCATATGAAATACAAGCAAAAAGGAAATAAGGAAGCGAACAGATGGAGCACACAACAGGAGAACAGCTAGTGAAGTACAGCAAGCAGAAGTTCCATATTATTGAAAAAACCAAATACTTCAGGGAGAGGCTGGTGAGTAAAGTTCAGTCAGGGGCTTTTTTCTTCTACCTTGTACCCAGGAACTGATTTGGGTAATACAGAACGTTTGGAACCATCTTTTCTCGGAGTAGCACTTTTGTCTCTTGTTTTTTGTCTTCCCTGAAAAGAATCCTCCTGGTTGTCTGTGGCGCAATCACCTTCAGATACATTGCCAGACGAATTGTCCTATAATAAAAATACCATAGCTATATTTTTTTTTTTTGATAGACAGACAAGTCTTTTGTATGCCCCTTAGAGTCAACTAAAATAAGAGGAGACATCACTCCTTCTGCAAAAGCATGGGGTTTATCACAACCTAGAACATCTTTGCTCACAACATCTAGTTTTTCCCATGCTAAGAGATTGGCATCAGCAACAGCAGTCATGTTTTACAGCTGGTCTTGGCACCAGAGTGGAGAGCACAACAGTGTAATTCTTTGAACCATTTTCCATTAAAAGTCAGCAAGAAATCCATTATATGCAAGATGCTGTTTACAAAGTAAAGGGCCAGCAAAAAGTTAAAAGTGCCCTTGTCATGCATTTAAGTGTACTACAAAACAGCACTGCCTTGAATTAAACATGTGAAGGTTTTTTTCTGCCACCCTCATCTACTATTTTCACCAGGAGAAATCTAAATATTTAATTTGGACTGCAGCAGAAGAATGCCATCAATGGCAAAACACACTTTCTTATTTAATACAGAACCAAACAAAAGGATTTATGTTGCAGTTAAAGCTTTTGTTTTTTGAGGAATGAGGAGGCAAGAAAAAGGGGAAGAGGTTCAAAGAGGGTGAGAGATCAATGTAAGCATAATTAAGAGCAGCAGCACAAGACTTCTCAGAAAAGTGTTAATAAAGGCTTCCAAAAAGCTCCAGAAGGAAGCAGTATGATTATTCACATTTATTAAAATAAAATCTAAGAGGCCAAATAACAATGGTGTCCTACAGGAAAACATGTTTTGTACAAACATAGTAAAAATCAGCCTGTGCCCCAGAGCCTAAAACCAAAACAGACAAAACAGACCCATGGCAAATGGAGGACTGTAACACAAAAGCAAATCAAACTACGTGGCAACAAGAAATGCTATGTTTCACCGTTATTTCAGGGGAAGGGTTATTTAGGACAGATCCACTGGAACACTATGGAAAAGGAAAGCTGCTACTGACTCCAAACAATGGGGAGGATGAAAAAGGAAAAACCATACTGTAGGACTCACCAGGGAGATCTGCCAAATGGTATGTAGCCCAAAACTTAGAAAGAGGCCTCACAATGGCCCACCTCTGTGCTCAACAGATGTTTCTGCTGAATTATATGCTCATCCTCAATGACTAGCAAAGAATCCCTGCTTCCACAGCCAAACCCACTTACAGGAATCTGATTATCAATTTCCCACATTTTTCTACACTTTTCAAATGCAAGGACATTTTTCCTGCTGCAATCTGTCACCAAAAAACTTATGAACTTCTATGAAAAGTCAAAGGATAGTCTGCTTGGGTCAGTTACTTTATCATTAACAAGAACGCCTGTCAGTGGAATAGGGAATTGGGAAAAAGTGGTTAAAGACCAACTCTAAATAAGGTGGAGTGTGATTAAATTGAAATTTAGAGTTGACATTCAGCATGCTGAGTTTATATGATTTCTTCTCATAAAAATGCAAGCAGAAACAGTGTATTAACAGCTCACTATGCTTTGTTAACCTACAAGGTGACCTCTTTCTTTCTTCTTTAGTTATGAGTATCTTACAAAATTCAAACAATATTTACATAGCAAAATTTGGAATTAAAGATACCCACCATCAACTTGTTCATCAATCAAGCTAGAAACTGTTAAATGCACCTGTGACATTCCATTGCTGTTAAAATTAGGGTTAAACCTCTGGAAAGTGGCTGTCACCAACATGCAGACTACACCAATGGTTCACTTGTGCTCACTCAGCTCATTTGAAGCTCAGCTGTTCTTGAGCACTGCCAAGGTAGGTATGTGAAATTTTTTCTTAATATTCAGCTAACAGTTAATTTTGCATTTGTCTAAGCAGAGAGAATATAAATTTCTTTTTAAAGATACACTCAAGTAAAAAAAATCCAGTGCTTTTTACCTTTTTTTAAATTGGAATAAAGTAATTGTTTCTGTACTGAGTACTTCCTGCTTCTATATCATAAAAAGGAAAAGTTAGGAGGTTATCAACACCTTTGCTTGAGGGACAGATTCTGTGGGGCTCTAAACGGCAGAATATTCTAAAACCTGAACTACAGTGTTCATTCCTCTCAGAAATGGTAGCAACTTTCCCTTGGGGAAAAGGGCACAATGAAGAGCTGCATCAGGAAGTTTCTTCAAGATTTCTAAAAAAAAAAAAAAAATAGGAAAGAAAGAAGAAAGGGCCTGAGACTTCAAATATTTGTTCCACTTACTTTAAAAATGGAAAGCTGAAGAGCAATGTGATAAAATAAAGTACTAAAAAAAGTCCTTCCTAAGAAACTAGTGAAAGTAACAGAAGTGAAGGGAAAGGTTTTATTTGTTCCAGAATATTTTCAATTTGTCTCACCGAATTGCCTTTGGTTTTCCGTTTTTCATCACCTCGCCCTTCCTCTGCGTCATCTGAATCACCATCACTGTCCAATGCAGGCAGCTCTGGATCCAAAGGAGGTTCATAAAGAGCTGTGTTTAATGGCAAGTAACGAAGTTCATCTGGAGAGTATCTAAAGTTAAATAAATAAAATTAATACATTCATGTGTACTTGATGCAGAAATCACACAGTATAGGACTTCTGTGAGAAACAGTAAGAAACATGGGAACGCACACAAAAACATGCAGATCTGGAAACATAGGAAATATGCTAATTTCTCCTCCCAAATGTGATATCGCCTAGTACTTGTCTTCTTTGTAGAGTAGCTATTCATGGAACAGAGGAGAATGTATTTGCAACATTCCATAAATACATAATCATAAGAGGCCATGGAACCCCTACAAATTTTTAACCAACTCACGTTACTATGCCCAGGAGACCATACACTTTGTTTATAAATGTACAGTGACCCCATAGTATGTGTACAATTATAACCCAGGTCACACAAATACATACAAAGCAAAGTAAGTAAAGAATACAGCTGTACATCCAAATTCCTTGATTACTGAAGGAGAACCAACAAATGCATATGAAGATAGAATTTCATGAGACTGCAAAGATTGCTTATAGCCAGATACAGATTAACATCTGTAATCTATCCTTTTCTTTTTAACCCTTACTTAAAGACTAAGAAAAAAGTGAAAATCCTCTTACTGCTGATGACAGTCATTGTAAGAAATGGGATACAATTTCGATGAGTATTTTGAAAGGTTGTCTTTCACAGAGATGGATAAGCAGTTTCACTTTCAGCTTGGATGTGCAAAATAAACATAATTTGTAATAATTTTAATTCAATTAATTTAATAAAATTGAAGTCCTTCAAGAATGTTCTGTAACATGCAAATACGGGTTGAGCTGTATGAACACACAATGGAACAAACAAGGCATGTGGAGATGAAGAGCTTCTCCAAAGAAAACCAAGCATATATAGGATGAATACCGTCTCTGCTGTACAATGGTAACACTGACAAAATCTTCAAATTAGTATATATTTGTTCCATGGTAATGTGCCACTAGTAATACCTTAAATTTATGTAAACAGTCAAGTACACATTTTTCATTAAATATAAAGATCCAGCTGCAATGTCTTTGCCTCTAACTTACAAATCCAACATCCTATTTAGCCCACAAGACGAATCAAAATTTTTTTTAAATTAAGGAGTTTCTAAAAATTTAAAAAAGGACAGCAATACTGTCACACAGAAAACACGTGATCACAAGCTAGAATCACAACACTTTGATAAAGAAATATTAATCTTGGTACACGTGCAGAGGCAGATGATAAGTAAATATGAGAGTGGCAGGACTAAAATCAATGTCTCCTTTACCATGGTAAATATCTGAGCAGGCCAAATCTTGGTCACTTCAATACATCAGGGGAGACAGTGCTCTTGCAGTCAGTACTGTTTTAATAACAGAAGCTGTCACAGTATGCATCTTTTAAGATTAGCAAGTATCTCAAACATAAAATTAATTCAAAATCTTACAGTAAAGACACTGAAACATTTTTCACCTGCTACATGTAATAAAAAGAGATCAGTGCAACACAACTGGAAGTTGGTATGCTTTTAAAATACCTTTTGTAGTACTCCTGGAACTGGCCGGGTATGAGAGCCACTGGATAAGGACTAACCTTTGTCCTCTCTGTAGGTAAGATTTTGTATTTTCCTTGAGGCACCTGGATAATCTGCATTGTTTAATATAAAACAATGACATTTTTGTTTGCCATACAAACTGTCAAGTCTTACTCACCAACTATTCCCCCAAATATTTTTTAACTAGCCAGGTTTATTGAATTGGGAGAGCTACCTGACTTCTCCCATGAGAAATTCAATTCATTTAAATAGAAGAGATCCCCCCCACAAAACATTATTATGGATTAAATTCAATCACTAAGTATCTAGTGAACTCAGTGAACATTACCTAAGACTACTTCAAACAGTATACTAGCAAAAATAATTTTAAAATTAAAATCTGGCAATTGAAACAGTAAATATTAACCTTTGTACGTGGCATCCTTAGTATGAATTATCACTGTTGGTTCATATTGGTTGACAGTAGAAAGAACACATCCACCTAAGTCTGAAACCAGACTGTAGTATAAAAGAATCCACTGATAATTCAAATATATGTAAAGGAGAAGCTTACATGGAAGCCTTCCTTCCCTTAGAAGGAAATAAAACTAACTGTCCACTGTCTTGCCCCCAACATGGGTCAATAAAGATCATAAACCATAAAAATGTAAACTTTCCATAATAGGAACACCTAACAAAAAAAAGGGCATAACATTGACAGGCAGCACTCTTTTAGAGAATAAATAATTTTCTTTTTTACTCCAGATATAGTCCTGGCAAAATTTTGGAGGTATTCTGAAGAATTAGCCAGTTATATGCATAGTTATAAAAGCAACAGAAGTTTCTTAGTAACCTAAACAATCCTCTTAGTTTCATTCCCTTACCATCAGATTAAAGACATGATAACAAAATAGCACTGAAATTTTTAGAGCTTCCTGAGACAACTATTTTCTAGTTAAAAAAGTTTTCAGATTAAATATGTTTGAGATTATTTTTAGCAGTATCACCCATTTAACAGCAAAACTGTGTAAGTCCCTATATGACTGAAACAATAACCAAACCCCTTGATAAAAATTAAAATGGTCTCAAAACCAACTTTATTAGAACAAGCAAGGAGCTACCTGTTAACATCAGTAAGAAATTTAAATCTGCCTACATGTGTCTGTAAATCAAAATAGGCTCTTCTTTCTTCCATCCGCTCTCGGTTTAAATTGCTGTTGAATTCTGCAGCTTTCTTGGCAGCTTTTTTAATATATTCTGGAACTTTACTGGCTTCCACTTTCTGTGTGTTCTGCTGCTGCATTTGCTGTAATAAAAACAGTTTTATTAATTTGCATATAGTTCACTTTCAGTTTGACAACAGCCTTTTCACACTCAGCATTACAGATGTGGTTCTCTTATATGCTCATTACTTACAGAGTACTCTTTATAATGATCTGTTATTCGCTGACGTTCTTTCTCTTGCAGTATAACAGAATACTCAGCATGTTTGGCAGGATATTCTTTAATCATAAGATCAATTACTTCATCACTACGCAAAGCTGTTAGACCTAAAATAGATAAAAGCAGTAATGATGCTCTCTGACAGAAGTAACCATAGGTTATTTATATCCCACAATGACCAACCCAAGTTTTTGAGCAGCTAAAAACAACAACCTGCTGTGCATAATGCTTCTCAAGTGGGAGTAACTTGTGCCATTTAGCTTTCAAGGCTGATTAGGAGTTTGCTTGTACCCAAGGAGACAAGGCTCATGCCATTTCTTCCTTACAGCTAGACCCCTTCACATTGACTAAACCGCCCACTTTAAACCTCACAGTAAGGCAGAACCTTTGTTCTAGATGAGACCTGATAAACTGTTAATTTCATCTTCCAGTCCTGGTGAAGTCTCAGTTTCATTAATCTGCAGAACCTTAACTGAAATTATGAGGTTTACATAATGCCTCCTACAAATCAAGAAAGAATCACTGTGAGGGCAATTCAGAGCAGCATACTGCACACAGACTCCTAACTCCCAATTAAAGCATTTGAAGTTCAGAAGTCAGAATATGCACTCTTCTAATTCCCAACATAGAAGCAGAACCATTTAAGATGCACTAATGCTTGCTGAGCTCCAACCAATGCAGCAAAACAAGACTAACATACTTTTTATTTGAAAAATTACAGTGGTCTCCTTTCTTGGAAAAAAAGATTCTAGAAGTTAAGTTAGAAGGCAGCAAAAACCCTTTCAAGTAATAAGAGTCCAAAACACATTGTTTAGTAATAAATCTGGAATACCAATATTTCATGACCAATTTTCCAAATTAATAATAAACCAGTTTTAATTTCAGAATTTGTTTTCAGTTGAGAACGATGAAATTTTTCTCTATCAAACTGAGCCCACTTTTTCAGTGTATCATAGTTTTTATACTGTAACAAGGAATCTAACAATTTGTTTTCTTACCTAGTGTGCATTGAGTCTCTGTGATAACGTTTAATTCTCTGAGGTAGAGTTTTTCCTTGTGAGATAGATCTCGCCTTTCTAAATCTCCAAAGAAACCAAGAAAGAGCAATAAGAATTTGTGCAGTTACTCAAACTTCCCCATAAACACTGTCAAAATATTTCAACAATTTTGTTTCCAGGCAGCTGGTTTGTACTATACTACTACTCCAACAACCTTATAATTTTATAAATTAATTTTAAATTTAATACACAATGCAGGGATGTAGTCAATATTCTTGAGTACCCTGCCTGTAGTTATGATTTACAGAAAAATTAAAGAAACCTGATATATAAATTCAAATGCAGAAATTATTAGAAGGCACTGAAAGTACAGTCTTTTTTAATTTTACTATACCTTTTAAAAATAAATTCCACTACAGAAGAACCAGATTTGACAATTCTGAATAATGAAGGCTCAAATACTAGAACCTCCACAACTAAGTTTTTTAAAAGTCTTCCACAGTGTAGGAATGTTGCCACAATTCAGAAAACAGACTACAGAGATAGAGATATATAGTAAGAAATCACCAACAAAATGTTTAAAAATAAAATTGAGGTCAGTTTTCAAAGGGTACTTTTAACACCCAAATCAAACTAGTTTGCAGTTTTTCAGTGGCAATACCAAAAGATCTTATATTACTTTAAAAACCATAGAATACATTTTCAATATGCCAGTAACAAAAATCAGAAGTACAACGTATATAATCCAGGTCTGGTTTTGCCAGGTCTTTTTTTAAACAGTTGGTTCCCACTATAATCAAAGAGACACAGACTACATCCAAACTGTTTAGAGACACAGGTTTTTAGAAGAAAAACTTTGAAAATAAATACCTGGATATTTTCTTTTAAAGGAAGTCACACCCAAATATTCACTGACTTGCTCCTGAAGCATATAGTATTCTCCTGTTTCATCTGGTGGCCATTTGTATTCTATCAAATTTTCAGCAGGAAAATAACTATATCTGAGTATAAGAATAATGTTAGAACAAATCACAAGAATCCTTAAGAGCAATACTTACATTTCTAGAAATTCAGTAACTCCTTTTAAATATGTATCAATGAACAGTAACTATGAAGTTGGACAAGCGCTTTGGAACACTGTAACATGTAACCCTATTTCAAAATCACTTACATCCAGCTACTTTGTTACACACAACTTCACATAACACCATTCCTACAAATCATCAATTTAAATATCCAAATCACCATTCACCAACATGCTAAGGGACAGGAGAGGAAGAAAGTGATATCCATGACAATGGAGAGAACACCAGGAAAAACAACTACTACAGCACCAAAATTCATTCAAGAAGTATGCAATGTTTTAAAAACATGTGAGCTGTGTTTCTGATTTTGTATCAGATGCAGCACTTTTTATGGCATTTTAAAATAAAACGTGTTAAAATATGCTGAGAGCAAAAGACACCTAGCTATTCATAGGACATCGCCTCAAGTCAGAAAAATGTATGAAGAATATGCAAGTAAAGAAAAAGAGCCATACTTACACATACTGAAGAATACAGTAAGACTTGGAATAAAAAAAGGTGGGAATTGTAAAAAATGGCATTACCCAAGGTCTTGACTAGAAGTTTCACAGCTTCGAGAACTGTCCCCTGAGCCCATACGCCGTCTTTTGGATGGCTGGCTGCCATCATTGGAATTTTCTTCTGTGTCATCCTGAAATGAAAATGAAGGTAAATATTAAAAAAAAAAGAAGAGTATTCAGCAGATGATGTAAAACATAAAAAAATATTGCAATACACAGTTTAAATATATCTGAACTATGGAGCTGTTCTATGACACTTAACAAACAACTCATAGGACATTTTGCGCAGCAAATTATTCTTTACTATAAACCAGCTGTGTGAGACATGGTGGCACAGAAGGAGAGTTGGGACCTGTTGCATAGATGGACTGAATAGACAGGGCTGTAGCTCTGACAACCAAGTTCATAATTCCTGATGTAAACTATTTCTGGCACTTAATCAGACTAGCTCTCAAAAACAAAGGCAAGTGCAGAGCAAAAACACCAAGACCTTGCTGAGAGCTGATGCTTAAAAATCAGGCAAAATATTACCAAAAACAACACAGGAGTTTATGGGCATACAGCTAAAATTAAATGAATGGTATACAGTTTACAAAAAGTATCATTACAGCAAGTAGAAAAACTTGTCTTTTGTGAGGAAAAAATAAATGAAAGAAAAAAACCAACTATGTATTGCAACAGATAGAGAAAAAAGTTATTACAAGGGAACACTCAAAAGTTAACTTACACGTGTCACTATTCAGATTTCATATGATCTATATAAAGAAAGGGAATAAAGGGCAAAAGAGGGGAAAAAAAAGACCAAAACAAAACAAAGAGTTCTGTAAAACCTAGAAGATCAGTGACTCAATGGATCTTGTATTTTTCACTTGCTTTGTTGTCCAATAATGATATACAATTCCTAACTGCATCATTAACTCTCACGACATTTAGTAACCAACCCTGCCTGATCATAACTGAGATACAGAAATCAGAAATCTTCTAGTAAATTGCCTACTGTAATAGGTAGTAGAGTCAAGAATAAGACAGGGCTTTAAGGAATTGAATCTCTAAAGTGAAGCAGTGTGAAGGAATCACACTTCATAACTTCTATAAAAAGTTTGAGCAAGAAGAATTAACCTGTCAGAAATAAATGGATCAAGCCCAATTATACTTATTAATAGTGACAAGAAGGATTATTAGGTCTATGTTTCCTAACGTGTTTCATTCCAGTAGGTTTCACATATCATATGACTTGAAATATCAATTCCAAACTATTCCAGCAAATGAGAATACATTACTTTGGTTATGTAACATTTCACAATGCTATAATCAAGACAGTCCATCGGAAAAAAGCATTTGCCTCCTGTATTCTTCATTTATTTCTTGTTTTTCACAATTCTTCACAATTTTTTTCTTTCTTGTTAAGAAGCAAGAAGAGTATCTTTCACACAAAAATAAAAACTGAAAAGCAAAATTTCTTGAAAAAGTTTTCTTAATGCAGCCATCCTTAAAGAACCAAGTATGCAGCATCTCCACTCCTAGTACAGCTCTATAAACTCAGGCAGACAAACCAAGGAGCAGTCCACAATCATAACAATACCGCACTATTTTCTGACACAGCTATGTCTCATCAGTAGTTCATCCCTACTTCCCACGCAGAATATTAATGCACTCCAAACCTTCTGAACTCCTAGACGGGGCTAAAGCAATGCTCTGCTATATCAAAGCTATCAAGAGACTTCAAAACGTCTTGAAAAGACAGATCTCAACCTGACAGTTTGGTGTTAGTGCCTCATTTCAGCTTCTACTTTCGCTTTGTAATTTTTCTCATGAGTAAGATAGTTTGTTGCAGAGGATGTAGCAGAAGTGAAAACATTTGTGTTCCAGTCTAAAATACGCTGCAGTTCAACCACTCCTACTGCTCCAAGAAAGAAAAAATGAGAAAAAAAAAAGGACAGCTCTGTGGCTTTCTTTACGTGAGAAGTCAAACACTGCCAAAAAACCACCCCTTCCTGCCCTGAAATCTCCTTAGGAAACACCGTGACGTTACGAACTCCTGGGAGGTCTATTAATTATAAGATCGACGTAAGGATGCTTTATTACGCGGCCGGGGAGCCTGAGCTACCCGCGGTGTGTTGCGGGAAGCGCCTGCGGCTCTGCGCCGCCACAAGTGCCCGCGGTGCCCGGGACGAGTGCGGGGTGCCCCGGCAGCGCCACCGCGGAACTGCCCGCGCCCGAACACAAACTTTCCCGGCTGCGGCGCCCCCGCGGTGCGGACGGAGCAGCCGCGGCGCCCGCGGAAAGGCGCCGGAGGACTTTTCGGGAGCAGGGCGGCCGCCTGAGGTTCGGCCAGGG
>JAWWMP010000116.1:41291367-41305449 GCA_035047865.1 Dendrocincla tyrannina
CGCCGGCGAACAAAGCGCACGGCCGCGCCCCGGTCCCGGCGCCGCCCCCGCACGGTGGGTCCCCCCGCACACCGCCCACGGGGCGCCCGGCCGCGCCGCCGAACGCGCTCGGACACAAGCGGGCCAAGCGGCGCTGTGAAGCACCGCCGCCCAGTCCGCTTTTGTTTTCAGCTCCCGGCAATACAACGGACATGAAATAGGCACCAAACGCTCGATTTCCACACGCGGCAGATCAAAAAGCTGATGTCTAACACTTCACCGATCTCCCAGCGTCTTATTTTTCAAAATACAATCACTGCCGCCTTTGCCAGTTATTACTGACCACTTATCAATAGCCTCGTTACTGATCCCATAGTCCTCCTGCCAGTGCCACTAGAAGCCCCTATACCGAAGTGACCAAACACGCTCAGCTCAGTACCTGTGCACCAACCTGAACCCCGGTAATGTTTAACCCAAGCTTAAGGCCTGGGGAACCTGCTGACTGAACATTCCCTTCATTCAAGGCAAACGACGAAATTTGCACAGGTTCCTAGGACTGCAAAACATAGCTTCCCTTCCAGCCAGGCTTCCAGGCAGACTGGCATTTGATCATAGGTAAAACTAGGTAAAAAAAATGAACACTGTCTTTTCTTACAAAAAGCATGCTTTTAAGAAAACCGATACCTGCAGTTTCATGTAAACATTGGTTAACAGTCCTAGGCACACAACTGACAAGTAACATTCAAATCTTCCAATGTTTGGCCTTACACCAGCTGCTTCCACTTCCACAACAGAGCATTACAACAGATGAACCCCATATGTATTCAAACATAAACATTTCCATAGCATATTTTGGGGGCTGGGTTTTTTTTTCTTAACAGAGAAAAAACAAGTAAAATTATCTCAACTGTGTATCAGTTTCGATGTACTAACAGCAATAGGACAAAAATGAATACTAAAATAACGATGCTCTGAAAATTTTCAAATATACCATGTACTGTGATGCATGAATCCATCTGTGGCTTTCAAAGTATTAGTCGTAATAACAAGCCATTACCAAAGCCAGCGCAATAAATGTGTCAGTTTCGCATTTAGCTGAAACCCAAGTATCTCTTTGAACATCCCAGAGGCACCTGCTGGCAACCTAAAGGGAAAAAAAAGAAAAAGTTACTTGTGAATCTATATACAGAACAGGTTTAGTATTTATTTTTTAAAGAACACAGAGCATTATCTAAAGGCTAATACAGTAGTATTATGAATATTACAACTAGTAACAACAATGCAAAAAGTTGAGTGAAAATTCAATATTTCTGTTTGATGTTAAATACATGTTCTTGCTTCACAGTAAAGCTCCCACCCTCCACCTCCAGCTTAGTCCAGTTGACTTATGACCATTTACTGGGCTCTCAACTTTTTTGACAGGTGTTTTCAAAGCTAAACTGTGTGAACATATTCCTCGTGAGTGACTTGGACCAATTCACTAACCTGTTTGCACCTTAGGTATTACAAATAATATGTTTGCTTACAATCATTGCCTGATTTGTCTTTTCCACAATTAGCACTGATACCACATATTTATAACGGTCAAAGCCAAATTCCTTCACAGCCTTTAAAATTTCTTCTGAGATTGAAGCACACAAGGAGGGACTAGAAGTTCCATCATACTGGGCTTGCTGAAGTTTATTCTATCAAAAACAATTTTGAAATATATTAGTTTTCATCCTGATAAGTCTTTAACAAAAAACCTTTTACAGTCATTTTCATTACAAGAGCATGAGAAGAATGAGTAGAATAGTCAATATAGGCAATGTTCTCAAACAGTGAAGGATGTGATACTTTTACTCTGAAATGTTTTATATGGTTTTTTGAAAGTGATATCCACAGATATCCAGCCAAACAGTGAAGGATGTGATGCTTTTACTCTGAAATGTTTTATATGGCTTTTTGAAAGTGATATCCACAGATATCCAGCCAATCTCCATTTAAAAATGAGGAGTATATTCTTCTCCATCATTTGGGCTCAGTTTACAGGAAAATAGTGCTACAAATACCAGTTCCAAATAACCAAGGCATGTCTTCCAGACAGCAAAATTAAGAAGAGCTGGTTATAACTATTCAAAATATCACTAACATCTATGTGTTATCTCAACCGATTGTTTTCTTTCATTTTTGCCTAAATTTTGTTCGTAGCAGTCAGACCATTAAGGACACCACGTATATTTTATGCAGCTAATCTGATACAGCAGAACTAATAGAGTTCCACAAATTTGAGGTAACGATCTTTGGCTAACTGGATATTTTGCAGATTGGGGTACTTTGAACTGCAGCTCAATTGGATTTAAAAAAGGCAAGAGTTTAAGAAGATTCAGCTCCACATAAACAGCACCTAATAAACTCAGCAGTGACCCTGCAGAGGCCTTTTTGCACTTCGCCAAAACACAGCACATTGACACTACATTTGTGTCAAAACTCAAAGACTGCAGATATATGCATATGTTTAAGTTCCATAAGTACCTTTGCAAGACAAGCTACTTTTGCAATGAAATGAGACAATTAATTTAAAAAATGCTATACCGTTAGTATTTCTTGAGCTTTGCCTCTTACTAAACAATCCCGAAATTTATTACGTGACTCAAGTCTGTATGTGTTAATGCATTTTGTCTTTGTCTGTTCTTCCACTGGAGCCACACTTAAAGCATCAGAATCTGATCGTGTCTTTTTTCCTTTCATCTCTACAAAATAATTAAAAAGGTCCACATCACATGTCAATATTTTACAATTTAGCAGCCTCTAAATAATACTTTATGGTGTACAGTTAAGACGGAAAAAACCCCAGTTAGTTAGGAATACATTAACCAAAAAAACCCACAGAAAGCTAGAAATTGGTTATCATCTTCTGGCTGTTTTAACATTACTGCTTTGCCTAAAAAAGAGAAGTGGTTGACTTCCACTCATTTTGACTTCTTTTCCAGCAAAATCCAACTGAAGTTTGAATTTAAACTCAGTCAGTCAGACACACCATACTAGTAACCTGAATCCACCCTGTTTTCCAAGTAAAAATACATAGATATTAACATATCCATCCAAGACTGATAACTACAAGTTCAAGTTTTTATTCAAACAGCCTACACAACACCCAAAATATGCACTTGGTTCATTCACACTTCATTTTACTTATCCCCATTCCTTGTGAAATTACTAAATAAATGGCTTATGTATTGATGCCTTAATTTGCTCTTAAAAAGAAAAAAAAGGAAAAATAAGCTCCAGTCTGCAAATCGTAATTTTGCTTGAAACTTAAAAACAGAACTCTGAACATCCAGTTCTCTCCCCATCCAGCTGTGTACTCTCTCTTCAACACACATAACAAAATTTGTCCCTCTGTGAATGCAAGCAGTAATTCTGATGCTGCTGACAAAAGAGGTCACCTGCTGTCCTCCAGGGCTGGCTTGAAACAGAACAGCAAAATGATAACAAAACAAGACAAAGATAGAAAAGCACAAGGAACCAAAGAGACCATAATAAAGACTACAGGCAATGGTCTTCCATACCAGCTACCACCTAATGAACCACTTTCAAGTTTTGCAAACTGCACAGTCTCTTGCTCAACTTTCTGACTACAGCTAGAACTTAGATGAGAGGAGATCATCAGTTTCTTCCCAGAGGGGCAGAAAAAGAGCACAAAGCTGAAAAAACATCACATAACAAGGCTTACACTTAGAAATACAGAAAAAAACCCCAATACACTCATGGATAATATAAAAGTCTAATGAGAATTACTTGAAGAGATGTGCTACTCAGGGCCTCAAAACTTTCAGTCCAATGAGTTTAAGAATAAGGGAAGAAATGCAGTTTCTTCATTATGAAATCACTTACACATTAGCCCTGTCAACACTGTGGACATTACCTATATGTCTCCTCTAGCTCCTCAAAACCAGTGATCTTGGCAGCCCTAGTGCAAATTTTTGCAGGTGGTTGTTGATACCACACCAACAGGGCAAACGCCAAATAGCACTTACTCTGAAAATGCTAGGAGCAAACACATACACAATTAGGCTGTGGATACTTGCTATCTTCTAACTGCAAACTTAGACCTCAAAAGACAACAGCCCTGACATGCTGATTACAGGTCACCTAAAAGAAGAAAAACCACCTCAAGTCTTCCAGCTGAGCTGCTCAAATGAGCACCCCAATTCATGTGAGTAGAAGAGAACCTATGAAAAAGGTCACAACCCAAACCGCAATTCTTTGCTAACATGGTTCAGCTTCAGTAGCAACACCATCAGCCACTTCCATTACCGATGGAAGCAAATTCATGTCCATAGCACATGACTTCTAAGAACGCTGTTACTTGAGTTTACCTGCTATTACTAGTGACAGAAGTTTTCATAATTGTTCACAAGATGCAGTTTACTAATGAGGGAACCACAAACCTTCTTAATTTCTCTAAACAAACGTCTAATAAATAGACCTACTTCTATATACCACAGTAAAAACAGTGGTTCCAAGTTTTAGCACAACATTGCAGTTACATTTCTGCATAATATTTGCACCCTCTGTTGAAAAAAAATCTCAAAATCTCAAGAGCTGACTTTACTTTTCACCCCTCGACCAATAAAAGCTTGTTCTTGTTACTGGACTCTACTACACTTGGCTTAACCTTGGATATGTGGGAGCATGTCACCTGCATACACACAAGCATGCCAAGAGAAAAAAAGCTTTTGCTATTTGAAAGAGATGCTGCCTCTTAATTAGCCTGTTAAAAAAAAAAAACAAAAACAAAAACAAAAAAACCACCCGCTGTTAAAAGAACAGTTCTTGTTGATTTCTTAAAAAGAGGTGCTGCTCTAAGTTAGAAGGCGTGCCCTCAAGTTGGGAAGAGCGAACCACCGAAAGCAGGCCCACCCTCCGCTCCTCTTTACCTGGGCAGCAGCTTTGCCTCCCCGTGCCTGAGCCAGCACGCCAGCTGCAAGGCAGGTGCGACCCTGACCCCTGCCCAGGCACAAGCGGGACGAGCCATCCCAAGCAGGGCGCAAATCGAGCGGGAGCAGCATTCCCCATACAATTTTTCACGAGATCACACGCACCTTTTAACCTCACACCGAGCCCCACGCCCTTCCACGCCCTGTACCGCTTCCCCTAAGGACACCAAGCCCCGTCCTCCCGTCCCAGCAGCCCGGCCCCAGCCGGACACCGCACCGCTGGGCCGCGCCCGCTGCCCTCGCCCCGCTGCCTGCCCAGGGCGGCCCCCGGCAGCCCAAACCCCGCTCCCTTCGCGGCGCCGCTCACTGTGTCCTTATCGGCCAAGCGCTGGCGGCGGGCCGGGTGCCCTGAGTGGGCCGGGTGCCCTGGGCGCTGCTGCGCGGCCTCCCCGCCCTGCCGGCAGCCCGGGCGCGGAGCGGGGCCGGCCGTGACGCAGCGCGGGCGGGGCCGGCCCTAACGCAGACACCGCAGGTACCGCCGGCACCGCCGGACACGGCGGGCGCTGGGCCGGGGCGGCCGCCGCCCTCCCGCCTGCCGACGGGCCCCGCTGGGCCTTGGGGGGATGCTGCGGCCCCAGGGCGGTGTGGAGGGGAGGGGCGGGGAGGGGAGGGAGCTCTGCCCAGCGGCTGCCAGTGGAGCCCGGGCCTTGCTGGACCCTCCCTCCAAAGGGTCACCGCCCTGCCCTCGTGTCTGGCCTGTTTTAGGTGAATAGTAATAATAATAATGGTAAAGGGTGGCTGCGGTAGTGCAGGACGTGCTCTGGCCTCCTGCCCATGACAGTGAAACGGAGGGGGTAAGGGTAAGAGACAAGGTGAAGGTCTGAATGATACCCTATGAACATTTTAGATTATTTTATTTATTTATTTATTTTAGATAGCGCTCCTGGTGGCAGCTAATACCGGTTCACAATAGGAACTGTTACCCGTGCTCAGTGCTGACACCTATGTAAATATGTCATCTCTCCGTGAAGCCATGAATTCAGAAATTATGTACTGTGAGGGTTAATTCTGCCATCTAATTAAAGAGGAAAAAAGTGATTTTAATTTAACTTTGATGGCATATTTTTTTATTTGTTGTGGTGCTTAATTTTCAAACAATTTCTTGTCTGTTTAATTAATGAGGAAGCATGAGTTTTTTTGAGGCATTTTTTACTAAATCAGAAGCATTTTCTTCCTTGTTAACACAGGCAATTCTATCCATGCAAATTTTTTTTGTTAAATGTGCGCTTCTGAATAGATTCATCTTTCTGTTTAGACTATTTGAAGTAGCATCAGTTTCCCTGCAAACTCAGAGATTAGACAGAACATTTATACATACACTGGTAACTTTTGCTTCCGTCTATCTTGTCATCGGTTCAGTATATATAGCCACTCTGAAATATACCATCCTGACATTATGAAAATAGAGCACCCTCAGATTTGCCAGGGTGGTTCTGGTCAAGAGTTTCTTTTGCCATTTGTATACATGAAACTTGCATTGCATACCTTAACAGTGTGTTTACAGATGCTGTATTACTGACTCTGTGTCTGTGCTTAGGGGTGTGTTTTAATAATTTTCTTTCTTCTCATGTGCTTTCTTGATACCAGGATTCTTTTTGTGTGTGTGTGTTAGTTCTAGATGGCGTTGCCAAACTCGGTCACTACTTGTCTTTCTCAACCTGTGCATTATGCAATTTGCAAACTTGGATTTGAGAAGAAACACACCTATGATATTAATAATATTTTATCTGGAAATGGTGAAATATGTTGGCAAGCTGTTACAGAACATGTGTGTTACCTTGAATCAGGTTGGTGTTCACCTGCTCTGGTAGTGATGATACATTTAAGACTGATGCAGAATTTCAATACAGTTCATAGTAATACTAGCTTAGTTGCAATATTTTGTTACAGTACAGCATTAGCTTTGCTGCCAATTTAGAGTATGCAAAGTTAATATCTATAAAGAGCTTTAAATTTTTCATCCACATTTGGCTTTTGCTGACTCCTAAGGTTTGTGTAATCTGTAGCTGCTACTTTGTCTTCATCTTGGTTCCCAGTTTAATGTGCCTATAACATAAGGATTCAGTTCTGCATCTCTCTGACCTCATAGTTGCCTTCTTTGTTATTTACATTCCTTTTACAGTAAATTTAAAACACTCAGGGGTCATCAGTATTCCTGAAGTTGCTTCTGGTTTTGTTTCCCCAACTTTAGCTCATACACAAGTACCATTTGGTTTCTTTTCAGTATGAAGAATAGTTTGTAGTTGTTTTTTAAACAAATAAAGCATTTATGCCCTGATGAACTCACTGAAATTTAATTTGCCAAATTGCTTCATGCAAGCTCTGTTATTAATTTACAGAGGTGGTAAAAAGGGTACACATTTCTGCCTCAAGGACTATCTTTCAGTAAACCAAAAGAATTTATTTTTCTATGAAAAATGTCCCACCAAAAAGAAACAGTGAAACCACTCTGTAAGGTACCACATTGATCTGCATTCTTTAAAGGGTGTAAGTGGGTGCAACTTGACTGATTCTGCTGAGTCTGCACTAGCTTCCAGCTTGATTATGTGGAATTTCTGTAGAAATTCTAGTAGGCTCTTTCTATTTCAACAAAAGTAGAATATAATGATCCTATTTACTTCCATATTTTGTGTTGAGGTATTGTTGGGGTTTTTTATTTTGTTTGGTTTTATTTGAAGATGGTGGTTGACCTTACCTGATTTTGCACTGCAGTTTTACTTTTCAATATCTTATCTGTGTGGTGTTTTAGGCAGTAAATTGTAGTGTATTGGTTATGCTAAAATAGTCTGGATAAAATTCTCCGTGCTGAATATATACACAAGCTGTAGCAGGTTTTATTCCTTGTGAGTTTTAAAATATTGGGCCTTCAGGAAGGTTGGTACCCTAATCACCTTCTGTTTTTCAATTTAAGATCAAAGTGTGGATTATATCAAAAGTATACGATCGTTAGGACCAGTATGTGAATCTGTTAATTTGCACTTCAAATCTCTGACCAAGGAGCAATTCATAATTCAATATACATCGTGGTTCCACTGGACAAACTGCACAGAGGTATAGAAATTTCTGTTAACAATTTGTGTTTTGGCACACGAATCCTTTGTGAAAGTCTAATGTAAGAACAAAAAAAAAGACATCCCTGAACCAAAATGTTTAGAATTTGTAACTAATTGTTCTTCTCTGATACTCAGTTGCTTGTAGTTTTCCTGATTTTGTAATTACATTTTATATTAGAGA
Organism: Dendrocincla tyrannina; assembly: GCA_035047865.1. Lineage (NCBI taxonomy): Eukaryota > Metazoa > Chordata > Aves > Passeriformes > Dendrocolaptidae > Dendrocincla > Dendrocincla tyrannina. The sequence continues at coordinate 41,299,563 of JAWWMP010000116.1, forward strand.
GCATGAGGTGCTTTGGGCCTGTTCTAGCCTAAGATTGTAGGATTTTGTTTTTCTTTTAATCTCTGCCTGATATCAAGTTTTACTGGATAAAGTTACTGTAGATAATTTTTGTAGATGTAGGGCACTAGATATCAAGAGGTGCTCTAGGGAAATTTCTCTCCAGGCATCTGTATTTTTATCTTCTTGGCAGTTTTCTTCCTACATTTGCATAGCAACTATCAGGGAGGAATATTTTAGGTTTCTCTGTGCTTTTGACCATTTGATTTTTCCTTCTGAATATTTAACACAACATTCTTCCTCTCCCCCATCATACAGGTATTTCTTGAAGTATTTGATGTTTTACAATATACACAAACTACAGAAGTTGCTCTTTGTTTAATGAAACTAACATCATGCTTGGAACGAGCCTTGGGTGATGTAAGTGGTAGGATAAGTCTCTTGCAGATTTGGCTTTATAAGATGGGAATGAGCTCTTGGATTTAATTACATATTGGAAAAGTGAGATTAGCCCATACTGTAGTAGCACAGTAATAGCCCTGGTGCATTTTGAGTTGAACAGAAGTTCTCTTCTGGATCCAGTTGTGCTAATGGAAGCATCATCTGGGGGTCCTTTCTCCTGTCCTGGTAGAGTTGCTTGTGTGAGTGGTGTTACTAACCAATTTAATTAAAAAAAGAGAAGAGTTTGATTAATTAAGAGTTTGATTTATTTAACTGAAACAGGGAGCAGCATAGCTTCCACAGAAGATCTGATGGTGTAGTAACTTAATTGAAGAGTGGCATGCACCTGGAAAAATGGCCTGCTAGATGACTTCTTTCTTTGGGAGAAGAGAGCAACAGCTACTCAAAGAGTATTTGCTGCTGGGCTGTATTACACATAGATAAGTTAAAATAGCTGGTTGTTAAATATCAATGAGGACCTTTGAAGAAGGAAATGACAGAAAAAGAGAAACAGGCTAACTCACAAACAAATTTGCCCAAGTATGGGGCATGGTAACTTTGAAGTAAAAATAAACTACCAAAGATTGGAAAAAACTGTCAGGAAGAATACAAAGAACCGAAGGCATGATAGCAGTTAAAACTAGTGATGCTGAGATTGCCCAACAAGGATAAAATGTAATTTAAGGAACAGCCTGCATCAGAAGACAAAGCACACGTCTCTTTTCTTTAACAATGGCAAACCCTATAGATTTCTAGGGTAAGAATTAAATATGGTGTCCTTGGTAGAGTTTGTTCCCATAATGACATGTTCTTGTGCTTTACGGTTTTTTGTGGATTGTTTTTTATGGAAGAGGAGAACAGTACATATCCACTTTTTTCTGATATGTTGCCTAAATTTTAATATGTCATGAAATTACAGAATTTAAGGCCTTTTTAAGGATTTGGTGGGGTTTGTTTGCTTAGTGTTTTTACAATAATGAAAATGGTTACTGGGTGAAGTAGTCAAGTTAGATGTTTGAAATATGAAGCGGTATAATAAATTATGTTATCTGTTTTGCTCTCTTTTTTTTAATAGGTATATTTACTTAAGGGTAATGATTGCCCTTTCCTTCTAAGAGACTTGCTTGCATCTGAGCAGCTAGCAGTTGTCTTTGGAAAGCCTGTAGTAAGTGCATAGTTCAGAAATAAGTAGTAAATACTGAGCTGTTTTTCTTCCTGGCAAGTTTCCAAGCATAGCCTTTACTTGTACTGAAGAAAAGTTTGCAATTTCTGTATATTGGAGATGTATTTTCATTTTATACATGTTGCAGTCTGGAGCGTATATGATTAAAAAAATGAATATTGTAAAGGAAATAGTTTTAAAGGCAAGGTCATAAGTTCTTATTTGCCTTTCCATATGAAAAACGCACATATGTAAAATTTCTCATGTCTGGCAAGGCAACGAGCAAGCTGCAGAGTTCATCTGCCTCATTCTTAGCTGCACTACTTGAAAATACACATCCTGTACTGGCTGTTTCTAATAAGCTGTGTTCTCCTTCACCACCAATGTAGTAAGAGCTTTATAACACTTACCGTATTGGAATTTTTCAAAATAGAGGAAACTAGTCTGCAAAAAAATAATAATAAACCCAGAATTTTGATGACATTTATATTCTTGTCTAGGCAAAGTAGGTGAATCTTTCACATGCAGTCTTACAAGTGCACATTCTTTGTTAGGACAAAATATTGGGTGTTAATTGTGTAAGCTTGTATTGTTAACCAGTCTAGTAGCGTTGTAAGGATTATTGCTTGAATTTTGATGGCATGTGGAATATTTAAATTCATATGATTGAAAAATAAACCAAAGATTCCCATTTTGTTTAATAGTGATCTGGAAATACAGCTTTGAATGCAAAATCTGTATTTATGTTAATTTGTATTAAATTATGATGGATTTATACTACAAGAAGTAAGACCTAAACTTGTTCTCATTTGTTTGTCTGTCATAACTGTTTGGAATGTCTAATAACTAGTTTTGTTCCTCCCGTATTATATATTATTTATTATATATTATTTAATATAGCCTGTACAAGTAAGCTGAACAATTTCCTTTCAGAGAATGTTGGGAATTGCAAATAGTGAGTTTCTGTTACTGTGATAAGCTGTGATCAGTCATCTTGACAGTAGACATGGTAGTTTCTCAATAACTTCTACAGTTTTCTGTCATGGAAAGATAATAAAAGTAAGAAAGATAATAAATAATAGATTTTTTCTTGCACTAATACTTTTGTTTATCAATTAGATGAATGTACTGAGGATATTCATTGGATCTCCACATGGTCTGAATCTTCGTAACGTTTTGTGGCATGGGTTTGCATCCCCACAAGAAATTCCTGCCAAGTAAGTTACTGAAAAAAAAATCTCATTTTCTTACCAGCCAGACCTGTGAGTTCTTGAAAAGTGATTAGTAAAACTTGCTTCTGTGATGGGGAAAACAAAAAAAATGTTCAAAGCCCTCTGTCAGTATCCTTCTTTTGGAAATGGATCTCTATAGAATACTTCAGCCATTATTAGGACCAGATGCTTTTGTACTATTAGGGAAAGCAAGAAAGCTTAACTTTTTTTGAAGTCCTGTCAGGGTAGTGAGGAATAACTTGAAACAAAAACCAGAAGAATGGATTAGATGGAGGAGCAACAGCAGCCAATATAGAATACAGTGATGCTTTTTTCCTAATTGTGGTCTTTTTTTTTCATGGTTGTGAATTCAATTAATTATTAAGTGGCCCTACTCAGATGAGGAGTGTGGGTTTTGGGTGTTCTTTGAAAGAGTGAAAAAACTCCTTTGCCCATAATTCACAAATGTTGATTCTTTGCAAAAAATTGCTTTGTATAAGCTTTTCTAATATATTATGGTATTCTCCCTAGATACTGTGCTATGCTGCTTTTTTTAACTGCAGGATTGGGTCAGTTGTTGCAGACTTATCTTCTGCAAACTAAATACATTTTAGTACATCGACCTTATGTGATCTTCGTTAACTTAGAGGAGCTTGATGTATTTCCAGGCAAGTATTTAAACATTACCAAGTATTTTATTATCCTATATTTGCTACTGTTTGATTGTCCAAAAGCGCTATTGAAAATAATGCATTTTCCAGAGTTCCAAGATTAAATCTTAATTAAGATGCCTGTGTATACTGTCATTGATGAATCAATAATGCTTGTAGGACTTTTTAGTATGTAAGCAGTTCCAATGACTATTGAATAAAAAAATATTGTGTTCTAAAATAATTGTAACACATTGAAATATGAAACATTACTGCTTCTAAAAGACTTCAACTGTATGTTTCATTTTTTTGATTATGAAAGTAATTTCATGTAACAGTCATCTAGTTTATCTTTACAAAATCTTTTTCCAGAATCAGTGAGTTCCACTGCAAGGGTCTCAGCAGGAATGCCCTGAGTCTTATAGGGAAGGTACTGTTGAAACAGAGTAAAGGACGGTGACACATCTTCAGTATACTAATGCTTTTCTCAGGGAAGGACTTGAAGTCACATTAAAACTGTCTCATCTCTCTGTCTGCAGACCTTATTTGATTTATTCCTACTATTTTTAAGGCAACAACAGCACATGGGCAATCTTGATGTCAGTGGTGATCGTCAATTTGTGCTACATAATGAGTTTGCCAGTGGAACATCTGCCCATGGAACTGAGATAGGCTTTTGGGAACTAAATCAAGCTGATAACATTCTGATAATTATGTAGTATAAATGCTTTAGCTGTTGATTTGCTTTGAAAAAACACCTACTGCTATCAAGTCATACACACATTTTAAGCCTTCTTTTGTATGTGAATTCATAAGTGTGAGTTTCATGACAGAGTAACATTGAAGGATGAAGTGTTTATTACGCCAAATGTCAACACAGAAAATTGATAAAGTAGGAACAATGTACTTATGTTCAAATGTTCATACTACTGTACTGATTTTGACTGAATAGAAATGATTCATTAATATTACACTCCTTTAAAGTATTTGAAGTAGGTGGACAACAACTGAACAGAAGCTAAGTCCAATTGCTGTGTAGTCTTTTAATCTCAATAAAAAGCAAACATAAGTTTTTAACTGTTTTTACTCTGTAATTTTATATTATCACCACAAATGCAATCTTACATAGTCAAATTCTGATCCAAAATATGGCTACTGTTGTACTTGCATAGTTAAAATATATTGGATAACTTTTAGCTTCTCGCTTTACAAATGTTGAAATAAGATTGTATTTTCAGTAAAATATTAAGAATGCATTAATAAACTGTAGATTATATGTAGTTTTTCAATGTTGTTTTGTTACCTTGTAGATCTTAATAATGAAACACTTTCCATAGCTGAAGAGCTTATAAAATTGTCCGGTTTTGTATTAAAACCAATGTTACCATTTTGGATCGCTGCTTTAACAGCTTTCAAGCAAAGCAGGTAAGTCAAAATTTTTAAATTATTTTTTAATAGAATATAAAAATAATATATTCTATCTTTACATATCTGTGTGTGCATAGTCCAATGCTTTTTACTAAATCGGTTACTTAACAACATATAGTTATGCACTATTATGATGATCTATCAGAAAGTTTCTCAGCTTATGACGTTGTTTTGAGCGAACTAAGGTTAAAAACTATATTTAGAAACGTAAAAAGAACTAACCCTACCCATGGCCTTAAATATCACTAACTCTAAACCCCACTACCCCTAATTACCATTACCACATTAACCACAACCCATAATTACCAGTACACCTAAAAACCGCTAACATTAACGAACAAAACCACATAATTCCCTTACCCCTTACACTAACCATCAAGCGAACCCTAACCCTAGCCATGTTCCTAAATATCACTACCTCTAAAACCCACTACCCCTAATTACCACTACCCCAATAACCACAACCCATAATTACCACTATTCCTAAAAACCACTACCATTAACGAAGACAACCACATATTCTCCTTAGCTTTAACACTAACCATAAAGCGAACCCTAACCCTAGCCATTGCCTAAATATCACTAACACTAAATCCCACTACCCCTAATTACCACTGCACCAATAACCACAATCCATTATTACCACTACTCCTAAAAACCACTACCATTAACGAACACAACCGCATACTCCCCTTAGCCCTAACACTAACCATAAAGCGAACCCTAACCCTAGCCAGGGCTCTAAATATCACGAACCCTAAAACCCACTACCCCTAATTCCCACTACCCCAATAACCACAACCAATAATTACCACTACTCCTAAAAACCACTACCATTAACTAACAAAACCGCATATTCCCCTTACCCCTAACACTAACCATAAAGCGAACCCTAACCCTAGCCCTGGCCTTAAATATCACTACCTCTAAAACCCACTACCCCTAATTACCACGACCCCAATAACCACAACCCATAATTACCACTACTCCTAAAAACC
>JAWWMP010000116.1:41305549-41326021 GCA_035047865.1 Dendrocincla tyrannina
GCCCTAACACTAACCATAAAGCGAACCCTAACCCTAGCCATGGCCCTAAATATCACTACCTCTAAAACCCACTACCCCGAATTACCACTACTCCAATAAGCACAACCCATAATTACCCTCAAAAAAGAAGAGGTTTACAATGCAAGTGGAAATAAACCTCTGCATATTAACATTTTGAATTATAAACCAAAAAAAATTTTGTTGTTTTATTTGTCTCTTCAATGCTCCACTTTTCTGTAAGTTATTCTAGTCTCTGAACTTGAATTTAGTGGTCAGTTTCTGTTTGTCATGGGTAGCTATTTACTGTTTGTTTATAACATGCATTACAAAGGAATTTTGGTCCGGGTCATTTGGCCTGAGACTGTAACTCAGAAATGGCTGAATGGATTTTATATAAAAGGAAGAAGAAACCTGAATATCTCTGTAATTTTTCAGGTATGCTGACAGCGTGATTCTCTTACTTCCTCAGCTGGAAGCTGGACTTAGATTGCTCTTCACTACAATTAATAAATGTCCAAATCGTTTGCTAACAGCTGAGGTAAAATTTCCATCTAAAGTTAATTATGGTTTAATGCTTACAATACTTGCAAAATATTCTAGAAACATAGTGTCTATAAACGTTTACAGATATACACCCAAAATTTCAATCAGTTGTGGAATATTATTTACAAGTTTCCAGTTAAGATTCATGAATGTGTTTAATTTTTTTTTAAAATGTCTGCCAATAAAAAAGGACTGAAAAAGTAATTGAAGCTTAGTGTTCAGAAACAGTAGTTGATGATGGAAAGCAGTCTATGATATATTGATTTTAAAATGCTCAGCACAAAATCCAAAAGTCCTTTTTTTCTTTCATAAGAGGGCCGTATTGCTATTCATGCATCTCTGGTATCTCATGTAAATCAATAAATAGGAGTTTGATATGTATGTCTAGTTAATTAATTTTACTTGAAAATCAAATAATAATAATTGTCTTTTGTTCTAGTCTTCTGCTTTCTACACCACTTTTGATGAGGTACTGTGGTTTTTGGTTTTTTTAGTATGTATCAACATCAGTATTTAAGCACATGCATGTTTCCCATTACTAGAGTCCAGAATGCACTTTCTAGTGTTGCATAAAACATTATTTCTAACTTTTTTTCAAAATAAAAGGTGGTGGACAGTAAACATTTTGAATTTTGAATCCTCCAGAAAATATAAAGATTAATGCAATTTGTAATAAATAGACTATTTTCTTTTAAATGTTTTCATCTTGAAACACGTCATTCCACAGAAACAAACATTCTGTCATTTTTCCTAGATTCAGTTTTTGAAAATAAATACAAATAAATATTGCAAGCAGAAATCCTCAATTTTTCAAGTCTTTTGAATTATCTCAAATGATCTGTCAGTAACAATTAGGGACCTTGATTCTGGAGTGGGTGAAGTAATTTAACAAAATTAGGAAAACTAATGAGTTGGTGTTTCTTCTTTGATTATTTGGCTTTCAATAATATAATAAGTTTTTATTTAAATTACTTTGTTTTCTAGATGCTAGCCAAGCATTTGGATAATGAGGAGGTCAACCAGCTACCTGTAGTTCTTGAGGAGCCTGCCATGGCAAGTGTTTTGAAAGTTTTGTGTGATTTTTGTGGTTTGGGTTTTTTTTCTTTTTCTTGTCGTTTTGGTTTGTTTTTTTTTAATTTATTAATATCTTTATGATCATGCCTAAAACTTATTCGTTTCATATAGCTTGTATCCAACACCTTAGAACCATTAGCTTGTTAGCCTTTTTCATTGGAAAGGATACAAAGTAGTACCTGACAAGCTATATTACCTTAGGATATAGGACTGCCTTTCTTTTTGAAACGTAGATGTTCTGGAGATGCTTTTCTTTAGACTTCTAAAGTTCAGTGGAATGGAGCAGAAGAAGAACTGCTGCCTCATACAGGGAAATTTCAAACTTATTTCTGGGACACATCTTGCATTGTCGGCAAAAAAATGTGGCTCAAACCTACCAGAGCACATTTTGCATCTTACTACCCAGAGATGGTGAACAGGAAAACTAGGGGTGGTGAATTTAGAGATCTTTTGAAGGTGTAGGGGAGATCTGAGGTTACTGTCCTGCTGCCAGAGGCCGTGGGGCTGTGGAGGGCTTGGGACACAATGAAGTCTGTTGTTATCTCTCAGAATATAGCATGTATGTTGCTTTTAAATTTCCTCAGAAGCTACCAAGATGGATGAGTTGCACTTTTTTTTTTGTTATAAGTTAGGTTTGTATTGGGTTTTTTTCTGAATATATGAAAGCCCCTTTCTTATAGACATGATCACATGCTTGTCTTTCTGGGATATTCTATACTCTGAATATATTCGATTCTCTGTGAATACACATAGAATAGAATTCTGTACACTTGATGTATGTTTCCACAGGAATTTCTTTGGGATTTCCTGAATCACCAGGAGGGCCCACGTATAAGAGATCGTTTAAGCCATGGAGAAATCAATCTAGAAGCGTTTCCCAGAGAAGTAGCTAATCAGATAGTTGCATTTGCAATTACTCTTCTCTGCAGATTCTTGGGTGAGGACATGTTTTCTCTTAAGGTAAGGATTAGTATTATGTTCTCAAAAGACTTTTTTCCATTGTTTTGGATACCAGATATGATTTTAGAGAGTTTTATGACTGAATCTTTCTTGAGAGCTGCTTTTTGTGGAAATGAAGTTATTCATCCAAGTAAAAGTTGTGAAAGCATATTTTTGCCTAGTTTTGTAGTGAAATAAGTACTGAAAGTTTTCCAAAAGATTTCCCTTTCTTGCTCTACCTTAATTTGTTTGCTTAACCAGTGCTTATTCACAGGATTAATCCATAAATTATAATTATTCCACTTAATTTTGTCAAAATGTATTGCTATTTAGCCTGTTTGTCTGCTGAGTTATCCGAAAGGTACATGAAACAGCTGTAGCTCATCCACTGAAGTATGAAGATATTAAGATTTTTCTTTTTCAGAGACACTGTAAATAATGGTGGCTTGCTAATGTTATTTGTATCCATACTTATACCGTGAATTTGTAAACACTTTTTGTCTAGCAATATGTTTCTAAACAAGAGCAACTATTATATTTGCTCTCCCCAGTTTCCTGTTTATATTTGGGATTACTTCTTTCAATATCATACAGCAACATGTGAGATAAATCTTTCATTCATTGATTGCAACTCTTTTTAGTTTCACAAGATGTATTACATGCTACTTCATTAAGAGAATACTTGGTTGTTTTTCTGTCAGCTGCTGTCAGGTTTCATAGTTAAAATGTGTGAAATTAAGCTTTAACCACTCATTGTGCTCATTACTTCTTTCAGCCCTCAGACATTTGGAAGTCTTTGTTGACATCAGTGCTATAGGTGGCTTCCATAAAACAAAGTATAAGTCTAGGTCTGCATATGATTAGAACAGTTTAAAGAAACTGTTGTGTATTGTCTGTGATTTTGTAAATCAGGAACACATGGTGATAAAACCACTGATGAACTGTGCAAGTTGCTATCAGTCTCGATTTCATCCAATTTCCCGACTCAAGCAACAGGTAGGTACTTCCATCTGTGAAAGCGTTTTGGTCCTTAAAATTGTGAATCCTTAAAACTAGTCTGATTGCTTTCTTTGTGCTTTGATTATCCTAAAAAATGTTAAAATCTTACATATTTTTAAATGATTTCTTGCTTTATCTTTCAAAATTAAAGGAAATTGCAGTTGCTAAAATGAGATATATAACTATGCACACTCCTGTTGATGCAATTGATACACTGTTTGTGCTCCAGATCACTGAATATTCTTACCTGAATGTTTTTTATTCTGCAGTTTTCTTAATTTCCTTATGCTTTCTTATGTCACAACACTGCTTGGTCATGTCTCCAGGAATCTTGGATTAGACTCTTCCTAAGATTTTTATTGTATGAAAGCTAGCTGATTAAGGTTCTGTCATTTTAGCAAAATCTGCTTTTCATTGTTGTGGTAGTTCTCTGCCAATCAGTTTAGTGAACTACTTGAGGATGTTCCTCTCTTGATTTGGGTTTGCAGTACACATATTAGTACTTTCACTTTTCAACAGCATTCAAACAGTATGTTACAAAAATCATCTTAGTTAATTTTTTTAATTGAAGTAGAAAGAATAGCAAGTTAGTTTATTCAGATAATGTTTTACCATGGAAGGGTAGTCAAGACTTTCTGCCCTAACATAAACCTTACCAATTGATGTTGGCTTACACATTTATGACTACTTTTTTTTCTAAAATGGCCACTAAGAGAAGTAAAGTACATTGGCCTGTCTGTCAAAGGCTACACTTTAGAAAAGATTTTTCATGATATGTTTTTGAGGTGCTGGGATGTATGAAGAGCATTCACTTATGGTCTGAATTGCCAACAGTGCCTGAGGAACAAGTTCAAACAATCAAAGGGTATGTATATGCTATGTAAGGTAATTCTCTAAATAGTTATGAATAATGGGATTTGAGATGGTGAAATGTCTCTCCAAATACTTTACTAGAAAGGTGATAGACACCAGAGGGGTTGTGAAAAGATCCCTTTGTTCTCGTTAGCTTAATCTGTACTGTGCACATCACTACAGGTACTGTAAAATCTATAAACTGTCCTAATTGGAAGGGAATGAGAAGATACCTAAAACACAGAGGTGTTGGTGACTCCATATTCTGTTTCATAAGAAATGGTCACCAAATATAAAATAGAAAATAATGCCTTATTCTTGAAAGGACTTGGTGACCAAAACAGTGGAAGACTTTACAGAAGATATTAGAAAAATAGTGTAAAGCTATCTTGTTATTTGCAAAGAAGGAAGTCATTAATAATATCACTAGAGGAAATTTTACTTCTTTAGAGCTGAGAGATGAACATACAATGCATCTATCACATATTTAGTATACTGCAGGATTTTGATGAGTTGGAGGATTGATTAAGAGACATTCTGAAGATTGCTGAGACTGAGGAAAGGTTGGATTTAGTTGGAGAAGAAAAATTATGCTTATAAGATAGATGGAAAATAACCAAATATCAGAGAGTGAGAATTCAGTACACTGCTATATATATAAAAAAAAATCTGTATCTTGATCTATGCCATTTGAGAAATACTAAGTACTACATAGTTTTGTCATTTCAAATGTTGTTTTCTTTTTTTTAAGGTTGGAAGAAAATGCTGAAGCTAGTACTTTAATTTTGATGTTATCTGAAATTGCATCTCAGTTGCTGCAATATATGCCCCAGAACTGTTGTAGTTCAGATGATCCAATCAGCAGTATCCTAACAGAGAGGTGAGTTTGATGTCCTGGTTCTTGCTGTCAGCTTCTACAGGCAGTCCAACATAAGAAGTCTCAAAGCTAAGTTATAACTTCCCTGTTTTCAGAACAACATGTGAAACATTGTATGCACCTTTCTAATGTTGCTGCTGATTTAATCTGAAAATTTTAGGATTGCAGCTGAGCATCATCTTCAAAATTAAGAAGGGACATTGTCAATTTGGGGATTACATAGAGATTTTACTTGAAAATTAACGTGAAAAAATAACCATTTTTCTTTCAGGCTGAAAAGCAAAATATTTTAAATGTTTCTGTACTGAGTAGATTAGGTTGCTTGTAATCTGGTTTGTGTGCTAAAATTGCATCAGAAATTTGTTTTAATGTACTTGGTGTCACAGCTGTGTGTGGCATTCAAGATGGTAAAACACCACTAAATAATTATGTTGTTACATACTTTAATATCAAGATTCAGAAATATAAGTTATCTTGTAGTGCTTGGTGTCAGACTTGGAAGTGTGTTAGTTCCAGTTATGTCTGACTTGGAATAACGTTCTGTTCAAAACAATTTGACTTTTAATTGCCAATCTTCCAGCAGCCTTAAGATTCCCATGACTGAATGAATGAGTTGGAACAAAACACCCCTAATCAAACCCATTAGGCATGAGCAGGATAGTGCAAAAAAGACTTTACCTATTACTTTACTTACATAATGTGTGGGTCTGAAGTTTCCTGCCCACCAATCTGCAATTTTCTCATTTATGTAAAAGAGGCCTAATTACTAAAGTATTAAACTTTATTTTAGAGTTTTCCGCCTTTATCACTTTTAGTCATTGCTGTTTTGCTGTCTCAGATAATTTGAGCATGAGGGAGATTAAGAAACATTTCTATAAAACCAGTGTTTAAAGTGATGTGTGACACATCAGGGTAGTGGATTAGAATATGACAGCAGGAACATATTTGTATGCTTTAACAAAGCATGATCTGGTGTGGTGTTGATTAAAAAAATGGCCTCACCACCTGCATTTTACAATATGTTAAGTCTGCTTCTTGTTCTGCCTAGAAGAAGGACCACACACTAATGGGAGTACTAATTAATACCATTTGTTTCAGTGAGTTTTATTATGGTGAATGTTAATTCATTATGAGTTGAACTATGGTGGGAGGCTTCAACCACAGCCCTGCTGTGATTTGATGTGTTCAGTATATCATTTCAGCCAGGCAGTTTTGTTTATTGTGGTTTTGTTTCTTTGATCTGAAATGGGAAACATATTCATCACCATCAGTTTTGCATTTATATTCAGTAAAGTAATAGAGAACACAATCACTTACTTCTGCTATACAGATCCTTGCTTTTTCTCAGTCATGAGTTAAGGGCAATTTGTTTCCAGGTTTTCTGAGTGAAAACAATATGAATCAAACAGCAGTGAATATGAAACGTGTCTCATGTTAAATCCAGCTAGCAAAAGATTGACATTAAAAATTCCTTCCTTTTTTGGAGGCAGTTGATTGGACTTTGTGATACGCGTATTTGCACACTTTATTCCCCACGGCCTGTGCTGGAAATAGTGGCGATACTCCGCAAAATAAGCACGCAGTGCCATCAAGTGTCCGAACAAGTTATTGCCAGCGCTGAGGTGAGATACACGCAGTGGGTGAACAAGACTCTACGTTCTCGCCAGAGGCATAACTATCTACGGATGTTGAACAGGTGGCTGATGGTTTTCCTTTGCTTTGTGGTTACGCTTATGAGAGAGTGGCTGCACGCTGCTGTTGCTGGCTTCCAGTCGTTTTTCTTAGGAGCTTAAAGTCAACAGTGCCCAAATGTTCTTGTTAATCATTTCAAAGTGTCAACCCAGATTTCTCTTAAGCAGCAATACTGAAATAACAAGAAAATCTCAAAGTGGAGAATAATTTAATGGGTATTTTTAGCATTGCTAGATTACTTCACTGTAAATGACAAGCTTTCAAATTGAGACTCATTTAAATGTTAAATTGTGCTTTTTTAGTTGCTAGCTTTTCCTATTTACACATATAAATGCCATTCAAGGTTTATCTGAATGCAATAGGTTTAACGGATTTGAAGACTTTATCTGCTTTAGTTTGTTGGGCTTTATCATTATACCTGAGTCAGCATCCTTATAAATAGAAGAGAGATTGTTGACTATTCCATTAATTTTTTCCTATTCATGTGTTCTTTCCAGGGTTTTATGAATCTACTTTAAAAATGGGGAAGACTGTAAATATTGTATTATTGGCCAGGTCACGTTCTTAAAAATGTAAATCATGTTATTTAAGAAACATAGCTTAAACTGAAACTGATGATATGCAATTGCAATTTGGTTGAACTCTGCTTTATTGTCTATGGATTAATGGATGCCCATGAGTTTTGCTTTGGAATCTTAAACCATATGCCTTTCAATTTTTTCCCCCTTTAAGGTTTCGTCATGTATAGTCTTCATTTCTTGTTCTGGGATTTGCAGTGCTTTTTTGCTGAAGGACATTTCATAGTCTTCCCCCCACCCTCCACTATGCAATATCCAGCTATTTAGAATAGGTGCAGAAGTCTGAAAATCTTTTTATGTTAGTGATTTCTTTTTATTTTGGTTTTAGTTTGTTTATTTTGATTTTTTTTTTAACTTATTCATTTCTAGCATTAAAATTTTGTCTCCAGTGTTGCGACTCATTTTAATATTGATTACTCTGGAACTAGTCAGTGTTCATTCAGTTTGCAAGAAGAATCCTTTTGATTATCAGCAGTATCTAAAGTGAGTATCTAAATTTACTTTATAAAAATAGGAATTGTATATATTCTTTTTTGATCTGTAATACAAATCCTGTAGAGATTTTCTATCATTATAGTCGTACCTCAGACAATGTTCACTCAAGAACTAAAATAACTAGTTGAAAATATATGGTCATATATATGTAGTTACTCACATTTTTAATTTTTATTGTACCCTACCTTAGTATATATAGAGAATGATCATACAGTCAAATATTAATTCATAAAAGCTGTATTGTTGGTGTTGGTGATTTTACTCTGTGTCAACAGTTGGTTGGGTATCATATACATTGTGCAATGTTTGACTGAGAAAAGAAAGGAAACAGTCTGGGGAAATTCTATCACAAGTTTTGTCACTATTCCTTCTGTGGCAGTGTTATTTGCAGTTCCGAAAAATCTTTGCATCCTACTGTAAGAGTTAGGGAGTGGTTCTTTTCCAGAAGTAGAATAAACCTTAATGTATTGATCATCTTGAAGGATTTGGATATTTGAAGATATTAGCAGCTTTAAATCAGGCATTGAGATATCTTTCTTTTTCTTTCTTCAAATCCTTTAAAGAGTTTTTCTTCTTTGGTGTTGTTTCTCATAGGTTTTTGAAGTCAGTCTTGCAGTGCACTGAAAATTTGGTGACATACACAAGTCCTGAGAAAAACAAGTGGGATGAAGCCATGGAACTTATAAACAAGGCTTTGATAAAAATAAGAAAAATCAGTGATAGAAAACTAATGTTAATGCATCTAGCTACATAAATTAAGTGAGCTTAAGATTGTTTGGACATTCTTATACCTGAAGAGTTCTGGAGTCTTCATATTGGGCAAGTCTAATTCAAAGACAAACTTCATCAGCCATTGTCAAAGTTTGGATGCAAAATTTAGTCTTTTTATTAGAAGGCAGGTGTTGAGACTGAAGATGAATGATCAAGCTTTCATAGAATGAATTGTTTTCCAAATCGACTGAAAAAGAGATTTACTTTGAACTAAATCAGGATGATGCAACTTCTACTGTATTTTATGCTTTGTACATTGGTGGGGTTTTTCTGTAGTTTTGTGTTATACTGAAAAATACCTAAGAAAAGAATGTGAATAAAAGATCTGAAATTTTTAAATTCCTAAAGTTATTTTTTGCTTTGCAAGACACTGAAAATTTTGTCAGACACTGTGTTCAATGGGTTAAGAAACAATAAACTTTCAGCATAAAATAGTGCTCCTTAGCAGCTGTGGTTGTTGGTATTAGTTCTAAAGAGAGTCTGATCTTGCACTGAGGTAGAGCTGATAACACAGCAACCCGTTGTTTATATACCAGGATTTCAAGGATACAAGGTGGAATAAGTTTTGCACAACATGTGTTTATTTTGTTTAATTTCATCTGTTCATTCCCAATACATATTTAGTTAGTTAATGAACACTCACATGCACATGCTCACAGACACGTATTTATTGTGGTTCAGAAAGTTATCCTCATGTTGCGCACAACATCCATTTGAATAATTTTTTTTTAAGTATGTGCTCCCCCTTTTTCATCACCAAAGTGTAGAATTTCAAAGACATGCATAAGTTGAAGAACAGATTCACAGTAGACCACCAGTGTCTATCCATTTGCTTTCTCCTACGGAGAGTAAAACCAGAGGGTAATATCTGGAGAATGTTTGGCTCTACAAAGGATTAGAGATTCAAGTTTCATTTTAATAAGCTTCTTTGTAATGTTTCTTGACTGGAAATCACAGTGAGAAAATTACTAGTTTGGTTTATTCAGCGTGGGGGATTGATACACACTAATATCATATTGCTTCCTTTATGCTACTCTTGAAATGTTGTGTGTGTTTGAAATTGTTATGTCACTTTCCAATGATATGAAACTAAAGGGTGTGAAGAAGTTTGAACTAAATGAAAAAAGATTAAATCTAGGAGTAGAGAATAATGAATCAAATGCAGTGTATGAGTCACAAGCTAAAATTTCAGCTTTTTTAAAAACCTCAGTTGGCAAATGTTAACTATATTTTTGGAGTTTTATATGCTTTGATTTTGTTCTGATGTGTTAACTTCAGTTAAGTGTGGCTTAGTAGTGACATTTATGATGACATTTACTTTGATGGTGTTAAGTGTATTGTAAGGAGGTGGGTGATAAGTATTGTAAGGCAAAAATTATTTAAGATTTACCTATTGATTGTAGGAAAGAGATCAAGAAGTTAAAACAGTCATATTTTAAAGGTACATAAATGCCTGACATGCTTTCTCCTTTTGGAAGTGTGTTCATATACTGAAAGCACCTTTATAGACCATAGAAGGATATTTTCAACAGTGTAAGTTCTCCTTTTGTTCCTATATTTAAACTTTGCTAAAATGATCTTGCATGCCGTTCTCTTCGTATACTTTTACCTAAGACAGAGCACATTGACAGTTTCTTCTTCTGTAATTAGTGCCGTAGATGTTACTTGCTGCTAAAAGTCTGCACTTAGAAACACGATGGACTTCTGGCCATTTTGTCAAAGATGCTTTTCCAGTTTGTTTTCCTACCTCTGAAGCTCTCTGATGGGAAAACTGCTACCATCTATTGTTAACCAAATCTTGAATAGGCTGGGGCAATCTAGTTATTTGTTCTGACTTAATACTGTCATTTGCCAGTAGGGCTTATGGCTTATGGATTCTTCCTGCTGTTAAAAGACTTATGGAATACAGCTGTAGAATAAGAATGTATCTACAATGCACATCGAAGAATAAATGGCAAGAGATACGGTAGGGATTGTTTGATTTGTCCTTTATCAGCTACTTTCTATTGCACTTCAGTTATTCATCTTTGCTATCTCTTTGGAGTCACTTTTGAGTTTTAAGATATTAGAAAGAGTTTTGACTGTGAACGCTCAGTATTCCTGAAAACAAAACAAACTTGGAATAACCTAAGACATCCAGTGGGTACATGCATGAGTAACGCTGACAAAACACATCACATTTAAATGCAAGTGTTCTGATTTTGTTACCCTAAAGAGAACTAGTTCAGGATCTGAGCTATCCAAGGCTTCATAGTCAGCCATTAGGCATTCAAAGTAGTTGTTCAGTCTTTTTTCAAATTTCTGGAAATTTCAACTGTCTAGAATGGTACCAAAGAATGTTTCCTTGCAAGTGTAGCATTTCATCCAAGTATTACTTGAATCTGCTTTAGTTGTTGGCCTTGCTCCCTGAGGTCTGTGTTTTCCTTGAAGTATTCACTCAGTGTATCTATATAGACATAGATGTGGAATCTCAAGCATCCCCTGAGGAAGGCTTGAAAGTTGTTGAAATATTTTGATTACCTGGATAATGCTGATGAGGGAGTAACAATTCCTGTCAGTTCTTCTGAGTTCAATTAATCAATTTATATGTGTGTGTGTGTGTATTAGTTAAAAATAACTGAGAACTTTTTTCCAATACTTCCTGGTCTTAAAAGCTAATGTTAAACATCCCAACTCAAAGAATTTATAACAGAAGGTTGAAAAATATGGAAGAAAACAGGTATTCCTCTTCTTGGCTATGTCATTGGAATTCCTTTGCATCTTTTTGAATGTCCCATCTAAATCAGGAGAGGAGCATCTTAATCATTTTAGCTTTTCAGTAGTGACACATAATTCCTCTGCCTGCCTTCCAAAACTTCAAGGGAAGTTTTCATGTGGGAGATTTTATTAAATAATAAGAAATTGAATGCTCTTAGATCAAATTGACGTGGATGTAGTTTTCAAGTAAAAGTAGGGATCCTTTGTTGATTTTAATAGAACTGGTGAAAATTAATGTTGTAGGAAGTCCTCTGAATCCATTGTGTACATCATTATGTGAATGGTTTTATTCACTATCCATAAATATTTGAAGAAAAGTCAATCTCTGAAATAATTAAATTGTAGTTGTGTGAATATTTATGATTTTTGGTGCCTTCTAGGGGTCATCAAGATTAAATAGAAGTTTACTGAGGCGAGCACTGCACAAATACAATGAAATATCTATTATGGTAGGCATCTGTGTGTGGAAACAAAGCTTGTCTTTTATGTTCTTTCTGTCATTCTCTTGTTGATGCTCTCCACAATGATGACCAGGAGGGGTTAGAAATAGAACCATGTGTTCTTTTACCAATGTGACACCATTGGCTTAAAGTAATCAAAACCTTTTTGGGGTTGTCATCACTATTGCATTATACAGAAGCGTTTATGTAAGAGATAGAGCAACAAATTTGATTTACTTTATTTTTTTAATAATTCTCATCCAGCTGTTCTGAAGCAGCCTGATGGCCTTTGAAGTGAACACGTGGTGGCAGTGTTTGGTAATTCAAAATAGCACTCCATGCTGACATTCACTTTGTCTCTTTTCTTAGGATGTGTATAAAAAAATCAAGGCTTTTCTGAATTAATCAGCTTTATTTATATGGGTTTCTAATTGTGTCTTCTGGTGAAACTTTTTTCTCATTCATTTCAGATCACTTTTGGAGAAATTGAACACCTTTGAAAAAAAAAAAGTTTTTGCAAACATTTTAATAATTAGGTGGAGGTTCATCACATTTACCACACTACTTGCTGAGGACTTTTTGAATTTGCCAGAGGTCCATTAGCTCTCCCTCTCTTTACATAGCTTAAGAGAATGATTTCTTTGAATTTAAAAAGTAATTTAACAAATTATTGGGTTTTTACAAAAATAAGTATTGATATTACTAACAGAAAAAATTCCAGATGGTCCTTTATTAATTGCTGTAATATCACAAAAGAACACCCCAAAACCTCATCTCCGAAGGAACATATACCTTCTGAACAAAAATAATAATTGTCAAGAAATGTATTTATTGAGAAAATTGCACTAAGGTCTCAGCCTTATTGCTGTGGTAATGCTCTTTCAGTCTTTTGAAACTGAAATGTGGTATTCATATGCCACCCCACAAAGAAGATCTAGTTGAGCATTGCTTGTTGGGTGGCCTTTGAAAACCTTGTTCACAGTAGCACTTTCAAACCATGCAGGGAGGTTGCAGTTAGAAAATATTTTCATTCATATGAAGTGATTTCTGTACACTGTGAAATCTTGTGTAGAAATGTTGGAACATCCCCAGCAGAGCTTGTTTTTGCCTTACACTACATGAGTGCATCTGGTCCATGTATGGTGTATCACCTCTTTTTTCATAAATTGGTCTGCAGATGAAGAGCAGATTCCTAGCTGGTGTAAACTGTTCCTTTCCCATCTTCAGTGCAGATCCTTTACTCTGCTAAGGATCTGTCCCGTGCTGTGTGGTTGTCCCTTGAAGAGGTTTGTTTTCTATCTGTGTGTCTTTTTCAGGCTTGTGTATTTTCAGGGGACTGGAAGAAAGAGCTATGTAGTTCAGCTAAAATTTCTGTATAGCAAAATCTGATTAATTTAGTGACTTACTTTGTAGGAAAGTGGGGATCATGTGGGACTTCAGAGCTACAAACCAAAAACTTAATTCTTTAATGTTTTTGTGTTTCAGGAAGACCTTCTCCTAGAAGAGAAGTGAATTTTCTTTTTAAGACTTTTTCAGGGCAGTGCTATACATTAGAAAACCTAATTTTTGCTTTTCAAAAATTTTCAAGGATAAATGGAGATCTATTATTTAAAGCCGTATAGATTTTCAGATAGAAATTGAAAGAAAAATGCCAGTTATTTGTCTTCCCTGGGCCCCAGGCAATAGGATGTAAATATGGGTAGTGAATACCATGTGAGATCAAACTGGCATTCTTTCTGAAGGTGAGAATCTAAGACAATATATACAATTAAAGCCAACAGCTTTGCCTACCGAAAAGACTCCATGCCTTCTGGCATTCTCCACTGAATACCTCCTCTGTTCCTCTCCCAAGTATATGCATCTCACAGTTTCTCTACCAAAAAAAAAAAAAAGGCATAGTAGAACCAGCCAGCACCAGTTTGTTTGCCATGTTTTCTTTTCTCTGTAAGGGATTAGTTGTAGTAACAGATTTCATGTGCCAGAAAGTGGGTGAACATTAACTATTTTGTCATGCACTGATCCTTCCCACAGCCCTGCAAAATTTGAAATGCAGAAATGGTTATTCATTAACATTTCTTTGTGTCTACAGGAAGTACATTTACTATGTAAACATGTTTTATATAGAACATACAGCTGTTTTGAACGAGCACTCAATGAAACATAAGCGTACAGTGCCTACACTGTACACTTCAGAAACTCTGAGATACCACATCATTGTGTTTTGGAAGAGTGAACACACAAAGGCTTTGCCCAGAAAAAATAATGGTGTAAGTTTCCTTAAAAAAAGTTTTTTTAATTTGTTTGATTGTTTTGTATGCGAAATATATCTGGATGCCGACCTATTTATGTGCAGTCAATATTTAGAAGTGGGGTGGGTGGGGATGTGTTCTGTTGTGCTGATTTTAGTAGAGACCCCATTAAAGAAGGAAAACTCAAACACCATCAGATAGACTATTTTTCATAGATTGTGGAGGAAATTGCCATTAGAAAAAAAACTTACTATATGCAGAAAATGTGCCTAGAATAGCTAGAAGAATCACAAGCTGCTTGTCCTGATAATATCAGTCTCAAATCTGTGAGGAACTTTACTTGTAATGCTTCTCCCTTGTGTAATAAATGGGATTGTGTCAGATATGCCTCTCTGCAAGCAACTCCACTGGCTGAACTTCACTTTAAGAGTGCTTTGTGGAATAGGGATGTTTTCTGGAAAGGTGAGTAACAATTCTGCTTCCCAAAACCAGCAGTCAGAGTGTTTTTAGTGGGCCATTTGTTTCCTCCAGGTGGCCGAAGCTGTTTTGCCCCTTCAGAACTGCAAGAATGTGCATTTACTAAGGTACTTCTCAAACTGGCTGTACACTGTGACCTCTCCCATGTCAAGGTTACCATTTCTGAAGAACCACAGGGCTGAGAACCATAGGTGTGCTGTGGAGAAGGTTTATGTACAGCAGGACAAGCCCTTGGACAGCTCTTCACTGCGCATGGGATAGATGCTGAGGTACCAAGTAAGCCCGCATTTGGACCATGGACTGCTATACTGTAGGTTAGTGTTTGGCCTTTAGGTGAGAGAATCACAGAATCATTAAAGCTGGGAAAGACCTCTATGATCATTGAGTCCAGCTGCTAACCTAACACCAACTTGTTCCCCACAAAACAGCTTGTTTTGTGCTTGAGGAACAAAACTTGTTCCTCAAGTGCCATATCCACATATTTTTTCAACAGTTCCAGGAATGGTGATTTCACCACTTCCCTGGGCAGTCCATTGCAATGCCTGATGAGCATTTTGGTGAATAAATTTTCCTAATGTCCAACCTAAACATCCTGTGCATCTTGAGGCCAATTTACTCTTGTCCTATTGTGCGTTACTTGGGAGAAAAGACTGACACCTACCTGGCTGCAGCTTCCTTTCAGGTAGTTGTAGAGAGTGATAAGGTTGCACCTAATACTCCTTGCTCAGAGAAGCCCAAGATTGGAGAGTGGAGTTCTGGTTGTCTATCCAGTCCTACCTGCACCTTTTATTAAAAGTAAAGGAAGGGTAGGGTTTCTATTAGTTTTATGGGAAAATAATATTACTCTTAAACTGGCAGGATAGTACAATGATAGGAGATGACAATTAGATGAGCTCATAAATTTTGGACTAATGGCATCTGTGCAAAAACAGAAGGTTAACTCTACACAGTTCATTAAAAAAAAAAAAAGTAAAAAAAAAAAAAATGCAGTTGACCCTTCAGGATATAATGCACTTGTGTCAACATGGACTCTGCCCAAACATTGTTCTGCTGTGGAAGCAGCTGGATGCCCTGCCCTCTGGTTTATATAGTGCCAAAGGGAAAGGGTAGGGAGAGATGAGGTGAAGGAAGAGGGAGGAGAAAAAGAGACAGAAGGGAAGATAAAACAAATCCAGCTCACCTCTTCAACACCATGCTCTGAACTGAAAATCTGCTGTGGCTGGCCCTCTCAGTGCTCGTCTTGATTTTTAGGAACCTACATCAGCAGAGAGAGAGTGTCTGCCTCAAAGTCACAGGCATTGTTATAAGCAAGCAATTTTTCTGTTCCTTTTACAAATATTTTCCTTCAGGAGGGTAGGCGGTGATGGAGAAAGGGGCAGTGGAGAGAGTAATAGCTATTTCTGTCTCGCCTGTAATATTCAAGGTCTAATTTATAGTATTCCATTCCATAGTAGCATGATGGTGTCATTTTAATGGTGTATTAACACTGAAGTCTGGAATATTTATTTGGTTGAAAATGCATCTGATACTAAATATATCTCTGGGGAGAAGGCTGTGGGATGATTACAGAACTGATGGCCATCAGATTGATGGCATTTCTCTGTCCTCCTGAGTCTTCTGCTGTAAAAGTGAGACAGGGTGTTTTTTGGTTAAGAATAATGGTCTCTCTGCTATCCTCGGGGGTAGATGTGGCCCAGCACCTGCGCTCTGGATGTGGGATATAGAGCTTCTACACAATTATCTTCCAGTTTGCTGTTAATTTCTATTCAAATTAATCAGTAGTTGCTTGACATGAGGAATCACATTGTGAGCTTTAAAGCTTTACCGCACACTATTGTTTATTTATTTACAGTCTATTATTCATGCTAGAAATACTGGCCAATTTAACCTGATTTGTAACCTCTTTTTTTTTTTTTTTTTTTGGCTGAAGTCTCCCATGTGATTTGCATATGTATAAAGCCAGAGGGTAAGAGAGGTGGGGTGAAATTATTGTTGTGCTGGGACTTTTATTTTTAGTTGATTATCTGAATATGAGATAATGCCCAGCAGAAATTCTTAGCATTCCTTACTTTAAAGCAGGTGAATGTACTGAAGCAATAGAGACATTACTCATCTCAGGAAAAAGTAACCACATCCGCAAATGTAAGCTCAATTCATAGAGTTTTAGTTAACACGTACTGTGTCAAAGCTATGCTATGGGTATTTTGAGAATTTGTTTTCATTAACATTTAAGCAAGGTGCAGTCCTGTCTGTGGGAAAGAAGGAAGCATGATGAAGGGAGCCTTGCAGCCCGGCATCTGCAGCATGATGACCCATAGCTGTGACTTCTGCAGGCTCATGGCAAAAAAAAGGCGTGAACACGAGTGCACCGGTCATGTACATCAGTGGATCTGTGGGGATTCACAACAGCCTTGCTGGATGGCAGGGATTGCAGCTGGTAGCAATCAAGAGGAAGCTATCATTTCCTTTTGACTTTTACAAACTGGCCTAATATAAGTTCTATTTATTCAGGTGTTTTTATACAAATTTTCCAAAGATCCTGAGTTTGACCTTCGTGTTTGTAGTTTCCCCTCCAATTAGTGAAAACCATTTAAAAATGTCAAGGATGGGACTAGAAGGGACCTCCTAGATGCTGTATGCTGCTGGTACAGTCAACCAGATTGCACACTGTCTTTTTCAGCTCTATCAAATACCAGAAATAATTTGTCTCTCCTACTCATTTGTTTGCTGTACTGCTGTACCAGAACCTTGTTCAGGTTGCTTAGAAACCCTCTTCTAGTATCCAAGTTTTTTTTCATGGCCCATTCATATTAATTTGTTAGTGTGCCAATATTGTCCCCTAATTGGATGGCTCTTCTCTCTATCTAATGTTTGCATGACACTTTGATGTATTTATAATAAGGAACCGTATCCTTTATCAGACTTCATATTTTTATGTTTAACAAGCCCAGCTTTTTTAATGTCCACTCATAAAATAGGTTTCTTATTTCATGGATATGCCCAGTAACTTTTCCCTGCACCTGTTTTTGTTTTAGTTCCTCACCCATAGGTCTTGCCTAACCCTCTCAGTCTGGCAGAGGGGGTTGCACCATCTAGCATAACAGCAGAAATACCTGCCTGCCTGCCTGCTCTGGTTTTATTTCCCATGCTACACACTAGGACATCTGCCTTTACAACATCTCCTGTTGATGGGTCCTGGTCATTCTATGATCATCTAATAAATAAAGGTCTTTTTCCTCTTGGCCTTCCTTAAGTAGGCATGCAGTTTGGTTTGGTTGTTTGCTGTTTTGTGGGCTTTTTTTACCTCTAGAACAATACTATGCATTTATTTAGATCTCCCTTGGCCATTTCTCACTTGAGATAGTTTTCTATAATATTGTCTCTGATCTTACAGCATCCCATGATTCTTTGTTTTCAGACCCCTACTCAGTCCCTTTCTTAGTTCACAGCTTTTTAGGATGCATGGGGTGCCATCTCCACAGCCTTCTTCCCCTTAGCTGTCCTGTCTTCCACCTTTGACATCATCTTCCTTCACAAGGCCTGGTGGTGGAGACTTCATCTAGGTTCCTGGTTATGGAACATTTGTGAGTCTTTAACTTCAGAAGGGCCTCATTTTCTGTGGTTTCATTATATTTAGTGTCTGATTATTTTTTTAAAAACTTTTTTCGTTGCATAACGTTGAGGTCAGATTAACTGAAGTGATTTCAGCTTTGGTGGCATACTTTCTCTGTCTTAACATGACTTCTTCAGATCCTAATACAAATTTCTAGTATTTGTGTGATCTTTACTTAATTCAATACATTTTTTGAGGTGATCATTCATCCACATGGGTTTGATGCCACCCTTACAGAGTTCTCCCTTTGGCCAGAGGTTTGACATTTCACATAAATTTTTTTCTTGGAAAACTTTACAGATTTCAGCTGAAATCCAGGTCAATGAGATTTTCAACCCAGTTCACTAGACTAACACATCCCATGAAATTCTCAGATTCAATTAATTTCCCAAATTTAATTCCTACCACTTTATTCCATAGGGCAGAAGCACATACAAGAAGTTTGTGTTGTTTCTACAAAAACCTCTAATGCATTTTCAATTTTAGGCCAGCATCCTTCTCCTGGGTAACATGAATGGGCAATGGAGTTTGTTTGCTGCTGCCGCCATGCACCAGTGCCCCGAGACAGGGCAGGTGTTTCTGTGTGAGTCAGGATGTGCAGACACAGGGAAGAATGCTCACTTCAAGAGAGATGAACACCCACCCTTGGCTCCATCCCGCTCCTGCAGCGGCATGTTTGAACAGGAAAAAAGAACACAGTTGGTAATGGCATGAGTAAAGTTTTACGAGGAGAGCAGGTGTGCCTGCTTGAAAGATGAACTCTTCCCCCATGCGACAATAAGATAAATGATCTGAATCTTGTGATTTAGTTAATGTTTCTGTCTTTAGCCTGCTGTGTACACAGCACCCTGCTGGATAAGCTGCCCAGAACTGCGTGCCTTTGTATGCACAGAGCTATAATTGTGAGCAATATCATTCTCTTGCCTCATGTTCTTAACTAAACAGCCTTTAATCATTGTACATCATTATTATATGTTCCTTATTATACAATGCAGCAGTTACCTTGTATTAAAAAAGGCCAGTGCCTACATTAAATATCATCATTGGCTGTGACTGGAGGATCTTGTTTCACTGCTATTTCAAGTGGTCACGGTTCTCTGGAGCAGTATTTAAATGATGACTGAATTTAGGCAAATGTTTTTTGTTCAGTTGCCTGAGAATTAGAGTTAATCCATATTTCTCACCAAGGGAAAATTCCTCCACAGGCATCTTGCTCTTGTTTCACTGCTTATTGATTATCACTCCCAGTTTGCATGTTACTGGCTGTGGCATTCCAGCTGCATTTGAATTAGCAAAAGAAAAGACAGCTGGTGCTCTGTTGTTCTGATTTTTATATCAGCATTTTGGTTTCAAAGACATTTATCTAATCTTATTAACTGGCTTTACCAAGAGGATTTCCTCACAGACTTAACTGGGAGAAAACAAATAGGCAGTGAGGAGGAGGTTGTGGGGGATATCTTCTGTTACTCTGCACAGAAGCACATTCTTACCTACTGGGAGAAAAAATAAATCAAGTTTGCCATCTACTCAAATGCTGACATGTTCTGACTAAGGCAAAGCTCCTGATTTTCCCTTATGTGAATGGCCTGTACCAAGGCAAGGTGATGAGCATTTTCCTTCCATGCAAGTGCAGAGAACAGGCCAGAAAGCACAACCTGCTCCAGAGGGAAAGGCAGGCACTGATCCCATGCTCCTACTCAGGGGAATATGGCCAGGGAACGTGGCCATGATGCTGGCACGTCTCTGTGCTCCCTTTGTGGTGAGAGCTCACTTGTTTTGCATCAACCTTTTTACATGTGACTGGGAGACACATGTACACTCAGAGTGCAAAAATGGAACACAATTGGGGAAATCAGTTTTAACAGTGCCTACACATTTGGAATCTTAAGGTTTGAGGGTAGCAAGCATACAGCTTAAAGGCCAAATTCCCAATGAGACACATGGACAGGTCATGATATTCATAAATTCAGAGTCTTGTTTGACATAAAGTAAAATACGGTAACATGAATGTACAAGCATAATAAGAGCATGTAGTGACAGGACAAGGGGGAATGACTTCAAACTAAAAGAGAACAGGTTTAGATTAGATATTAGGAAGAAAATATTTTCTGTGAGG
>JAWWMP010000116.1:41326121-41344794 GCA_035047865.1 Dendrocincla tyrannina
TTTTCTGTGAGGGTGGTGAGACATGGCAACAGGTTGCCCAGAGAAGTTGTGGGTGTCCCATTTTTGTAAGTGTTCAAGGCCAGGTTAGATGCAACTCTGAGCAACCTGGTCTAGTGAGAGGTGTCCCTGTCCATGGCAGTGGAGTTGGAACTAAATGATCTTTAAGGTACCTTCTACTCAAAACGTTCTATGATTCTATGATTTTGTTAGAATTCCTTGAAAGTAGCTGTTGCTAAAATAGAATTTCTACTATGAAAAAAGAATCCTTTCTTTAGTTGGTCCTTTGTTAAATTAGCAATTCTTAACTTCACCAAACAGGGACTGTACAGCCAGGAATTCCTCTGAGAAAGGGCACCACAGAATCTGGAAGATTATCCAATTTAAAGAAATGTACAGCAAGGATAATCGACTAAAGAAAGAAGTCTCTGAGAGGATTAAGAAAAGAGACAGAAAATAGAGAATGAGGGAGAGCTTCACTTTCTCATAAGCAGAATGAGGAGAATTGTACCTGTCCTTATGCTTTGTGATGGGTATAGTCAAGGCTCCTGATGTTAGGTATGGGCTTGCTTGCTTCCCTTCATTTCTTCTTATCTCCTCCTCTTCTGCTGTATACAGATCCCATACTTACATGAAAAACAGACACTGATTCTTAAGAAATCTTTTTAGATTTACATGTGTTAGCAAAGAGGGGCTCTTTAAAGCTCTGTTTGGGGTAGCACCGGTGAAGAATAAAGGATGGCTTTTGGTCCTGGGCTGAGTCAAGTTCTCCTGGGAGCAAAAGGGAAGTTCCAGGGAGTTATTGCCTTGAAATCCCATGCAAAGCAAGATCATCAAGAGGTACTGGTTTTTCCTAACTCACTCTAGATGCTGGGAATTGTCCACAAAGAGGACTGTGTTATCCTGGCTGGAGGGAGAGCTGCATGATGATGCATTTGCATCCCATGTCCATCACAGGTATTGCCATTCATGAGCAGATACAAGAGCACATCCAAGTGATTCAGAAGTACTTGAGATTGATTGTCGGTCAAGCCCATTCATTCTTCTTCACTGCTAACAGCTCCTGCCCAACTCACATTTTGGTATGTCTGGGCAGACCTTACTGCATCTTCCAGCCTTCTCCAGCTTCCTTCTGCTTCAGCCATCACAGCTGTGAGGCAGTGGATTGCACTGTCATAAGCTGTGGGTTCTGGGTTACACACTGTAGCCTCTCTGAGGGCTGAAAGATTGCATACTGGAGTGCACCCACCTCCTTCCAGTCTGGAAAGCCATCCTGCCCTGACTCACACTGTCTCGTGCTCGAGTGTTTTTGTAGAATGACATAAGGGGACTAATGGAAACAATACTCCTATTTCTGAAGACACATCTGATGAAATTACATCAATAAAAGAGCAAAATAGAGCACACTTCTGCATCTAGCATGATGCAAAGCTACATGCTTTTTCCCAGTGAACATATCTCCTATAGCACATACATTTTTGTAGGGTTAGTACCTGTCCTCATGAGGAGGCTGGTGCAAAATAAGTGAGTGTGTGTGAGGGGGTGAATTTAAAACAATGCTCTGAATCATCTCTTTGAGCAAATGCCTTTGTTTGTCACAAAAGGATGCCTGTTGGTTGCTTCTCTTAGTTCACCTCCAGAACCAGCTAAATGTAGGCAGCACTCAGTAGAAAAATGAATATGTCCAAGCTGGAAGTTAACACAGAGTAGCCACTCAGGACTATTTCCCTAATGCAGCCATGTTCTGAGATGAGAACAGCTTCTTGGTACTCCAAGTCTTGCATAGGGCACCAGAAGTGGAGGCTTTTATTTATTATGTGAATAGATTTGTTTCCATCTCTAATTTAAAACACATTCAGTCAAAGAGGGGTCCTTTGAAAATCTGGATGCTCAGCATTGTGATGGCTTTTGATTTTAAGATCTGAGTCCTGTCTCCGTGGCCTGAATCCAAGCTGCCAAAAAGACCCTAAGTGAATAAAGCAGCCAGTGGTCTTTGCCCTGGTAAAACTGAGTTGCCTGTGCTAAGAATAAAGCTTGCATGTCCAGTAAATGGAGCTTTGTTGGGTCATCCTCCCAAGATGTGATGAATGCCATGCCAAATTTTTACTTCACCACAGAGTAAGAAGCAATGTTTCCCACCTGTGAGAAATGTTTCTATGTTTGAGGTTCAGTGTTTCAGGTCCAAAGTGAGCCAAAATTGACTTTAAGAGAATTTTCTCATCATGGGAGCTCTCACAGCTCAGTGTGAAATCTCAGGAAAGGGTCTTGCCTTTGCACTGCAAGCTGTGGACTACCCACTGCTGCACATCTGGTCCTTTTCTAAGCTGCATACTGAGGGGTACTCTGGGGCTGCAGACAGACCCAGTATGGGCATACAGAGGCACAGACAGGCTTTGCACCAGACTCTAACACAGTGTCACAAACTGCTTAGCAGAACATGAGAAAAAGGTCTGAAGAAATAATA
Source organism: Dendrocincla tyrannina (assembly GCA_035047865.1). Classification (NCBI taxonomy): domain Eukaryota; kingdom Metazoa; phylum Chordata; class Aves; order Passeriformes; family Dendrocolaptidae; genus Dendrocincla; species Dendrocincla tyrannina. The sequence continues at coordinate 41,328,583 of JAWWMP010000116.1, forward strand.
AGCACACACACACACACAAATATATACATACTTGTCCTATTTTTGTTTCTTAAACTTTGGAGGAGCTGGTAAGAAGTGAAGTTCTGTAAGTTATTTGACTTCTTCTTCTAGCTGGTAGTTTGCATTTAGAATGATGTCTAGGTAAACTTGTTCTGTTCCTAGAGGGTTTCTTAATTCCACCGAAACTCCTGCAAAAGTGTGTCCCTCCTATTCCCTCTTTTTCATCTGAAGCTTATTACTTAGTCACTCTTAATGCAGTTTTGCATCCTTCTTCTTACTGACAGTAGTTTTATTGCTGTTAATTTGCCTCTGTGTAGCTGTTGAATTATTTCCCTGCCTAAGGAACCTTTAAATATACCCTCTTTCGGATAAGTGCACATTAAGTAAGTGACTGTCTCTCCGGCAGAGAAATGCTTTGGTTTCCACAGTAAAAGAGGGATTTCTTTCCATCACAATATTTTATGGCTTAAGAGGGTCATCTGAACTGCCTAATTTCTACCATAATTCTTAAATTGCACATAGATAAATAGAAGTGTTATCTCATGCCACCTGCAATGCTAAAAATCATTTTTGTCCCACTGATAAAAATAGATATAAATATGAGTTATATGTATGAAAGTCAGACCCACTTACTGGAGATTGAAGCCCACAATAAAAATTTCCCATTTCAAATTGCACTTTGAGAACTATCAGTTAATTTTTAATAAATTTAATCTAAGAGCTTTTATCTTGTAGTGTCCTAGTTTCTTAATTAAATGTCATATGGTACCAGGTGAAATGCTTTGTTGAAGAAATCTAAATCTCCTGTGTCATCATTTTGCCCTTATTAATCAAGTGCATGGTCCAACAGCTGCTGAGCATTCTTCATGCAATGGTTTTTCTATATTTCATCATCATGGTAAAGTACCCACCTTCAGGCTTGAAATAACTACAGGAGTCAGAGCTCAGAAGGCATTTCTAAGTTTGAACAATAGGCCTATTTCTGTTCTGACTTTTTGTGCAAGCTTAATCAATTTTGTGCAAGTATCCAACCAAGGTGGGTATAAATACATTTGTAGAGAATTCATTCGAAGTTTTCCAGTCACTCGGGAAACAGACACAAGATGATTTCCCTATCAACATCTACTGGGATCTGGCTGTGTAGTAGTTTGGAAGAACCACAAAGTCATGACTCTTTTTTCGTCCCCATGTATCCTCAATATTGTACAAAATGATGAACTGTGTAGGTGAATGCTTATGCTTCATGGCTGGGATGTGAGCGAGTGACTTAATGAAATTAAGTTTAAATTAGTTCAGGTTCTATGGACTTGATTGTATATCTCAACCACATATTTTATCTCATCTAGCAAAGAAGTAATGCTAGCATTCAAGTCCAAATTTGCTTTCATATAAATCTACCTTTGGTTCCAGTTTAAATATCAAGTGTTGACTCCCTTCTGAAGCTGGCTACTTCTATGAGTTTCTCTCTGGGCTGTGGATATTTATAGTGCCTTTCCTTTTCTGGGATACATGTGTCTTAAAGAGACTCAAAGCCACCCTACTTTCCCAGGTGTGTATTCCCTCCCATTTTCTTCCCCTTGCTCCCCATTCCCAACCTTTTTGTCAAGTCTTGGGAGCTTGGGCTGTGGTCTCCACCGGAGGGAGCTGGAGGATGAGCTGGCTCCCACTCTGCAGCAGCATTGTCCTTCCCCTGGGGCTGAGCTGGTGGAACAAGCCCTTCATCCCACCACCCAGGCTTCTTTTTGGTTATTGCACTTGTGGGGAAGGCAAAACCTGAAAAACAAGTGGCCAAAGAATGTGTGTTGTTGGATCAAATATTAATGAATAAGGACAGAAAATCTCCCCAGAATTTTTCTTGGCTGAATCTCCTGTTGTTTCTCTGCTTTATATTTCTGTAGAGATTTGCTTCAACATTTAATGTATTTTTTGATGCCAAGTAAATCACTGTCCCTTCTCCTTTGGTTACTCCTTTGAAATGTCATTGTGTTGTGAGAGTCTGAGGACAGTCATTTGCCATAAGGTGAAATGAGAGCCATCACATATGGATGGGTTAAGAGGAACTCAGTCAATACCTGCCCTTGAGACTTGCCCTTAAGACTGCTTACTGCTCAAGTTATAACATCTTTCAGCTGTAATACAAAAGCTACAATTTTAAGGAATTTGTTGCAGCCAGTTTTTCCAGATGCCCATGGGCGATGCTTTTATACTGCAAGAGAAGTAGCTGTTAACTGTTAGTTCTCTACACAACTCTTGTCCATTGACACTGTGATATCTGATCATGGCTACCACCCCTCATGAGCATTGCAAAATTTGAGCCTGTTTTAGTAAAGACTTTGCTTCCTGCTCTCTATTCTCCAGCAGGTGGAAAATTACAGATCCATCTTTCTTGAATAAAACATATAGGAACAAGCAGCAGTTTTGCGTAATAAGGACCCATAATTTCTGCAAATGACTGATCAGCTGAACTTGGTTATACAGGTTACTAAATGATGATACAAGGTTAATGTGTGAGGACCCACCTGAAACACAAGTGATTTTTAGTATGGTGGTGGATTTGTGCCCTTCTGTGAAGAAAAAGAAGAAAACTGCATCTGTTTACATATGTGCACTCATAATTTGTAGAAACCCAGATGTTAAAACACTTGCATATCCCTGCATAAATAAATAACAAATAAGAACAAGATCTCTGAATTTAGAATGCCTTTTTACTGCATGTTCTCGAAGGATTTTGCTTTTCTGAGTATAAAGTGCAATTTCTTTTGAAAAAAGAAAATCAACATGCACTATAAATGACAACTTGTTATGAATGTAAATATTAATTATACATTGAAATTCTGGAACTGTTTTTACTAGAAGCTTGTTAGCTTGTTAATTATCATAATTATCATACAAGGAGAAAGGCAAGAGAGAGAGAGACTGATTAGTGTTGGTAATTTGCCTCATCCTTTCTGTGCTGTTGCCTTTTTTTTTCGTTTTGGGAAAATTAATTCTGTGAAATTATCACTAGGGTGCTGTGTGCTCCAGGACATGTCTATATGATGCCACATTGTTCTGGCAGAATGCAGACTTAATTCATGCTTGGCACCTTTCCTGTCCCTCTCCTCCGTGCCATGTTTGAGACTGCCAATCTTGGGCAATGCCATATCATGCAACGTTCTTCCCTTAAAATAAAACTGAAATAAAAATATAGAGAGATGCCCAGTGCTTCTGAAACCTCAGACAAATATGGGCTGACCCAGGAATAAAGGAAAATGGTGGTATTATTTTAATTACAATAGAATAGAGGAAAATTACTCCTAGGAGGCACAGAGCTGTTAGTCGATACCACTGGGAGCCATAACCATCCTCAGTGTTTTGAGTGATCTTGGGGCAAGATTCCTCCTCTTGCTGACCTTAATGGACTCTTGTTTTTTCTACTTGCACCTATATGGGTGGGACAACCCTTGATACTGAAGGAGGAGAATAATAAAAAATAATCCCATATAATGTTTGCTCCTGGAAGAGTTTTAACTCTAAGATAGGAAAAAAAAAGAAAGCAGGTTTAAGTATATATGTTTCATCATGACAAAAATTTGCCTTTCAGGTTATTTAAGGATCCATATGGCCTCCTGAGTTGCTCAAGATATTCAGAAAAGATCTGAAAAAAGGTCATTGTGCACCCACCAAATCTGCAAAGAATACAGAATTAGTCAAATTCTGAAAAAAAGCTGTGAGAAGCTTCACAGGTACCTTATCTAATTAGATGAATGGGTGACACAGTGTCATAAAAGGTTCAGCTCTCTTCAGAATGTTTCACACTGAAGAGGAGGAAAAATGGATATGATCATATGCCTTACAGGGCTCTCAATTACCTGCTTGGCTTGGGAAAGACAGCTGAGTTTACAGTGGACGTCTCAGTGATCATTTGGATGCAGACCTCAGCTCTAATTTACTGGTCAGGCAAGATGTTAGATTGCAAAAGGAACAGGATAGAGAATATGTGTAAAAGACAAGCAATTAATAATGTAAGTCGATGATGCATTTACATTTGGAATAACATATGCAGGACTGGACACCCAATACTCCCAGGTTTCACAAGAAGTCTGTACCAAAGCAAGACAGAGTTCAGAGAAAGGTGACAGGAATGGAAAAGGACTTGTGAAATTTCCCTCTTGAGAAAAGACTGAAAACACTCAATAGTTCACTTTTTTAAAAAGGTGAAAAAGTGGTGATATTCTATAAATATCATAAAGGTAGGTTGTGATATACAGCTAGCAAATAGAAAGCCTATTTGACCTGTGTTACAATTCAGGAGTGAGAGAGGAATGAGTGAATTTTAAAAGTAGTAATTTCAGAGTTGATTAAGAACAGAAATTGTTTACACATCTGTCATTGTCCTCAGTGCTAGCAGATATCGTTTGCTAAGCCTGTACCAGGGAATGGTTTGTCATGATAGGAGTGGGCTTGTGGAGTGAGTGGCTGTTGTTGGGGACCCACCACCCATGCTATGTATCTTCAGGGCTTTTACATGGGACTAGACCTGCTCTGATCCCACAGATCAAACATTCAATGGCAGCAGCTTGTCAGTTGTGCTCCTTGAGTGCCTACTGTGGTTTATTTTCATCAGCTGGAGAGGCATTGGATAGAAATGGTCACCCTGTGAACCAAAGTGTGGTATATGAGGGTCACAGCAAGAAACAATTCAAAAGCATATCTCAGATTCAAACTCAAATGTTCATGCAGATGTATCTTGTGAGCCCGAGATACTACTAAGGTTCAAAGTAAGGCTTGACATTTATACTACTAAAAAATGTCAAAATTATACTAAAAAAAACCTTGGAGGCTGATGCTATTTATTTTACTTCTATGCTTTTTTTTTTTTTTTCATTAAGTGACAATGAGTATGTAACATTTTGGGTTAAGGATGAAGGAAAACACTAATGGCAGAAGTCTCTGTTTTCTCTTCATAGCCAGGCAATTATGGTATGAAATGAAATATTCAGGTGTGTTTAATACAAACTATTGTAAACTTGTGCATGCTTAACATGCACTTAGATAAATGTCTACGGTGGTTTCTGTGGTGCTTTTTCTTTATCATCTGTACCTTTATCTATATCTCATCTACAGTGCACACTCTGGAGTAGCCTTTGAAGTGAAAGCAGTCATACATTACGTGAATCCAATAGATGAAAAAAAAAATATTTAAAAAAATTAAAAATTATTTGCTGTTTTCACATTGTCAAACACTCAAATCTTTGAGAGGACAACTGGAGCCTGGCTGAGGAGACTTTACAGAATAAGCTGCAGGGTGAGATGTAGGACAGTGGAGCAGGCAGTATGAACACATGGGGTTTGACATGACTGCTGCCACCTGATCCAGTCCATCAAGATACACACAAAAGGATTGCTCCTGTGTGGTGGGCTGGTGTGTCAGGTGCCCACCAAAGCCACTCCATCACTCCTGCCTGCTAAGATGGGTAGTGGAGAGAAAATATGATGAAAGGCTCATAGCTCAAGATAAAGGACCGGGAGAGATCACTCACAAATTACCATCATGGGCAAAGCAGACTTGACTTGGGGAAATTAATTTATTATTAATCAAACCAGAGTAGGTCAATGTGAAATAAAACAAAATCTTAAAACCTCTTCCCCCTCATCCCTCCTTTCACCTCAGGCTCAACTTCACTCCTAATTCCTCTCTATCTCCTCCACCCCAGTGCTGCATGGGGATGGGGAACAAGGGCTGCAGTCAGTTTGTCGTACATTGTTGCTGCTGTGCCTTTCTCCTCAGGGGCACTCCTTGGTGCCACAGGTCCTGCCAGGAGCCTGCTCCAGCACAGGCTTCCCATGGGGTCACGCCCTTTTTTAAGCATCCACCTGGTCCACTGTGGAGTCCTCCAGGTGGGTATCTGCTTGCCCATTGACCTCCAGGGGCTGCAGGGAGGCAGCCTGCCTCACCATGGTCTTAACCACAGATTATGGGAATCTCTGGTCCAGTGCCTGGAGCACCCCCTCCCCTCCTTTTGCACAGACCTGGGTATCTGCAGAGCTGTTTCTCTCATATATTTTCACTCCTCTGTGCTCCAGATGCAATTGCTGTTGTGCAGTTTTCCCCTCCCACTTCTTAACTGTGTTATCCCAGAGGTACCACCACTGTTACTGAAGGGCTCAGCCTTGGCCAGCAGTGGATTCATCTTGGAGCCAGCTGGCATTGGCAGTGTCAGACATAGGGGAAGCCTCCCCCTGCCCCACAAATGTTGCTATGTAAACTCAGTGCATCTTGCAAGTGTTGCTAGAGTGGGAGCAATGCAGTGTCCTGAATACCTGCAGCACAACAGGCACCTTGGTTTCTGCACCGTAGGTGGCTCTGCAACACATTTGAAGACAGGTTTGTGCTTTGAAGAGAACTAGTTGCATAGGCATTGCTATTATTAATGCGTATGGTATCTATTTGTTTCTTATTTAGGTTTTGGCTAAATAATACTATGAAACTCTGTACCAACTATCACCTACCAACCACTAAGCACCACCAAGAGAGACAAGAAGTGTCTCAGCTCTGATAGCCAAGACAGCAGAATATTTCATATGACAAGAAGTCTTGTTGGGTCTTTAGACCCATGTTAGGACTCTGATGGGACGTGGAAGGTTTCCATTCTGAGGAAGGCCTGGGAGCTCCTGTGATGGGCTCAGCTGGGCAGTGCCACAGGGACCTGGGTCAGAGGTGGGATATGGCTGTGCCCAAGCCTCTGGTGGTAGTGAATCCAACAGCATGCCAGCATATGCATGGCAGCAGGGGGGCATTCTTCTTCATGCATCTGCCCCCTCTTGGGCACTGAACATGGCTCTATTGATGCATGACTGTGTTACCAGTATGACAGAAAGCAATCCAGCCCAGTCAGCTGTGAGGTCAGGGAGGGCAAGTGAAGACCACTGGACTATTTGGTTCCCAGTAGGTCTCAGCAGTTCCCCCACAGCCCCTTCCTGCAGCCAACAAAAGGTCTTGGGAAATTACCCTGTGGAGACCATGGTGTGACATCTGGAAGATGCACCTATCTCTGAAGGAGAGCAGCTCTGCCATAATTATTCAGGTCTGATAATTAACTAGGTTGTAATTAGATATAATCACCCTGACAACAGTGTGCACCTTTTTCAACAGACAAGGATGAGGCCTTGTTGTCCACCTGTGTCTGATCAAAAGGGATAATAGAGGAGCAAGCCATTAGCGTGCACGTGGTAAGGGAGCTGGGCCAGTTCTCCCATTGAAGGCCTGATAAGTGATACAGCTAGGCATGGGAGAAAATAATTAATTCATGATATTTTTTTAAACTGCCTTTGCCATCTTGATCTCAGTTGTCAGTAGCCAACCTGTTTGAATAATACTGCATTGAGAAAAAAAAGAAAAAGAAAAAAAACAGAAAAAAAAAGGCCACGGCTGCTAAAAGAGAAGAGAAACAACTTCTATACTATCAGCAGGGTTCAGTGAAATTATTGAGTCCTTTTGTTGCAGCAAACAAGGGAACAGCTGAAATGTCCTGTATCCATCTGCACATGGCATCTACCCAAAACCTTCTTAACACAAATGCTACAAGGCCTATGACAAGGGCTCTGTCCTCTGCTCCTCCAGAATGACCAAGATCATGTACGGAAATTCCCAGTCTGTGGAAGAAAGGCTTAAATATGTGAGCTGGAAGTTCCTGGTGCCTGCCTGCGCCTTGCTCTGAGGGGCGATGGAGCTACTAGGGCAGTTGCACCTAGGAAAGAGAAGCAGCAGGGCCATGGGGCCATGTCAGGGATGCCTCCCTACCCTGGGCAGGTTTAGCTGAATTACAAAAAACAGCTGCTTTCTGGAACATCACAACCAGCAGCCCTCTGCCCTCACCCCTGTAACAGCCATGTCACCCCCTTCGAGGCAGAAACACGAGGCTTTCCCCCTTCCCATGGAATCCTATCAGGGCCTGCTGGAGAGTAAAATGGGACACCTGCAGTTATGTGCAAGGGGATGCTCCAACACCAAAAAAGGATGTTTTACAGGGTTCCTCTCAGGAGATGCTGCTGTCAGCCCGCTCGCTGAGGTGCATCCCATGCATCCACAAGGACCTAGAGAGAAAACATTTCACAAAAGGAGACAGACACACACACCTTTGCTGAATTGGACCACATACAAAAAAATTGTATGAGAGTAGAATCTTTCTTTTGCGGAAGGAAAGGGATCAGATCCAAAAGCCAAATGCCACTGCAGTAAGATGAAGTTCATGCTTGGTTCCCATATCTAAAGATTGAAATAACTTTGCTTTTACATATGGTAAAGCCAACATTTCTGGCCTTCTAATTCCAATCTGAGCATAGCACAGGTTTTTCCCTAAGCAGCTTTGAATGGTCCTTTAGGATGCCAAAATATCACTAGTTTGTAGTTGAACAGCGGCTAAAGGCTTTCTAAAGAAAAAAGACTCCCCAAGGTCTCCTAAAGCAGATTTTTTTTGCCTAAACTTTATATTAGAAATAATTAGAAATTGATCCATTGCTGTAGAGAACATTGTTAACTGGCTTTGTGAGGGGTTCAGCACTATGTGTGCATGCAAAAAAGCCATGATGCCGTCAGACTCATAGCACTGAAAAAGTCAATTTTTAGAGCCAAAGAAGTCTGGCCAGAAGTTAGGCTCTATCTAAACTATCCAGCTGTTGCACTGTAATTTTTTTTTTCCTCCCAGTGTTGAGCACATGGGTCTCAGTCAGGCTCAATGGTGATACCTGCTCATGCTTGATTCACCCTGTACAGGACAAGTTCTGGATAACCACCAGCTTTCTTCATCTGTGCAGAATGGCACAGAGATAAGCCGTCTACAGTCAGACATCTGCCTTTAAACCAACTAGCTCAAGGTATTCAGTGTTCCCCCATCACTCCTTGACACAAATTTTATTTCTTTTTCTAATTTTATTTATTTAATTATTCTTATGTTTCCTCTGGATTCTGCTGCTTTTTTCCTCAAGGCAAATGTAGGCAAATCATATTTTTATAGACAGATGTGCATTTTTGTTGTTGAAATCTTGAAAATATTTGATAAGAATATAAGATAATTTTTGTTACTTACAACCAAAGATCCCTTTCTCCTGTGTTTTCCCAGATTCACCTGGCTCTTTCTGTGTTTCCACCTTGCCTTTGCTGTCTGATTGTGGGACCCTGACATACACCATTGTGAAAACACTGCAGACAAAATACACACTGGAAAGACTCATCATAGTAAGCAGAAATATCTTTCCTGGGACAAAGTCTAAAATCAGCGCTACCTTCATAGAAAGAAGGTACTGGAGCAGCATGAATACCATTGATGTCCAGATGTTTTAAAATGCCATAAACAAGTCTTCTGGAGTTTTTTCTGATGTTTTGTTTGTTTGGTTGGTTTTTTGATTGGTTGGTTGGAGTTTTTTATATCAATACTTAGGGATTTGGTTTAAGCCTTCCTAACACTGCTGGGTAGGCAGCCGTGTGTGATGGGAAAATCTGTGCTTTGTGTGCTGGGCGTGCTGCAGCAGCCACCCTGCCATTCTGGGACTACCCTGCTCCTTGCTCCCCCTTCCTATTCCCCTGCTGCTGCCTGTGTCCTTCCTGTCTCTTTGAAGCAGGGATTGTCTCTCTCCATCCTGACTCACACTGTCGTACCTCCAAACATAAGAGCACCAAGGGGGCCTGTAGGAGCTGTTTTGACTCAAACATCAGTATCTTTCCTTCCAGAAACACTGAGTGGATCAGCCAAGCCTTGCTTGGTAGATCTTGTGCTCACCAGAGAGTATCCAGCTATGGTGCTTCACCCGGGATCAGGTGCTCATATTATTTCACATTTATAAAGCATCCTTGCCCCCTCCAAAAATGTAGTCCAGCTATTGCTGCCTTGTGGTTCTTTGGTCAGAATGCTGGAGGGGACAATAGTTTCCACCACTACACCACTACCTCAGACATGATACAGATGCCTGATGAAGCAGGGAAGAAAGCAGGACTAATGGCAGCCAGCCCAATTAGTGCAGAACCCTGGTCAGGGCATTTCATCTGGGCCCTCTGTACCGCCTGCCGGGACGGGTGCAGATGTGCAAGCAGTGACAGGCAGAGGAGCTGGGACCTGACTACATTCAAAATCCTTCCCTGAGATTTTCCTGCTTCCTTTTTCTCTTTCTCCCCTTTCACCACGTGAAACGCGCAGTGGGCTGTATATGCAAACACTGACAGATGGTGACACTCGGCTCCAGCTCAGGCAGATTAGAAAGGGAACTCAGTGTTCAAGGGACCAATTACCACTCTGTCCCCTCAGGGAAGAGCATATCAGATGTTTACTGGGGGTTAATAATAAATGAATTGAAAAAAAAATTGTTCTTCGAACACCATATTCTGTGTATTCATGTCAGCAGGTTGTAATTAGCTAATTAAATGCTTGGACTGACAGAACGGCCCCAGTGGGGGTTGCAACATTGCAGACCGCTCCTGAAATATGAGCAGGAAACATCTTGGAATATGTAAGCAGGAGAGCAGTTAACACCTCACATTTAATGGGACACTTCTTCCTGCAAAGGTTACTGGGAGAGCTGGGAGGAGGACTTGGACAAGTCTTGTGTCTGCAAAGCTTGCTGCCAAAAAAGCTGGGGAGAGCATGTGAGTGAGTGGGGCATGCAAGATAAGGAAGCTAGTGGTCATGTGCTCTCCGCAGCAAGCAGACATGGCGAAAAAAGGATGAAGCTTTTGAAATTAGTATACAATTCAAAATTAATATCAACTAGCTGATAACTCAGGGCACCTCCTTAAAAGCATAGAGGCTCCGCAGTGGTGGGAGAGCTACCAGGAGGCATAATCTAGCATAAATATAGTATCCCACCATGTGTGATTAGTTTGAGTCATCAAAACCAAACCTACACTTAAAGAACATGAAAGGCCCACCTTTAACCTCCTGAAGCAGAGGAAATGAGAAGGCACATTCAACCTCTTGGCTGCCATTCGAGTATTAGCTCATGCCTTACACCCCTGCCCTCACTGCTGGCCTTTGGAGATGAGAGTGTTTTGTACCACTGGCATGTCACCACTGCTTGTTTGCTTTCCTGACTCCTTAGTAGCAGTGGGGTTGGGTTCATGAACAGCAAGGCACCTGGCACACTGTACAAATAGGGGAGCAAAATCCATGCCAAATTACAGCACGAATAATGCATCTGTCTGGAATGTATCAAAGGAGGCATTGGCAGTACTGGCAGGGAAAGAGGTAGTGTGTCAGGATTTTTCAAGCCTGAAGTTTCTTTGGTCTCACTTCCTAAACACAGCATTTTAGAGGTAAAAAAATACTTATGAGGAAGCAGCCTGGAAGTATGCAAGCCAGCCCCATAAGAAGCCAAGCTCACTCTTGGCAGCCACTTTTTGATTGTGCAAAATGACCCATACCATTGTGCACTTGGACCTGCAGCCTGCCAGCATGCTGTAGATATGCAAGACAGTGTTTATCCACCCCATGGTCCTGACTGGGGCAGAGTGACCTGATGCTATGGAAATTTGCCTGCTTCCCTCCCCAGCCCCATCCTGCTCCCAGCACAGCTTGGCTGGACAAAAACTCTTTAAGTTTTGAACAATAATTTCTTAAAGATGAAAGGCTGTGTAGATGAAAGTGGTGAAAAGCATGCTAAAGATGCCTCTAAAATATAAATCATGAGTTATCTACAGAACATGAAAAATCAAGGAAAACATGGCACCTTGCACCTTTCATTCATTACTGCATCAGAAATCAGGGGTACACACGGCAGCTCATTTGAAAAGCTCTTTGAGATGTGCATTAGACCATGTATCAAGGCAGAAGAGCCAGCAGATCAGAGCTTCATGCTTGGTGATGCTAATGCGCACAGGACACAGGGAGGACCACGCTCTGCCAAACCCTGTATGTACAAGGAGTCGCCTGCTGTAGATAGGAGGTGTCATCTGCCTCCCAAAATCAGGAATGCTATGATGAACTGAGGAGGTCTAACCAAACTTTTCTTTGCTGCAGCTGTGATGCTTTCCTCATGCCCCTGCTAGTGCTCTGTGCTCTGTGCTGTAAACATGCCCACCCAAAGAGCCTGAGAGAAAATGGCTGTGATGCATTGCTGCCAGACTAGGATGTGTGTTTGCGTATGAAAGCTTGTTGATCTTCCATTTCCTCTCTCTCCCCTAATGCTTATTATGATTGCAGAGTAAATCACTGCTGTGCCATGCACACTGACCCGAACTGTCCCTGCCCCATGCCCACTCTTCCAAGGGGCCATCCAAACTTGGAGGTCAGTTTGGCAGGGCAGCTGCAAGAATAACCAGTATCCTTTGCTTCCTGTCCCTTGCATCTGAGGGAGTAAGGTAAGTCACTTCATCCATCATTAGTTTTTAAAGCCTCTCCTTTGATGAGCCAGTTTCACAAAACTGCAGTTCTTCAAGCTCTTAAGGGTCTTCTAGCACTGAGTTTTTGGGAAGATTACAGAAATACCTTTTATAATAGTATTTTGACCATTTCAGACAATTTCAACCCTCTTTTCTATGCCGTAACTTTGTGGGTGACACAACAGGTGTGATTTAATCAGGTGAGGGCAAAATCTCTGTAAATTGAAGTCTGCATATGGGATGCCTCTTCCGCACCCATCAGAGCCTTGTCCATGGGCAGCCTTCACAGCACATGGATGCTTAGAGGGAGTGGGATCTGAGTAAGATACTCCTTCATGAAGGTGCTTGTCCTGATGCCTGTCCTGATTGCTTTGGAGGCGGGGATTGTATTAGTCCGCCCAGGCTTCCATTGCCATTACCCAAAACCTCTGTTTTGGGAAAAAGCCATCTCTGAGCCTGTCCTGCCCTGGGTTTGCTCAGCACCTCTCTAGCTGCGCAGACTTGGCAGGATGCTCTGGTACCTGGTGAAGCAAACAGGCCTGAAACATGTGACATCAGGGCAGCCAGACACTCAGCTGGTGACTGCCTTGCAAAGGGCTCATGAGAGTGCCTTTACACAAGAACAGATTATCTTTTGGGTTTCAGTCCACTATGTAGTCATAATCACACCAACCCTTTGCACTTTCCACTGTAGGAGTTTATGTTGAATTTCTAAAAACCTCTGGGAGCTACACCATAAGGGCAAGAAACAGACAGGGAGTAGACAACATCAGAAGACTGGGTCCCAAGAACAGGAAGCAGCCATGCTGCTGCCTGCCTGCTCCCCATCACTGATGGCCATGCTCAGCCCTGCTGAGAGACCACGCATTATATTTTTCATGTTTTAGTTCATCATGTTTCCAAGAGCTTTCCCAGATCCTGGCCGTATAGCTTGACTCTGCACAAGTGATTTCTACAGGTATATGTTGGCATGATTGGGATTACATGCAGTAAGATATTTTCTGCACAAATATGCATCAGAGAATCTGCTGCATATCACACCCACTGAGTTTTGTGTGAGAATGGAAGGAAAGGAGGCAGCACTTTCTGTGGGGGAGGAAGGCCTGGTAAAACTGCTGGCTCCTTGTGACCAAATTATGACTAGCTGGTGCAATCCTGCCTGACTGTAATATTCCAAAACAGTCATCCAACAACATCAGCTACACTTGTAACTGCTGTATTAAACAACCACATATATTTATTATTTACCAGCACATGCTTTATTGGTGCTCATTACAAGCCACTAATGAGGTGTCTGTTTTAATGGTAGCCATGGAGCTAATAAGCAGGAGGTGGAAGATGCCTTCCTTTTGCCAATAGATATGTTTCTTTCAGGCTTTTGGGCAGCCAAGTATCCTATGCACAAATGACAAGCACAGGATTGTGGCATCTGCCTCAACACATCTGCTGTGGCCTCATTTTGGTAGGGTATGGGGAAATGAAGGGCTGTGGGGGGGCCAGTAGCTGAGGAGGAGGTGGAAGGGTGAAAGGTGTGTCCACAGATATGGCCAAGAGCAGCCTGCCCCACATGGAGTGATGCTCACCCAGCAGCCCCTCAGCCTTCAGGGGGGCACTGCATCCCCCCAGGAATGCATATGGCACAGTGGCCTGTCACGGGCAGCCATGAGGCTGTGTGGGGTATGGCCAGCTGCCAGCAGCATGGCTGTCCCACACAAACGGCACTCAGCTGTTTTGCATTTTGCAGCGTGTTTTAGGAGAAACATGTGTCTCCCCCATCGCCACCATCTGACACAGGGACAACCACATGGGGTATGTGATGAGCGGGTGCTGCTGGGAAGCCCCTCTCCCAGTGCTCACCCTGAGTGGACTGCCTGTGCATCACGGGGGTGCCTTCAGGGCTCCACTCACTGGCAGGATGCTGTTCCAGTACAAACTGTAGGCTTGAAGCAAACCAAGAGAAACTCTCCGCAAAATTCCAGGTGAACTCAGGTGTGCGCATTGCAGAGGCTGAGCCCGAGCTATGTGTGCAGATCTGCATACACCTGTGTCTCCTGTGCAGCTTCTCTTGCTGCCCATATGCACTTCCAGTGGGGTAAGGAATGGATGTGGGGTACCCCCTGGGCATTCCAACTCCTGCCCCTCATCCGCAGAGAGGGAAGGAGTGCATCCCAGCAATGTCTCCTTCATTACTCTCCTGCCAGGCTTCCCTCCTCAGGACAGGGGGAAACAGTGTTGCTCATGAGGGACAGTCTGCAGGATGCGGCCATGCATGGTGCAGGCTCAGGATGGCTGGCAGCCGCTCTGCTGAGCTCATGCTGTCCCTCTCTCGGGGAGACAGAGCAACAGATGCAAGGCAGGCACCAAGAGTGGAGGCTCCCATTATTTTGGCCTTGGGCACTTTTGGAGCTTGGCGGTCTTGAGAGTCACCCAGTGTTTGGCCAGATCCCCAGTGGCTTTGCACATTCCTTTTCTTTCTGTCAATGAATGGTCTAATCTGGCTGGAGGGCATTGCAAGACCAAATAGCCAGTTTGCTGCACCTGCTCATCAGGGATTGAAACACCTGCCATAGCCAGGGCTTAGCATTTAAGTGCTGCTATTTGAAGACAAATCTTGTCTTTTGTCTCTGCTTGAGCCTTCTCCCAGCTTCCCCCTCCCCTTAAAACAAAACAAAGCAAAAACAAAAAAAAAAAAAAAGCAGGGGAAAAAAAGAAAAAAAGGCTGTGCTGGGTGGTTTTTGGACGAGGCTTATTTTAACCCTAATTTGCAAGGGAAGTCACCCTTGCTTTCCACATTAGGTGCATTGCTGGGAAATGTTATTCACACAGGCAAAGATAATCACGAGCACTTTGGTTTTGCTGACAGCTGTTTAAAAGGCCTGTGCTGATGTTAAAATATTGGAGTGCTAGGTGGTTACACTCTGAAATGCTGCTGTATTGTCCTGGTACCAGCAATCAGTGTTATGCTGTAGACTGATGCTTTTAATGAGAAGAAATGTTCTTCTACACAGCCTCCTACCTGCATCTGACCTTTACATTTTCTCGGGTTCCTTTCTTGTGACAACAAACAAATAATATTGAGTTAATAGCTAATGTGAGATTTACTTAATGGGGAATTAGAAGGCAGTTGTATAGTTTCTGCCAGTAAATTAGGAAGCAAGGAAGTGGACTTTATCCAAGCAATGTGATTTTTCTCTTTTTTTAATTGAATTCATGTATTTGGATGAATTAGGCACTTGGGCTGTGTATGGAAGCCCTGGTTTTGCAAGATTTGTTAATGAAGAGGCTTAGAAAGATATGAAATACAGTAAATGGATTGGATAGGGACCAACTGGTACATCTCCAAAGTTAATAGAAAGCAGAAAATATCTTTCTAGTGGCTCTCAATGGATATCTTTTTGAACCAAGTTCTTTAGCACTTTTATCAGTGATCTGGAAGAAAAATAAAAGCCATGTTATGTACAAAGATTGTCAGGAAGCAAAGTTTTCTCCAGGGATGTATTTAAGGAAGAACAGGCTTCAAGGAAAGGAGGTGGTCAGAACTGCAGTCTTAAGGGAAAAACAAGGAAACATCTAACTCCAGTGTAACAGTAAGGGCTCCTGCCTTTCCCAAGCACCTACCCTGGAACAGGGAATCTCATAATACGTTAGCCTTCAGTCTGCCAGAATACAACAAATCTAGAACAAGAAATTGAAATTAGGCAGATGTAAGCTAAAGGGTAGGTTTGTGAGAGAGGACAATGAACCAGTGAAATTACTTACTGAGTGTCATGATGGATTCTCTATCACTGGAGACTTTTAAATCACATAATTTTCTCATCTCTTCCTCTACTCCCCCCCCCCCCAAAAAGATCGGAAGAGCGTCG
>JAWWMP010000116.1:41360140-41409824 GCA_035047865.1 Dendrocincla tyrannina
CTGTTATCTTTTCCTTTACATATATTTTTCCCTAATTAAAGTTCTGTTTTCTAAATTTGAAGGAGAGGGATTATTACTGGGCTGACATAGATATCTTAGTTCTTCCTTAAACTAAGACAATGTACTGTCCCTATGTACTCTTGGTGCAGCAGTACTGCAGTATGCTGTGGGAGCTGATTCTGAGACAAAGAACTGACCCAGTTGTGGGTCCCAGCACCACAGATCCTGAGTCCTCCACTGCTACTCCTCAGGAGCACTCCTCATCTTACAGCCCATGTTAGTCTTGTCTTACACACAAAGCATGCTCTAATATTTTTTTCAGGGTCACATGCTAATCATCTGTTTTCACTCATCTTTCCTGATCCATAAAAACATGGTTCCATCCCACTTTCCTTGACCGTACGTACATGCATGCATTTCATTCAGACACTTAAATTCATCCAGTACCACTAATTTTTTTCACTCTTGATAACACAGAATTTGTTCTGCTGAACTGAACACAATTAGGATGTGGAAGCACAAGTATCCATCAGTGATGCTGGATTCTGTGTCAGTCTCTGATGGAGGGTTTCTCTAACTCTACCATATTTATTTCCTGGGATGATGTCTGTGCAATGATGACCAAGATCAGAAATAACTCTTTTTTAGGTATTTGTTTTGATGCCCAGTGAAATTTACATTTCCTCAAGTCCATTTCTTGTCCATTTCAGAAATTGGATGTCCTGGTAGCTGCTACGATGCCACCATCCACTGCCCACAGGCATCGCTGCTGAACTTGCCAGTCATTTTGATAGCCTTGATTTTATTTCTCAGCTTTACCATTGATGCCTCTATCTAAACTGAGGATGGATTCAGAAATGCTACCTATTCACTGTAGAGCACGATAAGACCCAACTGCCAAGCTCAAATCCCAGTTTCATCAGAAAGTGCCTTGCTAAGAGTTGTGAAGTTCTCAGAACCTTAAAGTAAGCCATAGCAGAGCGCAACAATTTATTTCAGAATCAACTGGTGTAACCTTCTTTTGGCTTTTTGTAAGAAAATGGTCATTCCTGACACAAAGAAAGCCTGCTTTCCCCTCAGTCAATAATTTTGCCATGTTTTTGCAGTGTGAATTATGAAGTATAATGGGAGTGCTGAATAGAATAAGGCAAGAAAATGTGCTCCTCTGTGCCTGAAGGTCTCAGCTGGAGTGCTGTGTCCAGGCTGGGGCACCACACTTCAAGAGCGATGTGGATCAACTGGAATCAGTCCAGGAATAGCAATGAGAGAGCCTAAAAACATAACCAATGAAGGAAGACCGAAAGAACCGGGGTTGTTTGGAATAAAGACAGGACTAAGAGGAGATGCAGTAACATAGATGCAGTTATGTAAGTGGTTGTTGCAAAGAGGGAGGAAATAGTCTCTTCTCTATATCGACTGTGGACTGGAAAAGAAAAATGGGCTGTGCTGAAGAACTGCAGATGAATACAGCCTTGACTTTCTGGTGGAGCTGCGTGCTGAATTTGTGGGAGACTATCTGAGCAATGGAGAAAGTGGGGAAACCCATGGCTCAGATTGTCCCTCACCAGTGCAGTCCACACCTGTAAAAGTAACGTGTTTGACCCAAAGCAGAGAAGGAGCCTGAGGCTGGAAGGAATGATGACAATCAGGCCAGCTGTGGGAAGAAACAAAATGTTTGTTTGGACAATTTGCATCTGTTGCCTTTTTTAACCGGATAAGAGAGTACACTATGTAATATACACACACCAGCCTCACTTACCGACAGAGACTTAAAATATTTATATCACGGACAAACAATGCCAAGGAACTCCCCTACAAATGCAGTATTTAATAAACAGAGTACTGTAATGTAGCATTTATCTTTATTATATATAATCAGCTGTTGCTTTTACTTGGGTAGAAATAATGTCAAACTGAGCCAAGGTAAGATGGGAAGATTGAAAGGTTCCCATTTTCCCAGTCCCAGACATACACACCTTTTTGGCTTTTGCAAGTACATATGGGATTTAAGACTGTGTGAGGCACAGCAAAGAGATTCCTGATGCAGCCCCACAAAGGACTGTACATCTCACAGACCCCTTGAGGTCTCCCTTAGCAGATAGCGTTTCTGCTTTGCTTCCATCAATCGGATGGAATAAATATCTTCCATAACACCATTGAATAAACATGTATGTATGTATCTAGGCAAAAGATGTGCATTGCTTCCTAAGCAAAGGCCAGCAGTATATCTTGCTGAAAACACAGGCTACCTCTACATGTAGATCTTTATTCTGGACAAGAGGCACCAGGCTCTCAGACAAACCCAACCCAATGCTCATGGTTCTTTGCCATGCTTTATACAACACTGGGAAAAAAAAAAAAGAAAAAGTGAAGGTGTTACACTGCGACTTTATGAACAGTTAGTTCCTAATCACATGCTAATCCCAATCCCATGCTAAAATTATAGAAGTCATTTACGGAATGATTGACAGAATCAACTGTCTCTCTTAGGTTCTTTTTTTCTCTGAGCAAAACACTATTAGTATGTGCACACAAAAAAAAAAGTAAGAATTGGAACAACAGCCATTTTTCAAGCGTATTTATATTCTCTATAAATGTAGGCATTTTTGCATATCCTCATGTATGTGATCCAGTCTGAAGCTTTTTTTTTTTCTGTAGCAATAGTTCTGTGGTGTTCCACCTTTGTGTAAAATAGGGAATTGCCTTGAAGTACATTTAATCTAGAAACCACAGTTTTAAATTAAACTTTGCTTCTGAAGAAAGAACTTCACAAATTACTTCAAGGTCAGAGTAGGAGCTGGCCCACACTGTGCCGACTTGTGAAAACACGATGCCAACAGTGTTTGTGCAGTCTGAAGATGCAAATGGATGTAAATGCACAAACATTACACATATGGAAAACTTTCTCGCTGGGTAACATGATGCCAGAGGTATGGTCTTTAGCAGATATTGTTCCGTGTGACTATCCCAGCCCACAGTCACCCCAGGAATGCCTCATCACCGGGTCCTTGTCACCACCATATCCATCCCAGCTGAGCACCGTATTAATATATTCAAATTAGACTGACCTGCATGATCCTTAGTTCTTTACAAGACAGGGCTGGGTTTTTCATTTTCCTTGCTATTGAACATTCACCTAGACAGCAACTTTTTTCATGTCAAAGCAAGGATTCAGTTGCCTAAGTGGGCATGACCAGGAAAGGCATCTGCTAAATATGGCTGAATGCTTCATAGGCATCGGCGCCAGTGTAATCTCATCACAAATTAACTTAATTGAAAACAGAATAGCCTCCTCTGAGGAGTTGTTTACTTGCTCCTACCTGATTTGTTGGGAAAGTACCTGGCTGTTGTGTCTCCCTCTGGAGTGAAGGAAGGGATATTTTGGACCATACATGAGTTGTCCGAATTTACAAACCACTCAGGAATAAGTGGGCTTCTCGAGGAGATCACTAACATGTATTATCATGGTTCCCAGACAAAGGTCATAAAAGGTCTTTCCACCAGTCTGATGAGCTCCCATAACAGTGTGTATATGTCACCTGGTTCTGCAAGATGTATGACCTTGAGGTATGAAATATGTCCTAATATCAAGTAAGAGGTAGTGTAGACCTTCCTTCCACAGTAGATGAGAATGTGCAGGATTAAGGATGACAGAATCTTGCTTGTGGCACCCTGCAGACACAGATCTGCTGCTGTTCAGGACACATTCACTATGCTCCTCAGTGAGGGTGCTGGCAGCAATGTGAAAGTATTATCAGGGAGTTTGAGGAAAACAGCAGTGTGTCAAAACTACAGTGTCAAGCTTTCTGCAAAGTTCAGGTGCTGTTCAGCAGTAGAGGAGGTACATGATGGCCTGTTGAAAGATTTTATTTTTTCCCCAATACCCTGGATACCTGCAAGATCCCTTCTGACTCCTGGCTCTTGCTCAGAGGGGTCTTGGGACACCCCATACGGCAACAGGGAAGCCAGCAAGGAATCCCTTCCTCTACACAGTCTAAGACCAGAGCTAGACACCTTAGCCAAGGCAAACCAAGGGCCACTGAACCAGAGGAGACTTATTCTGGCTCACCAGAGAGATGACTGAGGACCACCTCCATAATCATCATCCTCAGTCACAGGCAGGACAGAGGGAGTTGATAGAACAACCCTTGGGCATGTCCCTCCTGGAACAGGGCATTTAAATGCTGCTGGCAACTATCAGTTCTTGAAAACTAATGAACTAGTAATCCCTTCTGCTTTTTGCCTAGAGGCATTAAAGTGATAGTCCTGCAGTGAGGTTGTAGCTCTTTAAAGCTGTGTTGTGATCATAGGTGTCAAAGACCTTTAAAATGGAGAAGGGAGCAGTTTCAAGGAACTGCAGGATGAAGGACAAGGATGAGGAGGCAGTCAGAAGTGCAGCATGAGAAGAGACAGCTGTCCAAAACCTTGGTACCCCCAAGGCACATTCACACAGTGGCAGAGTACAGGCTGGCAATTACCCCCCAAAAAACCCCTTCATCTGCTGTTTGGTGTTTTTACTAGAAGTCCATTGTCATGTCTCAGCAAATCATGGGCTGTGCCTCATCAAGGCAAAAATGTGTTTCTTCCTCCTTTCTTATTTTGATTTATTTCACTTCCATATAACGTCCAGAGGGATCATTTAGCATGTTCAAATGCCTTATTGAGGAAGGACCGCATTGTTCTTCCAGCCTTTGCGCCGCATCGGAATGTGCCTCTTCCTGAGCACCCCTGCACATGGCCAGCCCATGATAAAGCTGAGGCTGCTTTTCTCTCATTGTTTCTCCTTGCCTTTGTCTTTCTCTTCCCAGTTTCATTTGTCCAAATACTAATTTGTGTTTATAACAAGAAATGGTTCCCGCACCTCCCCTTTGTCCCTTAATTGAAGGGAAACTGAGCAACAGGTGGATCTCAGGAAATATCATTAGTCTCTTTCAATTGTTTTTGGCACTTCTTTGAAAGAAAACTTCAGCTCAATGCAACTGGCTGTTTGGTGTTTCCAGGCTAATTACTGCAGGACATAAATGAGGAGTGTATTCTAGAAGGTCTAATTTAAAGAAGGTGAGATGCTCATCCATCTTGGGATTATTCACAGGCTTAGAGTCGCACAAGTAGTTAAGGACTTTGATGAAGCTGTGTCTTATATCCAAAGCCAGAAAGGAAAATAAATCCCTTGAGTATTGCATAGCAGAGAAGTACCATTCGTTCACAGAGACATAGCCAGCCACGAACCAACATGTTTATGTTTATGTAAGGGCTTCCTTTTAACCTATTCTTTTGTTCATAGAGAATAGAAACAGTGTATAAGGACAAAAGTATTGTTGTATGTTTGATTTTGAGAGGTTCTTGTCAATGGAGTCCGCAACTGGAAAAAAAAAAGCTAACCAGGGGTACTCCTACCTCAGCTCCTCGACTTGCAGATCTGAAAAGTCACAGACAAGGGAGAAGGATGCTAAAGAAAACAAGCAGCATGATCCTTCAACATGTGGTTTTATCCCAGCAACTCCCAGTAGGACAAAAGAGGCAAAAGCTCATAGTGTGCTCCTTCTATAACTTTGTAGACAAAGCTCCGATTTCTGCTATTTTTAAAACCAGAACCCTGGGGGAATATTTCACCATTGAAAATCAGCCAAATGCATTAATGAAGTGCTCCACCTGTTACAAGAATGCAGGCAAAAGGCTGGATGATGGCAGCTCTCACTTGATGGTCAGCAACCAGGACATTCCTCACATGTGATATACAATGATTTTTGACCAGCTGAAAATCTTGCCATCTGCTTTGTATTTCAAGTCTTGAACAACTAGGCAAGTCAGAGGAAAAGTAGAGAGGTGATAGCATCATCTTTAATTTCAAGGGTAGGATGGTAGGTACACGGAACCTCGGAATGAAAGAAGTCGTTTAAATTTTACTGGCTTAGTGATACTGAGTTCTCACCTTTGAAATGTAGCTGCTTCTTGTTTCTGCTGAGAAACTGAGAAGCTCAGTATAGAATTATTCTGACAATGTGTCGTGGGCTGTTTGGAGTAGGAGTAATCAGAGGGTGTTGACAGCAGCAAGGCAAGAAGCGGTACAGCAAAAACACACACACACTCAACTACAAAAGCTGGGAAAGCCAAGGACAGTGAAATCATGATTAAATAAGCATTTCTTCCCTTGACATGGGAACAGGAATGCAAGTAGAAAAGTCCTAGCTTTTTAGCAATGCCTTTATGGGTTTATAACTGTAAATACCATTTTTTAAAGGATGTATTTAGGAAGCAAAACAGTTCCCTTTTCGTGAATGATCTATTTTACAGGGCTTAAAAATATGTCAAGGTTTGCTGCAGTAAATCCTCCTCATGCTGTAACTGAATAATGTAAGCAACTTGGGTTGCCTTTTAAACAATTCCTAGTGTGTGGCATGGCCAGTGCAGTTTGAAATGCCTCTGTCTATCTAAACAGAAACAGATGTTTGAACAGCAGAGCTGTGCAAGAGTCATTCTTCAAACAGTAGATTAAAACATCTGTCAGGACCATTGGATGGGACCAGACAAGCAGCAACAGTATCAGCTGGGACTGCCAGTCACTTCTACCTTACCCTGGAGGTGGAAGGGAAAGGGTGAGGGAATTCTGTAGGGGCTTTGCATGCGACATCCTCCTAATTTGCAGTGTTTCTCCAGCCATTCAGAAGATTACAGACCCGGCTGTGCAGAACTGCTCACAGCCTCTCTCAGTATTGCCTCCTGTAACAGAGGGCTTCTAGGTTTTTACTTTTCCTGTTAATGCCTTTTTCTGCCACTGCTGGCAGTCAGTATGAAAGCTGTGAAGTGTTGGTGACATGCCAGGTTACAGCATTTTACAGTTATTTCCATCTGTCCTTCATGTTTCAGCATTTGACCAGTTTAGTGGCATTGCAAGCAAATTCTTCAGGCCTCATTGGGTCAAACAGATGACAGCCAACTAATCTCCTGCAACTTGCCTGCAGGAGCTGTGCCACAGGCAGGGTATTTGTTTCCAGCTGAACAAGAGGCCAAACCAAACCCTTGGATTAACACCTCTTTTACACTCACCCCCGCCCCAAAATCAGAGCCAAGAAACTGATACAGAGTCAAGAAACTCTTCCAATGTTTTTGGCGAATCAAGTCAAAGCTATGAATCCAAACTGTCCCTGAAGACTACCATTTTTACAAGCTGGATCTGAAATCTTAATCTTGAATCCATCCTCTGTTTCCAATCCAGATTTGTTCTTACTTCTTGTTTTAGCATTCAGTGGAATAAGCAGGGACATCCCTACCCTCCAGGCTGCTCATTTTGGGGTTCAACTACTGCACTCCGAGGACCTTTCTCTTTCAAGCATGTTGTGCATGCCCGAATCAAGGCTGGGGCCAGGTCTGCCACCCCGGCTCCTCGGGTGCTCCCCAGGAAAATGCTTGCTACCACGAAGTGCCAGTGCCTGGGCAGGCAGCACAGGTTCCCTTGTGAAACTAGTGGAGCTCTCCCTTCCCTGCAGGCGAGTTGCTCTCCCATCTCATTTGTCCCCAGCAGCCATTAATTGTGGGCTGTAGCGGCAGCAGATTACCTCACGACAGCCTGGCAGATGTGCTCTTGCTGAATAAATAAACTCATTTATACGGCTGTAATGACTGTTGCTTCTGTGCTCTCATCATGAAAACTCCAGCCTATCTACAGCAGTTTATAAACAAAGCTGCTTTGCCTTTATGGAAAAGCAATTTGTGGCTGAGGAGCCTCGGCAGTGACTCGTGCCAAAGAGAGCTGAGGCCATTTCTCAGGGAACAGGTGTCCGCATCATTAAAGGCACCACCCCCCCTTGGCATTAATTGTCATCCCTGTTGGCACACTGAAAAAAGAGATTGAGGGTTGTCTGGATCGCAGAGATCAGCTTCCACACTCCCTCCTTCAAGGTTGCTCCTCTGCCTCATGGATGGACATCACTTTCCAGTGGCCAGGGCAGGGAGCACTGGGAAACTGGCACAGCCTGGTGAAACAAAAGCATTCATGGGGGGAGAGAAGGAAACTGTTTATTAGACAGAGCAAGTTCATTAACTTCCCCCTTCCCCTCTTTATTTATTTTGTCTCCTCACAACGTCCATTTTCCTGTGTTTCTTCCCTTGTTTCCTCCCATGTTACATTATTATTGCAAAAACAAAAAAAAAAGCTTCACCCCCTATTTTCTCAGTTTACTTGCAGATTCAGAGCAATAAACTACAACTAAAAAACACAGCATGCCCCAAAACACAGGAAAGCACAGGAATGGACCCTGCAGAAATAGAGGGCTGCTGAGCAAAGCTCTCAGTTAGGTTGGATTCTCTCTCATCCATCTGAATCACTCAATGATTTCATCTCTCCCACCTATCCCCCCACCTGGATACTTTCTTCCACCGCTACGGCCCAAGTGGCAATGCGAGCCAGGAGCACAAAGATAAGTGGGAAGCTTGAAATGAACGTAACAATTTCCCTGCAGACAGCCGCGATGGTTAGCACCACACACGTGGTGCCCCAGGGAGAAGTCACGCCACAGAGCAGCAGTGTGGTTGCAGTGACTTCACCCCACTAATTATGGCAAGGCAGGAACATGCTGGCAGCATTTAGGGGTTTAGGTTATAGCCACACTACAAAGTAAACAGATTTTGAGTGATGTTTTAGTTTATTACCAAAGACAGGATGACTGTCTTAGCTAAAGGCAGCGGTAGTCTTGAGTTAGGGGATTTTTGGCGTGGATGGGAGCTGGGTTAAAGCAAGCCAGGATTCATCCTGAAACATGGATCTCCAAGAGGAGGCATTGCTCTCTGAGCAAGATTATTCTCAAATCCCCACTAAGCCAGAGAAACTAATGTTTTCACAACCAGTCAGGACTTTGCTGCTCCAACAAACTCAGCTATGAGCATGAGGCCTAGGGAACGTGACTGTGAAGATAGGGGAGCAGCAGAAAAACCTTTCCAGGGTGGAAGCCAGGACAGCCATCCTCAGCAGCTGCCAGCCATCCATCTGCCTTACACTGCCCATGTCCCCACAGCCTCTGTGGGTCATTAACAGGGCATTGCTGTGTGTCAGCCCAGCTCAGTGCAGTGGCTGCTCAGCAGAGGATGCCCATCCGCCTCTGCTCAAACACACCAGTGTGGGACAGGGACTTGCTGTCTCCTCCCCGCCCTTGCCTGCAGGCAGTGGCTGGCACCTGCCAGGGCTGTGGTGGGCATTTGGGCAGCTGCCTAAAGCATCAGGGATAACTGCCTGTCTCTGCTGATCCTCTTCAGTGCTGGGCAGTGGTGACAGGGCAAACACTGCCCCAGTCTTGCAGCAAGCCCAACAGCACCAGCATGCACCCACCCAGGGTGAGCTCACTCCGAGTCCCCTGGCCAGCTCTTTGAGATTGCTGAGGGAGACAGAGAAACAGAGAACAGAGAACAGAGTCATTAGAGATGACTGGAATGGTTTTTAGGGACAAACCCAGCAAGCAATATTTTGCCTTCCATTAACTCTGCTGGTTTTACTCTCTGCAGAGTTAATTACAAATCAGTTTAATTGTTCTCTCGCTTGATAACTTTCTAATCTCTCAGAGACTTGCTGCACAGCAGGCTGCAAGGTTATATTTTATCACTTCTTTTTCCATTAACCCCACCATGTAAGTCTGTGGTCTGCTTCCTCCCTCTCTCCACAGAACGTTAACAATTAAATTGATTAAAACCAACTTCGGCAATGGCTCCGTTGAGAACTTTCCCTCTGTTCCCTGCCAGCCACAACGGCTGCCACACTGTCGGGTCACGAGCAGCGACTTGTCTGCCCCCTGCACCATCCCTCACCATTACACCACCAAGCAAGGCAGAAAATTTGTGCAATGAGGCATGAGTGTACAGGGAAGTGAGGGAGAGGAACAAAAAAATCCCTCCAAGGAATGTGCCTTAAAAAAATAAAAGAAAAGGAATTAAAACCAAAACCCCTGGCAATCTGCAAGACAACTATAAAAACACCCCAAGTCTGCCAGGAATTCAATCTTGAATGCCTTCCTACAGCCACCGCTGACCGGCATTTCCCCATCACTTACCCCTTTCTAATCGCACCATTCGGTGTAGTATTAACTGCAGCTGCCTCTTTTGCCCTGGATGTGCATGTAACACAGAAGTGGGAGGAATAGTGCTTTGATCATTCTCTTTTTCCTGGGCTGTGCTTGGGTTGCAACATGCAACACCATGCAGGTCACACTTGCCGGTTATAGAGGACCTGGGAGTCCTTCAAACGCTCCCAGGCAGAGTGCATTCTACTTCTGAAAGCAAATGTTATTGGCTGGATGTTAGAAAGACTAATGCATCTTTACTAAAACAAATAATACAGAGTTGTCCCACAATGTCTTTAAACCAGTGATTGAATCACTGCTCATTGTTCTGCACTATCCCTGTAGCCCACTGACTGTGCTCTATGCTTAAATTTGAATGTAGTTGCCAAACTTAATTGTCAAGTTACTAAAGATCCTTCACTCAAAACTTAATTGTCAACATTTCTTCCTTGCAAGATCTAGTTGGTTCATTGGTCTGTGTCACAGAGAGGGAGAAATCGGGTACACTAAAATAAGGATGTTTCAGAATTTTTTTGTTTCAACTTTTGGAACAGAATTATTTTTGTTTTTTGTTTTTGTATCTGATATGATGTGTCCTATATTCACTAGATCTGTTTTGGGTTTTTTGCCTTAAAGAATATATTTTGCAGGCAGGAACATCCTAGAGTTAGGAGTCTATCACAGAAATACTCCGAAGAACTTGTGATTTATATATGTAATTTAACCCTTGTCTGATGCAAATCTCAGAAGAACCCTTGCCACTGCAGTGAGTTTTGGATTATGCCCTCAAGAGTGGACAAGGAGAGTTTGTTTCATGCCCATCAAGGCATTTCCAGGCAAGAGTAACATCCAGAAACTCCCTGACCAGAAGACCTTGCTACGTACAGGAGACCCAACCATGACCAACCTTAACCAAGTAACCAAGTTAGTTGTACAGTTACAGAATGGGGAATGCTGTATGTCACCTGACTTGAGCTGTTGTGTCAGATGAGATCAATGGCTCCATTTATTATCTTCTGAAATTAATAGTGAATACCAGACATGCATTTGTTTGTCTTTCACCCTGCATCAGCATATGAACACAGAATGAGAGTACTGTGTGCTGCAGCCACGGAACAGGAAGGCATGCCCTGCTATATGGCGTGTAGAGTGGGCAGAGCACACTGCGTGGTAAAACCACACAGTCCCTGTTCTGGCCATAAAATCACTCAATGACACATTGGCACCTGGAAACATTTGTGTGACATAAGCTGTGTGCCCACTGCAGAAATTCACGTGAAAACTTTTCACCCTTGAGAGCTCTCTAAAATTTTTTACTGAATGATCATAAGAAACTCTTCAGATTGCCTTGTCTGTGAGTTTGAAAATATTTGCTGGTTGGCAATTGCATATGTACGTAGGCTGCAGTAGCTTGCCAATGCCTTTTTCTTTAAAAGCTAGTATGTTATTTTAATCCACGCTTTTCAGTCAAGTAAGTAATTTAAATGGGCACTTGACCTTAGGACATGTCAGATCAGAACTGTCACTGCTTTCGGGAAATCTGGAACCAGATCCTAACCTCATAAGTCGTCATGATAATTGTAAAGGATAAAAAACAGACCACTGACTTAATCACTCCTGAAATTTGTAACTATGTTTGGATCTGAACTCTCACTGAGATTTTTCAACAGCGTTAGATGGCTTGTTTTTCAGACCTGCATTTCTCAGCATTTCTGAAAATCAGGCCTGAAATCAGACACTGATCTAACACACAGACACAACTCAGCCCAAACCACCCATACTTTTTGAAAATCTGACTTTCTACTTCAATAATATCAAAGCATTAGAGAAGAAGCATTTACCAGCCTCCTTAGAAACAGAACACTTCATAACAGCAACAATTGTTTTCTTAAATGTTAGTTGTATTTTTTAAAGAGATACTTCCATTTTTCTATTACTTCAAGGTTTTGGAGAAAAGATCATGTGGTTAGTAAATCATGAAGGCCTTCAAAATCTGTAGAAGGCACTGAATTAATTTGAAAGTCTTTTCTTCCATCAAAAAATAGTGCACTGGGATTGCATTTCAATTTTATTTCACATCAAGTAGACGTATATGTGATATCCCAGACCACATCTGTGTTTTCACACCTGGAGGACAGCCTCCCAACCTCAGTGCAGCACCAAGCCCACCCAATGACTGTTTTCTGGTTGAAATTTGGGCACTAGCTGTACTCCTCTGCCAGGTTTCTTTTGCCACTGTGTTGCCTACACAGCTGGAGGTGGCCAAGACACCTGGGAACATTGTGCTGCATGTTGAACAGTACATCTGAATGGGACAATATAGAGTAGTTCAATGCTCATTGTAATTGACATGTATGTCTAGTCAATCCAATGGAATTATATTTCATGGATTTGTTCAAAGAAGATTTTTTTGACATGCATTTTTGATCGGTCTCTGGTGACAGCTTCAGTGACTATGAAGATGAAAACATCAGACTGAAGTTCTTTTTACTGTTCCAGACAAGGCCATGCTATGTGCCTGTAACAGCATGGTTATTGGAAGGCTTACTCCTGGGAGTAGTGTGAGACATTTTCTCTCCGAACTCAACATCACTTCACCCTGTAAACCACAGCCTCTTAGAATAAATGCACCATGAAATGTTCAAATTGACTTTTAGTGTATCAGTTACCATTCATGCACAATGAAAACGTAGTAACACATTTATGTGCTAAAATCTGGGTCTCTTTACTTCATGTTTCAAATGGTAATTTCCATCCTAGCTAAGGGACTTGTCTTGTTATCTCTGCTCTGACTGTAAAGGATTGCATTACTCTTAGAATAATCTTGTTACCATTAAAATAATGGTGGTGTGTGAAAAATCGAAATCCAGGGAACTTCTGCAACGAAGGATTTGGAACTGAGATGAAGAATGCTTAGAAAGGGAAGGTGAGAAAGCAGACAGTTGCAGATACCTGGGAAGCTGACCATCAACAACACTTTTTTCATCCAGTTTGGACTAAGTGATAATTATGGTTGTTCTGCATTCCAGAGGAGTACATTAATCGTCTGCATGTGGCAGTGCACAGCTGAAACTGCTGTCTGACATCCTGAAGTTTCAGCTGTTAAAATTTTCTGCACAGCCTATATGCCATCACATGATTAAATGACAGACATTTCAGCATGGTATTAGCAGCCATGGCAGCCAGCTTTAGACCTGGCAAGAATACTTAAGGGAAAGAATCGGAAAAAGCATCCCTGAAAATGTACCTTCATGAAGTTGTTTTCCGATAAAATATATTTTGGGCTGACTGGCACAAATGTCAAGGAGTAAATATTCCTCATGGTGAATATCAAGCCAGGATTATTTTTGTACTTTCAGCTGGTTATCATTTATTTTTTCTGTCCACCTATATTAAAAAATATTGGTCTAAGTTCAGAATAATCTGTGACTGCCTACTGAGCTACACTGATTAAAACTTATGTAGCAGAATTGGCAAGGTGCTGAGCAGTGCAGCACTGAGACAGTGAGATTTCATGCTCCCCTCAGCTGTCAGAAACAAAATCTTCATTCACACCAACACTGACTTTTCATAGAAATGAACAAGCCTTTTCCATGCCTTCCATGTATGTTGGAGTCGGAGTCAGCCGTGACTCCCTCCTTCACCACCTATCTCATGGCAAGGCCTCTGAAAAACAGTTGTGCCAAGGTAAAGCTGTTGTTCACATCCCTACTTGGCCAGTTGCAGGGTGTTTAATTCTGCTTCCACAGCTTTGCTGTGTCATGTCCCCGTGTGTCCCTCCAGAGGCGTCTCTGTTTAAGTGGCTGCTGAAATGATCCTTGTCTACATTTTTATCCTGAAGACAATTTTGAGGGTGGTGACTTTACATTAGCACCAGAGGAGGACAGGTTTGATTGGTACCTCTTTATTTTCCTCAGTTGTGACTGTGAAGGGAGAGGAGGAGACGGAAGATGGTTGCCTTCCCTTGTCATTTGTCATAAGTTTTACTTGTCTTTGAGGATTATGAACTGAGGCTTGCCTCCTCTCTGTGGTTCACATGTTGCTGCTTTTACACAGGTCAGGTTGTGAGTTCACTCCTTTGTAAGTACTCTGTGACGCACAAAAGCCAAAAGGGGAAAGAAAAAATCCCCACCCACTCTGAGACAGTCTATTGAACTTTGTTTTCCAATTACCTAGCAAATTGCTGACTAAGGACAGGATAGGGCGGTGGAAATATAAGACCTAAAGACACTGTACATTCCTCATCTGTAATGACCAGAAAAAGTGGGTGTTTGTTAGTGGTTTTAGCCAATTTGCAATTTATCTTGGTTTTAGCCCAAGCAGGCTTGAAACCAAGACAAACATTCTTTGATGTAATCTAATTGTGACTAAGACCGTTTGTGTAAAGGTTTCACAGCTAGGATAGGAAGAGGAAAAAGACCTTGAAAGCATTCCAGTGGAAAAGTCATGTGCACCAGGCTTTCGGCTGCACCAATGGCGCCCAACAGCCCATTGTTTTAGTTGCAGCTTAAATTAATACCTGACAGCAAATGAATTAAAGCCCTGCTGAAGTCATGTACTCATTTATTCTTGTTTTTTTGGTGTTTTTTTTTTTTTTCAATCATGTTTGCACAATGATAGCTTCAGGTGAAGAATTATTAGGGAAAAAGCCCTTCCCCTGTTTCTATTCCCACTCCCTTCCAAAAATATATTTAATAATTTAACTTAAACTGTCCCTGAATACATTAGCCAGACCAGGCTAGCCTCACAAATTAAGAAACTTCACATTGTTGGCAAGACTGTAAAGAGTCTCGGGAGGAATGCAACAGGTCCTGGAGTTGGGCAATGCACAATGTACAAGCAATGCCTAATTTTTCTTATTACACAGCACTGTGGTTCTCACTCTTCTGAGGCTATCCCAAAAGTAAGATCAATGATTCCAAATAGATTTACCAGTGAGACGTGCATTTTAAAGATAGTGAAGGTTCCTCTTTACCTCGCCCTTGGCAAGCCCTTCAGCTGCCCTTGGTCCAGTGTGTGGAGATACCAGGGTTTAGAGTTGGTGAGGAAAAGCAAGCCTAAGAGACATTCTGCTCTGGACAACACTGAAGATACACCAAAATCATTACTCAATCAGGAAATACACAGGAGATGGAAGCAGAGTCAGACCACTTGGAACTAATATAGAGAGGTTGTCAGAGTAGAGTAGAAATGTTCTTTCTCACAGCATGTTAATACCAACAGTCCTTGGTTATTACTAACCACACTCATCTGTTATTAACCAACAGTCCTTGGCTGACTCCACAGCCATCTGACTATTGGTGTTTGGGGCACACACACTAGATCTTCTGTGGTTCTACGGGGCATATGCTGAGAGAGTTGGGTCTGCTCAGCCTCAAGAAGAGACAATTGAGAGGGGACCTCATCAATGAAGATAAGTGTCTGAAGGGAAGTTGCCAAGAGGATGAAGCCAGGCTCTTCTTGGTAGTGCTAACCAATAGGACAAGAGGCAACATGCAGAAACCAATGCATAGGAAATTCCATCTGAATGTGAGGAAGAACTTCTTTACTGTGTGGGTGACTGAGCACTGAAACAGATTGCCCAGAGAGGTTGTGAAGTCTCCCTCACTGGAGAAATTCAAGAACCACCTGGAGGCAAACCTATTCAATGTGCCCTGGGATGAGAAGGGAGGCTGGACCAGATTACCCACTGTGGTGCCTTCCAACCTGACCCATTCTGTGATAATAAGATTCAGTGAAAGGCATGCATGCACCAATGTGATTCATAACCTACTTGTATAGGTGACCATGTACGAAGCAGGAATGTCAGATTTAATTCTGATTCTCTTTTCCTATCAAACCTGTCATCTCTAAATTATACTAGCACAGCTCTAAAAAAAAGTCAGAGCAAAGGATTTTATTTTTGTTGTGTCATAGGACTTGGTATTGGCATTCTACTTGTCACTGTAACACATTTGCTGCTAGTAATCCATTATGGTTTATTTCCCAGACCCTAAATACAGACACCTTCAAATTTCCACTAGGAACTGTGGCTAGTATGGTTCAATAAGCAATTTCTCTACAAGGTACTGTAATTCAACTTTGAAATTGGTCTGAAAATTTACCAGCCCAGGCATAAATATGCTTTTTTGAGCTTTTTACTTTATTATAATGAAAAAAAATCCAATAATATTTTACACTCCTGACAAAATACCCTTTCCTCAAAGCTTGTGTTTGAGTCATAATTTGCAAGACAGCAGCTGTGATTTCCCTAGGAAAGCATGTATATGTATCTATTACTGCATTATGCTTCAAAACTTAAAGACTTGAAAAAATTAAAATATTAGTAGTTTAAAACTCATTCACGTTTTTTAGAGGTGGACCACTCTGTAATGAATAGGTGGTAATCTGTCTACAGGACAGAAATGTGGCTTAACTAGGCTGCTAAATTTTACATTTCAAATTACAGCAAGAGATTTGAGCCTTTGATGGTGCTTTCTTTTTTTTTCTGATTTCTTCCATATCTAAGTAACAACCATTTTTTATTTCATTCAGAAACTCATTCTCTTTGCTTTCTTCATGGATACCTACAGATAGATGAATTATTTCCCAGGTAGTAGCTTGTTCACCAGATGGCAGCTCAAGGAGGGTGGGTACCTGGATATGGAGATCTCCTCATTCTCAGTTCTTAAGTGGTTGTGGAATAAACCCATAATGGGCTCAGTGACTACTTCCCATTGATTACTGGGAACCAGTAGATGGTTAATATATACCTAATGTCCTATAGGTCAACTGAAGTGATGACTGATAGTATCTTAACAGTACTGAACATTACAACTCAAAAGAAATGTAACACTGATTAAATCCAAGAGATTTTCTATGTGTTACTGTTTTTGTAACATTCTCAGCAACTTCTGAAAAGCTGCTAGTTTTTGGAATAATGCCTTTATAGATTAATGCTGCTGATTAATAAGAGTTGTTATTTATGGTGAAAAATAACACAACCGCTGGGTCTAAAGGCTTCTTTGGTGCTGAAAGCTTTCTGTACAGAAAGTTGTTGTTGGGAAACAAGGGACTGGTGTGTTACTGTAAAGGATAGGTTGTAAAAGGGATGCTTAAAAGGGGCCCAATATGGTTTGGATCGCAGCCAAGGTCTTGCATAACAGGATGCCTCATAAAAGAAAGGCTTAGAGGGGTATGGTTAAAAGACAGACGTTCCTTTTGAGCAGAGATGTGCCAACGGGAGGATCACTGACAAATCTTTGTTCACTATTATGTGTGCATATAATTAAAAAATGTTGGTGTTTGCAGCCATTCCTAGATGATGTTGACTGGTTTAGGGAATCACAGTTAAAAAAAACATAATAAGATATAGGCTAAGATGCAAAAAATGCAGTTCAGCCAGGGGTGCTTTTCTGTGGATAAACTCATCAGATTTTAATGCCCCTTGAGGAGCAGAAGTAGGAATGCCCCTCGAGGAGCAAAAGTAGGAATACCCCTCAAGGTTTGTTATCAGGTGTACAGCATTCACAGCCAGACATGGTTGTGAATCTGGGTCAACTGTCTTGTAAAGACATATAGCAGCATGATATCCAACCTTGGGTAGTCAGTTCAAGGTCTGTTTGCTACTGCTATTTGCATCTCACAGGCAAGCCAAGAAGCTGTTGAGTTGGTAACAGAGGCTTCATTGACAACTGGAGAAAATTACCTTTGTAAAGGCAACAAAGAGGAACTTTTAGCTCCAACCTGGTTGCCTAGTAAGTATTTTCTTTTTCCTGAATATTTAGAATCCACTAGTAGTACTAGTAGTACTAGTAGTACTAGGAGTACTTTAGAACAAGCTCTATCAAAATACTGTCTATGACTCCTTTCCATTTCTAGAGGCAATGCTTGGTGTTGTTCTCCAGAAACCACCCAATGCAAGCATGACACTAGTTCTAGTACCAGGACTCAGAAACTGAAGGAAGACTGCATTAGTAAAAATGTCTTTATGTCTGTCTCTTTATGATTCATTCCCACAACCATTGCAATACTTTGTTGTGAATCTATTGTTGGTTTTAGTGGAATAAATACAGGCTTAGTTGAAGGTGACTCTGACCATGGCAGGGGCTTTGGAAGGAGGTAGTCTTTGGCGTCCTTTCCAACTCAAGCCAGTCTATAATTCTATGATTCTGTGTATAGGGTAGTGGTTGGGGCCTCAACACCAGCCAGCTGTGTCTGTTGGTGCACTTGATGAAGTGCCTCTGGGATTCCTGACCAGGCTGAAACTGCCTTCAACTGCAGTCTTGCATGTTTAATGACTGGCATTTTCCCAGTCTAAGGAGCCTGGTGAGCAAAGTAGGTAATGGCATTGACATTTTCTGTAACATTTCTGGCTTAATACAGATGGTGGTTCCTCTGTGCTACAGGAAGCAGTGGTAACCCCTTGGGAGAATAAAACAATACTTAACAAGTAACAAAAACTCCTCTCCATATGATGAGAATAGCATCAACCCAGTATTTTAAGTGCTTTCCTACTTAATACCAGCTTTTTTGTTTTACTATGGAAATGCTTATATCTAAGGAATTATACCACAGAATGCAAAACATACTTTTTCTACACAATATTCTTCCCAAATAATGTGCTCCCATGCTGTAGCTTGTGGGGAGATGGATTTTTTTACTGAATAGCCAACCCTGTGATAAACTGCTTCATCAATAATAATATGTGACGGACAGAAAGTGTCCACTGGACACTGCAGTAGGAAGGAGAAAGCACAATAGCTGAGTAGTCAGACCTGATAGGAAGATTGGAAGCCAGATAGCCTCCAATAAACATTTTCAGACATAGCAATGAGTCCTTTTCAGTTAGATCTGAACACCAATCTAAATGAGGCCTGGTTTCACACACTGTAATTGTCCACCTTGTGTAAAGTAATTGCACACTGCAGTTACCCCACCTTTAATATATTGGGGCCTGAAGCCAATCCTACTGATGTGTCATTTCATTTGATGCAATAGATTCAAATCTCAGATTAAAACAAAACAAAACAAAACAAAACAAAACAGAAAAACAACAAAACAAAACAAAAATCAAAAGTGGAACTTTAATGAGTAACAAGAGGAGAAGGAGGTCCACGCTGGAGTTTATGTCAGTGGAATCAGAGACTAAAATGCTATCACTCAATATATCTGACAATGTTTTGGTGTAGGTATGCTATTGTATACCACTGGTTTCATTCCATCAGAGAGATAAAAAGTAAAATAAATTGAAGACTTGCCCAATCACAAAATGTAACTAAAATTCTGGCATCACAATATGCTTCTTTTTTGCCTTTTTATGTATATATTTGTGTATAGTTTGGAAAGTAACCACAGCATATTCTAGCAGGAGTCAGACAGGTCAATCTCTGTGAATTCAAGATAAAGCTGCATGCCTTAAAAAAAACGCCAGGTCTGGAGACCAGGCTTGAGATAAACAGCCATCTGAAAGATAATAGATTTGCCTGACATTGTTGTATCCAGTAAATCATAACAAAACTTCAGAATACTGGAGAAAGGCCAGGAATTGATGACTTACATTATTGTTTTATTATCACATTTTGGAAAAGTAAAACTAATAGCACTGTTTACTTTAACTAGTATTAACTAATTCTTAACTCATGGCTGCCCAAAGTTACCCTGCTTCAGAGCATAATCTCCTCACTTTCCAGCTATGCTAAGAAGACAACCTGCCAGCTATGCAAAAAAATAAAAAAAAAAAAAAGGGGGGAAGCTGGAGAAGAAGGGAAACAGCATCACATATGGAGGGCACCATGCATCTGCTTGGGCTGTATTTCAATCTCACTCTTCTTTGTCCTGTAACAGAGTGATTCCTGTAGAAGCTTTTTGCCTTGTTAGAAATTAATATAAATGATGCTGCAAGTAAAACAAAAAAGGCAAAGCTGTATTTCAAACCCTTTTCTGTAGTACAGAGTTCCCAAAGGCTTTTTCCAGACATACCTAGTGAACACATGCAGAATGGGCAGTGGTAAATGTGAAGTGGTGAGTGCACATGCAGGAGTGACGTACAATCTGTGACACAAGGTATTGGTTTCTGGGGCACAGCCATACAGAACCCACCTGTGGCTTCTAGATTGCTTGCTGAGTTTCTTTGAGGATATTAAGCAGCCTGGAGAATGGGCAGCTGAGAGCATTAGGTGCATACACAGATGACATGGGAAGCAGATTCTTGGGCAGCAGGTGACCACATGGAAGGCCTCTGACTGGTTTCTTCTGTTGTCAAACCACTCTCAATTCAGCCACCTTTGAGAAGTAACCCCATAAAAAAAGGGATCAAGGCAACTTACTGAGCAGTATGCATGTTCTGTTGCAGCCAGACACTTACTTAGAAGAATTCAGACTGTTAACACAACACTGGATGCTGATGAGGTGGGACCTCCTTGGGGGAAATTCTGCATCTCTGATCAAGTTACTCCTATGGTTAGATATACCTTCTCCACAGCAGCATCAGAGAAGAAAACTCTTCGCTTGCATCCGTTGCATAAGAGTGACTAATTCTTGAGTGCTGTTATTAGTCTGTATCTAAACTCCTAAGGAGCAGACTGTAAATAGCTGTAGTAGGTTTGTGTCTAAACTCCTAATGAGCAGACTGTATATATTTACTTAGAGTTTCTTGTTTTGCAGGAGTAGACAAAACTCTCAGCAAACCTCTGAGGTTCTAAACATACTTTTGTTCTAATACCTTGTTTTAAAATATTTTCATCAAAGAGATACTAGAAGGGTTTGAAGGAAGCTGCTGTGTAAGTTCACAGGACCAAATTTAGAGGAGAGTTGTGAGTTAAGTCTCTGAAGCTCAGATCTTACAAAGCTGTTAGCAGCTGGTCTCTCCATGGAGAATGAAATTGCCTCTACAAGACCTGTGTAAAGAGGCAGGACTGAACAGAGACCCAGAAAGGACAGGGTTCTGAGAAAAGCTAGTTCTGCCCATTTCATCAGCAAGCTCATACCAAACTGAGTCTTTTAGAAAGTTCCTATTTGACTCCAATTTTGCTGGAATTCTCCCTCTCATTTTGAGCCCGCTGTGCTTCTGTTCTTGACTTGAAGAAAGAGCACCAAAATGCCAGGAGAAAAAACTATTCACACAAAATTTCAAACCTAAGAGCAATGTTTTGGAAATATTATTTGGTAATAGTCTTGTGAGTTTCTTGGCTTGCACGATAAAGAACATCACATGAAATAAGCATGTTTGTGTCAGCTTCGTCCTTTAGAAATAAAACAGAAGGCAGTGTGTGTTGGACTCCATGATTTCAAGAGTCTTTTCAATCCTAAATGATTCTATTACTCTAAGTGTTTGTCCTGATAAAACTTTGATGTGATGTTACTTGTCTTTGCAAAGGGTGATGCCTCAGTTCTTGGTTTCTAACTACTTTAGAAACTTGGCCCTTTCAGAGGCCACTCTACCCTGGAGCACTTTACTAAGGGTAGACTTGACCTCAGAAGAGCAACAGAAATCTCTGACCACAACTATAGCAAACATTCAGCTATCTGCAACCTATTGACAGCCCCAGGCTTCACACTAAATGTACTTGCCTTGCTCACAACAATTACATCAAGCAAGTGTTGACATGAATACTGTCTGACTTGGGGGATCACAGGACCCAGAGCCTGAACACAGCACATCAGAGTCACTTCTGTAATCCTGTTGAACATCCCAATAAGAAAGGGGGACAAATTTTTTTAGCTGGCTCTGTTGCAATGGAACATGGTATAATGGTTTCAAACTTAAAGAGCATAGATTTAGATTAGATATAAGGAGGAAATTTTTTGCAGTGTAGATGGCGAAACACTCGAAAAGGTTGCCCAGAGAGGGGGTGAATGCCCCATCCGTGGAGTTACTCAGTACAACCATTGACTCAAAGGGAGCTAAAGTGATTTACACAACTGAGCAGTTGGCACATTATGCCAAATCAGCATTATACTCTTGATGCAAGAAGGCAAAAGGCCATGCCTGAGAAAGGCAGTCTCCTCTGAGCTGCTTGAAGGCTGTGTAGACTGTAATGTTCTAGACAGGGTCACTGTGATGAGCCTAACAGCCTTCAGTATGTCTGAATGCCTCAAGGCAAAAGTGGTGTACACCAACATCACAGTAGTCATGACAGACTTGACTACAGTATTACTGAAGCAATGTTGGGTTAGTGGTGATTCAAACTCACACTATTATTTGCATTACTAGTGGCAAACAAAACTGGTGATTTAATCATCTGTCTGTATAAAAATAGAGTCCTGTGTAAGCAGCAGTATTCCTTGAACAAGTTCTCATTGAAATGAACTATTTTCTGGTTCTTAAATGGGAAGTCAAGCCTTTATCCCAGAGGGTAATGGGGTAAGTGGTCTACTGAAATCCTGCTTTATGACTTTGGATAAATAAGCAAGCTAGGCTGCACAGGCACTTAGTCAAACAAGTCAATCTTTCAGGGATTTCACCTAGCAGATTGGCAGATTTTCACTCTTCACCCCAGAACATTCTCCATGTGCTTTTGTCAGGAGTCAAATGTGCATGACTTTTAAAAGACTCAATTATTTCAACTTCCAAATGAGGTGTTACTCACAATAGGTGGTTATTTACAAGATCATTGCATCATTGCATAGAGTGCTCTCTGCAGCTCTATATCCATGAACGGAAAGAAAATTTTGCTGAGATCTCCACCTTCCTTGACTTGGTAGTGAAGGACAGAGGGCAAGTGGCTCTCAGGTTATTTCTAGTGTTTCTAGTCCTGTTTCTAGAGATGTGCTGGTGTCAGGGGTGGCCTATGATGGGAGGTCAGACATTGTACTGACCCTTCCTTTGCACCCCAGACTCCTCCAACCTCTCTGGATACCATCAGGATTCCATGCTAAGATAAGAAACATTAGGGGTGCCTAGGGTAAATCTTCTCTTGGGCACCCACACTTAGGGATTTTTAAGGTAAAATACAGAAGATTTTTCTAAAATTCTAGATATATTACCTGTTCCTTACAGTGTATATGTGCGTGCACACATGTACACTTGTGTGTGCTTTTGTGTATATGGACCTGCACAAATGTCGTGCTTTTTTTACAGGCTGTCATTGATGGCATTCATGTGCTGCAACTGCTGACATCATCTGAGCAGATGAAGCAACCTGGCCTTCTGCAGATTTCTGCCCCAGTACAAATAAGAATGGCTATTTTGTTTTGACTTGTTACTTGCAGATCAAAGTAAAACTGCAAAAGGAGGACATTCCAGACAAAGATTCAATGTTTGGCATCCAGGCATTTCAGATGTCATTTTATGAATGGAGACTAAAATGTGTAACCAGATGCAATTCAAAGTTTTACAAATAAAACTTCCTGACTTATCAAAAGGAGTCCTTCACAACACACTGATTAGGCATAAGTGTTTATTATTGAAAGGTTCACAGCAGTAATGGTACAGCAAAAGATTACAGTGGGAGGCAGTGACATAGCATAGGCCCCAAAAGATCTTCCAAATATTTCACTGAAAATGTAACAGTGTGGCAAACACCACATACAAAAAACTGAACATTACTGAGTCTCCCTGTTGTCTTTTTCAACTGTGAATTTTCTTCTGTGTGCTTGGCTGATCACAAGACAAACTCTTTCACCTTCATTTTTAAAATCTGTACTTCATGCAGATAATTTAAAATGAAAGATTTCCTGTGAAGTTCTGACACTGATTCAGATTTAATCTCCATTACTGTGAAGGAAAAATATGAAATAAAGACAGACAATTATTCCATTTAGAAAACCAGATTTCTTTAACCTGGTGATGCAGTGAGTGTTTGCTGGCAAAAAATAACAGGCATAGAAGTATAGTAAGAAGAGCACTCTGTAGCTTCAGCTTTTCCATGTTTGATATGCTTTGTGATATGGGAGAATTGGTTGGGATTTACAACATCAATGTGATACAGGTTAAAGCATGGTTAAGTGGTCTTAGTCATGGCCATTCAGAAATGAGACACAGGTATAGTCTGAAGTCTCCTGTAGGTCAAGCACTCCTAATTGGGACACAATTTGAACCACACCCTATGGCAAGGCCTATGATTGCCCTAGGAGAAGACCTGTGCACATTGGAAAAGTGACACATCAGTCAAAACCTCCCTTGTAGAATTGGGAGAAGAGTTTTAGTCCGTGGGATTTGCTTTCAAACAAGGGACTTGCTGAAAGAAACAGATCAGTCTCTGGTGAGATTAAAAGATTCACCTCTTTAAAGACGGGGCAGAATTTGGTGACCTTAATCAAAACTGAAAAGGCAATTGAAAATAAGATGAGACATTGACTATTTCCATGCAAATACTGTCATTAAATGCACTAGAAGACTAACATAAAGCAACAGCAGGAGAGAAATTGGCCCTTTACAGATGAAGCTTAGAAAAGGATGAGAAGTCAGCATGGTTCATGCAAAGGATACCAGGTATGTCCCAGTACTAGGTTTCACTGCCAGGTGGATGGTTGTATGAGGAGGCATGATGAGATAGGCTGAGCAGGAAGGCAAGGATGTCTTGTCAGCCTCAAAAATCAGATCATGGGAATGACCATACTTGATAAGGTCAGAGGTCTATTTTCTCAGCCTCTAGTATTCTATACCTTAGAGATTTACAGATGCAAAGATACCATTTTTGTGCTCAAGCTCCAAGTATGAATATATTGCTATAAGAGGAAATCTTTCAAAAATGTCTGACAAAGTTAGGAGGAATTTGGCCAGTCCTGTGTTCCTAAACTGACTGCTTAGTTGGTAACCCTAGCTACCTCCTCAGCTCCAAATGGAAGCTAGAAGGTCTGCACAAACTCTGTACCATTTCTTTTCTAGGGATTGTAAGGATCTATTGAGTGGGGCGAGTTAACAATTGACTCAGCTGCACACACTGGTTGATATGTCATTGTAACACAGTTTTTGGTATGAAAGTGATTACTGGGGGCAGAGCACTCCCATGCTGGGCATTCCTATACCATGGTACCTGGGCAATGCTGGACTTGAGAATCAGTTAGTCACTGAATCTGTCCTGAATTACAATTATATTCAGTGACTAATTGTGTGTGCTTTGGTCATCCTTCCTCTCCATTAATGTGTTCCTGCTAATTAAGGACCCTGAGAAGATCTCTTTCAGCCTATTATAGGGATGCAGGTGGGAAGGAAGGTGCCTGTGCAGAAGTGAACAGAGGGGGAGTTAAGGGAGTTTGTAGCACAGCTAATTTTTACCGTTTGTTTAATCTGTTACTAAGGGTCATTTGTCAAACTATGGCTGCTGTTCCTGCCCCTCCTCCTCTTGCACAGTAATGAACAGCCTGGGAAAAATTATACCCTTTTCAAAGGATCAACAATGAGGAAGAGTTGATGATAATGGCCCTGAGAAGTGAGGGAATTGTGCACGGATCACTTCCCAGGAAATAAAGGCTGTCTGCACACTCTGCACCCAGGAAATGAGGTTAATCAACACCTGCTCACAAGGACAGCAAAAAGATCTTCCTCATGATGATAGGGAGACCTGGATCTTTACTACTTGTTTCCTGAGGCAAGTGGCTGTGCACCAATACCAAAGCAATGTGTTGGGTAACTCTTCCACGAGATTTTGTCTGAAGGTGGTAGGAGAGTTGCTCCTTCAATGAATGAAGACTCAAGTCTTGTACTGTTTGATACAAAACTGGCTTGTCACTCAGACGAGGGACAGGAAAAAGACAAACAAAGTGACAACATCATGTGTCAGTTGCAGAGAACATTCTCATGGTAGAATCCTCTAGTGCTGGGGAACCTGATTTGTGGGTCCTCTTGAAGTAAGTGATGGTCTGTGAGGTATTTGAGACTTAGCATTCTATCTAGCAGTTTTGAAAAAGTTGGAAAATAGCTTTGTGTTTTCAGTTTGATCTTCACATTTCAGATCTAATTATTTTTTTCAGTACAAACAGGCAGGTCTGTAATTGTGGAAAGAATGGAATGGCATTGCCTGCAGCTGAATAACAGATGTGTTACATTAAAAATCAAAACTCCACACTCCATTTTTTAGAAGGTCTTTCATTTTTACTTGGTGCAATTTTGGATGGCACAGTAGAAATTGTTGATGTTTTCTTTATATGTATTAAAAGAATGTCTGTGATTAAAGAGATATTACAGTGACAGAATAAAAGTCAAGTCAGGAAATAGAACAAGCACTTCAGCAACATTATGGAATCTGTTAAAGGGAAGCACTCTTCAAAGATGGAAAGCTATATCCATGTGCCAGTCAAATGATCAGAGGTCCTAAAGACCCTGATCCTTGTATGGTTTGCAGACAGGTGTTCGGTTTAATAATCAACAGTAGTTTAAAGATTAGTTATTTAGGTGTTGGAATAATCATGTCTTTCTCAGTGCGTTTGACTTCATGAGGAATGCAAAGTATGCTTGGGAGATCTTGCCTTTTTTTTATATGAAAAGTGGGGCATTTTTCTTTAAATATCTTCTAAATATACAAAATGTGAGAATATTAACTGATAAAAATGAATGGATCCATTCTGTTGCTGGTAGTTGGATGTTACTCCAGCATTCCAAGGGGGACCCGGATGAGGGTTCACTTTGTAGTATAGGCTAAATCCTCACCTTCCTGTATTTCAAAGAAAAAAACATGACTGAGTCATGCTATGCCACCTCCTTGCTTTGCTTTCTACTACTGGACTTGCGGTCTTTGTTGATGTAAAATAGGTTGCAAGGAGAAAAGAGAAAGAGTTTATTCACCCAGATATTAACCTGACATTGAAGTGATCCCAGACATTTCTGCTTAGCCACAGCAACAAGCTGAATCTCCTTATTTCCTTTCAGGAACTGGTTAAACTCCTTAAAAAGACTTAAGTATTGTGCTTGCACTTCTTCTCTTGGAAAGGTCCTTCCTCATTGTTTGGATCATTGGCAACTTGCTTCTACTCTTGATAATTTTATTCATGGCCAGTTAGCATTTGTTTGTTCTTGTGCCAAGGTTACTTTTTAGCTTAAATAGCTTTTTTCACCTCCCTCAGGTTTACTGCTCCTTGATGTATTTGCACTCAGCAGTCACATCCCCTCTCAGCCATTGTTTTGCCAAGCAAAAACAGCTGATTTCTTCAGTTCTCTTGTAAAATTATTTTTTTTTGCAAGGAAACCAAGCTACAGAATAATAGCCATAGATAATTGCAGTCAGAGCTAACCATGGAATCTTCCTTGCTAAAAAAGTAGGTATAACACCATTTGGCTCATAGCCAAGTCCATCATTTTGAAACATGGACCCTTAAGTCCTTATCTCTGGTGAAGCATGCAAGTAAATGCCCTCTTATACCAACATGATGTGAACTTTAATTGTCCATTGACTTCAATGTCTAAATAAATTTCTGTTTAACTGATGTTTTGAAATTCCAAGCATCAGCACCAACACTGGAAAATGTTTCTCAAATGACTGTTGGTGTCTTTGGTCATATTTCATTATGTCCACATTGTCCTTTCAGAAGCACCCACATCTCACTAGAGTTACAGGTCCTGACACCTATCTGGGGTGAGTAAATGTTATTTCTCTTTCCATCTATGCTATCCACAATCCAAGAGGACATATCAATTCTCCAATATCAGAGAAAGTTGGAAGCAGGCATCAGAAATGACCAGCCAAGGACTCAGACCCCTGACTACTCCAGTGATCTTATGCTAACCCATTTGAAATTAGAAAAGGAAGAAGACCAGAAAAGGGATAAAAATGTTTTCATAGGTGGCCACTAATTAAGAGTTGTGGAGACAGGTTACATTTAAGATTGCTGTTCCCCTTCTATTATCTGGGCTTGTTTTATCCAGATAAAAACAATGAATACGTTGAATATGTTTTGTAGGGTACAGGTTAGTTTTTCTTTGATTTTGTAAGGCTCTACACAAAAGAAACAGGAAATGTCCATATTTTTTGTCCCATTAATCACTTTGATTTTCATCACTTTCAGTATCTGGCATTTTACTGGTGGTTCTTCAGGAAAGAAATGATTTTTCTTTAATTTTGTCTGCAATAGCCTACTGCAGTCCTTCTTTCAGATTTACAAGTCTTCCCCTCTATAAATAATGATAGGGGTGCTACATCTTAGCTCTACTCTTGCCTTCTTA
Source organism: Dendrocincla tyrannina (assembly GCA_035047865.1). Classification (NCBI taxonomy): domain Eukaryota; kingdom Metazoa; phylum Chordata; class Aves; order Passeriformes; family Dendrocolaptidae; genus Dendrocincla; species Dendrocincla tyrannina. The sequence goes on from JAWWMP010000116.1 coordinate 41,388,266, forward strand.
ATGTCCTTCCTGTCACTGTCTTTCCCTAATTCTTTCTTCTTTTTCACTTATTTTTAGTGAGTAAAATCAGAATGTATATACCCTTTTCTTGATGGAATACTCTGGCTTCAGCTTCTTCAGTCTGGTTTTTTATTTTGCATGAAGCTATAATGATAATGGAAAGTCTTGGAAATTACAGCTATTTATTCACTGCTTTACCTTTACTTGTGAATGCCCTGCATTCTACCAGCCCTCACTTCTCCAGTTACAAAGGAAAAAAATATAAAAATTCCTTAATTTATTGCATAGTTTTTAGGTTGTCTTTAAAATGGCTTCTCAAATTTCAGACAATGCCACAAAAATGAGGTGCATTTCGACAGAGGATTTCAAGCAATGGCAAGTCCTCTGAAACTGGATTAACAAGTAACTGACCTCAATTGATTCAACTGTACAATTTTGCAAAGGTCTAACTTTTTATTTACTTCATATTCTGTGTTTTGAGATCTAAAAATCTCTTCATGGCATAGATTTCCATCTATACAAGGCTTTTTCTTCAAGAAATCTCAATCTTTTCACTGGTCCCCATTTCCCTCCAAACAATCCTACCTCACAAAGAAATATATGTCACCTTCATACATGAGTGTTGTTTCCAGCCTTTTGTTGCCTTGACTTAAATTTTGACTTGTAAAAGAACTTAATTATAGAAAAAGACAACATAGGAACACTTTTACTGATCTCATTGGTTATAGTTTACTAAGAACAGAGGGCCAAGCTTTCAGCTGAGGTTACTTGCTCCATTTCTGCTGACTTCCAAGAGACTCCAAAATCTGATGGGACTCAGAAGGTGAAGTACTGCCTGGAGATGATGGTATGAACGGATCCTCAGCTCCTATGAGAGTGGACAGAGGTGAGTATTCTGGCTCCATATGGCCTTCTTAACACCCCTGGCATGGCAGAACAATGATGATGCCTAACCACCTTATTACCTTCTGAATATGTTGCTCTGCCCTGGATCTACCTACACGTCCATTTTTCCCTATCCTTATGCCCATATCCTCACCAGAAGGCCAGCACGCCACAGAGTCACTGACACACTGATGGCCAGCTTTGCCCATGCTTGAGCAGACAACACCAGGGTGTGAACTCTGCTGCTTCCTTCTTCCACTCCTTATTTATAGCAAACCCTCCCAATATCAAATATTTTCACAACAATGTGAGAGCTGATCAAAGCTGCAATTCTGAAGAACTCAGAATTGAAGGTAGAACCTGAAATAAATTTGAGAAAGCTGTGGAACAAGCTTGAGAACTCAATTGCTTTGAAGAAACTTCATAGCAAGGTGATGTCAGTCCCCTGTCACAGGACCAGCAGTAAAATTAGTCCTCAGTGGGTCATAAATCAGAAATCTTGTCGGTGGTATCTTGTAATTTGTGCTCATTGGTTGGTTCTCTTGAAGCTAACAGGTATTTCTGTAAACTGCACTGGTTTGTAGATAGCACACATCTACTCAAATCCTAGCCAAAGCCTAAGAAAAGCCTCCTATTCTGGGAGATACAACCTTTCCCTCCAGAGATTTGGCATCAGACAAATGGGGCAAGGTCCTCTGAGTCTTGTGAGAAAAAAGGAATCTGAACTTGTATCTTCCTCTGGTTTGACTATGTCCATGGAGCACAACAGTAGAAAGAATTACTATAATGAAACAAAATGAGACAGGTCCTATTCCAAAACTATAGGCTAGAGCTTCCTGGGACCTGCACTCCACCACTGCAGGGACACTTCAAAACACTTGGTGTCTGACTAGTCTACCTGTTCCTCTATCTGGGCATCCTCTTGAAAAAATATTTATTAAGGTTCCTCCCCAGAGTTATATCTCTTAAATCACCTCTGACAAGAACAGTCACAAAAGCAGAAAAAGATCTCTTTATCCAGGTCTGGATTCTGTTTCTACATTAATACAAAAATGCCAGTGAGGCATATCAGGGCCCTTTTTTGGCCTGTGTTGTGAAAGAATAAAGTTCAAGATGTTATTCCCTAGCTTTTTTTGTAATGGGGATATTGGTCTCGCTTTTTGTGCATGTGCATACTCTGGAGTCATACTACAGAGGTCTTTCCTGAAGCCTTAGAGCATCCTGCAGTACAAGGGGGATGGGTAGAGGGGCATTAAGGAGAGTAAATAAAAATAGAATATTAGTAATAAAATTTTATAGAGGCAGGTGCAAATCTGCTCATTATGGTTATGCTCTCAGGCAATATGCCAGTGGCCAAGGTACAATTCTTATAGGTAATTCTCCTCAAAATATGGCCATTAGCGTATGAAACAGTCATTGCTTCTCCCACAGGCCAAGTTCAATAATACATATTTAATATGATGACAGGTCCAGGGAGATGGAGAGCCAAAGAGAAAAGAGAGACCCAGAGAATCACACTAGCTGGGGAGTCACTCAGATTTTATTTCAGACATTAGAACACTTGGAGTGACTGGCATGTGATGAAAGACAAATTTTAACCCTGCCTTGCATACTGGATTATTGCAGCATTGATGGGAAAAATGTCCCATTCTCCTAGTGTTAGACATTAGGGACAAAGAAATCTTTCTACTTGCTGCTTGACAGGACTAAATGATATCTTACCCTTAAAGCACGCATGGAGCTGAATAATTATTACAGTTCTGCTTTAACTTTTTCCTAAACAGCATGTACATGTGTGCAAACAGCTCTGCCCTCTCCTCCTCTCACAGCTACAACCCAGTCACCCACGATCACATCCTCATTTATATCCTGACTCCAGTCGCTTGTGTTCAACTACAGAGAGAAAAGAGCTGGGGCCGATCAGTCGCCTTTTAACCACTTCTTAATGTGATGGTTAATTGGTAGAGACTCTTCTGTGTCTTTTTGTGTCAGGTAACCAAGAGACCTTGTGAGAGTCTACAGCTGTTCTATATCAGTACCAGGAGGGTGTTTTCAGAGTGGAAAAGATGAAGTTCTCTGTAGGCTTCTCAAGATGAAAATCAAGCTGTTGCTAGATCCAACCTAAATGGAAATAGGAAAAAAAAATCTAATTCTTTCATATATATTTATACCTATATCTATACCTGAACTTTTAAAATGCCACCATAGTAGACAGATAGGTTCAGTACATATTTTGGAAGTTTATGAACCCAGTTTGATCTGGGGTGAAAGTCTACACTATACAAAACTCCATCCTTATGGTAAAATTTCGCCCTGTTTTCTGTGAGAAACCAAAATTTAACTTTAGGAGGAGCAATAATCTTCTAGAGTTTTTAGAAGCCTTTATGAAAGGCTTTTAAGTACTCATGCATTTAAAAACTTTTTCAAAGTTTGATGTGCTTTCACTTTAGAGGAAATTATATGTGAAGGAATTTGGACCTCACTTACTTGACAGAATGTGAGTGAAAAGACTGTATTTCCAACATGAAAGTTAAAGCCACAATAATGGGATTTGGTATGAGACAGGAGGATGTCCACAACCAATCCAAAACACACACAGTAGGTCTGAGAGTGCTCTGTCTGAAAGTTGTGTGTTTTCAGTCCAGAAATATTGCCACCTCCAGTTGTTCTGGAGTTTTATACAAATTCTAGACTGGGGAATCTAAACATCAAAGTTCACTCAAAAACTTTGATCTAGTCCTCTCTGACAATATCTTTGCCTTTTATGGGGCAATGGAAAGAATGAAAGGAGGGTTAGTATTCAAGAAATTCATTATAGGAAAGAAAACAGGTTTTCTCAAATGTCACTCCAGTCTAACAGGGATATGGAGAAAATTTGCTTAGAAATATGTCTGCTGATATTTTATCAATCAGAACTCTTTTCACCGTGTCCTACTTTTTGGAGACTTGGGAGTGTTCACTTGTGCAGAAGAGGAGACATTCACAGCTGTACACAGTTTTCCATCAGATTTTAATGTTTCATCTGCCACTCTGAAGCTTACTTTTGAAAGTATTCTTTCTTTGCTCTCTGACCCACAGAGAGACCTGACTTGTGAGCCCTTGCTCCCTATGGTGCATTTCCCAGCAGCAGAAACAGTCACAGGTCTTACAGGGCCAGCATTGCTCTGTTCAAATAAAACAAAAATTCACCAGTGAGATACATAGGAAGCAGGTCAAGCTTTTAATCTTGCCAGAGAGCAGGGGGCCGAGCAGAGCATCTATAAGTCATTAAATCTTCAATTTTCTGCCTCTCCTTGAGGCTTCCCCTCATTCCCCTTGGGACTGCCAGGGAAATCAGACTCACTTCAAATGCTTCATACACTCAGAGTAAAAAAACTGCTGCAGAAAAGGCAACAAAGCCCTGGAATAAATCCTCCTCTCAGATAGTCAGGCAAAACTCCCTGGGAGCTGTAAGTCCCACTGCAAGCTGGCTTCTTGGCACTGTGCAGAAGAGCAAGGCAAAGTCATCAGCCACGCCAGTGTTGCAGTTGTGGTGCCCCAGGGTGCCTACACCTCCTGTCACAGGCATCGCTTTTCCCTGGGATGTCTGCCCATCACCTACGTGGTGGTGGTAGCTCACAAAGACACTTTCTAGCAAACTTTAAGCCCCCTGAACACTGCAGGCCAGCCACACCAGAAGGCAGCTCCTCACCACTTAGCTCTCCATACATTTATGCTTGTTTACAGCCTGCACAAAACTTCTCCCACCCACTGCATTAGCTAGTTGGGCATAACAACAAGAAGGCAGTCACAGATGAAGAGTAACCCACCTTCAATATGGTCTTTGAGACTCCTGCTCTGCCTTGACCTGTCAGATCAAGCATCTTTTCACCATTGGCCAGCCTCCATTGCTGCTCATCAGTGCTCCTGTGGGGTCAAGTTCGGGTAGGAGGAGGAGGAACTAAGACACCAGAGAAGGGAGAAATGGTAAGAGTGAAAGAAGCCCAAGTGATAAAGTAGGCTGGAAAACCTTCTGCTGCCAGTGTAGAGCTGCTGAGGGTGAACCTGCTGAAACAAAGCATTGCCTCTCTTTTCCTGCCCTAACTGGGAAAGTAATGCAGCTGGTAGCTCTTAATCAGAGAAGGTCCAGACTAAGTCTCCTGTCAAGATACTGTATGATAGTTGGTCAGACACACACAAGTGTCTTACCGTGGGTAGACAAGTTTAAAAGCCATAAGCTGTCACTGTTATATCACAGAATATTCTGAGTTGAAAGGGACCCACAAGGATCATCAAGCAAGCTGTATAAAGCTCTGCTGTTTCGTAACAGTGCCACACAATCTGAAGTGTTAGTGTCCTTTCTCAGTGTCTACTTGGGCCACCTTTGCTGCTTTTCTACCTTCCATGTTGTGTTTTGTTATCTGAGACTCCTTGTAAATATGACTGCCCTGATAACAGAGGACCTGTTCTTCCAGGCAGGGGTCAGACACCGTCTTATCTCTCTTTTCACACTCCACATGAGAAAAGCTGATGTTTCCTCAGAACTTGTGCTATGCCAACCAGTCATTCTCAACTGAGTTCCAGGCTAGAATACTTCCATCAATTTTTATTTTATCCCTTGCAGTTAATGTGGGAGCAATACATCAGTGGTCTGCCATTGAGACCAAATACATTGGGGTTTGGAGCCTTTATGTAGTGAGGGGAGACTGTTCTGCAACTGTGTGACAGATTTGGCTGAGAGAAATCCGTTTTTGGCCATTTATCTCAGTACTTCATTTCAAGACACCAGGGATTCACGTCATGAGATCTGTACATTCCCAGGGATCTTCTCTTCCTTTTGCTGCTTGTTGACAGAGACATCTTTGCTTTTGAGTTTATTGTCAGCTTGGCTTATGATCCTCTTTTTATTTCTCAACCTTCTCTAAGGTGACTTCAGTTATACCTTGAGCTGCAGAAGCAAACTCAGGTTGACCGGTTCACTTCCCTGTCAGGGTTTCTCCATTTGCATTGTACTCAGCATTTCTGTCTGTTCCTTCACCCTTCACTCTAGCTGTGCAGAGCCAGCATGACAGTCACTGAATGCTCTCCACTGCAATGCTCCATTTGCCACTATCCCTGATGTTAACTTCCCTGCCATCTCCTTTTGCGTCTCCACTCTCAGATTTTATTCCACTCTCCTCTCTTTTCATCACCCTGGCTTGCTACTGGAAACTATTGGGTATTTTCTTCCTTTCCAACAGTTTATTTGTTTTTCTTCCTGTGTTTACTGTGATGTCCCTTGCCCAGACAGCTATTAATTCTTTCTTTGGTCTTTGCCATTTTCTCCTGTCTTCACTAGAAGTACTTCACACAAATTGTCTCTACCAGCACCATCTTTTCCTTCTCCTCAGACATATCACTCCTCATGTGAGTCTCCCAGCTCTCAGTGGCACCATGGAGTAGGGTCAAGTCTCTCTTGTCTTTCTCCTTGAAGTTCCACATATTTTCCCTTCACACTACTGCCTTGTTTTTGCTTCATCTCATTCCTTGTACCATTTGAATACCACAGGGCTGATTTCTCATGGCTGTCCTCAAGCAAAATACACTCCTCCACACCTCATATACTTAAAGAACTTTCAAGATTCATGTATTCAAATTTCTTTTTGGTCTTAAAGCTTGGAAGGTTACCTTCAAAGAGAAGTCTAATATCCCTACTAGTTAATAGTGCTCAGAAAAGAGACTTTTAGGGAAGATAAACTACAGAATATGGTATGACTTACACTGTAAATGCCAAACATTCAAAACCACAACATTGACATATTGAAGGTCTACACCATTTAGGTTTTGTCTCAGACACTAGGTGAACACATGGTTCAACCTCTCCTGCATTCCCATTTTGTGCTGCAAATAATTAATAAGAGAAAGATTTCTGTGACTGCCATCCCTTCACTCCAGATGCCAGTACAGTCATGTCCATGGCCTTCCCAGGGAAAGGGGCCCCCTTCTGCTAGAGCTAATAATTGGTGTTTCTTACTGGCAAATACCATTCAGCTAAACCAGAAACCTGAGGAAAAGCAATTTTATATTCAATTCCTAGATAAAGAAAGAAAATTCCTTCCTGTTACTGGTTCCATAAAGCAGAATGAGCTAACCTGCAGAGACTGATAAAGTCAGCCCTCAGTTTCAGATCTGGCTGTGGGCTATGTTAGCACGGAAGACAGGCAGTTCAGAGAGGTTTAATGTAAGAGACATAGAAAAAAAAAATTTCATTCTCCCACTCCCCTGAGGGGAACCATCTATGTTTTCCAGGACTGAAACTGCAGTGATACCCTTGATAACCACCCTGCCTTTATTATAATTCATAACATGCCAGTTAAGTCACTTGGGAGCAAAAGCATCTAAGATTTCAGATTCTTCTGGCCAGCCCTAAGGTCTTTTCTTGGCACTTACAAGTGTTTCTAGACCTGTAAGTGTTTGCTCAGGGAAGGAGGTAGTGACACTGGCTGATTCCTCTGCTGGCACCACACAGTGCTCCTCCATGGACAGGCATGCAGGCCTGGGTGGCTCCTGGCTCTTTGTCTGCCCAGGTATGCTGATACGCACAGGTTGAAGGTTTGGGTGTATGTGCTGTCTGACAATTTAAATAAATACAATATTTACTCATATACATACAAGGGCATGGACATAAATGTTACTCTCTGAGCATCCTCCTTGGTCCCTGTGAGTCTCACATCATAAATGTTTTTTGAAACCTTGTGCTCTGCTTCCTTGCTGTCCCTGACACTTTGGTCACTGTTTGTGTTACTTTGCTTTGAGTTTAATAATTGACAAATCCTGGAGTGACAGCTGGACCAACTTGCTGTGTACCCAAGCAGTGAGTGGGATGCTGCTGAGCAGCAGGACATTTCTGTCAGGGTAATGGCTTGCTTGAAAGGCAGTAACAAGTGGTACAAGAGTAGGAAATGTATTTTCCAGGTATCCAGATTTAACCATTTTCCCTCCTTTCTCTTTCAGCTTTTCTTTCCATTTAACTCATAGACAGAGCCCTCTACACCAATATACACATAAATACAGCAAGTGTGTTTGTTTACCAGCCTTTGCACAGGAAAACCTGGCCATCTTTTTTTTGCTATTTTTTTCTTCTTAGTTACATAGAAGAAGGAAAAATGTTCCCATGTTTAGGTTTTGCAGGAAATGGGAAGTGGGTGACAGTGACTGGGGCTGTGACCTGGCAGACCTTGCTGCCTAATGTAACACGATCTCATGGTGCTTGGGAGAAAAAAGGGAAGAGAAGTCTAGCCCTGGGACTGCAAATCACAGGCTGTGATGACAAGAGGGGGCCTAATAAAACTCAGCACCCTTCACTTTTAAATGAAATGAGTGGGGAGGGGGAGTGGGGAAAGGATAATTTATTGCCTAGAGATATCCCGGGGTATTGCTTTCCTAGAAATGGTTTTCACTGGCCTGTAGCATTTCAGTGACGGAAAATGTGAATACAGCTTCGAGCAGTTAAGGTCTTTCTTTGACTTAATTATAACTGTTATAACAGCAAGATTTAAGCAGTAGAGTATGGAGACAAGAAGACCTTTCTCACGATCTTGTCTTTGTCACATATTGCTTCAAGTGCCACCTTCCTGAAGGACATCACTACTGCCAGAAAGAAAAGGTTGGGATGTCCAGGTGGCTGGGATGGCATGAATGACACAGGTTTGTGATGCTGAGAAAACATGCCATCACTCTGCCTCTCTTCTGACCACTGATATCTGATTTTGTGTTCAGAACAACACAGGAGTAAGTGAATTTTGTTATGCAATCCTGCTATTCATTGACAGATTGGTCTGGTTTTGTAGTGACAATGATCAAAATAAATTTGCTTTAATATATGCTCCTGCAAGGATAGAGACTCACTAAATGGGAATGGGCACACAGTCCAACAGCAGCTTGGCATTCCAGGACATGCCAGGGCTCCTGCATCCCTCTTGGAGGAGTGGTTCGATCACTTCTGTTTTAATTTTTTTGGGGTTTCAGGGGTTTGTATTGTAATTTTTAAACAAAAACAAGTCCATAGGAATAGACAATCTTTGAGAGCTTGAGAAATTCTGATGGTATAGGCACTTGCAGTACCAAGATACTGACATTTCTTTCTAACTGCAAAAACAGGCTCCAAGCTACAAAACCATGAGTTGCCACACAAGACTCCACAACTTTCTTTCTATTTGAGCTGGAAATGCACGTCTTATCCAAAAGATTCGGAAAAATCCTCTACTTCTGAACTTGTGAAGGAGAAATAAGAGGTTTGGTTTTTTTTTATATTAGTAGATGGCTAAGCTTAATTTTTATTGAATCTTTAGGCAAATATTCTAGTTTGTTTAATCAATCTGATTATTATTATTATTATTATTATTATTATTAAATCTCTGGTAGAGTGAACACCAAAGAATAAATGAAAGATAATGAAATAAACAGAGCCAAGTGTGGCTGTGCCCTAGAGCTGTCCCGTCTCAATATAAGAGCATGTGTTTCATCATTCCAAAGCAGAGGTTTCAGGACTCAGCTGGCACCAATAAAGAGGCATCACACTGGGAGAGAGAGCTGTCACTCCACTGGGCTGCTGTCTGTTCCCTGCCGCTTGCGCAGGGGTGAGAGAGTAGAGATGCACCTCTGCAGAGTGCTTACGTCCTGGACATATCCAGTATAAACTCACCACATTCCATTTTGCAGAGCTCTTTGCATGTCGCAGGCATAAAAGCTGGTCGCTTTCAGGCCTGTGCTTGGTACAGCAGGCAGAGCAGCTGTTAAAAGCACAATTGGTTTCTGAAGCACCTGTTAAAATCTGCCCTCAGCAGGCTGCTACCACTGCTGCTTCCTCTCCCACAGGGTTGCAGCTCTCCTCCTCCTCTTTGCTCCCTTTGGCAATGTCCCATGAGCCCCCATGGTGGAAAATATTTATGTATATATACATCTATCACTTATAGAGAAGTGGGAAAGTTGCTCATTCCCTCCCCCGCCCTGTTGTGACAAATTGCACTTGGTGAGGTTGCTTCTGTTTTCTATGCTGGGAAAGCCCAGGGAGTGGAAAAACCAAGGTGTCCACCTTGCCACTCTGGCCCCTGCATGGTTCACAAGACAAGCTGTCATTGTTTGCATGGCTGTTTACAGCACTTTTGCACTGTGTTTTGGCACAGGCAGATCCATGTATTCCATGTAGTTTTCTGGCATAGTTTAGCCAAATCAAAGAGCTGTGGATTTTTCCTTCAACGCCAGACTGAGGACAAAGGGTTGAAGACTTTCACACTCTAAAAAAGTTCATCTCAAGTCAAGCCAAAGCTTTCAAAATTGCATCTTCGTGGATTTTCGTCTATACACCAAATATGGATCTTGTGACTTTTTGTGCTTCTGCAGTCTGAAAATAATAGTCATATCCTTTCAGCTCTAAACACACTTATTCTTAATAAATCTTTTTCTCCCCACAAAATTCCTGAGAAACAGCAGCAGAGTGAGTTACGTGCATCATACAAATGGAAGACCAGATGCAGTTGGTCCTAGATAGCCTGGATCTAGTACTACGTGTATCATATTAACTTTCCCAGGCTTCATTTAACTTAGTAATATGCAAAGAAAATCCTACTCTGCTTCTCCCCAGATGAAAAGAACATTAATTTTAGCCAAAACCCACCCTTCACATCTGGTATCCTCCTGATACTGACAAAAACAAGAGAGAGACAACTCTGTTCTCTGTCGTCTTCATGGGCAGGGGCTATTCAGGGTTAGTGGATTCGTACAGATGTCTAAATACACAGAGAGAAGGAAAAAAACAAGGCTAAAAAATAAATTTTCAGATTACCAAAAAGTAAAAGACAATAGTGGACTGACACAGAAAATACTTGCTCATGGAGTGTGATTTTAACAGATGGTGGGATCCATCCTGGAAGAGTTCTCGTGAAAGACGAGAGTTTTCTCCAATGGATACAGCCCTTGTTGCAACAGATATGTTAAGAGAAAGTATATCAGCATAGCAAGTAGTGTAAGTGAATAAAGAGAGATTCATATTCTCAGAGCAATTCATATTCTCATAGGATGACACCTGGGTGTGGTTGATCTAACGTTACTGAATTAGTTAAACATCCCTAAATCTGTGATATTGCACCAGAAGTTACATGAGTCAAAGACCTCTTATACAAGATCACCTTCTGATCCTGTACATCCTGTTTCAAGTCAGGACTTTAAAAGCACCAGGAGAACAGCCACTCACATAAGCTTTTTGCTTTCCATTGCTGGCTGTAATCCAAAAGGGTAGCAGCAGCTGTATGCTTGAACACTAAAAGTATATTGGACCAAAGCAGAAGTCCCTGTCAGGTTGGGTTGGGGCTGATCATGAATTGCTGCTGATCATGGATTGGTGCTGACCAGCTCTGTTGGTGCCATTTGTGAGCAGAGCAGTACTTCTGTAACAAAAGCTTCTATTGCATCCTATATTAGTATGAAACTTCTTTGAAAACTAAGGAGATTCTTCCTGTTAGGATTGTTATTTCAATTTTAGTGTTGAAATTAAAATTTAGTTGCAAAAGTGCTCCTTGGAAATAGTGTTATTTTTTTTTAAGCCCTTAATCCTGTTCCTCGCATAGGTAAATGTATCCCCTTTTCCTCCTAGATATTGGTGCATTACAGTGGAAATACCAGAGCTGTTCAAAAATGCAGCATACCTGCAGATCTGTTCAAGAGGTGATTTCCAAATGCTACCAGGGTGGAGTTAACATCTGGTTAAACATTAACACAGGGCTTGGTTCCATCATTTTACAATGTGTAACCTGTTGCGGGTAAATGATAAACTGTTCTGGGTGCAGCCCGGATTGCCAAGTGCTCACATTTCGTGTTGTTACTCCTCAGAGGAAAAGCAAATAACTGTCATTTGAATGCAGGTAAGCAGAAAATATGCTGCATATTGATTTCTTACTCTTCTAGAACAGGAAAGAAGATAGTGTCACTGGAAACGGTATAGCACAGTTTACTATTTTCTATATATTTTTAAGACAACAGCATAAGATGCCAAACCAGAAACAGGAGAAAGCTTCCTGCCACTGCAGGCACTGCTTCCTATTCCTCAAATAACACTGGCCTTTCACTTCTTTTGTTCCCCTCTGTTTGTCCCTCAACCAATGTGTTTAAAACTTGAGCACAGGGGCTAGAACTGCCTGTATCTTGGGCTGGCCAACCAAAACACCAGGCTTCCAGCACACCCACCCCTTTCTCCTGCCCATACCACAGACAGACACACTAGGTGCAGCTGGCTCTGCAGCTGGGGGGAATCCATGTGTCTTTGGGCTTAATGAGGTGGTCCATCAAATGTGCTCTGTCACGACTCACTGTGGTCACTCTGGCATTCTACATCCCTGCTGAGATCCTGACTTGGTGGAGGCAGGGGGCAAAGACAGCCTGTGTTCCATTTGCCTTATGAGATAAAACATGTGTTGAGATTCAGGAATAGTTAAATAATCATGCAGTGAAAAGGCAATTTCCAGTTATGCTGTCCAGGACAAATACTGCAACAGCCATTAACCTCCATGTTCCAGGCTGGAAGCTCATCATGGGCTGAAGTCACTGTCTGGCTCCCCTGAGCCCTGTAGAGGATTGTGCAATCATCATACGTGTTCATCATTTGAGGTGAGAGGGAAGGGCGTCACCTTCCTCTGAAGCATCTGGCACCTGCTCCGGTCAGTGGCAGGATGCTGGCTGGGGTGGACGTGGCTGTGCTCCAGAATGGCAACAGTTACACACCCTCCACTGAGTTAAAACTGCTGATGCAGCCAAATGTCACCCCTAGCTGGGCTTACCCCTTCCCTATGCACAAGCCACGCCTATGAACACCTATCACCTTCTCCAGCCCCTGAGGAGAAGTTCAGTCTTCAGGTAAATTTTTCCCAGTGTGGGGGCCCTACCCTGCTTCCTACAGACATTGGTCTGAATTGTTGCCATCATGTCCCATGAGTTTGTGATCCTCAGTATTCAGAGACTTCAACATGCAAGTACTTTTAGAAAGGCAAGAGGATACAGTGTCTGCAAACATGCATAAAATAACACATAAGTCAGCACTGCTGACGGGTGCTTGCTTTCTGACCTAAATTTGAAATTAATTGCTTCATCAGTCTTATATGAGGAGGTCCTATGCACTTCATTATTAGGGCTCTTCCTTTTTTCCTATTTCTGTGTGTGTGTGCACATTTCCGTTGTTCTCTCCCACCCCTGTTTCTCCCTCTACCTCACATCAGTGTACTATGCAGACTTCCTCTCTCACTTTTATAAGCTGCCAGAAGTGAAGTGACCTGGTTACACATCCAGCTCTGCAAGCTGCCTCAGCAATGCTTTTCCTCCCTCCCTGCAGCAGTTCTGGGAAGCACACTGTCCTCAGCCTGTCGGTGTGTTTGAAGCAGGGTCTGCATCACAGCTCACCACCACAGCTCACAGAGCTGACATCTGCACTCACTGTCTTGTGACAACTCTATTATGAAGACTGTAGTCACTGACTTCAGGCAGAAGCCATGGAATAAGGTGATGATATTATTATTGTTGTTGCTATTAATATTATTATTATGGTTGTAATCAGTGTGAGCTGCTGACAGAACATGCCTGTCCAGAAATAACTCATTAATTCTGAGAGTCTGCCAATGAGAGGAGCCACCCAGAGCCCTGAGCCAGTGGCACTTACGTAGCAGGATGCCCGTGTTATCAGTGAGGAAATCCACACGCTTGATTCTGCGTATGCAAGTGTCCTCACTAGTTCCGGAAGGCAGTAAAAAGAGAAAGTCCTACCCATCCTCATTCAGTGCTCTTAGGAATGTTTGCTACAGTAAGATGTTCCTGTTTGTTCCTGCTGTTCTAAATAGTGAGGGAGTCAATTTGCCCTCATTGAAACTCAAACTGATGCTCCAGCAATCCCTCATAAAACTTATTTTGCCTCTTTTTTTAAATGTCTTGGTTATAATAAATACCTGTAGTAAACTGTACTCCCTGGTCTTCATGGCTACACATAAACCCAAAGACTTTAATGTAATAGTTAAGATTTTAGGAGATTTATTGCCACCACACAAATATAATGGATGTTAGAAAAATAAAAACTTATTGTCTAGTCTGTTTCTTTGGCTGAGGTAGTTATATTTACATACCAATCTAGGTCTAACCAACTGGAGGTTAATAAGAGTATCCTTTAGGAGGACTGAATAAAAATATAGTGATTTTTCTTTCTGTATTTGTACTAAATATTTCCACTGTTCAATTTTATTTCCATGCCTTCCAGTATATTTTGCCAGATTTATAGCATGGAGCTAGGCAGGGAGACCTCAGGAAGAGCAGCTTGAGAACTCAGAGAAGTACAGAACTGAATGGTGTTTTGTTTTTATGAAATTCCTTATCCCATGTTAAAAGAAAGGCAGTTACAAACATGCTGCTTGTTTATGAGATGCTTGGAGAACCTGACTTGCTTTCAGCTACTACAAATGGTAAAATACCTCCAAAGTGCGATTTTGGGACTGCATTCCAACTGGGAGTCATCAGCACTGCACCATCATTGAAAGCAAAGACACTTTGTATGGCCTCAGAATTCTGCTCTTCACTGGAGAAGCATATTAAGCTCAATAGAGATGGCAAAGTGTGAAGCAATCTCATTTCCAAAGGCAAAGGGAAGGGCCAATGAAAATTATCTGTCTGTGATAAGGAACAACATAAGAAAGAGGACTGTTTTCCAGAAGTGCATTAAATATTTCACTCCCAAGTGCAGGGATATGAGAAGACATATATGCATGAAATCTAGTAGAGAAGTTTTATATTCAAGACTCAGAAGACTTCAAAGATTCAAGACAGAACCCAGACTTGCCAGATGAGGTCTTTCTGGGTTAACAGGCTCTGCAGGCAATTGCTGAGGAGGGGATGCTGGAGCACCACTGTCTCCCTGATCACTGCTGTGACTTCATGGGCTCGCTGCTATCTGTGCTTGCATGGAGATGCCCCCACATCAGGGCAGAATGTTCCATGCTGGTCCTCGGCTCTGCTGAGATAAAACATCATCTTCCCTCTCCCAAGTGTGAGGTCTGAACCAAAAGATCATAGATTTGTTAAGGATGAAAAAGACCTCTAAGATAATTTAGTTCAACTGTTAAATAAACATGACTGGTGAAAGCACCTGGTGAACCATTACATTCACAGTTTATTTTCACCCCAGAACCCAACACCTCTATATTCTGTACTTCAGTGTGATTAAGCATTGGAATAATTTTTTTTAGATTTGCTTACCTTGTATTTGTCTCCCATCTATAATGTAATTTTCTTCTTTTCTGACCATAGTTTCACCTTTCTGAATCCTTGTAATCTCCCTGGTCTCACCAGGATTTTTTGTATCTTCCAGTTAGACATCATTTGTACATTTGTTAACATGCAATTAATGGATTCCATGAATCACTAACAGATGTCCTGAATGAAGATTAGAAGTTCACTCAAACCAAATCTCATTGATTTTTGTGTATTCCAGACCAAACCTCAAAATGTGCCCTCAGACACATCCCTTCAATTGCAGTCTCTTGACAGATACTTCCCTGCAGCTGTCTATACTGGGACTGTACCAAAGCTTGGGCTTGCTAGCCTTAATCCCACCTTGCAATATGCAGTCCTTATTTCTGTCTGTGCAAAGCCTCCCAGGACTACTTTTTGTGTGCAGTGTTGCATCATGAGACAGTGATATCAAAGGACTTACATTTGGTATCAAATCCAAATCTATTGCATATCCTGTAACTCTGTCTTTGAAAAACCTGAGACCCTGTGTAAAACTTAGCTAATACTTTTCTGTCCCTTTTTGCTCCAATTTCATAAGTCAGATCTGCTCTGGGTCCAGACACCACTCAGAAGGGGTATCAGCACTGCCAGCCCTAACACCTGACCCCACCAGACTCATCTCTGTGCACCCCCTTCTAGCTGGCATGCAGCCCAAGGCAGAAGTTCACTACCATAAAGACAAATCCTTGGAACAAACTTCCCTCCCTTCCTTCTCCCTGCTCTCTTGGCTAACCTGACTTTTCTAAAAGATGTTCTCTCTCAACATCCTGTTTGGGAGAAAAGTCTTCAGCTGCTTCACACTGGGGTCTGTGGATCGTTCTGGTGCTGTCTGACATGTCATGCCTATCTCTGTGTGACTGTGGGAAAGGAGGATAGAGTGAGAGGGAAGGTAAGGCATTGGCAAGGAGGAAAGGTCTTCCCTAGCTGTGACAGGGTACTTTGAAGCCGATAAACATTATAACTTGGAGAGTGTTGGGGGTTTTTCAAATTAATTTTTAAAGACGAAGGCTGACTGCACACATTTGCCTGGTGTGACTTGTTCTTTTGACCAATTGTTTACAGAGTGACTTTGAAAAGTGTAAGAGTTTTCTCTTTTCCTGGCAGGAGCAGAGCATGGTAGTGCCCACCTGCTGCTCTGCCTCTACTAGTTTTTAAATTGAAAGCAGGAGAAGAAGCAGGAAGACCATCAGGCTGGGCACCAGGGGTGGAAGTGCCCATCTTGGACTGCAGGTCCAGTCACAATGGACAGCAGCCTGCCCCCAGTCCCCTACCCCCTGTCCCTTGTGCCTGCCCAGACCCCTTCCGTTGTCCCACAAAATCACTCTGTCTCCAGTTCATTTACAGTCCTTGAGGACACAGGCCTTGTCCTGTGGTCTGTAATAAAGCTGGGTTTATTGCTCATTTTCAGCTCTGCATTACAATTTTCTCTGAGCCCTTGGCAGCTATGCTCAATTCCCTGGAGGACTTTGCACATTATATTGAAAGTATACAAGCCAGCATGATCTTTTTTTCTTTTAACCAAGGTAGATGAAATCCACTGACTACAGTGTGTGCTATAATTTTTTGTAGACTTTTATGAACCTTGTTTTATCCTAAGTTTTAAGAAGTTAGTTTATTTATTTCTTCCAATACTCTTGAAGACAAGAAGACAGGCCTATATTGTCTTTTTCTCTCCTGTTTTTATTATCAGAAGAACCTTTCTACAGTTATTTGATATCTCATCTCTCTTGTTCAGGTGCTCACAAACCTCAAGTGTCCCTCAGCTTAATGCAGCCAATACTTCAAATATTTTAGGATAAAGTGCAGCATCTTCAGCCAAAGAGAAAGCATTAACTTACCAAAGTATTTTCTCATGCATTCCTTCACCAGTTCAAGCTTATAATTGTGTTCACTGCTTGGAAGTTGATATTTCTTTGTTAGTGTGTATAAAAGAGACTTTAATGCACCCATTTTCTTGCCACTATTTGTCAGTAAATTATCCTTCTGTGGAATCATTTGCCTGGTTTCTCTTTTACAGTTAATGTGCTTCTTATTAATCTTCATTCACTAAATCTAGAATTTCTAGAATATTCTCTTTATCACCACTTTCTGAATAAGAAATGACCACTAATGACTTCAAAAACCTTTTAGGCTACTCCACTTCCTTTCCTAAGAAATTTCTAATAAATTAAAATCCCCCACACTACTTCTGGGGTTATGGATGATTTTATCAATTACTAGTAAGTTCATCTACGTGATTTTCCTTGCTTGGCAGTAATACTGGCCTTCTGCTCTGGCCCTGTCTGAAACTTCACACCATCAAACACTAGTTAGATGCTTTCCTCACTGAGCTGAGTATGCATCTACATGGACACAGTTACCAGTGAAGCCTGGTGTCATAGGATCACAGAATGATTTAGGTGGGAAGAGACTTTTGGAGGTCTCTACTGCAACTCCCAGGGCGAATCAAGACTTACTTCAAGACAAGACCAAGCCTTCAGGGCCTCTTCTTGCTGAGTTTTGAAATCCTCTGTGGATGGAGAGTGCACTGCATCCATGTTTGCCTGCTCTCTCCATGAAAAGGCTTTTCTGCAGCCATATTCTTCACAGTTGTCTAAAACTGGTGACTAGGCATACACCAGCTGCAAACTAAGCTTTCCTGATGCCAGGGATTAGGATAAGACCTGCCTCCCACTGCCTTTCTTGGCTTTTCTGAATACTGCTGGGAGCTGAGCTCACACTATGACTTTTATCTCCATCTCCACCTCCATCATGTAATGACCCTTATGGTCATTACATACTGTGTGTCTCTTGGACTATACACTATAGTCCTGAAATGCAGGTGAAATTTATTGTCATGGTCACTTTTGTTCTCTTTATCTCCTTGCTAAGTTTTGTTCCAGTACACCACAGGCTCCACAGACTTCCAAGGGGTGTGCATACATCTGTATATGCACACAAACACCTTCACAAACACATTTGTGCATAGAAATATCTGCAGAAAACAACTGTGAGTTTGTTTGTTCGTTTTCATAGGATTTCTGGGTAGAAATCATAAACCATATACAATTTCAAGCACACTCTTATGTGCTTATTTATTAGCTATCTGTATTCATTATGTTTGCTTTGGTATGCCTCAATATTTTTCACTCAGAGACAGGAGGATCCCTGGAAGGCAGAAGATTGTTGGCAAGACATCTCAGCAGACCCACTTGCAGCGACATAGTGCTGTCACTGGGAGAGCTCATTTCAGTCAGGGTGGTGTAATGTAGACATAGTTTGATGCCTGAAGGCACAGGCAGGTGCCAGTGACAAGCACAACTCCAGGAGGAGCTGGGTGAGGGACACCCCTTGGAGCAGTCTGGTCCCCACTGAGGCCAATAGCACTGTCATTTTTCTGTGGCTTCTAGCTCGACCCTAGAAATGAGGAGAGCATGACAACACCTTTGCCCTCACTTTGCTCACCAGTACAGGGAAAACACCTGGGTGGAGGGGTCTGCCCTCCTCACCAAACCCAAAATAGCAAGTAGGCTGAGTGCTTCTGAGGAAAGGAGAATTATTTTTCTGCTCAGCAGAGCAAAACCAGGGCACAAACTAGCTCTCTGCAAGCAGAGACAGGCACCGAATTCATTGGATAATCTGCTGCAAATTACTTGCCCAGCTTTATTAATTAATGCTTGTGAAGCACTTGGAGGGTTAAATGCCCTTGAGCCGTTGTTCACCTAAGCTTTGCCCCCAAACTGACATAAATGAAAAATCCTTAATGGTGGTGGTGGTAGCAGCAGCAGTACTGAATTTTCAAACCCTCCTGAGGCAAGAAAACATGATTTTCCCCTTCATTTTATGGTCTGTTGAATCTTCTGTTTTTCTTGTTATATAGCAGGAATAATGTTCATGGCCTTAGAGTATTCTTGTGGTTTTCCAAATGCCTCAGATTTAATTTGGCATCTTATACACACACAAAAATTTATTGACTCGTATACTCTTTCACTGTGAAAGCTGTCCCTTCCTTTGGTCTGTGGAGGGGTCCTGGAGCCTAACAATGATCCCATGGAGTTGTTTCTCAGCTGGTGAGAAGTCCTGCCTGGTGCCTCAGCAGACAGGGATCACACAAGAAGACAGCCCCTGACGGAGAGGAGAGGTCAGCCCAGACCTCTAGCATTGGCCTGAGCTCCAAACACTCATCTCAGAAAACAAACAAGAAAACATAATAAGAAGCACACACAGGCTCTTTGTTACCAAGTCCAAAACCCAACATGTAAGAATAAGCTTTGTGAGCAGGGCAGTCTCCAGTGAAAGGTGCCCAAGGGCAGGCAGTAGGGATGGGAATTTTCTGGCTGGTAATGCTCACTCTCTGGGGCTCAGCAGGATGGAGTGGGTCAGGTCTTCATGTCTGAACCTCTCTAAGGGCTGGTGTTCACCAGCTTTCCAGAAAGAACATGCTTGTATTGCAAAGAAAATAAATATATCCAGGCTGTTCCAGATGTGGCCAATTCTACCTGTGAAAACTTATGGACTGAGATTGATATCCAGATGTGGGAGCTCCTGCCTGTTATGTTAATGGACCAAAATTCACACTCCTGAATTCAATTTCCCTCTGTCAAAATTACACCCTGTAGTTTCAGGGCTGACACAGTCCTCCTCTAAATGAAGAAGCCTTATGACTGTCTCATCCACCCAGGCATATACCAGTTTGCATGGAGAAAGAGGATAATAAAGGTGTCCCCCATTAAATATGCACTTGACACTCAGGCTTCTGTCCTGCCACCCTTTGCCAGTGCCATGTGGGTTGTCATAATACCTATATTGTGTCAGAGGAGCACATGAACTGCAGCTTTAGGGTGTATGAAGCTGAAGCAAAAGATACGAAAGAGCTATGGCAGTCCTTTTCTGCTTGCATATCTGCTGCAAAAGGGCTATAGATCATCCTACTGCCATTGGTACTTTTTGCATAGAAGTATATGAAGGTTGTGGCTGTTTGGCTACCATATCTCAATGTCAATGCTTTTAGCCTAGAGTCAAAATGCTTGAAGAATACAATGGGCGAAAAGAACATTTGTGGGACCAATGAACTGTCATGGTTTGGTAGCAAAGTTTCTGCCTTGAAAACCCAGGCTGTGTTCACAGGGACATATTGAAGGTATATAGTCCTGATGGAGCACATAACATTCTTCTTTGCATGAAGCCCATGTTTCGAAGCCTTTTTGGATGCTCCAAAGTCCATAGCGTTCTCCATAGCATCGTCTAATTCTTCATCTAAGGCCCCAGGATGTATTGACACACTTCAGAGTAGTAAAGATCTGGTCAGCGGTATCTTCACAGCAGAGTGAAATTATGACACTGGGCTAAATGGTAGACTGAGTCAAAGTCCAAGTCTGTAGGAAGACAGTGAACAGCTACCAGCAGCTTTCTGCCACAGGGCACAACAGTGTGTGTGATATAAGTCACTGATCTACCTATATCAATTCAGGTAAGTAATTGAAAAATCTCCTCTTTTTTTAAGATTTTTAGCTCATTTTCTTATTAAATATTTGAAATTAAAGGAGACTCACAGTCCTGCAAGTGCTTTGCAATAGCCAATCCCATTTGGGCAGATTTCATAAAGGAATAAATCATACAATTCTATTTCCTGATTGGGATCAGGTCAGGTAACTATCACCTCCCTTCCTTTGCCTGACCTCCACTCACTCTCATCTTCACTGTCAACTCCTGCAGTGACAAGCAGCGTCCTTCACATGTTGCTGAGACATGTGAAATGGCAGGGGAAAGGCTTCCTGTGATGGCCTCGATTCCCATTTCCAGGTGCAGTACCCAGTGAGGATGTAGGAAGGCACACTGTGCCTCGCCTTTCCTAAGTTCCCTGCCCAAGGTTGCTGCTGCCAAACCCTGTGCTCTCATCAGATACGTAAAGGGAAAACTGGCCTCTTCCTGATCTTCAGCCATGTGGACTCTAATTGCAATCTGGGGCTGTACCTGGAGGTGTAATGGGCAAGGAGCAAAGTCCTGCATTGGTACTGTCCACTCCTGTCTCAATGCTGGAAGTGAAGCGGGCTATCAGATTTGCCAGGATGGAACAGAGAAGTATCAAACTGTATATTCTGTGGCTGTGGGTGCAATCACACCCAAAACCACCAGGAAACTGAGCATAGAGGGCTGGGGAATGGATGAGGAGTGCCTGCAGAGACCATCCATCTCAGTGGATCAGGCCATCTACTGCTACTCACGTTCATATCTCAGCTGGGTGAATAGCACAGGGTGCACCTGGAAGGCAGCCATGTTAATCAAGGCATGTTCTGTCTTGGAGGTAAATGACCTGTGCAGAGGTGAGAAAGGAGAATAGTGGCTGTGGATAGAACTAAAGGTAAGTAACCACCCCAGGAGTGCCTAAGTGGTGCATCAGTGGTTAACCTCATTGAAA
>JAWWMP010000116.1:41410467-41462663 GCA_035047865.1 Dendrocincla tyrannina
GGGAGGGGAGGGGAGGGGAGAAAGAAAAAGGAAAGAAAGGATAGAAAGGAAAGAAAGGAATAAAGAAAAGAAAGAGGAGGGGCAGGCACTGATCTCTTCTCTGTGGTGACCAGTGAAGGACTTGAGGGAATGGCCTGAAGTTGTGTGAGGGGAGGTTTAGGTTGGATATTGGGAAAGATTCTTCACCTAGAGAGTGGTTGGGCACTGAACAGGCTCCCCAGGGAAGTGGTCAGAGCACCAAGCCTGGCAGAGTTCAAGCATTTGGATGATACTCTCAGGCACATGGTGTGACTCCTGGGAATGGTCCTGTGCAGGGCTAAGGGTTGGGCTCGATGATCCTGTGAGTCCCTTCCAACTCAGCATGTTCTGGAATTCTATGAAATATATGCAAGTTTCTTGTCACAAAAAAGCAGCTTTCACTGATGCACAGCATTTAAAGATGTAGAACATGCAGCATCTCCTAGGCAAATAAATGGTCAATATGCTATACCTGACAACAAGGACAGAAAAACAGGAATATTTTTTCTCTCTGGAGAAATCTAGATTAAGTCCCTGTGGTGGTGGCTCTGCCAAGCCTGAATGGCCAGCGTTGACTGCACTGCAGTGGTGAAATTTGGCCGCTCTGCAGGGGCACGGCCTGAGATCTGCTGGGCTCAGCAGCAGCAGTGCCAGAGCTACAGCCCCACTCCAACCCAGCAATATTCTCATCTGGGCACCGTGAGTCCTCACAGCCTGGCCAGTAACTCCAGCCTGACTAGAAGAGGAGAGCCATCTGAATCTCCTCATGCTCCTCTCATTGGCACACAAGACTGGTTAGTGTGTGTGTGTTCATTCGAGGAGGGCACCGATTAATTAGGTGATGATGGGAGCGAGAATGCTCTCAGGGCTGTGGGTGTGCCCCCTACCAGATTTTACTGGCATTTTCTGAACACTTCTATTAGCTCAGTGGGCACAGCTTTTATGCAAACAAATACAATAATGCTCAGTTATTGTTTGGTGTGATGGGAGACAGGAATTGCTGCTTTTTTTTTACAAGTATTGTTTCTATTTGTCATTAAGGCTCACTTTCTAATCTATCTTTGCAGGAGTTTTGTCTTTTTTGACATTTTTCAGTTGCATGTAGCCAGAGCTCTCTTCTCTGGCCTGAAGAGGCATTTAAGGCCAACCGGGTTTTGTGTATATTTTGTTGTTGTTTTTCTTTTCAGAGAAGACAACCAGAAAAGACAAGGGAAAAAGTGCTTGTAAAGAAAGACAAACATATAATTAGCAAAAATAAAAACATCCCTATTTGATGGTTTCCTTGCACGTTACTGTTTCAACTGCTTATGAATTGTTTCATCCAGATTGTAAAATATTCATATTTATATGTTACTCTGAAAGAGATGTGATGCCCTGGAGAGGCTAATTCTTGGTTTGCAGATTGTTTACAAGCTGTCAATTGTAATTTGAATAGATTTGCAATTCATGGGGTTGATAAATAATGTAAGTCACATGGTATAGTTACTGCTTCTGAGCTGTAGCACATCCCTGTTTAAGTAACACCAAGGTAGGCAAGCATTTGTCTCCCCATCTGCCTCTCAGATCATACATTTAATGGAGCAAGTAAACATAATTCTCAAGAGTACCTCTGGGGTCTCATAATAGTATTCTGTCCTGCCTGACTGCCTGGAAAGCTCCAGTCTCATGACATTGTGTGTGGACACCTTTAGCTGAATCCTGTCTCAGTTAAAGCTCACACATGAGCAGGATGAGTATTCTGCACGGTTTTTTCTATAAGGCAATTGGAGGACCGTGAGACAGCAAGCCAGAAAGGGACGAAAGGAAAACTATGCCATGGCAACTGCAAGCTTTGTGTGGAAGAGAGTGACTGAGAACCTGGGGGTTCTGCTTCATTATTCCAGGCTTGTGAGGGTGACTCTGTTCTTTAAGGAATGAATAATACAATTATCAACACAACACATTTTTCAAATTGCATTTTACAATAAAAATGCCAAATACAGCATTTACTTCTGGTTCCTGTTTTTCCTCTGTATTTGAAGCGAACTTTTTAAAGAGAAAATCTTTGAATACCCCTAGGTGGTGAGGTTATTATGTCAGGCATTATGGCTTTTCATTTTGTTTCTCCTTGGTGCCAATTTTATTTGTTGGAACTGACCCCATTGCACACAAAAAATTATACTAGAAAGTCCTTTCACTTCATCTTCTGGTGTAAATGAAAACCTGTCTCTTGTTCTCCTAAAACTATGGGTACTAAATTGCATTGTGTGTGGCTTGCATGTCCATAAATATGCATAGCCACTCTGAGAACCATAAATCAATAGTTTCAAATAGTTATATTTCTCTGTCTTTGCAATAGCTTATGGAGATTCCCTGTCTGCATGGTTTGAAATTTTGTCCTAATTTTGAATACAAATATCTTTTCTGTAATGTACCCTCATCACTTTTTATCCTCTGCACTGTAAAACATAAAGTATTTCCACCGTGGTAGCCTTCTGTGGTTTTTTTGTTTGTTTTTTTTTTTAATCTTCTTAACTCCTTTTGAGTCTCCACTCATTTTGACTGATCTTTTCTGATAGATTAAATTTTTCACCAAGCTTCTCCCTGGGTTCTTCTGTATGGTTTTTAGACAATTGACATCTTTCTTGAAGCGCAGTCTACAAGATTTAGCTCTGTATCTGTCAGGACTGTGTACCCTCTTTTGTTGTAGGGATGTTTTTCTCTCAGCTTCTATTTGTTCAGAAAAATCCTTTTAAGTAACAATTACTTGTCTTCCTGATTACTGAACTGAAATTACTTTTTTTTCCAGATTATTTAGCCAATTTCTTATTATCAGATTTAGGAGGAACTGATTGTTC
The DNA here is from genome assembly GCA_035047865.1 of Dendrocincla tyrannina. Lineage (NCBI taxonomy): Eukaryota > Metazoa > Chordata > Aves > Passeriformes > Dendrocolaptidae > Dendrocincla > Dendrocincla tyrannina. The sequence continues at coordinate 41,413,323 of JAWWMP010000116.1, forward strand.
GCTTTTTCACAGTACCTGTATGGATCGTACAGTTTTTGTTGCTCACATAAATCTTCCCTGGATGGACCCTCTGGCCTGTACATGGTTTGGGGCTTCAATCAAGTAAAGAGAATCTGGGAGTACCCTGAGGATATCCACCCTGCATCAAAAGGCTGGGGTCGCATACAGCAAAGACAGCTGAAGCCAAGGGTGTCTGGGCAGTGAGCGGGATGGAGGCAGACTAACAGAAAATCCTGAATCTGACAAACTGTACATATTCCTACCATAGAAAGAATTACTGACTGCATTTTGTGACACCAAAACACTTGTTTGAATAAGTGTCCTGTGTGGACACAGAATATTTTTAAGAAAAATAACCAGTTTGATACAGTATCTCCATGCAAACCATCCCCAAGTCTTTCCCACTCACTATGAGTAGTTCTTTGAACTGTGTCAACCCACTATGAGCATTTGCCATGTGTACAGAGTCAATTGTTACCCTGAGGAATGGGATGGATGATGACATGCTTAGATAGTAATGCTTTAAATTAAGATTCCTGAATACGTCTCTGATGTATGGAGGTTAATTAAGAAGCTATTGTGAGCTGAATTAGTACCACTTGCTTATTGAAAACATAAGTCATGAGAATTAACAACAAAGTCATAAATATGTTTCCCTAAGGGCTAGATCCCTCAGCTCTTACTCATTTGAGCAATCCTTACTCATATGAGTAAGAATTAATTGAGACTACATGTATGAGTTCATTTATCTATATGACTAAGAAGTTGCATAGTTGGGTCCCACACAAGCATTAATCTAAAATGAATATGTTTTTAATGATGAATTGGTATTTAGATGGACTATAATGATTGTTTACATCCAAGTCTTGTTTTAATAAGACTGGTTTAGCCTGCCAAGTAAATAAATCCAGCTTTTTATTAATAATCAAGTGACAGAGATCCAACAATTACGAATTAAAAGCAGAATTCTGACACACACAAAACCAAGTGTGAGGTTTCATTATGTCCATTAGCAATATATACATTTTTACAGATATCTGAATGGAAAGCTGGTACATCTTGACTACCAAATTGAGTGTCATGATCCCTGAGCCAGTTCTGAGAGAGCTTGCTCCACAACTAAAAGCAGAAAAGCCATGTGGTAAGAGGTAGAGATGCTTAGCCAGGACAGCAACAACTGAATCAGTCCTGCTAAGATAATCATATTACATAGCATTGCACTCTGCCATGTAAAATATTACCTTACATTTTGCTAGGTCAGGGATCTCTTCCTGCTTTGCTGCCACACCTTTATATTGCAGGCAAGCTAAGAGACAGTGAATTCACACCTCCTAAGCACATGCTGGCAGCACTAAGAGCCGTACTTTTCCTCTGATATTGTGAACAGGAAGGGATTGTTCCACTACAGCTGGTTTATCCTGAGTCTGCTGACCAGCACTGAATGATCCAATGATGGGTGTGCAGGAGGGAACAGAGGGTTCCCTCTTCTGAAAGATCACCCTGGACCAACCTGCTTCCATCCGCTTCCCTGATAAAAAGTAAAAAGCCTCTGTGGGGGTACTTCAACGTCCACAGAGAGCATCTGTTCATTTCCCTGTGGTCTCAGTCATATGTGAGATGCAACCACCATTCACAGTGAGTGATCAGGGCTTGGTGATTTCTAAGAAGAGTAGTTGTGGCATCAACTAATCCTTAAAAGTTCCATGAAACCTCCTTCTGGGGCCAAACATAGCATCATTTGTACACCTAGCAGCACTTTAGTGTTATGTCAGTGGAGACTCTTTTCATTAAAAAGAACTAGCGAGACTTTCCTTTTCCAGATTTTAGCTTGGTTGCTTTGGGGGACAGGAAGAAAGAGGGAAAAAAAGAAAAACAGATTGTTGACAGAAAGCCAGAAGGTTTTGCGTTTTTTTTTCTTTTCTTATGTGCACCTTCCCAAACTTTATCTTGCAATCCTTTAATGCTGTAGTCCTTGCACTCCTTTTCAGTGCTAACAACCACCCAAGGATGCAGAGGGAAAGGTCTGCTCCAAACTTAAAGGAAGCACCACAAAGAGAGTTTCCAGAGGCTGTTACTCCTTCCAGGACAAGGTCAAGTTTCTTAGAAGACTAAGAACTTTTACAAAGTCAAAACAAGGCCTCATTTAAAGATCAAAACATTCTAAATCTAATTACCCTCAAACTTTTAGCAATTTAACCAGTGGAAATCCATATTAACACACACTTTGACATTTGATTTTCTGCACTGGGAAAATAAACAGAATCTATTGCTGCACATTTTGATTTTCTGATGTCCTTTAAATCCCTTAAATCCATGCCATCCACCTAAGGGATACAAACTTCTTAAGAAGAAAAAGCTAAACAAATTCTGCCTGATTTATAAGCATATGTTTTAAAATAGAAGGTTGTGATTTGAGAGACTACTTGCTGTTGGGCCTTTGGGACACACATTTGCTTCCCCCCCCCAAAGGTATTTGCATTGCAAACACTTTCTTTCCCCCTCCCACATAAGAGATAAGTAATAAAAATCATATAATTTTTTTTATTTTTTTTTTTAACTGTCAGCTGTCACCAGAGAGTATCTGGGCCTATGGAGAGTGTGTTCTGCCTGGTTCAGCCTCTCCCTGGGTCCCCACAGCTGCTTTAAGAGGAAAATGGTCACTCAACAAGACAAGTTGGACCATAAATATTGTCATTGCCTTCATCTGTGAGTTAAGTGCTAAGCAAAGGCTCTACTGAGGAAGCTGGTCTGTAGGGAGATATTGCAGGAGACAGTGTTCCTCTGTACAGCTCCAGAGCCCTTTCCATGGGCCCCTAGGTTTACACCTCCTGCTGGGAGCCGGCAAGGTAAAAGTTACTGACAGCAGTTAGTGCCTTGGATCATCAGGCCATGCTGCCTTTGCTCCCCCTTCAAGCCCCTTCACAACAAGTAAACAGACCGGGCTGTGGACTGGAAATGTGTCCTCTGGTACTTCCGCAACACAAACAGTGTGGTAATGGAAAAACAGTCTGTTTATCCTCAGAGTGTTAGCAGATGGCAGCTCCTTCCCGCTCCTCTTTCTGCTGCAAGCCAAACTCCCCGGTGCATCCCCTGAGGCCATTGCTGGAGACAGACATTTTCCAAAGCGCCTCAGTGGGATGTACACCAGGTACAAACAATCCCACACGCTCTTCCCAAGGGCTTGTGCATTGACTGTGAGGGAAAGGGCACACAGAGGTTATCTGTAGACACACTTACTCTAGGTAGAATATTGCACTGTTGCAACATGCTACTATGGAAATGGGGCACTCTGGACTTCCTTTACAGTAAGCTAGCAGATGGCGTGTTCTTGTCCTTTCCCAGCTGGCATCAAACACCCTCCTGTCCACGCAGGGACCCGTTAGCACAGCCAGTCTCCCCTACTAGTCAAAACACAGGTCCATTTCAGCTGAGAGAAACACAAGAAAAGGTGGTTATGACCTTCCCTCCAACCCTCTTTGCTGCATCTCCAGAGCCCACAGATGCACAGCCTCTTCCCAGTTCAGTTGAGCCAATTGAAAATCTCTTGCTGCCCCTCTTTTGTCAGGGGTTACTGTCAACCTTGGTTCTCTCAGCTAGGTTGTTTGTGGGAATGCTTCTCCACTCAGTGCCTTCAACAATTTGTTTTGCTTCAGGTTTTCCATCATATACCTGTAAGACTTAGATCCACAGTCAATCCATGAGCATTTCTGATTTAAACTGTGGATTCTCAATGTCCTGTCCTGTGAAGGTGGGGATTGATGAGTACATGAGTTAGGGCCTTCTAGTAAGGCAAAGAGTGAACTACCAAAACAAAAAAGATTACTACCCTACTAACAGCCTTCGCGTTCAAATATTCACAGGGTCACTAACTGTCTTCTTGTTCTCTGATGGATACCTGGGCAGGAGTTCAGGGAGAGCATAGCGGGATGAACACTGCAATCTGTGCTTCCAAAGCCCATGCTATGCTCTGACCTCACAACTGGACTTCACATCACATCACTCCAGACATCCCATCTTCTTCCAAGGGCAGTCTCTCCTTTTACAGTAAAAGGAGGGAAACAGTGACTCATTTAACATATTTCAGATACCTCCTTTAGGAAGAGGTGAGTTGCTACAAAGCTCTTGCAGTGTCTTGCCTAGAAAGTAGGTGCCTGATTGTGTTGCAAAAACTAGAGCTCTACACACTTTGCTAGCCAAATCCTGGCTGTCTTGAGTTGGGCATAAAAAAATGATGAATACTTCAGAAAGGTTGTTCTTATGTTTCCTTCAGCTGTGCTGTTCTGCAGTGAAGGTCATCAGTATTTGCAAAATGCTTACCTTCTCTAGTAAATACACATTAGTTATCATCAGCAAGCACCAGACCTGCTTGGGATACGTAACAGCCTTTGCACCTTTGGAGCAGTCTGATATTCATGCATCCTCAAGCAGCAAGGAGACACCTAGTTACTTCTGACTCTCCTTTCTTCTCTCTTTGAAGAGAGAAGAAGAGAGAGGCAGTTGTACCTCAGTCAGTATTGATGGCAGTATTTTAATCAATGCTAATTTAGACTTCTGTTTTGAGTCAAGCCCAAAGATATACACACATCTGAAAAGCACCTGAAAACTTGAAATGTTCAGGCAGCTGCTAGCTGCTGTGAAGAACCAGTAGCCTCTTCCCATATTATCTTGCTGTTGCTACTTATCAACACCTCTTTTCTTTTGGTCTTTCAGAAAAGGAGTAATCAGGTCAAGAAGACAGGCTATGGCACTGGCCATGCAGACAAGAGTAAAGGGCACCATGGAGACACTCCTCCAGCTACTTCTCACACTTTTGTTTCAGCCATGACAATTTTTCTTTGCACCCTCTGGTCCCCTCTGTGCCTGCAGCTGGGATGAGCACTGCCCGTATTCCTGTGGCTGCCTTCCTGCTATGCAGTCTTAGTGCTACCCCTCAGAGATATTGCGGAAAGAGTGAATGAAATGAAAGTAATGCCAAGCCCACCTATGTGGTTTGCCTAATCCTGACAAGTTACAACAGAATTTGGAGGCTGCATCTTACTCAAGAGGAAGTGATGACTCCTGCAAACCATGTATATTTCTTCAGGAGGTTTATTTGCTTTTCACTGTCAAAGTCACAATTACTCACTCAGACTACAGTAACAGTGTGTCACCCCTCGGCAATGCACTTCCTCTCTGGTGTTTGGAGGGGCATCCTGCCTTGTTCTTGGCTCTCCACAGCACACCTGACTGTGCTGCAACCAGTCAGTGGCTGTTCTCTGTCTCAACACCCTGTCAAAGGAAAGCAGCGTAAGATCCCTCACAGGCACATTTCAGATGTGTAACGCTGATATGTTTCATATAACATATCAGCACATTTCAAACATTATTTCTAAAATTTAAGCCCATGAGTCAAAAACATACCAGGGAGTGGAAAGTATCCCACATGCCAAACAAGAACCAGCACACATATGAAAGCTAGCAAAGGAAATGGGCAACAGAAAGTGACACAGCAGGAGCTGGTTTTCCCCTGTCCTCTCTTGTATTCCAATGCTTGTAAAATCCTAAACTCCAGTGGGAAACACAGAGGGGGAATGCATGTCAGTATACAATGGAAGGGAGTGTGTGGTGTGTGTGCATGGTTTTCACAGCATTCAGGTTCACTCCAAACTTTTCATTTGAGATTTGGCACCAGCCTGACTTGAACAATTCATAGCAGAACTGAAACTCCCTTTGAGGTCTCTCAGAGCATAAGATAACTCATTGAGTGTTTGTGAGAACATAAAAAAAGCAAAACCTAACTTCCCTCCACCTGGTATACATACATCCTGGTGGTCATCAACTTGCTAACTGCACTTGACAGAGTCTGGCTGTCCTGTTCACAGTTACAGCCTCTATCATCACTTACTAAATAGAACATGAGGGGAGTGTCACAAAGGATTTATTAAGTTTCCTGGACCCAGGAGGGATGTATGAGGACAAGGCAGGTCTCAGCTTGCTATGTGCAGCAGAAGACCTGTGGCATTTACCCTGCTTTACCACAGCAAGGCTCCCATGGACAAGCTGTTGTATCCAGGTGTCAGGGTCTTCCTTGACTTCAAACCTCTCACAAATGCCAGATGCACTGCCTCCAAGCCAGGAGTTTCAACGTCAGCCTTCATCAGTTCTTCAGCTTGTCTGTCACAGTATGATGCAGCTGAACCATCAACATCATCACTGGTACTAACTGGGTCATTTATTCCACTACATCAATTTGTTCAGCTGAGTATTGGAAACAGTATATTGAAGACAGAGGATCCTGTGTTTCTTTGCTAACCTTCCAAAGTTGTTTCAAAACATCAGAGGAGACAGAGAGCACCAGCAGCAGCACACTCCTCAGGGGGTCTCTTGGAGCAATAGAGACATATACTGACATAAGAATGCAATTAAAATCAATAAAAATGTTTGCATAAACTGAGTTGGGATTTTTGCAAATCTGATAATTACAAGAACAAAATTGAAGTAGACCAATAGTAGAAGTTCTTTGGATTTTGCCCTAAAAGACCGAGATAAATCCCTTTCCTTTAAGGCCATGAAGGATGAGTGACTTACTGGAGCCAAGGCTTTGCGGGTGGTCAAAGCTCTGTGGACATTCATATTTAGCACAGGGAAGATGTGATACCAAGACAAATTCAGAGTAGGACACAAGTAGCCATAAAGGATACAGTGGTAGTTGCTAAGTAAAAAGATTTCCCTTGTCACTTTGCAATAACTCGTGTGAATGAACCCTACAGATCCATTTCACAGAATAACATGGAATAGCTGAAAGTGGGAACAGCCCCAGTGGTCCCAGCATCACCCTATTTACACCATTCATGACCGGCTTCCAGTAGTAGTTCATGTCACTGATTACAATCTACTGAGCCCAACAATTCAGCTAGTTTTCAATTCACTTCACTGTCCATTTAACTAGTCCATATTTCATCAGTTTTCCTATGCGGATTTTACAGCAGTCGGTGTTGAAACCCTTACTGAGGTCGAGATAAACAACTTTTATCACTCTTACCTCCTCCACCAAGCTGGTCATCTCATCACAGAAGGCTCTTAGATTGGTCAAACACAGTTTTCATGCTGAAAATCCATGTCACCTACTTGTCCTTAATATTTGAAAATGACTTCCAGGAATACTCATTCCACCTTCTCAGGGATCAAAGTAAAGTTGACCATTAGTTTCTGTGTTCTGCTCCTTGCTCTTCTTCAAATGATATTTGCTTTCTTTCCAACCAGCAAAGTTTGAAGGCAGTTAAGACAGGCCTCATGATGATGTCAGCTCTTTTCTTTGGCAGCCAATGTATCTACAGAAGCCTGTCCTATATCGCGTCTCTCACCTCACCAGATTCAATTCCAATTCCAAATGGTCTTTGGCTTTTCTAACCCCATCCCTACACTCACAGCATCTCTATATTCCTGTTGGATCACCTGCTTGTGCTTCTACATCTTATACAGTTCCTTTTCATGTCTGAGATTTGTTAGGACCTCTTTGGCCATCCATGCACACCTCCTGCCACATTTGTTTGATTTTCTGCCATTGGTGTGGACCATTCCTGAGCCTGGAGGAGATCATCCTTGAAAAACAACCAGATAACCTGAACATCTCTCCAGTGCAGTCTCCCACGGGCTTCTTTCAAGCTAACACTGAAGAGGCCAAAGTCTCTTATCCTAAACCCCATGGTCATGATCCTGCTTTTGATCCTGCCCCCTCTCCTCAAAATCCTGAACCTCATCATTCCATGATCATTGCAGTTTAGGCTGGCCCAAACCTTCATATCCTTCATAACAGTTCTTCTTGCTTGTAGGTAAGAGGTCCATCTCCCCTTGTCAGGTCCTCCATCATATGTGTCATAAAGTTATCAATGCACTTCAGAAACAGGGTATTTTTATCCCAGCAGCTTTCACATAAACAATTACCTATGCAAGTGTGGAGGAAAAACAATTGTAGGAACACCAAGAAAAACTATAGATAAACAGATCTGTAAGCTGAGATGAAATGTTTGCAAATTTTAAGGGAATCTGATGAACTTAGACTGAACCTTGAGTAAATATGTACAGAGATTCACAGAGACTTTGAACGACAAAAGTTGAAATGGGAATTTGGATTGTTTTTACAGTAAAAGTAAAGTAGAGAGGCTGGTGATGATCTTCGAAGTTTTGTTTCATTTTCACTAATCCAAATGGGGCTTATGATAAGAATGCTGCAAAAACCAGAATCAGAAATCTTCAGCATTATTGAAGACTGAAATTTAAGCATGAATGTATTTACTAGATTAAGGGCCTTGACTCCAACAGAAGCTAAGGAAGTAAAATAACAGTGTTGCTTATTTCTTGAGTGTTAATCAGCTCTTAGCACCTTTAAGAAACAAGTAAACAGAGTAAGTCTCATTTTACAGATTAATTCCCCTTTCTTCATATTTAGGGAAAGAGGTAGGGAAGATGAGTGGCTTGTAAGAACAGGTATTAGCATGTAAGTGTTACTGGCACTTCATTCAAAGCTCATCTCAGATCTTCCTCTTCTCTGACTAGGTTTCCAGAAATCCAATTATACCTGGCAGCACTGATAGTTTTTAACTTCTAATTACAGTGGATGCATTTTCTTAAGCCTTTGGTACCTTGCCTCATAAAATTAGCCTGCAGAAGTGAAATTCAAATTAATTCCAGCCTGGATAAAAACACCAAAATCTAGGAATAGGTTGGATGATGCAAACAGCAGAAAAATAGAAACAGCAATGTCCTGAGCTGGGAGTGGGTCCAGCAGGATGCCACTGGGACTGGATGAGATAAAATGTACATTACTTCTGCAGGTTGCATCCACTTTGTGGTGACAAAAACACCAGCTGAAGGCAGAGGAAAAAAACTCCAAAGGTAACCTGGAAGAGTTTGAAATGTGTGGAGTGCACAAAGTAATCTCAATTGCATTAAATACACATTGAACACTAAGAAGAGCATGTACTGAAAAAAAAAAAATAGGAGGCAATAAAAGCAGAAACATCAGCAGGAGCTACTAGGCACTTAACAGCAGTATCACATCGCAAAAGCAGTGTTTTGGTAACAAAACAGAATGAGAAGAAAACTTAAAATTTATGATGATCCCTAGGCAGAAGGCCTATGTTAGGCAGAGGGAAAGACTAGAATCCCTTTGTGTGAGGTGAGTATGAGAGACTACTGATAGTCATCTTTGAGCTGTAATTTTAAAAGAGGAATAATCCATACTGACAAAGAAAGGATTAAAGAATGATGTTACAAAACTGAGTGAAATAAAGTATTTGTGATGAAAGTCCAGCAAAATGTCCTGATACTGGATTCTCTAACAATGCTAAAATTTTTTCATGGGCTTCCTGGAAACATTTAGAGAGCCAGAAAAAGGTGTACTTATACTCGTATGAGAAGGACACTCAAGGAGGTTTCATTATATGGTTAAATATGCATTATTCATTTCTCTGACACAGAGTGGATTTGAAGAGGAACTCCATCCTCACAATTGAGTAGAAGATGGATGCTGAATGGGTCCTAAACATAGGATTTTAATACTATCTGGGCAGTGGCCAGCAGAATGAGTTCTTTATGGAAAGTGAAGAGCATCTTTCACAAACTTTCAACAGGAATGGGCCACGATGACAACCGTGAATTATGGTCACCTCTGAGGAAGCCATCATCTCCTAAGCAGGGAGGCAAGGAAACAGCCCCTGGGGGGTCAGTGGCCATTGTTAGGCTCTCCTTTTCCAGGACCCCCTGGCTTGAGCTTACTGGAATAACTCATTCTCCATATATTGGTTTCACCCAGAGAGGGCTGCTGTGACTCGGGGGGAGCTGCGGGAACATCTGCAGGCAGCACATCTGGTGGCAGCTGGGGAAGGTATGCCAAGGAATGGAGGGGAGGCAGGTTCACGTCAAAGCCTCATCTCCATCACCAGAAGCATAGCAGGTGCTAGAGATGAGATGCAGGCCCATGGAAGGAACTGGTAAAGTCATGCATGGATCAAACCTAAAAGATGAACAGCAAACGAATATTGAAAGTACACACGAAAAGTAGCCATAAACCAGCATTACAACAATTATGAACCTGCAGCCTATCTCATTTTTCCTACCCAAATAGCTGTCTTCTTCCCAGGGCCCTTCTGAAATGAACAGTGCTCAGAGTGTTAGTTGTGTTGCCAACATTTATCTGGGAAAATGAAATCATAACCTGATTTCCTTTTCCCAAACCTTCCTCCCAAGAGAAGGCATCAAAAGCAGTAGTCGAAACATCTGAGATAGGCACAATCTGCAGCCTGGTGCCTTTCACAGACCAAAGACCAAACACAGAAGCTCACAGAAGCACATGGTGACTAGCAGAAACATTTTTATCATAAAAGTTTCTGATTAATAGAAAGACCAGTGAGTAAATTTCATGTACTTCACACTAGCAGAAATGTGTCTTTACCACTTCATTTCCTCTCCGCAGTGAGACATACTGTAATTGTCAAAAGAATGAAGAAAGGAATGGCTTGCAATAACAATGCAAACCCCACAACACAGGTGAAGTCATTTTAAGAACGGACTGGTGAACTTGTGGAATTTCAGAGGTGGGTGGTTTATTAGTAATAACATGTCTGTGAAGGAAGGACAAATTTTATTCCAAGACACTGCTGGAGGCTCTGCAGGATCTACCTTCCTATGAACTTCTCTTAGTTACATATAAACATCTTGTGGTCTGCAATGACACATTTCAGATATCCAGAGTTAAAGGGTTAATATCAGACCAGCTCCTGAGCATGACTGCAACAGGAAGAAATATACCCAAGAGAGACCAGAGAAGTGGCAGAAGGCTGAATTCAGGGTTTCAACAACATACTAGATTTCACGTGGGCATTTTGTGCATCCCTATTGGATGACGATTGCAGTTGATCCATACAAGGCTCTCTGCTCCGGAGGACTCATACTGGAGTCATTAACCAGCTTTCAAACTTGCTCCAACTCTAATGTGCTGATTCTTCAATTAAATACAACACTGGGCTTCCCCCACCAAACCTATGTACAAAATACTCAGCTCCTCCTTCCTTTTCTATGTTACCTGGCTGGGATTCTTTCAAACTCTCTATATTCTCCCTCTTAGCCTTGCTTGAACTTTGCTAAAGTAAAAACATATTTGTGCAAGGGCTTAATCTGGCAACAAAGGATTTTTGCTGTTAAATTTACATTGGGAACTTGTCCCAGACAGCAATGGGGAAAATGTGATTGAACATTCATTTTAGAGAGTTTCATTCTTTGGGGCATTTTGTTTTGCTTTAAATTGTTGGAATAAGGCTGTTTCAGTGATAGGTTGTGCCCATTACAGCTGGGTGAGTAATTATAGAGAAGGCAATGTTTTTCCCTTCCTTGGCTTCTCTGTGTTAGGTCTGGGTAAGGGAAGCTGAGCTCTTAAGGGAAGCTGAGCTCCAGGCTTATGAAAGGCAAAGGAGGGCTGGCACAGACCATCCCACTTGCCTGCAATTAGAAGGACCAGCCTGTATTTCTTGGTTTTGTTATACCAATAACAAGAAGGGTGAATCAATTAATCTAGCCTTCACAGGGTGACATTAAACAATATAACGATTAATTAAACTTCATTTTTCAGTGTAGATTTTAGCCTAAAGTCACAGTTTTGCAACAAAACACCACAAAGCAGGGAGAAAAAAGGGGGTTTCTTTTATGATGTCCTAAGACTGCACTAAATTATACATCTGAAATGAAAATTGTGAATATAAGTTTGCATGTGAGACTTTGCCTGTTAAAACACGCTTTTAACCTGGTCCTCTGCTTTTTGTTCCTGCATCATGTAAGAAAAGAAGATGCACAACAGGAAACTTCTGGAAGGAGACATTGACTAATATGTAACAACTATTGTAGGTTGTTAACAATATGTTTTCTTGGACAAGCTCAGTGAGGGGGGACTCCAGTCACTACACAGACCTTGTGTAGTGTTGTTCTTTTTCCAAACATGAGCTGTAACCAAGCTTCCTTGAAGTGGTTTGGGGGAGCTCAGAGGAGGTGTTTTGTTCATAGGCAATTTTGCCAAACTACACTCCTGTATTGGAGGTGCTGGGAAGTCTGAAGAATTCCAAAAGGCCAATTTTATACTTGTGAAACAGAGTTTGCAAGAGACATGTGCTCCCTGATGGTAGGAGCAGGCCTGTTCTGATGTGTCCTTATCCAACAAAGGTAAAGAATATGGGGAGATGTCCCTCAAAAGCGGTAGAAAATCCACGGGATGTACAGTAAAATTTCTGCTGGTGCATTAAACAACTGTGAGTAAGGAAGGCAACAAACTAGAAAATAAAATGCAGGTTTGTGAGTGCTTGCACACCCAGAACCTGAGCTAATTTTTCTGAATCATTTTTTCCCTAACCCTCTGTTTTTTTCAGATGGAGTCTTAAGCATCATATCCCAAACAGTCACATTAAGTCACTTCTTAAAATGAAAAACTCCAAAATTTTGCCAAATTTTATACAGAAATTATTTCTGCTGTAAACTGAATATGCATTAAAGATCTGCTGCTAAGATTATTCTTAAATTTAATATGTTGGTGTCTAAAGGTGCTTTTATTTTTCAAGTTTATCATAAACTAAATGCTAGAAAAATTAGAAAAGGTGTCCACAGACAACTAGGGGCAGGGACAGGACAGACAATGATTATGATCAAAGCCTATGTTGACATACTATGTCTGTATTTTCTGTAAGGAGGTACAATTTTAAGCAGAAAAAACAAATCCAGTCTCTAAGAAGAAGGGATATGTCCTAGGATGAGCAATAAATTTGTTTCATGTGGATCAGAAAAATCAATATTTGATATAAAACTTCCAAAGCTTATGCAAAACTCATGCCACATACATGAGATGAACTATTAAGCAGAAGGCCTAAATAACAATTTCAGAATGATTTATAGTCAGAAACTCCATAAAATGTTTTTTTTTCAGTCATAAGAAAGATGGAAATAGGTAAAAACTCATGCAGAAACTGCAAAAGCAGCAGATCTGTATCACTTCCAATTTATACCTTTCATTCATGCAGATCCATGACCATGACAGGTAATTAAATGATGCTTTTCAAGATTCACCCACATTTAAATGACTCATCTTGGAAGAAACAGGCCTTTGTGGCTCATCAACAATGCATTAGTTCTTCTTTCATTGAGAAAACACTATGGACTTTACTAAAAGAGTGTATTTTATTCCTCTGTTGTTACTGTTGTCTCATATAAAGGTTATTTGATGTTTGTTACCCAAGTAACAGAAACAAGTATTTCATTAACTCCTTATTTCCTTGCAGAATACGCTACTTTAGAAATTTCTGAAAGTACAAAGCAAGCAGGCTGTACTTTTGGCATAATTTTTACATCAGTATCCTTAGCTGAGAAGCTGATGCTGACTTTGTGGTACATACCAAGTTAATAGAAACAAGTTGGTGGAAATTTTTTTCCAAATAGAAGCATGAATATTTCCTTAAAGCTAATCACTCACTTGCAGTTGAAAGAATGTAACAAAATATGAAAAGATAAGTTATCACTTGATCTTTTGGCCACTAGCCAGTATTTTGGTTTTCTTCCTCCACCAGAAAAAAAATCACAATGCTATCAGGCATTTCATTTCATCAGTCTTGAATTTACGTAAATTAGGAGTACGTTGAGTCTAAAGTGTTTGTCCATGCAGTGAAAGGATCTTAAAATATTGTTGAACTATTAAAAACTTTTTCTTCAGCAGTCTCTCCAATTGTAAGTTTTAAGCTCTTTAAGGATAATGTATAACAATTATGAATGACTGAAATATCTCTAGGGATCTTCTACATTACTGTAAGTTACTTTTAAAATAAATTCTTCAATTAGAAAAAAAACCTGCTTATAACATAATGCATTCATCCAGAGATAAGTTACAAGCTGACAGTGCCTGCGGTCATTAAAGTAACTCCCTCCTAAACACATGTAATGCCAAACAGAAGAACAGGAAAGGGAATTTGTTCCATAGCAACCAGTTTTATTTGACCTTTCAAATTCAAGAGACAAAATTGTCTTACCTTAATAAAGCATTTTATTGAAAGAATGCCAACTTTTTGGGCTATTTTAAATATTATTAGAGAGCTGAGAATTGCAGAATGTAGTGGGATTTATTTGGATCTGAAGACATATCAGATACTGAGATGCTTAGCACAGTGTTTGTGCACACTTCAGAGGACAATTATTAGAAAATAATCCAATATTTTATCTTCAGATTTTCATTATGTCAGGTTATTCAAACCTGTTGTACTCACTCTGTTTATTCTTATATCAAATGCACTAAGGAAAGAATATTTCCCTTGAGTAAACAAGTTTTAAATACATTAAAATAAACCGCAAAATATTGAGATTGCAGAGCTTTCGTTTTATATTGAAGTTAACTAAAACTTGGGAGAGTAGATGTTTCATGAACTGATTTATATCCCCAAAATATCTTTTAGAATATTTAAATTTCTTATAATCACCACTTTAAATAGCAAATATGTGCTAACATATATAATAATTTAAATTAAACTACTGTGGAAGCATACTTTTGAAAGACAATTACATGCTGTGCTGAGAGGAATACCTATTCTTAGAATGTCCCTGAAAATACTGCCTTTGGGGTTTTTGTGAGTGTTCTCTTATTTTTATGTATGAATGATGGTACTCACAATTGTTTCAGCTTCATAAGAAAGGCTGTCCTTCCTTTTTCAACTGGTCCATGTAAGATAGGAATAGGTACTGTGTCCTATTAACAGCAACACAGTCAACAACTTCTGACTTAGTGTCATCTAACATTACTTTCTGACCCAGCACCAAAGGGTAGGAGAAACTTGCAATGAAGCATTTAATATTCAATTTTTCTAGAACACCTCCAGATGTTCAATAATTTATCAGCAGGAAACCTCTGTTTAATTTTACAGTGTCTCAGATATCTGTGTGTGATTATTTGGCTGACTGTTTCTGCAAGGAGCTGAAGGGTGCACTTTATGCTTCTCCCTTTTGCCATTGCACAGGCAGTAACCCCTTGAAAATAAAGGGAATTCCAAAAACCATGGATTCTAAAGCCAGAAGGACATAACCATAGTGCTGACAACCTGAAGAGTTGTGCCACATGTTTTGGGCCAATGTTGAGTTGCGAGTACAAGAAAAGCTGTTCAGGTAAGGGAATGGCACTGAAACGTGCCATTTCTCCTGGAATAACTTGCTGTGGTCTAGCTGGGATGTGAGGGAGTCAGTCCTGATTTGTGCCACCTGCAGCCTCACAAATCCTTTCCTCTAAAAGTAAGGATACCCCTTCCTTGCTTTTAGCAGCTTGTTACAGCTGCAAGCTCTGGCTCCACCAAAGGATGTAATAATGATGAGTAAAAGATGGTGAGTAATTTATTCTTCTTGTGGTCTCAGCCAGAGGAGGGACCCCATCCATTGCAGTAATCTTGGACTCCTTTGTGCTCCAACGTGTTTTATCTCAGACCAATCAACACATGGTCCGTAATTACTTCTAACATCTTGTTTCCTTCAGACATGTTACTCAAGATCTCTATGTTGAGAAATCTGTTCTTTTTTAACCATTCTCCAGTTGCCTCTAACTGGACTTCCTAACAGCTGGTTCTCTACAGCCAGCAGATGTTGCTACTGAGCAGCAGAAAGGCCAACACAACCCCTTCCTGAAAGGCTGAGAGTAACTTGGAGCTTGGTCTGTGTCTACAAGCCCAACGCCAAGTGTCAAGTTTGACTCATGCAGTTAGAGTTGCAAGAAGGAAGCAGAGAATGCTGAACCCATCGAGGCATGAGGAAGCTGAATGAACAGCAAAGTAGATCTTGGACCAGAAAATTCTCTTCACTGTTGGGAATTTTCTGGTAGTTTGTGGCTTTAAAATTTGTAACGCCACAGTAGTGCTAGACCACTGACTACAGCTAACACACATCAGATTTATGCCAGTGTTCAATCAGTATGTTCAAGTCTGTCAGACATTCACAGACAAATGCTCTTTTATGCATTTTGGGAACCATTTTAGACACCTTTTCAAGTAATTCCCCAGAGCAGCTGATGGAGGGTCCATCTGTGAATTGGGCCACTCAGACAGAGAACTTCACGCACAAGTTACAGTTGCTCTAGAGAGCATTTTTTTCTCACGGAGTATTTTATAAGGGACACTCGAGGAAGTAAATTCAGCAGGACTTCCTTATCTTTTATTCTTCCAGACTCACTATATTGTTCTCATTAGCAATGAGAAAGATGATTTGCATAGCAAAGTCATCTTGTCTCCAGTCAGGCTCACTGTAGTGCAGGGACTGTGCAGGTAGCTGCACTAAGGGAATTTTCAGCTGCTGTGGAAGGGGTCAATACCTTAAGGTGACATCTCCAAAACGGGAAGTGATTGTGCAAACTCAATAGCTTCAATGTGAACGTTGACCTATTTTGCAAATACAATGTCAGCGGTGGGGAGGGGAGTAGAGGTGAAATGTCCTAGGGAATTTTTTTTGTTCATGTTCTCTTGCTTATTTCTGCTAAAAAGCCATTGATCTGGCATCGTTTTAGGAGGAACAGGAAACTGACACTGCAGTGCAAAAAAAAAATATTCCTGGAAAACTGAAACTTCAAAATACAGCTCTGTCTTTTTTTTTTTCATATTAATTCATTCAAAAATTCCCCTGAGTCTCCCTCAGGGGAGTGGAAACACCGGGGAGAAAAAGTCTCATTATCTAACTTCATTGTCACTTAACTACTTGTCAGCTCTCGGGATGATTTGTATGGTTCCTTATAAGTGCTGTCACTGATGTACAGATTTAGAGAAGAAAGTACATCATTTAACAGCTAACTTTGAGTAACTTTGGACTAGGAAGCTCATCTAAATTTACTGTAATGTGTGGACAGGAATCCCTTCTGTAGTGCTCTCTCTGTCTCCCAGCTAAAATTCTACCTTGAGAAAACCATGCTCCAGACATGAAATATAAATCTACTTGAAAATCTGACTCCTCTATGTGAATCATAGAATCATAGATTCATTACATTGGAAAAGACTTTTCAATACACTGAGTCCAACCACTAAATGAGCACTGCCAAGTCTACCACTGAACCATGTCACCAAGTGCCACATCTACATATCTTCTACATATGTCCCAGGAGGGTGACTCAACCACTGCCCTGGGTAGCCTGTTCCATTGTCTGATCACTTTTTCAAGGAAGAAATCTTTCCTAATATCCAATCTAAACCTCCCCGGCAAACTTGAGGTCGTTTCCTTTTGTGTTGTTACTTGGGAGAAGAGACCAACCTCTACCTGATTACAATCTCCTTTCAGGTAGTTGTAGAGAGCAATATGTCCCCCCTGAGGCTCCTTTTCTCAAGGCTAAACAGTCCCAGTTCCCTCAGTTGCTCCTCAGAAGACTTGTGCTCCAGACACTTCACCAGCTCCATTGCCCTTCCTTGGACGTGCTTCAACACCTCAATGCTGTTCTTGTAGTGAGAGGCCCAGAACTGGACACAGGATTCAAGGTGTGGCATCACCAGTGCTGAGTACAGAGGGACAATCACTGCCCTGGTCCTCTGGCCTCACTATTGCTGATACAGGCCAGGATGTCATTGGCCTTCTTGGCTGCTGTCAACCAGCACCCCCCAGGACTTTATTTATTCCAGGCAGATTTCCAGCTACTCTGCACCAAGCCTGTAGTGCTGCATGGCACTGTTTTGATCCAAATGCAGGACCTCACACTTGAACCTTATACAATTGGCTTCAGCCCATCAATACAACCTGTCTGAATTTATCTGCAGAGCCTTCCTACTGTCCAGGAGATCAGTGTTCCCACTCTTTTGATGTCATCTGTGAACTGACTGAAGGTGCCTTCAATCTCCTTGTTCAGATAATCAATGAAGATATTAAGCAGAACTGGACCCAGAACTGGCCCCAGAACCGAGCCTTTAAGAACCCCAGCAGTGATTGGCCACTAGCTGGATTTTACTCCGTTCATTAACACTCTCTGGGGCCAACTATCCCACCAGTTTTTTGACCCAGTGAACAGAGCACCCGTCCAAGACATGGACAGCCAATTTTGCCAGGAGAATGGTGTGGGAAATGGTGTCAAAGGCTTTCTGAAAGCTTAGGTAAATAACAACCTCAGCCTTTTCCTCATCCACCAGGCAGGTCACCTTGTCATAGAAGGAGATCAGGTTGGATATTAGAAAAAATAAGATATTAGAGAAAAAATTAGATATTAGATACTGTGTTGGATATTAGAAAAAGGTTCTTCACCCAAAGGATGGTTGGCTACTGGAACAGGCTTCCCAAGGAAGTGGTCACAGCACCAAGCCTAGCAGAGTTCAGGAAACATCTGGATGATACTCTCAGGCACATGGTGTGGTTGTTGGGGATGGTCCTGTGCAGGGCCAGGAGTTGGATTGGATGGTCCTTGTGGGTCCCTTGCAACTCAACATGTTCTCTAATTCTGTAGTGAAGCGACACCTGCCTTTCATAAACCCACACTGGCTGGCCCTGATCCCCTGTTTGCCCTGCACGTGTCACGTGATGACACTCAGGATGACCTGCTCTGTGACCTGCTCTGGCACTAAGGTCAAGCTTACATGGTTGCAGTTCATCGTCAACTTCCAGTCAACTGGGACCTCTCTGGTGAGTCAGAACTGGTGGCAAATGAAGGAAAGTGGCTTGGTGACCAACTTGATTCAGCTCCCTCAATATGCTTGGGTGAATCCCAACTGCTCCCATAGACTTGTGTGTGTCTAAGTGGTGTAGCACGTTGCTGATCATTTTCCCTTGGATTATGGGTGCTTCATTCTGCTGCCCATCTGTGTCTTCCTGCATACTCAGGAGAACAGTTTGTTTTACTGTGACAGACTGAGGCAAAGAAGGCATGGAGTACCTCAGGCTTTTCCTCGTCCTTTGTCACTATGCTTCCTTCCACATCCAATAAAGGATGGAGATTGTTTTTAGCCCTCTCTATGTTGCTGATGTATTTATAAAAACATTTTTCACTGTCCTGTAGAACTCCCTTCTGGAGCTTGCAGGAAATTTTTTGGAGAGCTGGTTTTAAGTTGTCTTTTTCCATCAGGAAATGACAAAGTTTAAAGTTTTCCCACAGAAATTAAGTTTACCTTACCCTTCTGAAATAACCTATCTCCTGGAAGACTGACTGCACACAGGATACAAGAAATTTGGATGGGCAATGGGATGTATCTCATGTGGCATGTGCAGGAAGTTTCACAGGAGTGTCATTTCCAGCCATAGGTAGATCAGATATACTGCTTTGTCCATTTTGTAAATAAATGGCCTGGATTATTACATTGCTAAATGCTGAAGCATGTGTTACAGAGAGGTCAAACAAGAAAAATACATAAACATATTTCATAATTTCTAAAAGGTTAATGTATTTTCTTCACTGTTTAGACATATATAGATTACTATCTCTCTAACAAGTTTATTTGCTAAATAAGGATATTGATATCCTGCTTAAATTGTAGAATAAACTAAAACCCAACAGATACACATATTCAGAGACAAGCTAAGACAAGTCACATCATGAGATATTACAACCCTTACAGAACCATTACCAACAATGTTAAGTGTATAACATTTACGTTCAATATCTCATTTTTTTTTTTTCTAATTTAGCCAAGGCCTGAGACAAAGGCCTAGTGAAATCCTACAGAAAAAGAACAAGGATTGCCGATGCCACATCTCCATGGCAGCACAGCTAATTTGGCAGGACAACCCAGTGCACAGAAAGAAAAAGAGGTTATTTACAAAGATATCTTTTATAAATGGGGCTTCGGGAACAGGAAAATGGCCTGGGGAAAAAAAAAAAGGTTAAAGAAACATTCCAAACCTTTAAAATAAATTCTTTAAATGAGTGAGAAAAAATAACTTGAAGAAAAAATTTGAGTCAGTAAGCATAGTGAGTTTCATCTTTGTTTGTTGTTGTACAATGCTACAAACCACACTGAATGGCTGAGAATAACATTAGAGGTTCTGTGTATTGTAACCACTTCAATCAAGGCCTTTTGTTTTGAATCACCTGCCTTGCCTGCATTGGAGCCCCTTTTATACCCTGGTTGCAGCACAGAGATCTAATTTAGTCCCACATACAAAAAGAAGCAAGAACGAAAAACATACCCATCTCTTGCTGCTTCATGCTTGAATCCGCAAGAGAACAACTGGGACAACAAGCAGACTGAAATGGCTAAGAGAGTATTTTAAAATTTCCTCAGCCTACAACCCACAAGCTGCTGGTAAACGATACTGTTATAGCATTTCTGAAGGATGCAGTCGCCCAGCTGGATACAGGTGAATTGGTGGCTGAGGGCAGCGGGCATGCCTTTCACGCTCCTGTGAAGAGAGGAGGGGAATGAGAAGGGCTCACCCTGAGGCACACATAGCAGCAAGTACAGGGCAGTTATCAGCTCCTGTGGAGAGATGAAGGACAAAATGGCCTAAGAGTATTCATTGTGGTTTGTCTTCTCTGGCAGAGGGCTCTTTTGCTGTTGCAGGTAATAGAATGAGGATGTGAACTAGCTAAACACAACTATAATCTTCAGAATATACAGTCATGAAACATAAGCATGAGATCCCAATCACAGAACACCTTCCGAGCATCCTTGCCTCGGCTGAACCTTTCTCCTGGAGGAAATTAATTTCCGTCTATAAACAAAAGGAAAAATATTTTCCAAGTCACTTATCTAGGTCTCCTCATTAATTTCAAGTATGATTTTACCACTTACTAAAGGAACAATCCCACTGGTTTTCAGTCTGCTTGCTACTTTCTATTATGAACAATTAATGTATTAGAAAATTAACTTGCAGATGAAAGAAAAGAGCAGCCTGTGGAAGTTGAATAATGACCTTATTTTAAGATTTTCCCTTGAGTAACCCCCACTGTTGCCTCTTACAAAGGGAGGAAAAATTATACGTGCACATCTTTAATGTCTTTTTTGAATGCTGATTAAATGATTAGTGTTTTGGAGAAGACTGTGCAGATGAAACAACAGCAGCAGGAGTACCAACCAGTGATATTAACTAGAGACTGCAGTCTGGGAGCTGCTGTTCTGCAGTTCAGAAAGACAAAAATTAGCAAGATAGAATATAATTAATAAACTAGAAGCAAATTAAGATAATACAGGGAGAATTTTGGAAACAAATGAGCTTTAAAAAAGTTTAAAAATGCAGCTTTCTTCCCAATTCAGAAGCAATTATTGTGTGTTTGTACCTTATGCACTTACTCAACAAATATGTGAGAATGTTTAATATCTAGTTGCTGAGGGGACCAAAGAGATCTTATTGCATTTCACAAGGGGGAGCCTTTCTGCTTTCTGTGGGTTCTCTCTTACTCTCCTAGTACCAGGTTGCCCTATTCTTGCACTTGGACCTTGCTGGTTAATTTTTAGCACTGTCTACGATTGCCTACAACTGCCTTCTCTGCTGACACAGAAAGCCAGCAGAAGGCAACTCTATGGAATGTGTATGCCAGAGACAGTCTGGGACAGCGAGCAGTGCCTGCTTCAACAGCATACTTCATACATGCCCTTGGACAAGTCTTGTAATTTGCTTTGTTCCTCACCTCTGAATCCCGTCCTCCTGATTAAAAATTGTATAAATATTGTGGAAACTATGTTAAATGTAATGTGACAAATGTCATGTTTAAGTAATAAACAGCTCTTCTATTTCTGGTTCTTGAGTAGAATGCAATTTTCATGGATCAGGAAGCTTTGAAAGTCACATAGCTGTTAACAGGCACATTACTATTGACCTTCTGGGGAACAATCAAGAGTCATCATTCAGTCATCCTTTCACACTCATGTCACAGGGAAAGGGGATTACCCTTTTCTGCTCCCCTTTACATCTTGACCAAAGACAAGGAAGAGTCACAGTCCGTGTATACAGGAAATGAAAGGATTGCTCCCTCTATGAAACACCTCAAAACCACTACAGTCACTGTTTCATATTCCCCTAAGCTTGCCTTGAAGTTTCATAGACTGCAAGAAGCTCTTTCCAAGGCCAGCATTTCCAGGTGTGCCCTGCATGGTAAGAAACCTGCTGCTGATGTTGTTGACTTCTGAACTAGGCTGTCTTGACCTTCTGAATTACTGTGACCTGCCCTCAGAGTGGGCAAAGAACTTCATTCCCAAGCCTGGCCTAGCATTAAGAAAGATCCTATAGCACTTATCTTAAGATGGTTCAGATAATTCACCCTTTAATAACTGCATGTAAAAGCTGGAGACTAAAGACTTCACTTTGTAACTGGTATTTTGCTTCACTCTTTGACCTGTTTAATTGAGAGGGTTGGGACGTGTGCTCTTTGTGCTTGTTCAAGAGGCATCCTAAAACCAAATATAATCTCAGCTACATTGTCTGGAGACAAATTTTCAGTTTAAAGAGAAATAATTTTGAACTGGATTTTTAAGCTGTAGCTCCAGATGATCTGTAAATACAAGTAGCTGTATCCAAGCTGAGGATCAAAGAGAGGGTGTATGAATTAATGGAATCAGATGTCAATGAACACATTCCCTTGACATGTTCTCTTACTTCATTAAGGTATCTCCCGTTTCCCAAAAATGGTAAAGCTAGCTACCAAATTAAACTACTTGTTAATCCTATAGCCTACTTCTAGTGGGGTATCATTTTTCATGCTACTTATCGTGTCCAACTGACATACTCAGCAGGACTTGTTTCTAAACACTAATGTAGCACTAAAAGAATATGAAAAGCTAATTAATGAGTTATATATATATATATATATGAGGAATTATATATGAAGCACCAGAAAAAGATTCAGCAGATACAGGTTGGATTTCAGGCTTTGTCATGGGTTTCCCATGAAATCTTGGTCAAAAATTGATTCATGTAAATGGTAATTAAAACAAGACCAGGGCAAGGACTCAAGTGCTGGCCCATGATTGTCTACACTGTTTAATTGTTAACACACCCTCTCACATGGCTTTAGCCCATGTTGACTTGGTTTGCCCCAGACAATGTCAGTGCACAGTTCAGAGGACAGCATGCAACAGGGACCGCCCCAGCAGGCAGCTTGGATGGAGGAGTTCCCCCTTCCCCAGTCACTGTGGGGGAGTGCTTAGCCCTGTGAACACAACCCCCACCATGACTGGCCTGAAGGGCCAGAGAATAGACCTTCTCATAATTTATTTGCTTGTGTAGCTGTAGTCATCTTTCCTGCATGGCTTTGTCTGCCTTACTTGGACTATAAATTCTTTGGAACGAAGCAACCTTTTAATAAATATTTGAATGATGCCTGAGACAATGAGATGCCAGCCTTTGCTGGGGTTGCCTTTGCTACTGAAAGGCCTATTAAAGAAAAAAAAAAATAAGAAAAGAAATAAAAAATAAGGGGGATTATGCAGCTCTCAAAACAGGTCTCAGTTATTCTTCTTTTAAATCCACCCATGTCAACAACATATCATCATCCTACAGTGGGGCTTTACAGCTGTCAGAATTTGCAGTCTCAGAATGGCAGCACATATTAATTCTCAGAGGAACATGCATTTTCTCTAAATACACAACAACAGGGAATGAGAAGACAAGGAAATTGTCCCTGGTGATCTCACACCACCACCGGAATCATCCTTGTGGCTCAGTCCCTCAACTATGCTACATCATGTAGTTCTCACAGGGCTCTTGGTGGTGGCCTGATGCCACCAGCAGCCTGAAAGGACCCACATGCAGAGAAAAGTCTAAAAGCCTTTGTTTGGGACCAGACTGTTCCTGTTGCTGACCCCAGGTCAGGACAGCGGCATGGTTAGTGTCCTGGTAGAAAAGCAGTATTAAAAGCAGGCATTTGCTATTTGCCTTGAATTGCCTCATACTGCTTCTTGGTTAACCTCACAAATGCTTCACCAAGACATCCACCTGGAGGTATGGAGAAATTAAAAATATAGAGAAAAGGGCTCTGTTACTACCAAAAGGACTGAAAGGAGGCAAGGACTGACCTCTTCCAATTTGGTTCTTGACCAATTAAATTTTAGCATCACTGTTATTGACTCAAACTCTCCCCTCAAACTCTCCTGTCTCAGGATCCCTTAGGCTCCCTATTACTCCAGCTAAATTGCTAGAGAGTCAAAGAGCAAAAAGCTTTTCTTCTTCGTTACCAATTCCTCATAGGCCTGGCTCTTCCAAACATACATCTCTGGAGATGGGCTCAGTCTCTAGAAGTGTCTTTTATTCTTGGGAGAAGGTAAGATATTACAGATGTCATCCTATATATATCCACCCTGCCTAGGAGGCAGTGCTCCTCATCCAGCCCACTGCCTACCCTCTGCGGTACCTGTGCTGGTGGTCAGTGGCAGGGGCAGGCACAGCCCTGAGGTGGAGTGACAACAAGGGACATAGGCTAGCTCAGAGGCAGACAAGGGCTAAAAGCCTTGCTGGGAAACAAGAACTGGTGGCTGTATGCCATGTATTGAGGAGCAGTACTTGTTGCTCAGTGTAGGCATGGAGGAGATTTCCTATTGTGCTTCCAAGTGGAGCAGTCAGGGGCCTTCTGCCCTCCCCAGGGACCTTTGATGTACCCTCAGAAGTGAACTCATTGTGCAGTGCAGACATGGCATTGCGGAACCTGAAAGTCTTGTTTGTATTTTTTAGCCAGAGCTGAAAATCCACCTGGCTATCGCTCATCAGCAGCAGTGTCAATCTGCTCCAGATCAGAGAGCTCCTTGGCACTCCCTGTTACATCGCTGTTTTGTTGTCATTAATCACATTAAAATGTCAGATTTACACCCTTGTTTGCAAACCCTGTGTTGCACAAATCAGTTTGTCTCCACAGGATCTCCCCGCAGCCACATACTGGCAAAGCAAATGCAAATAGCCTGTACTTTTTACCTCAGATGCTATTCTGCCATGCTTGAAGTCACCTGAAGAAATCTGAGTTGCCCTAGGAGAGTTTGAAAGGAGTTTTTAAGAGTTGTGTATAACTCCTGATGTTCAGATGGCCTTGATATGTTTTCTAAACAAAATAGTTTTGTCAGAGAGAGTTAGTTTTGCCCAGTGTAAAAGTGCCAGCAACTTTTAAGTAATGCAGCACTATTGCCTTCTATAGGATATAATATATCTGATGCTCTACAGTTGAACTTGCTTAGAAGCTCTGTTATCAGTCATGCAAAATGCTCATCTCTCTAAATTCCCATGAGAAGTTTCCAGCTCTGCAATAGCAGAACCCAAGAACAATTCTTGCATGTTAAATTATGCTTTGACAAAGTCAAAATATCCAACTCCAACATAACAGCCATAGAGCGACAGCCAGTGTTCATGAAAGGACTACATTTTCTTGCTGAGCAGTGCTATGTTGGAGCACACTGGGAGACCAGTGAATTGTGGCACTGAGCCATATTAACCTCTCCCTCTAAAAATTTTTCAGAGGGGAAACTCCAGCTTGTTACAACATGTCAAAACTTAGCATAGCTTAGAAAGAAAATCCAGGGCACATGTAATCATAGAAGGGATTGAAAAGAAAAATTTTGGCAGCTGGGGATGGTCAGCTAGGGAGAAGCGCTCACTGCTTTTCCTCCTGCCAAGGTGTTCTAGCACTTTTCTACACATTCCACTCTGTGCTATAGCCTCTCTGCTCCTCAGATGATACTAGCTCCTCATTCCTTCGAAAGATCTAGTGTGCTAGACTCTCACAACATTCTTTTAACAGCACTTGCTGAAGAATAAGCAATAATGTTTACAGCATTTCCTGGTCATTTTATACCCAGGAAAAAAAGCACCTCTTAACAGTATAGGATGCAATTGGCACACCTAACTCTTGCCTAACTATGCTTTACTCTCATAGTCTCTGATCAAAACATAATTTACTGTTAAGGTTCCTCTCTACTTTTGACATCAAATCTTGCTTCTGCCTGATCTTAACTTTGCCTAATTTTAATAATCTGGGCTAAACCTTTAGTGTGTCCTGTGTGTCTAGCTTATCTTGAATAGAAATTTTGCCTTTATGTTCAAAACATTTTAGAACAACCAACCAGTTTCTGAAAAGGAATTTAGGAATATTGTTTTATCCAACAGAGTCTTTCATTTGAAAAACTTAACTACCCCTGCTTTGGAGCAGATACTTCAGATCTGGAGACAGGGAGTGAAGAGGTAAGGGGTTTGCCAGTCATCCCCATAAAAGTGCTGCCGAAAGTTGGTCACATCTTAGAAATGCAGAAATTTAACTCCTAGCAGATATTTCTGTAGTCTTAGCATTTACATTCCCCAAAGACCTTGACTGCACCAGCTCAAGCCAGGGAAGCTCATCTGGTGGCAGAACAAGACCTTTCCTAGCACTGCAGATCAGCACCAGCTGCAGCTTAAGCATTTGAAGAATGAAGAAAACTTCTCCCATCAGTGCTCCAAACAACACGACTGCTGGGCCCAACCTAACTAGAAAAGAGCATTTTGTAGCCAAACAGGATAAAAAAGAGTCCTGAGGGCATAAATGGGATGAAGGAGCATAGGAAAGGGTAAGAAAACTAGCATGGATGGAGGTTGGTAAGAACCGGGTGCAGAGACTACTTGCAACAAGGAGCCACTGCTGGGTGAGAGACTAGTGCTGCAGGAGGGAAAACAAGCCCTCATTCTCCATCAGCACAGTAAGAACTGAGACTTTACCTATGCAAGTATACTTATTACCTGATCCCAAACACCTCTTGGATTGTTCAAGGCTTCTCCTTGACTGCCCGGGGTATACGGTGTACCACTGCTAAACAGTGAGAAATCCTTCCAAATTCTCTAGGCCCATGCTGGGTACTCTCTCTCCAGAGACAAATTCTGCCATATCAGAAGCTGATGTATGACAGCCAGCAGCCAGTGCTACCTGGAGTTCATGATCTCTGGCATTCATCAGCCTACATATGGTCTGGAAACCGCTCCCTACACCAGCCAGGAACCATCTGAAAATTGCTGGAATTGTAAGTCTTCCAAAGTAATCTCTGCTATAACTTTCATGTCTCCGCAATAAATTGTAAGATATGTCTCTTCTGTTCCTCATAAGCCATTTTCTTACAGGTATGCCTAAGGATTTGACCAAATAGATACTCCAAACAATTAAAAATATTCATGTCTATTTAAATCCATCAAAATGACCTCTTTATTTTGTGACTCTAACGTTCAATTAAGAAGAGCAGACTTGAGAGACTTCAACTCACTTTTTAGCATCCAGGCTTTTCAATGTGTGATCCCAGCAAAAGGGTACACAATACTGTGGTTTCAGAGCAGCTGGTTGTAAAGGACGAGATCTTCCGTATTTCTCCTGTACAGTAGCACAAGACAGACATATGGCAATAATTAAAGTTACACAGGAGTGACTACAGACATGACAGCTGCTAACTTAGATAAACTCCCTTGATGTTTGATAATTTCAGATCAAAATATGTAACAATAAGATTTTTCAGTTGAGTCATATGGAGGTAAAAGATGTCGGTCTTATCTCAAAGTCTTTTATGCATTATGGTTAAAAACTACTTCCTAGTAACACCTCTATAAACCCCACAAAAGGATGAACTTCAGAGACTTCCTTCAGTACAGTGATGTTTAACTGTGACAATCACCCTGAGCCTATTAAAAATGTCTTTTTTTTTTTTTCTGTTAAGGCTGACATCTGCTCTCCTATATATGGAAAAATATTTCTTACAAACATTGCATTTTATAGCCATGTGTGACCTCAGTTAAAACTAGGATGGATGCTCTGATGCCAGGAAATGTCACTTCCCTGAAAGTGGTTGCAGTGGGAAGGGACCTCTGGAGATCATCTGGTCCAATGCCCATGCTAAAGCAGAGTTCTAGGACTCTGTCCAGTCATGTTCTAAATATCGCTAAATCTGGAGACTCTACAGCCTGTCTGGGCCACCTATTCCAAGGCTCAGTCAGCCTTATACTAAAAAAGTGTTTAGATGGGACCTTCTGTGATTCCTTTTGTGCCCTTTGCCTTTGGTCCTGTCACTGGACACACTGAGGAAAGTCTGGCTCCATCTTCTTTACTACTCACTCAGGTATTTATATATATCGATAAGATACCCCTGAGCCATCTGTTCTCCAAGATGAACAGTCAACTCTCTCAGTCTTTCCTAGTCTATCAGATGATCCACATCCATAACCATCTTAGTGAACAGCTGAACTGGTGAAGGCATTCTCCCTCCAGTATGCTTATGTCTCTTTTGTACTGGAGAGCTCAAATCTGAACCCAGTACCCCAGGTGCGGCATCACAAGGGTTTAAGAGAGGGGAACAATCACCTCCCTTGACCTGCTGGTAATGTTCCTCCTCTTCCATTGTCATAAAAGACAATGATTGACTGTTGCCACTAATACTATGATTGATCACATGGTAGATAAGATGATATACTGTCCTGTAGGCTGGCAATCTACAGTCTGGCCACTGGGACATCCCATGTGCTGGATGAGAATGTATGTAATGGGTACATTGAGTAGCCTCCATTTAAATGTACCTGTCAAATACACCTTACCATGGTGTAGTGTAGGGACACCCCCAGCACAAGTTGCGAGAAGAAGGAACTGAGAATGCAAAATGCTTCTGGATTACAGTTCTTGGATTCAGTCCTTGCTTTTAGCAGGACAAAAGAAATTTATTTTGTGTTATTATCCTGCCATGATCTCTGCCAGCCTTCAGCTATGACAAGCAATACTTTTCCCCTTCTCATCTCTCCTCTTTGGATGACCCAAGTGAGGGATACTGTCAACAAAAGCTGATGTACTGAAGGTGAGGAGAGCCAGGAAGAAAGACTCTCTGATTACAGAAAAGAAGGTTTTTCTTACTGAGGAAATTATGCCCTTTACATGCATATCTGCACAAAGGATTTTGTTTATTGACTGCTGATGAAAGAACATCCCCCTAATTCAGTCATAAAACACAAGCTGGCAGGATTTGACAGAGAGGTAAAGTCTTCTTTCTGAAACCAGAGAGAAAAGTACAGCATTTTGGAAAGGAGGATTACTTGTGGTTTTCATCAGCAGATATTTTTGTATACTTCTGTGTGTCCAACAGCTCTGGACTTTGGTAAGGGCAGAAAGGAGGACTTACATAGAAAGACTTGGCACTGGTGCCTAGTAATGGGGCATGTTCTGGCATAGCACAAAGCAGGCATAAAGAGGGGAGATCTCAGGATTTTGCCAACAGAAAGCAATGGTGACTGGGCTGGCTGCCCAGGGTGGCTTAAAGAGGAGACACCTCACTGTGTACCCACCAAGGACCTGGCTGCCAAAATAGCAACTGAACCACTTCTCACTCTTCTAGCACAAAAATAAAAGGCTTCTTGGAAATGCAGTCATGGAGGGAACATATTGCCCTGGCATGGAACTTCACACATTGATGTCTAAGCTGAATTTGAGCACACAGGTAGCATGTATGAACTCCAACCAGCATCATGTACCACGCTCTTCATCCTGCATGTTAGCTGGTAGGGTATGCACGAAGCCTGCATTAGCTTGGCAAAGTCTCAAGGAGAGGGGATATTCTTCTATCCAGCTGCACATCCAGATCACCCCTGGAAGCTACTCAATCACCACCTACCCAGTGCACAAAATCCTCAGCAAGGCTCCCACCAGGTAGTTATATCTCAGAACGTCATGTGAGCCTGGGAAGGGAAATTCCCACATGATTGACTTGCATACAGTTCGTGTCAGAGGGTTTATCACAGTTTAGAATTTTCTGGAAAGCATTTCCCACTTGTCTGTAGGGGAGTCATGCAGTGGAGCTGGCATGAGAGGTGAGCACATAACCCTGCAGCCCCAAGCCCACATATGGTGGCCATCTGATGATATGTCCCTCTCAATCTTGCCTTTGCCAATGCCACTCCAGTGGATACCACAGTAGAGAAAAGTTTGTCTGGGAGCACAAGGAAGACCCTGGCTACCAATACGCTGAGCAATGCAGCACCCATGTACACATAGCAATGCCAAGCAAGCCTCCAGGAAAGATTAACAGGGAAAGTCTCAGCTTTGGAGGCACTCTGATCATCTAATCAATTCAGTGCAGCACAGAGGCTATTTGCTCACAAACATCATGGCAGTTTTTCTTTTCCTTTGTGAGCACAAACCACAGAGGCAAAAAAGAGTTAAACAGATTGTGCTGGAAGCTAAAGGGTGGTTTGAATGTGATAAGAATCAGAAGAAACACTGGAGAGGCTGAGAGATGCACAACAACCATGGTAGTACTTCCCCACCTTATTTTATAGAGTGATATTCAGTAGAAACTGAGAGATGAGTTTGGTCAACCGTCCTTGCAGGGTGAACCTGACAATGTCTTTTATAACCAGACAAAGTGCCTGTCACCAGGATCTGAGCTCAGATAACGGCCCCACTACCCTCCTCCCTTTCCTAGGAGTGTCTCTTGTAAAATAGACCAAAAATTTCTGAATTGATTTGAAATCTGATCTCTGTAGTGTGGTGTTGACAGCACTTGCTCCTTGGTGTCCACATTTGAGCTATCTGGGAAGTCTCTTGGAAGATAATTTGGTGCCACCAAGTATCACTTCCCTGAAAGGAAAATACTCTGCAGAACAGCGATTTTGAGGAACCACCTGTCTTAGTCCCTTGGCATCATACCCCAGGGAATAAGCTGAGAAGTCCCAGCCAGAGACATCTGGAAATCCCAGGTGGCCAAGGAGCTAAGGCATTCATAGAGCTTCTGGGTGGAGTTTTGGTTTTAAATTTTGTAAATGCTGTTATCAGAATTGATTCGCATTATTATTTCCCCAGGATTTCGCACTGACAGGAAATCTCAGCGGTTTTGCTTTTGGTTTTGAATGGAACAAGGTACATCTACAGTGGAAACTCTGATTTTTGAGCTGTGATCTTGGTGCAGTTGGGCTTTCAACTTAAGCAACCCAGAGCACTGGGCACTGAAAGCTCACATTTGTGTGCTGCTCACATTTGGATTGGTTTCCTCATTAGTTTGCAATGTGAATGTACAGCTCAT
Organism: Dendrocincla tyrannina; assembly: GCA_035047865.1. Taxonomy (NCBI): domain Eukaryota; kingdom Metazoa; phylum Chordata; class Aves; order Passeriformes; family Dendrocolaptidae; genus Dendrocincla; species Dendrocincla tyrannina. The sequence continues at coordinate 41,444,249 of JAWWMP010000116.1, forward strand.
ATTCAAAGACTCACACTATCCTTCCCTCATTTCCACATACTTTCTTGCCTTTTAATCTCCTTTCTTCTTATGTGCCAGGAAATATCTAGAGCAAATAGACATAATGTTGACATTTTGGGGCTAAACCTTGCAAACCTTACTACTCTCCCAATCCACTTCCACAACAGACAGGCAGAGCCAATATGGGGGAAAGAGTCTTCAAAGTACCAATTTGCTGGAAAAAACAACTTTATTTATGATCCTGTTGACATGAGTGGCCCATTCAGTACTACTGTTAGAGAATTGATTTTGTAATTTCCAGCTTGCCTTCCTGTTAGCTTGACAACAGCAAAGTGTTTACCAATTTGACATGGGAATCTCTTCTCCTTGATGCACTTATGTGCAGTTCTGTGTATAACACATAGGAGAGTAAGTTGTACTCAGGGATATATATACAGCTTCTCTGTCTTGGTATCTATCTCACACTTGCTTTGAACTGAGGTCAATTACTGCTATGAGTAAAGTGTGAGTCAGGAAATATTGCCTGTGAAAATTAAATTTATGTCCCCCTATATTTTCTGCACTAGTTCTTTGTCTATCATTTGTATGTTTCTGAGAAGTAAAATTACATTTCCTTCTAGAGCTCATGGGAGTCAGGCCGGAACTTCTGCTTACATCTACAGCTCGCAGCAGAGGCCCCACAGCTGCTGTGGTGGTCCCACCAATGCAGCACAGCCGATGACCTCGAAAACAGCAGCACTGGGGTAGTGAGCTGCTGGCACCTGTGCTGGGGTGCACGGCTGCTGCTGGTTGTGCTGTGTGAGGAGACAGGCATCCCAGCTTCTGCCTTACATCATGGGCAGAGAAAGTATCCTTTTAGTAACCTTACTTACTATCTGTTTTACCTCAGCTTGTAAAAACTACAGTCACCAAACGTGGACTACTTGTGCAAGGAAAAGCACATTCCTTCAGCTTGTGAACGAGGAGCATGTGGTTGCTGTTTATTTGCAAGCCAGTAAGTCTCAAGATATAGAGTCGTTTCTCAGAGGGGAGTAAGTTTTTTGAGTACAGAGCAGGAACATTTCTGCTCTCTTAGGTCAATCAAACCAGAATTTCACTGCCCTCACTGTCGATGGTTTTTTATGACCCACCTTAAAGGTATTCTGGTCTAGGAGTTAAACATAATATCATAGAATCATGAAATGGTTTTTGTTGGGAGCAACCATTAAAGGGCATCTAGTCCAATCCCCCTGCAACAAGCAGGGACATCTTCCATTAAATCAGGTTGCTCAGAGCCCTGTCTAGCCTGACCTTGAATGTTTCCAGGGAGAGCACAGCCACCACCTCTCTGAACAACTCATTCCATAAATAAAATATCTTCATTAGATGTTTTATTTTCCAGTACATCCCAAATCATCATATGGTAACCTGACTTCTAAGAGCAAAACAAATGCTTTCCTATGGAAAGCAAACCCATCTTTCCATGTCATCTGTGTATAAGGCCCCTGTTGCATAGTATCCCTTGCAAACTATGGAGCTGAGTGTTAGCACAAGGAAGACATGATCTCAGAGTGGGTCAAATTCTGACCCATTCCTTCAGCAGGAATGAAGAATAGCCAAACATCTCCATTTTTGACAGATCCTCCCCTCAGGAGGCACCATGTGAGCCTGAGCCTTGTTCCCTACACCACTTGTTGGCAACTTCTTGGCTGCCCAGTTGCACCACCTGCCTCACAGGCAAAGTCCATGAATCTACCTGTCTTCAGCCCTTATCCATCACTACATTTTCGAGCTCTGATCCTTTCTGGAAAATGGCAACCTTTGGAACAGAAGCTACATGCAGGACCATCCAAGATGCCCCCGCTTGCACATGTCACTGCTTTGTGGTGAAGGTGGAAATGCAAGGAAAGTGGAAAAAAAATGGGCTTTTTATCACTTAAAAATAGTTTTAACATAGCACCAGAGAAGGTGCAATCAAAGACTGAACCTGCATGAGCCAGAAGATGGACTAAACTATCCATCATTTGATCCATCTTTGATTTAATATTTTCTTAATAATTTTTGAAAGCCACTCCCTGCACTTGTCTTTTCTTCAGATGCCCGAGCATCCATCTCTTCATTCTTGCTTCTGAACTGGAACGTAACAGCTGACAAAGATTGCTTTGGAAGAGCCAGAAAAGACCACTATTCATGCTGCGGTTCTAGGTTTTTTGCCATGTGAACTGTACCACAGAACAGTGTTTTCACACCCTGTCCTTGGCTAATGTATGAACAAATGTAAGAACTGGAGATAAGAGGAGCAGAAAACATCTTTAAAAATCAGGCCTATAGGCAACCTCTCCCATCCCCTGAAGAAAACCACAGCATAACAGGTCTTTCTTTTGGCATTAAGAACGAAGATGAATGGTAGCTTGTTGACTGAAGATACCAGCATGCTAGTGGGTATTTCAGATGAATCATGCCCTTAAAAGCAGCTATGCTTCCAGAGGTGGATGACTGAAAAATCAGATACCAATCTAACCAATCACCTTGCTGGGATTCCTGGCATCCTGGAGCAGAAGTCAGTTTTGGAGGCTGTAGAAAGACTGAAAGCCTAGAAAGGGAGAAAGACTTCATTGCTCTGAATACTCCAGTCCCTGTCTCTGTAAGGATGAAGGACTCAAATCTGAATCCTTTTCTAGGAGAGGTTTTCTGCTTCAATGACCAAAGCACAGTTTAGATTGGTATCCTGGTGACTCTGCCTAGCTCTGCTGCAGATTTGGATGCAGTGGTGTAATCTAGAAGGAGAAAATAATTTTTGTCTGTGGAATACTCTGCATTCTATTGATATCAAAAGCCAAGGACTGTAATTATGATCTACCATAGAGAAATGTTTTAAATTTGTTCCCCACATATATAAATTTGTTCCACACATATAACAGAATAACACATATAAATTTGTTCCCCACATATAACAGAATAACACCCTGTTATTCTCGGCTGTTACTTCAGGTGATAAAGTGATGGCAGTTGGAAAATTCATTATTAAAATTCATTGACACTTCTATTCCCTTCTCCACTCCCATCATCACATCACATCTTCTTGTACTTCCCTGGCCTTTGGAAGCAGAGCTGTCTGAGGAAGCTTCTCCACTGTGCATTTGCCCATGGGGAAAGCTGACCAATAGAGTGGAATTCATGCTCCTGTCCAACCATCAGAAATGGCCCCTTAAGCAAAGGGATTTCCTTCTGCCTTCAGGTCAGCTCTGACCTCACTGTCAGGGGCACCCACAATATAACCTTTCATGATAAACTAGTTCTTACCAGTAATGTAAATGTCTTCCGATGCAGATTGATGCAATATACACCCACAGACTGGGCTTTATGTTTCCTCCATAGGACTAGATCTAGCCCCTTGTCCTGTTAATATCTGCATTATTCATTTCCTGCAGTAACCAAAAGAGCAGAGACTGGTGGGTCTGATTCTGTGATCTATCCACTTCATTTAAATCTGTGAGAAGGAAGATTTGTGATAAGGAGGACCATAAGACCTCTGCTTTGGCTACTTTAGAAAAAAGGGTTTGCTGGCCCAGATCCATGATATGAGCACTGAAAGTCTGGGGTAAATTTTGCAAGCCTTCCTCACACCGAACTAGACACTCATGAATGAAGGCTGGGTGGGAGTGGGCACCTTCTGTTTACATGGTTGTCAAAGCTGTAATTTCTGTGTGACAGAGCCCTACCTCAGATGGAAATTACCTGAAATACTGAATTATGTGTGGAGGCTCAAAACTTGCCCTCTATCACCAAACAGATTAAATGACTCACTATCTGGGTGTTACTGAGCTACCTTCTCAGAGGGCTGCTTTTAGTGCACAAGTCACATTATAAGGCACTGAGATCACAGGATCAGACTCTGAGGTCTATCATGTGAAGTCTTCTAGACTAAACCATGAGGTTGTGTAAGTCTGGAGCACTCCACTGGTAGAAATGAAATCTCACTGACTTGAACCATTGCAAGAGCTGAGATGACAGCTCTGCAGCAATCAGCACATAATAGTTCAGTGGGAGGATTTATAACACAATATTATGCCTGGCTATAAAGCTGCAGTCATTTTGTTCCTCGGTTGCACCCTGAAACAGTGCTGATGCACCCTGAGCTGGGGTGGGCAGAGCTGGGAAAGGAGAGGTACAATGGCTCTCAGCCAGCCATGACTTAACCTGCTCCAGGAGGTAGGCAATGCACAGCAGCATCCCAGACAGCTGGAGGCATCTCTCACGGGTGCCTTGTAATAGCCACACATACCCAGCCATCTCCCAGAGAGGAGATGGGGATGTGCTGCACACCACACCCCACTCCCTTGCATTGCTGCGCACACTGTGCCCTCAAGGAGGGCGACAATGTTTCTGTAAAACCTGCCTCAGTGGCCCTGCACCAGTCAGGGATCCCCATCAACTTTAAAGGCAGTAAACATCACTCAGATGACAAATGTTCACTTTGATAGGGTTGATTTTTAGCAGTGAGGACAACAGATCCCGGCTAGAAAAACCCCCTCCTTGACAACATGCCAGCAGCTCGTTTGGGCAATGGCACTCTCCATGCAAGAGAGAAAAGTGTTATTTCTCAGTCAGTGCCTCCAGGTCTGAGCAGGCCTATGGGCATAGAACACATGCTGAATGCACCAGCTTTTCCCATTCTTTTGGTCCCAAGAAGCATTTCTCTGTGTACTGTTCCCTGGACTCACAGATCACCTCTGGTCCCCAAACTCTACTTGCTGTCTTCATTGGAAGGACAAAAAAGAAAGGACTCTGGGGACCAGCATGCTATAAAAAGAGAATTAAAAAAAAAAAAAAGGAAAGAAAAAAAAAGTCTATTCAGATAATCTGCTCTGTGTCGTTGTTTGAAATTACACCCAGGCATCACACACACCACAAAAGTAGAGGAAGGGCAATCTTTCCTGAATTTGGCTTTTTCTGTGAGTAGGGGATTTCTTCCACCCCAAGAGATTGAGGAAAGGTGATTGCTGTATCAACATTCACTTCACAGTGTAAAACAGATCAGAGACTGTTCTCTAGTCCTGAGGTATGTCTCCCTGACTGAATTGCTGAAATGTCTGGCCCTCCTTCCACTTCCCACTTTGTATGAGTGGCCACATCCAAACTGCTCCCTGGGAACAGCCTCTGTTAGATACCCTTCTGGGAGACTGATAGCTTGAACAGACAGACGTGTGTGGGCAGACATGGAGTCAGAGCTTTGATGGATGTCCTGGCCCTTCCTGCTGGAGCAGGCGTGGCTGTGGCTCTCTGCTCTCCCAACCTTGGAACTGGCAGAAACATTGTGTGCCATGTTCAGGCAGTCTACTCTACTCTCTCTGGTAGACTTGGATACTTGATGCGAGCATCCTAAATCCAAAAGGACAATGCAGTAGCTGTTTATCTACACAGAGATTGCCCCAACATTTCTCCATGATCCACAGGGGATAGGGCCAGTAGTTTCACTCAGGTGGGTGGACCACCTGTGATCCAGCAGCTCACTTACAAGTGGCTTTATGCCCTGATGTATTTTTATGAAAGAAGGAATAAAAAATTAATGAACAAGCAAAATTTTCATCCTTCTCACAACATCTAAAATTTCCAAGAAATATTTTCCTAGAGTCTAAAGAAAAAATAAAGTGTAAAAGATTAGAAACCTGTAAATCTGAGTTTTGACTGTAAGGATGCCAAAAGCTAGCCAGACTGGAGTAGTTGGGAAGCCCTGCAGCCTTCAGAGAAAACAGCAGAAAGCTCACGTTCCCTCTACTGTACCGGAGCTGCCTTCTGACACTGTTTTCGGGAACTTGCCAGCTCATTTTCTAACTTGTTTGTGAGACATCAACAGCCTCAAATTACAGCAGCCTGAACAACCCAGTAAATATTTACACAGACCTGCTGGTGATGGTTTGAGCTGACATGCGTTACCTTTTGTGTTGGGGGGAGGCTATATTTACAGCCAACCAGCTAATGAACATGATCCCAGCCATGGTTTAATACAGATGGCTCTTTCAGCATTTGCGGCTTTCAAGTTACAGAGAGCACAAACTTCAATAGCCTTCGTTAGAAGGCTCTGTCTCAGCTCTCTCCGTTTTGTTTACAACCAGTCTCTCTTTGTGCAGTCAAGGGTTGACTAATGTTCAGCTGTTTGCAGCCAGCAATGCTGTTGTGTAGGACAGGGCTCGTTTCTTGTATTATTTTCTTTTTCTTTTCTTTTTTCTTCTTTTCTCTTTTGAACTTACAATGCATGCAATTTTTGCAATGTAGATTCTTTTTCATTTGAGTAGCATTTCTTTAGGCTGTCTCACAGGTCTGGAGCCTGATGTGGAGGGAGTGTGGAAGGGGACAGGAAGCAGCCATGAAGTGTGACTGTGGGACTCAGTGGAGGGCTGGAAGCCACCCCTTCCCAGGGCCACACCTCAGAGACACAGTTTATTGACACTCAGGTCTCACTGGCAGCTCTGGTTAGATTCCAGGCTGCCCTAAGGAAGATGGCAAAGGAGCTTATAGTTTATGCTATCAATAGTTATTGTAACTGTATGCTTTCTTTATTTTAATTATTAGCCATAATCTAAACCATTGGCTGAAGGTCCCTCAGCTTTTTGCATCTCTGCATTGAAGAAATATTTTACATAAATGAGGTAGAAAAACTGGAGGGTGAGGAAACTAATGAAGGAAATGTAGGCTGTTATTCTGGCAATTATTTACAGTGGTTGGCTATGGTAGAACCACAGATAACCTTTTTCTTTGCTGTCATCACACTTATAAAACTGCAGACTGTAAGAAGCTCACTGAATCAAGATTACCTGTACTTAGTGAGTCAACACTGCCCAGTAGCAGACAGTCTGACAAATTCTCTGTGGTTGAAATACACTAACTAGACCAGACTGTACAACACCACAGTAGTAAACCTACACTCCTCTAACACTAAGTGCAGGTGAGGAATTCTGAATTATGAGACATAGCCAGTCTTAGAAAAATTTCTTCTATCATGCAAGTTCTTATGCGCTGCTGAAATCCAATGTATCAGACAAAATCCTGCCAAACCAAACTCCCATTTTCAAGTCACTGCACTCATAAGGAGACGTCTCCTGATGGTAGGTCTAATGAAGCATAGAAAACCTATCTGGTAAAATACGTCCCTGGAGGAAGAGCAAAGACACTAGCATCCTAAAAATACCTAGTCTTTGCAAGCTTGGCCTTGAAAGTTCCCTCACAAATCTGGAAAAAAAATACAATAAAGAGATAGGTCAGACAGATCTATGACTGCATATAGCTGATCTGAATCATTTATGGAACAGACCTTCCCTTCAGGTGAAGAAATGACCAGTTCTCAGAGGGAGTGCTGCTCTTTATCTCCAAAACAAGAAGCTCTTCCCATTGAAAATGTCAACATTTCATTGTTGTCATGGGATGGGGATATCTGATATTCCCAGTGGTGGAGCAGAATCCCATGGTATTGGCAACTGCCCTTCAGTTTTAAAGGAAAGACTTTGAAAAGGCAGGTGCTAGTGATTGCATTAGGAACTGGATCTCAATTTACCCTTTCTGATGAAGGTCCAATCTGTTCTTTGAGGCTCCACTCTGGACCAGACTCTAATATCTACCCTGAATATTTTGTTCCCTCAAATCTCTTCCTGGGATGGTTGCACAGAATGAGTTATTACACCTCGCAGAAACAGCATCATTTAGTTACTGTTTTCAGAGAAGAAAAGCATGGGAAACCACAGAGTTACTTACCAGTCCTTTGACAAAACATTTGTTACCAGTCTGTTAAGAACTGTTCACAGAGTTGCTGGCAAATATCCTAAACCAAAAATTTTTAGTGGAAACTTTTTTGAAATTACTGGCTTTTAAGATCTGGAGTTTAAGATTCTGTTAAATTTACAGAAAGGGAAAGGGCTCATTAAAATCAAATATTACCTAATATTGTAAGGAAAGTCTTTGCCCCAAATAGAGCTGATTATTTTTTCCCATCTTTGCTTGCTCACAAATGTTCAGTTTCATGTTTTCATTTTCCTTGGTTAGAAAACACAAAATCTTGAGATCTCTCATGGAATAAGAAGCACATCTTTGGGCCAGGCCTCCTACATCTATATGTGTCTATGTATGAGACTGCCTGCTTCACATTTCCCTCTTCCCTTTGTGTATTCTTTGTCTGTTTCAATTATAAATACTCCAGGATAGGCAACTTGATGGTGTGTATATCTGTCTGGCAACTGCCACACTTTTTTCCTTGCCTCTGGATGTTCTTCCACAAAAGTAATTATTGAATGATACACAAAAATGAAGTGTATCTGAAAGGAAAGTATGTGGTCCTAGGAGACTGTGTCACCTATGCTCACTTCTGTTTGCTGAAAGGAATTGATTCCTGGGTTTGTTAATGAGATGGTAACTGTGGTAGCTCATCTGAATTTGGGATGGATGCAGGGATATCCTGGGAGAAGGCCCCAAAATGTTTCTGAAAGACTGCATCCAAGGAGACATTAGTGTAGATGAATGCTATGGAGAGAAGAGCAGTACTGTGGTGAGGAGGCAGGACTCCACTAGAAGATGCTCTTTCAGCCATTGTTATTTCCCTTCTTTGGCTGATGGTGTAGCTGGTTGAGAAGTTCCCGCTTTGCTTTTCTGAAGAAATGTCCCATTTTGTGAAATCTCTGATTTGCTTTCTCCCACCTCTGGGATTTGTAACAGAGGGTTGGTGGTCACTCCATATGAGAAAACACTCTTCCCTGGACTCTTCCTGACATGGACTGCTTGTTGGCCACCAAGGCAGGCTGGGGCATGCATGGAAGTGTTCATCCAGGCTGTACCCAGACATGTCACTCAGATGTATTGATTTTAGAATTACTGAAGAAACTGTTTGTGATCTGGAAAGTCCCCTCTTAGTCTTTGGGAAGAGCCTTGTGTTACTAGGCAAACAGTTCCTGGCATAAGACTAAGTAGAAATTTCCTGGTTTTGACCTATTCTAGTACCTTATTCTTCATGTGTCTCTGAAAGTGGTTAAAGGTCATAAAGGAGATAATGCATCTCCTGCAAGGACCTGTGCAAGGATCAACCTCAACCAGCATAAGTCTGCTATGGGAGCCATAAGCCACTTCTGCTCCCATTCAACTATTGCTTTGAAGGGGCTGTGATCCAAACTTGCTGCATTGGGGCTGCTCTGTTAGCCTGGTTTTCCACAAAGAGGAAAAGGGGAAGAGCCTTGAACAGCCCCAAGAGCACTTCTGAGCCAGGTGAAAGCCCAGTCTGTCCCACACAACATAAAGCATAAATACTTGGTGACCGAGTATCACACTTTTTCCACAAACAGAATTAAAAGTTTATGCAGGGATATCATAACTCCTACTTACGATTACAGTTGTTCAGCATGTTATAAAAGCTTGTGAAGTAATCTAGGGTGGAAGAATTCTGCTCATAGTGTAAACCAAAAGATAACTCATATAAACAATACATTAACCCAAAGATAAAACTCATGCAAGGATAGAATGGTATTGATACGTGTTACTCTATAAATAGTGCAGCATCACTTAAAATTCAAGTACATTTGCAAATTTTATTTTATTCTTTCACAAAATCTCCTTCTAGAGAATGTGGACAGAACTACTTCAATTTTTTTACCAACTCTTTAATTCATCTTCATCACCATGTACAAAATAAGCCACTGAAGAGGGAACATACTGAACCACAGTGATGACAATTCTGCTTGGCTGAGCTGAAATGGACAACATGCCTGTCCCAGATGGTTTCAAAAAGAATACATTCTGATTAAGGAGCAGTGGGAACATTTTCCAAGGACATTTGAGTGCCTTTTATAGATTTATAAGGCAGATGCTGCTCCTTAAAAGCATCTGCCTCACAGACCTTTCTTTCCCTTATACTCAGTTGTATAGTAAGGATTAAATGTGTGAAATGGTGAGTCTATCATGGTTTCACGTACATGCTAAGGCCAGTTTTACCACCTTCACAATGAACAATACCCTTGCTGAAGAGGTTAAAGAGAAGGAGGATGGCTCCTCACCTCACAGAGGATCTGGGAATGGGGAGATGCCAGGGAAGAGTGAGATCTGGTGGGAAGGACTCCTATGCAGTACTACACAGCAGCTAAGGTCCCTCCATGAACAGGAGAGGGACTGTTCAAAATTCCCCACCACTGAATCAAGAGTGGTATGTTACTGATTTTATAAGATACATTATCTTCTGTATCCGATCAGGCTGTGTTCTTAGCTTGAGATTAAGTAACCATCCACCTAGACAGCAAGCCAGCTACTGAAATATGTGGGCATTTAACACCACTGCAGAGTGTCTAGAGAAAGGTGTCCCGTGCAGACATAAGTACCCTGTTGAGACCAATTCCAACACATAGACCATGTGACTGGGGCAGTTCTCAGAGGCTGCTTGGTACACTGGCCTTGAGGGAACTTTTAAGCAATGATGGAAAGCCAAGTCACGGAATTGCAGAATCACAGAATGTGGCGAATCAGAAGGGACCCACAAGGATCACTGAGTCCAACTCCTGGCCCTCCACAGGCCCATCCCCAAGAGTCACATCATGTGCCTGAGAGTATCATCCAAACACTTTTTGAACTCTGTCAGGCTCAGTGCTGTGACCACTGCCCTGGAGAACATGTTCCAGTACCAACCACTCTCTGGGCGAAGAACCTTTTTCTCATACCCAATTTAAACCTCCTCTGTCGGTCTTATTCCTGAATAGCACTGTGCATCTATAGCTGCTCAAAGCACATGAATGCTGCTGTCTCTGTTTTCTTTGGACAGATCAGCTTTTTATTGCCCAAGGATTTGCATTGCAGTATAATGCCTTGTAAGCCCTGCAGGATCAGGATGCATTGCAGGAGTATTTTTGCTACACTTGTAGCAAAAACAAGCAAGTCTTCAACTCCCCATTTTACACTCCAAAGCAGCTCATGCAGCTCTTACTGATATTGAAAAAGTGATTTTTGGGTCCTATTTCGGGTACCAGTTCTGCTTGGGGCAGAACATTCTAGGTGAGGAACTTCTCATCCCTGGGTATCCTGTCTGCAGCCACCCTGACTGGGGTGCCAATAGACTATCAAGCAGTGTGAGAGCATCACAGGAGTCAGCATCACAGCAAACATAATTTAAGGTTTTAGGAGCCAAGACATGAAGAGTGTTGAGTCACAGAGCAGATCAATTTGGTAGATGGGTTAAGGATTTTCCTTTTCTGCCCACCAAAGGACATTACCTTCCCATTTTTGTGCTTCAGCTGAGAAAATACAGCTCACAGGACCCATCACTTGCAGTGCAGCGTGCAGCAGCCTTTCATCTCTAGAACATAGCTGTGCTTGCTGAGACTACTAAGAACTCACTGGGAACCAAGACTGAGCGACGACAGCTCCCCATGGGCACTTGTCAGGCAAAGGCACATTTCTGTGTATTTATGGACACTAGTGTGGGTCTTGTCTCAGGAAGGACCCAGAACTGCTGTGGTGGGGAGGCTAAGTGCTTGGCAGAGTGCACTGGAGAGAGTGAAATAGCGTCTGTCGGTGCCCAGCTTCTCTCTGGCCACAGCAATTTAGCAAGCATTCCTGTTTTGAACATCAGGCAAACTCACAGAGATTCTTGTACCCTTGGATTTCAAATAGACTGGGAGCATCAACTCTCTCAAAAGAAGAAAGTGCCATAAATATAATAGTCTTTCTGCTCTAAAAGTCACACAGAAAACCATGCAAGCATCTGTATTTAATCTGCACATCAGTCTGACAGACTGTTTAAAAAAAAAAAAAAGAAACAAACAATATAAAAATGAATAACATTGTTTTGCCTGAAGAATATTCATGTGATCAAAGGATGGATTCTTAAGTCAAGTGCAGAGATCAAATGATACCAAATTGCAGAGTATAACTTGCAGAATGGGACAATCCGGTTTTACTTCTTCAAGTCCTTCCCCAGTCCTACTGCCCAGCTAGCAGAAAAGGGCATGCAGCTCCTCTCAGTGCTTCTTTACTCAGCAAGAGAGCAAATTTAGTTGTTTGATCCCAACTCAGAGCTACTGGGTTCATTCCCACTTCTGCAGAGACCTTCCTTGTGAGTATACATGTTCTAGTTGGGCTCTGCAGCTGCTGGAGATGGTGCTGCACCATAGTGCTTTGCCATGCTTTGGAGACGCTGCATCTTGTTTGGGAGCAGCAGGACTGGTTATGCCACTTGGATGCTGATGCAACACTCCCTGTGCCCTGTGATACCATTTCCAGTTTCTCTGTGCTATAGACACAACATAGGTCATAGAAAATTTCTGAGAACAAGGCACAACTTCACAGTGATGATTTTACCCTCAACAATACTGTTTCCTACTTCTGAAAAAGAGATGTATTTATACTTCTGTGTCCTAAGATGGCTCTTGGACTTTTTCTGAGGTGACTGTTGGCTCTGAAAGGACTATTTTCAAATGGCCCATTAAAAATGGACACATGTACCTGTGGAAGCTCCATTAATGCTCTCTAGCCAAGGCTGATGGTAGCTTACAATGGTTACCTATGGGATATGGCACAACTCTTCCCAGAAAAATATTCCATGCTTTTCCCAGTTTTTCTTCCTTGCCTTAACACTAACTCTTACACATGCACAAATTCCACCTACTACTCACCTTTCAAACTAAGAGGAAGTACTACCTGTGAAAACTGCTACCTTCAAGACCGCTGTGAGTGCTGGTAGGACACCTTTCAGCTGCCTGTGGTGGTGCTTGGTAGATGCAGAAAGCCTGGGGCCACCTCAGCCTGCTGTGTCAGCTGGAGGTTAGCTTTTTCTTCCTGTATAAGGCAAATGTGTTCTTCTTTTATTCTATTTTTTTAAGAGTGGGGATGGAGGTGGAGATGTCTTCATATTTTTCTTGATAGTTGAATTTGACACACTTGAAGTAAGAAAGTCAGTTTATTTTGCAGTTCCATTTCTTACAGCCGTATCCCAGCCTTATTCCCATTGCCTCCCATGAACTGTTGTTTTACTGGCTTCTTCTAAGGTAACCTCTGAGGAGTAGACATCAACATGTGACTGCAAGGAGGTCACAACTTTGCTCCTTTCAGTCTTTCTTCTCCATAAAATACAGCCTCTGATGTGTCCTCCATAAACTCCTTGGGGCAGGAACAGGCTCCTCTTCTTTGCACAGCCTTGGGCAACACAAGACCAGGACCACCTGGGACAGTTGTCTGCCACACAACACAAATAATGAAGGTTTCACTACCAAGGCAAGAGGGCTGTTTCCCTCTGAGAATTCAGGATCTGAGTCTTGTGTTGCAGCACTCACCAAGGAGCTTGAAGTTGTGGACAGTACGATTAATCTCATTCCCCCTGAAGACAAGATGACTGCTGCCACGGATGACAGGAGCAGGAGTAGGAACTTGCTGAGTCCAGGGGATTCCCTTCCCTTCCTGGACCTCCTTTGTCTAGGCAGCAGCAGCGTATATTTATGAATTGGAAAAGTCCCAGGGCAGCCCAGGCTCCAGCTTCTGACGTCCCCATGGCTTAGCGTACAGCACGGAGAAGGAAGAGGTCATGGAGGGGAAGGGAGGGTGCTGTGGGCTGCTGACACACTAAACACTGCAAACTTCCATCCGCCTGGGGCTCGCCAAAAGGAACTGCTTGAATCAGGAAGTTGGGCAATGCATGGAAACATGCTTCCCCTCCCTCCACGCTTCTGAATAGAGTTGTCACAACTTTTTGTTTTTAAAGTCCTTCATTTTCTCCCTGCTCTGTTTAATGCATCCCTTCCCCTCCAGGAGAGAAACAGCAAGGCATGTGGGATTCCACAACTTGAAACCACAAGAGAGGGCTGAATTTAGGAAAGTTAGTTGTCTCCTGCAGGATGCAGAGAACAGAGAACCAAGCTCCCAGGTGCTGCTCAGGGCCTTTCCCACAGCAGAGCTGCTGTTCCCACCACGTACAAGAGCTACAATTGCCAGGTACAGTCAAGCCCCCAGCCATTAATATCTAGAGTAAGCTGTTTCATGCCAGCTTCAAATATTTATCTTCCATCTGGCCAGGAACGAAAGTAGAATCTTTCCCAAGTGTCTAGGGGAGCAGGAATAGGGAAGGGTTTGGTCAGAGCTGCAGAAACCAAAATTCAAATTCCTGTGCTGCTGGCTCTGGGGCAAAGTTTTTTCTCTTAGATTACTCCTGACTGGAGAAATCAGGGATTTTTACCTGAACTTCCCACTAGCATGATCAGAATCATGACCAATCCTGAGCAAGCAAAATGAGAGCCTTCCTCTTTCTCCCTATTACCACAAAAGTCACAGTGTCTTCCAGCTACAAGGGTGAGAAAATTCCCATCTAAAAGTATTTTACAGAGGAGGAAAGATAAGAGGTTGAGAGCAGAAAAATAAACCTTAGCCTTTCAGGATGCTTTTGCTCCTGGGAGAAAACCAGGAATAGAAAACTAGCAGGAGCAAGAGATTGTTTTCAAGAGCATCAGCTGGCATGGTCTGAAAGTGAACACAGATCTTGTCTCCCTCAAAGCATCTTGGAATCTCTCCTAACCCCCTTCCACCCCAGACCTCAGCCCCTGCCCTCCAGAACATCCTGAGCAAACAACTGAGCTTTCCTGTGCACTGAGTCACGGAATGGAACACAATAGGGAACATGAAGCAATGGATCAGGAAATGTTTCATGTAAGATGAGGGAAGGAGGAAAGCAGGGCAAAAGTGAATGGAAGGTAGAAAGAAAAGCATCAAGTAGTCTAGAGAAACTTAGTCAACTGGAGAGTGAACAGAAGAGCCTGCACTAATATAATAACCAAGAGCAATGGAAATTCAGTAGGAAGCACTGAGATCCTGCAATGGAATGAGAAGACAGTGGGAGAGCAGCAATAACATACTGTGACATCATTGTAGGCACAGGATAAAGGCATTCTGGGTGAGGCAGGACTGGTAGCTGAGCAATTGCCAGGATAGCTGGGCAGACAGCCGGCAGGCAGGCAGAGCAGCTCACCAGCTGGTGAGAAGGATGAAGCAGCTTCCTTCGCAGGGAGTTGGCTGAGCATTACCCTTAGCAAGGATGAATATCTTTTTCTGAATGCTTTCAAAAGTAATGATTTCAGTTCAGGCAATGATGGATGCTGTCAAAGAAAGGTATCAGAAGCCAGGGAAACAGAACTGCATCCAGCAATGAAGTCGATGCATGCCATGTGAAGCTAGCTCTTCTTTTTCATATGCATTATGCAGTTATTTGCACCTGTTCAAAGGGGCAGCAAATACTACTAAAATCAAACAGCACTTTGGACTGGTAGCATTTTATGTACATCCCATTTAGACCTTTTGAGCTGGTACAGGTGGCAAATCCAAAGGGTGCATAACAGAGCATTAGAAGAACCCTGCTTGTTCCCAAAGCTGAGCCTCCCCAGGACAAGAGTCCTCCAGATGCATCTGCACATGAGACAGGGGCATTTCATGTAGTCAGGAAAAGCAATGACCCATTTAACACCACTTGGTGCTGGCCAAGGGAGCAGTGAGCTGGATGGTGTGCCATTCTGCTCAGCTCTGCTATCTCATCCTCCCAAACCACATCTGCCACATCATGTGTGTCTGTGTGCTTTATCTGCCCGATGTGTTTGGTTGCCAACAGCCAGACCTCCAGCCACAGCAAATCAGCACTGCTTTGCTGAAATCCATGGGCCTAGGGAGCTATTCCAGCTCACCCAGGATGAGGCCTCTGGAGCACAAATGGCCAAGAGGAAGGGCTGTCTTTGTTCCATATCTATATCCTGATTAGTACACTCTGACCTGACCCCTGACTTGGTATCTAAATGCAGCTGAACTACAAATAATAGTATTGTTTGATTGGTTATCAGCAGTTCAGTCAGGGATGCACAGAAGTCTTTTGGACTTTGCCCTTTTGCTTTAAAACAAATGTATCTCAAGCAGGGATCAGCAATAATGACAGTGTTGCTGCTACTGTGCTAATGTACAGTGCTGCAATACAGCCGCAGTCACTGCAGACCCGTCATCGCCAAAAAAAAACCAACGCCACACAATTTCAGTCCCACCAAGTGGCAAAATAAACCCAAGGAAAATAACAACTTACAGAAATTAAAAGCAAAAATACTTACAGTCCAGGACAGCAAACTTTCCATATTATCCCTTTCTTACTTTTTTTTTTTCCTAAAATACAAATTCAAAATTTTATACCAAGTTTGCGTCAAGGTAGGTTCATGGACACACAAAGAGCTGCTGTGAGCTTTCACCAGGACAGTGCAAGTAGTCACCATATCCTTCTGAATCACCCAAGGTGGTGCTCACTTTTGCATTCAGGCAGCAGCACAGAAATCAGCCAGAGTGTAAACCCAAGGCTGCAGCTGGTGAGTCTGGCAGTAAGAGGCAAACAACCTCAACTTACACCCTTTTCCTTCACTCCAGAACTGGGATTGTTGTCTAATTGCCCTCAGGGCCATGGGCCATTCCTTAGCAAACCTCTGCTCAAAATTCATGGGGAATTTGCAACTCTTTATGCTAAGACCTGATCTCATCACTGATGTTTGGAGTGTGGGCTTTCCACAAGGTCAAAAGAGAGGAAAAGGAGGGAAGGGCCAAAGCAGAACTGTCTTCAAACAATAAATCTGGCTCCATATTGCTCCAAATGAAGGTGTTTGGAAGTAGGGGTTGTGGTTCAAGCCCATCCCTAATTCCCTTATAGATACGTGACACAATCTGATGAGTCTTCCACGCTAAACACTACTCTCAGGGCTTTCATTTAGTGGCTTTCCTTTCCCGCTCACAGCTCCCTCTCATCTCTGCAGCTTTTCACTGTGCAGTGCCAGAGCCATAAAGACCATACTATAAAGGGGCCCCCCAGCCTTTATCTTGCATATCACGACATCATGATTCAAATGTTACAGCACTACAACACAAATGTAACATCAATGTACATCCCATAACAGTCCTTAATCCATCCCAGACTTGGTTCACTGCTCAATTGCTCAGATCTTCTTGGACCACACATCGTGTGCCACTGTTTGTGTTCAGCATAAACGAAGCATCAGTGTGGAAATCTCATCAGCACAACAGTATGGTCAGATCAAGAGGAGCTAGCAGGAAGCCTCTCTGCCTCATACACCCTGGAGCTCTGTTTGGAAATGCGTTGGCTGCAGCCCCTTGAGCCAGCCCAAGTGCACAGTGCAGCAGTGGTTATATCCTCAGCCAGTGCTGAGGGATGCCTGGCCTTGCATGGGGTGGCCAGGCCATGCCACCAGACCTCAGACCTCAATGGCCTCTAGGAGCTATCACAGGCTTGGCCTGAGCTGAGCTTGCTGCTGCTTCGGCCACCTGCAAGCCCAGTACTGGAGCCATCCATGCAGAGCAGCAGCAGACATTTCAGGGCCCAGCAGAGCCTTCCTGGGCACCTGGCAGGCACCGTCTATGCATCTACCATCTAAGACCCTTTTCCAATTTGTTGCTAAACTCCTTTTGACATGAGTGAGCTGAGAGCGATTCCCAGGTGAACTCTTTCTCTGGTCCTTACCTCTTTTGTTGATTGTAGGGAAACCAGTTAACAGTCAGCACATCCTCCCCTGTGTTCTCATGCATTGTTCATTTTATTGGGAGAAAAACTCTTCCTTTGCAAAATATTACAAAGACAAGATGAACATCAGGTCTATATTAATATTTAAATTAACGAGTGTTACAGAGAAAGAAAATAAAATTAAAAAACAAAACAACAAGCCCTCCAAACCATCTTGATCACAGCTGCTGTGAAAGCCACTCAGCAGTGCTGGAAAGCTTCCTCCTGTCCAAGTATTGATCGTTGGAAACATTCCCTGCTCACTATATTCAGTTTTGAAAAGGCAAATGCTTTGAAAATACAATAGACTGAACAATTTTTCTTTCTTTTCTTCATCCTCCTTTTGGGCTAAATGCAGTTTGATGGATTTTTTTTTTTTTAATTAAACAACTTGAAGTCAACGGTATAGCTCTGTGTAGCAATATGTGGTTATATATTTGGTCCTCCCTTGCACGTTTAGTACTTGGGCACTATACAATATCACTAAGGTAAATCCAGAGCAACCATATTATACTCCTGTGGCTTTGAGATGACACTGTATGTGGTTTGCTCCATCTAACAGGAGAAACAAACCATGTGTTTGAGCAAAAACATGCTGAATCAGGGAGATTTATGTTGTTGTTAGCAATAAGAAATTGTGCTGTGGAAATACCGCCCGGAGACTCTCATTCCCTCCTGGTAGCTTCTTGCATCCTACACATGTTGCCTTAAGGAATGAGGAAACACACTGCAGACAATTTTTAGTAAGAGATAAGATAAGTGACCAGGAGCTTTAATGAGCCAAGAGGCTCCAGGAATACATTCACACAGGAATCCCCCTTTCAGAACTAAGTTACAAGATTTTATAATAGTGTCCATCCAATCCCATTCTGTTATTTCCCTCAGTCCTGCCCCGTT
>JAWWMP010000116.1:41462763-41531397 GCA_035047865.1 Dendrocincla tyrannina
TTACTAGTACATTAGATCTACAATAATTTCTAACATCTATAAAATTAAAAAATCAAAAATCAAAGAAACCCTTAGGCCTCACACACTTGCATAACTTCTTGTCTCAAAACATTGTAAGTGTGATTCCAAAGGCTTCAGAAGCTTGGGGATAAACATGGGCTTACTAGTGTTGGTTTTGGAAACATTATACAAAGCTGGCTGTTTTTTTCACACGAAACTGGGTAAAACAAACTAAAGTTTATCTATGTCAGATATTCTCAGAATAACTAGATTTTATTCAAAGCTTAGTTGTCCATGCGGTAACCTGATTGTCTGTGTTTAAACATGAGGTTCACTTGCAAACAATGCAGAGTGAGATCCCCAAAGTGAGCAATCACACATGTTGCTGGATAGCACTTTGGGCATGGGATGCCAGAGGGGAAAAACTCTGTCTATGGATGAAAAGCCATGAAACCTCTCACTGTATCAAATACCACTGTCTGGGATGCTGCACATGGAGAACTGCCTGCTGCATTGGCAGTAAGGGCTGAAGAGAGTGTTAACAGGTCACCCGGAACATCTGGTGTGTTATTTAGCATCAGCATTTGGGCTTACCAAATATTACTGCATATATGCAATTGCCTGTGGAGAAGGAAGACAGGCAAACATTCATGGCTAATTCCACCTGCTGGAATTACCTTTCACATTGTTGTGTCTTTCACATTCGTTGCCCATTTCACAGTTTTAGATCCTTTTGTTTGTGACTTTGTTTCCTAGAGAAATTTAAATTCCTAACCTCTTTGGAACAGAAATTTTGGGTTTCCAGGATTAATCAAAACACTGCATCTTGCTCATGAAGTTTAATCTGACCAATTTGATTATCGAGATGCAGAAATTTCAGCTCCCTTGCGGGAGCTTCCACACACTTAGAAAAGCAGCAGAGATGGAGACACGTTGATTGGCTCAAGTGAGGGCCAAGACCACCAACTCCAGGGAGAGTGTTACCTTTGGTGTGTTTCATGCCCCTATCTGTGATGCAATCAGAACCCTTGACTGGAGTGTGCCTTGGTCCAAGAGATGACAGTTTCTGGTCAAGAAACATCAAAGCTGTCTCCACTGCTCTTCTCCAAAGGGAAATGCCTCCACTAATTTTTTCAGATATGGGGTTTTGATATACTCCTGTGTAGATGGGGAAGCATGTATAGGAAATTAGATATATTACATCCTTTGAGTATTTTAAAGTGTCCTGCCAATTTTAGTTTCCATTGTCCTCTTTTTCCCTCTAGCAAGAGGATTAATCTTCCTTCCTGCAACCCTGTGAGGACCAACACTCATTTTCCAAAACTGTACCTCAGCTCCAACTGGGCTTTAACATCTATCTAAGTAATTGGGACACCAATTTGCCAGTTCAAAAATAATTATTTTGTGCTGTTCAAAAATTAAAAGTTTCCATTTTAAAAAAAAAAATAAAGAAATAGACAAAGCTGCCTTTATGCTATGGGCAATGTGGATAGCCTATTGAATGTTATGGAAACTCTTTAAAGGAAAGCATTGTTTCCAACTGAAAACTCAAATGTCTCATTTCAAAAAAGATCACAGGGAATTTTCTTCTTTAAAAACTAGATTCTACTCTTAAAACCAATGCAGATTAATTGAATTCAAGTTCAGTAATTGGTCCTGATCCCTCCTCCGTGCCTATTCTCTTGTTGTATGAAGTCTTTTTCCACCTTCAGCTCTTGGTTATACAATCCCCAACCCTAAAATGTTTTTCAGGGAGGTTGCATTATGAGGGTAGAGATACATGTGTGTTTTGCTGTAGGTCACTCCCCAGCTCTGTGATTTACTGTTTGTACCAGCCTCCCAGCTCTCTACAAGGATGCCCAGGCTGATCCTTCTGCTGTGGACTGGGCAACTTCTGGTGTCTTCTCTGCCACCATTTTGGTAACCCTTCCCGTTTACCCACTGGGATGAGGCTGCAGGTGCCAGACAAAGGGAGCAGGTACCTCAGCAATCCAGCAAATGATGAAGGTCTCCCTTGCACTTCTCAAGCCCGCATGCCAGAGAAAAGGGCCATCTGTGGATTTTGGCACACGTTGAGTTCAGGCCTTGATTCCTTTCTGCATGGAGGCTTTTATCTAACCCAGTGCAATAAATAACTGTCAGATTAAGCATGGCCATGCAAATGTTACTGTACTCGCATTGTAAAAGCTCCCTTTTATGTGGGCACCCTCTGAAACAAGACAACCCTTCCCAGCCCTCCGTTAAGCTCGGCCCTGCTCTAATCACCCTGTTTCGGATGTGCAGCTTGCTGTGAAAGACAAATGACTGGAACTATCAAACTCTGTCTTGTTGTGAGCGTGCCCAGCGGTAATATTGCAACTACAGACGGGACAACGATTGCTGGGGACCGAGGGCCAGGCAAGGACGGCTGCTCTCTGGGAGCACTGCACACACCAGCCCAGGCCACTTTTCAGATAGGTCTACTGAGGCTGTGCAGGTGTAAAAGCTGGAGCACTCTGGTGCTTGTGCCATGCCAGGATGGAGGGGAGCCCTGGGATAAGG
Source organism: Dendrocincla tyrannina (assembly GCA_035047865.1). Lineage (NCBI taxonomy): Eukaryota > Metazoa > Chordata > Aves > Passeriformes > Dendrocolaptidae > Dendrocincla > Dendrocincla tyrannina. The sequence continues at coordinate 41,465,305 of JAWWMP010000116.1, forward strand.
GAGATCCCCACTACTGGAACAACCTCTTCATTCATGAAGCTGAGTCAGGGTGCAGCCAGTGAGTGGGCAGAGGTGGGGAGGGATCCACAGCCTCCCTTGCTCCCTGTGGTGCATTCATCACTGCCTTGTAAAGGCTCAGGCATGACCTGCGGTGAGGCTGGAGAACCAGGATGAGTCAGTCAGGCAGGAGATATAGTGGAGTATTCCGGTAGCATCTGAATAATGTTTTGTGATATGGCCACTGCCTGTGAGGGCAGATTACACTGTGACTGCACCACTCTGTTCTCCCTGCACCAGTGGAGCGAGTGCCTCAGCAGACACCCAGGAACACTCATGAGCACCCAGTAGCATCCAGGGGCATGTCCAGGCTGGGTGTGCAAAGCTGTCAAAGGTATTGGGATGCCTAGTTTCCATTAGATCTCTTTCAGTTGTCTCTGAAAAGGTTTGCCTTTCTGAAAAGAAGGCCTTCTGTATTGGCAAGGTGTTAGCAGAGATTCTTGAGCTAGAATAAATAAATGCTGCCAGGAACTATAAATTAAAGGTGATAATTGGAAGAGATATATTGGAGCATATTTGCCACATATGCACTTGCTCACCTGCTCTTCATTAACACAGCTCAACATCCCAGACTCAGTTAGGAAAGAAAAAACAAAAAGATAAAATGCTTTTTTAATCCCCACTCCCAGCCCCCTGCCTGAGACTTGGATGCTAATCATGATCCAGCCGGAGTAAACCAAGGGCGGCCGCTGTAGCAGGCAGATGCCTCACTCCCAGGCATGCTGAACCACATGGTCTCCTCAAACCACATCCCACCAGGCACTGAGAGCACCCTATCCACACCTGAGCCCCTTCTGCTCCCACTACCAGCGCTCGTTGTCTGGCAGGGCTGCAGCCGATGTATGCAACACACAAAGTCCATTCATCTTGGGTTCACCACAGGGACTCATATATTTAATCTGAGGAAGTCCTTGGCCTCTGGCAGTCGTGAGTGTCAAGGTTGCTCCTGCCACAGAGATGGATGCAGGTGAGCAATCTGTGTGATGGGCCTGAATAAATAAATTAATGGGAGTCTTGTATCCATAAAATAAAAGGAAATAAAATATAGGTTAGTTTTTACAAAGGTCATGGGTTTGCAGAATGGCTGTGTGGAACTTAGTAAGCACTCAAGAGGGTTTGGAAAATAAATAAATTGAATCCTTTCTGGCCCACTGTAGGTTGAATTGTTGTAAATCTGGATGTGGCAAATCTTTCCACAGCAGTTCACAGGATTGCTTACACATTGACCACTAACAGATTTTGTTTGTAATCTGCTTGAAGGCAGAATCTAACAACTACATTTATTTGTATATCAAATGAGAATTTGCCTTTTGCCAGGCTTTTTTGCAGAAAATAATTTGGTATTAAAGAAAAAAGCAATACATCTAATTTCTTTAGAAAGGTGACTGTTTATACACATAATGAGAGAGAAAATGTGAATGCTTAGGAAAACAGATGGATAGATATCAGCAAAAGATAGTAGCAGGGATTAGAGATGAAAACTATGAAAAATATTAATTAGATAATTTCCTCAACAAAAGACACCAAAATGTACCAATACGGGGAGTGCAGGGTGATAATCATTTGCATTGTGATACAATCATAATGTCCCAGTAAGGGATTAGAGCTTTCCTGTGTCAGTGTTGCAAAAGCCTATCTTTGTGAGGCAGCTTCAGATGTCCTAATGAAAGGAGCTATGCAGTGATAAATGGCATTATGTGGCTGCAAGGTTATTGTTACCTCAAGGTCACTGTTGTTACTTCCCTCTCACTATCGTCATGAAAGCCAGTGTTATTAAAACTCAATCACATTAATGGCAAGAGAGCTTGCCAACACATAAAACGCATGTTAGAAACCCTTTGTTGGGGTAAAGCTAGGATGAAGATTTTAGCTTTACAAGATGTTGTGTGTGAATACTGTGGCAGTGACACACACTTATAGATTCCCTTGAAAGTTTGCCACCGAATGGGTGCACATCTCACACCTGTGGCAGAGACATTTTCCCCAAGAGATGCCATGGCAGCTGTGCTGATCTCCATCTGCTCTCAGTCTCTAGTCAGCAGATCACAGGGACTTTGTGCTGTCCCCAGCCCAGTGAGGCACTCAGAGGTGAGCACACCTTCCGGGCAGCTGTCCTGGCAACATGCATCTCTGGCACAACAGCAGGTGCACAGGGATGCTCAGTGGCTCAGCCGTGGCCACTGTCAGTCCATGAAGCCCAAGTGGATTCGACGGGGCAGCCTCCTGTTAGAATTCTCCTCATGGTGGTGCTAACATGTTCCCCTGACTCCCTTTTTCTGCTGAGAAAATTTCCACCTCCTGTTTTCCTAGGTCACCCTACATTTAACTATTTCCTGAGGCATACAGGGCAGATCCTGTCACAGTTACACCAAGCCGGGTAGTGTTGGAGCAAACAGGGTACAGAGGGAATCCTGCAGCTCAAGGCTGGGGAACAATGGTGTTCTGTCTGGAATGAAAGCATTGAGAGTCTTTTAAAAAATTGCAACTAATTAAAATTTAAAATTAGTTGACAATTTGACAGATACTGACACATGGAACTCAAAGCAGGAAGTTATTTTCAGTCATTTGTGTGTCTGAATGCAGAGGCTGCTTCTCCATGTAATGCACTAACTAGAAAATCTGCTTGATTGAATGATGATAATTGAGTCTGGAAAATTAAGGCATCTATCAACAAATTTCAAGTATTATTTGTTGCACAAATACAAAGGCAATACAAAGACTGCTAACTTTTACTGATCAATATTCTAGCCACACTTCTTGTACTGAAATGGATGACTAAATGCTTTTTCTCTTAACCTGCTTATGCTATCAGAACAAGCAGCTTGGAGCAGTCAGACATGTTTTGTTTTAACTCAGCAGTCATAAAAATGCGTAAGATGAAGACCAGAGGCTGTGGAACAAATTTTGACTCATGAAAATGCTAGCTGCTGACTGAAATCAGGTGAGAATTTGGTCCACTAGAACCAGTTGGACAGAGGAGAAATTGCTGCCCAAGTGGTTACTGTAGAAGTGAGTACAAACAGCTTTCACACATCTGGGACATGTATCACACATTCTTGTCATGAGGTAGCCCATTCTTGTGAAAAGGGAGCCTGTATTGGACACCCTCACAGGTTTAAGGAAGTTGAGCTACCTCATATGAACACAGGTCTGGACTCCTCTGTGGCACCAATTATTTTTGTGACACTGCAATTTTGAAGGCAGAGGAAGGTGAACTACAACTGCATTAGATGCTCCCAAGTGATCCAGCACAACCACTCCAGAGCAAAGGATACTTACAAACCTGGAATCAACCAAAGCACATGTAAGTAAGGGAATGAGAGCTGAAACGTTTTGCCACGGTCAACTCCAAATGTTTCCACTACAACTATCACATATGCAATAAAACAGAGTCTAAAATTCAGGGTCAGGTCTCATTCCCTCTGTCCTGCTTCCAGTGACTGTGTTCACAAGCTGCAAAGATTTTGTCATATTTTTCCAGAAAAGAAAGCAAAGAGTAATTGTAATTTTCCGTGTGTTAGAAAAAGCAAAAAGGTATTTTAATAACCATCATTAGATTAAAATCTTGAGGTAGTCTTTGTGCCATTAAAAAAACGGATGCAGTGATAAGCAGAAGACATCATGCAAAAAATACATGTTGTATGCAACTCTCCTTCAGAGATGGACAGGATTGATACTCAATATTACAAATTTCTCTAAAAGAGAAGGTTGTACATATCAAAGTGAATACACTGCAACAAAATGGGTTTAGGAGGAAAGGAAAGGGAAGACAGCTCTGTAGCTCAGTGTTTGTGGCCAGACTTTGAATAACCTCTGCACACAAGGTTTCATGACACCATTTCTTCTGCATATATGGGAGAGGAAAAGTGTTTTTACAAAAAGGAAATCAAATGTAGTGGAGACCACTGGATCTTTAGGTGGACACATTGTGTGTGTATATATATATATATAAAATATGAGAATATTGCTATTTAATATTTAAAATTATTTGCATTGTAATAGCAGAATTTATGAGTGATACATTCAGCTGTCAGGGTACATAAACCAGTATTGATTAAAATAATATCTAAAATTCACTGTGGAGGTGCAATCTTACCCCTGGGGATTAATAACCATTTGAGAGGCATTGATGGCTCAAGGTGCAGTCAAGGACCATTAACCCCACTTTGTCATTAATACCCAGAAAATGTTCTGTACCAAGGTCGTTATTGCTGTAATAAACTCTAATGAAAACTAACATAGGTGTATGGATTTTTTTCTATAGTTGATGTATACTCAATTGTTGTGTACAAAGCATGACCCAAGCATCAGGAGCTTGTCATGCTCAGGAGCCTCTCAGGTTTGCTTAAACCATTTCTCAACATTTCACTTTGGCTTTAATTCACTGAAATCTTCAGCCTCGTTTCTCTACTTGTGTCATGCCCAAGTGAAAGGAGCATTTGTTAATAGTAGCTAACATCTAAAATAATTTCTTACAACACTGAAGGTGAGATATGTTTTCATCATTCTTCTGAAAAAAAATCTGTTGAGAATTCCTTAGTTTATTTCTTTTCAGATGCCCAAATCTCAATTTAAAAGCTCTTCTATTTGATTCACATTACAGAGAGGTGTATATTTTGCTAGCAGGAAGGATAGAGCAGTCACAGTCTGTTAGCAAAATATACACATTTGTAACAGGGAAGGCTAAATTTAAGAAATAACGGATGTTTTTTACAAGGCAGGATATAAGCAAACAAACAGAAAAATGGTTCAAAAACAACTACAAATATTAAAGAGGATGTAACAAATTCCTCAGCATTCTTAGCAGATTATCCCAAGAGAAAAGATGAAGCTTATATATACATAGAGCTGTGTGGATGTCTGTGTTAGTGTGTAAATTTAATGTGGAAGGCATTTACTGTACACACAAGAATAATCTTCTATAGAAGTGTCCTTATTAACTGCATAGCTGGAGAATGATTCAGATTTTAGATAAATCAGCATTCAAATCTCTTTGTTAGAGGAGCAAATAAATACCGACTGTCACTAAAACCACCACTTATTGCTGAACTAAATCTGATTTTACTCAATATATTGCATAATTTAAGTATTAGCCTTTTATCTAGGTTCACACATCTAAGAATTTTACTCTTCTTTAAAGATCAGGATAAGCCTCTAATGTTTACTTTTAATATTTCATGTTTAATTTACCATAAGAGAAGAACTGGATCCTTTACTTGGAATTGTGTGCACACATCAGTAGGATGCCCCATGATGTTTGCAGAGGCAGAGAGGTAGGCATTTATCATATATGTTTGCCTGCCCTGCTTGCCCAGCTGTTTATACTTGTATTATTGTGAGCAGCTGGAAAGACTGCTGCTCTCCAGCATTGAGTGCCTAACTTCCCTGGATGTTTAACTGCTCAGAAAAATTGTTATCAACAGTCCTTTTCATGTTAGAAGGGAACAAAAAGGGAGAAAAGAGAAGTACTATTCAAGGGGCTGTTCTGGGATGCCATAAATTCCTTTAATGGTGAGATATGGAATACACTTTAAAAATACCAATGACCTTCCCAAATCAGGGAGGGTCTTCAATGTGTTGCAGGATTTAAAATTTGAATTGCAAAAAAAACAAGGAGAGAAACAAGCAGAGTGGTCTCCATAGCTGACTCTCACCAAGGCCAAAGCCAAATGTCACATTGAGAGGAAAGGGGAGTCTCAATGTACCCAGCAGCAGTGCTGGGGAAGAGAGTTAGAGACAGCTGGCCACCCACAAGCTAAGCATGAGCTGAGAGGCAGGTGGTACCACAAATACGGGCCTCACTCAAAGAGGGCATTGTTTCTATGGCGCAGTGTATGATCATTGTCACCTACTACCTGGCACAGCAGAGACCGCAGCTGGAGGAACAACGTTTTGTGGAAGGTGGAGGCAAAGTGGAAGCAATCCAGAGCCACAGCAAGGTAGGAAGGTAAAAAATTAGCAAAGACAACTTATTTGGTATCAAAAGAATTGAGACTGTTTGGTACAAATCCCTCTGTTCTGATATGCAGAAAGTTGTTTACAGCTGAAAGTGGTCTGTTGTCCTCCTACTCCAATGAGTCTCCACAAGAACAAGCTGGCTCAGTTTGCAACATGACTCAAACTTAATATTTAGAGAAATGTTTGAATGATAAGTGTGCACAGGGCTACTTAGATTTTTAACCTTCTGCACTGGCATCTTTGCCAAACAATAAAGATCACCCCCTGTCAAGACTGACTTTCCTTTGGACTGCACCCAGAGCAGGAACAGGGACTCCACAACTTATTTGAGTCTTCCCAGTCCTGTTTCCCCACAGTTCCCTGACTTCATGATACAAAACCAAAAACTCCTTTTCAAGAGTGACAGATGCAGACTGGTGGCTGTATCAGTGCAAGTCTGCTACATGTAAGCTATAAGCTATACATACACATATATAAGCTATACAAAAGTAAAGATGAGAATGACCTACTATTATGCACTGTCAAAAAATGCACTAAGATTTAAGAGATCTGGCTGACTCATAAAGATACTGTCCTTCCATCTAAGCTTGATCTCAGTCTGTAGGCCTATGTGGAATATTGTAAATTAAGTGGTTGCAAATCCACTCCTTGTCAGCAGTAAAGGATATGCTACAAATCAGGCACATTCACTCAACTTCTCTCCACTGACACTGAGTCAAGAAAACGGTCTGCTTTACAGCTCATGGTCTGAAGCAGAGAGAGAAACTGTTCCTAGAAGATAAGTTTCAGTACTAGTGTTATTCAACATAACTTTATAATTGCCAAAATGGTTTGGCTCATGGTCTATATTTGGAGACGCACAAGTTTCCATTCTGTGCCATTTTCCTATTGCCTTAAATAGCGTATTTGCTATGGTAGCTGAATTTCAGACTGGTTGATGATGGTGTAGTTAAAACTTACACAATTAGTCTTGCAGTGAATAAATAAGTAATTCACCTACAATAGTTGCCAGTTGTATTTACACAGGTGTTTCTTTCATGGAATTGTGACAAATATGCATGTCATGTGGTCTAGCTATCATGTGTCTGCTTCAGTTTTAGTATTCCATATTCAAGGTCTTGGACTAATATATCTTGGTGTGTGCCAGAAAATTGCCCCCTTCTCATTAAATACTGCAAGACTGTAAGACATCTGAGAGTGCAGCCTTCTAAATAGTCTTTAGATGAAGGCTACCTTTAAAAAAAATAAAAATCTGACCTTCCAAAAAGCAAGGAGAAATGTTGCATTCAAGAATATACTCAAGAAACTTAGAATGTGGATATGCAATTAATTTAACATGTATCTTAAGGATATGTCATGGGAATAACCAATCCATCATTTTTAATGGCCTATTTGTTTTCTCCTACAAATAAATTCAGTTACTTTCTCTGCACCTAAGATCTTATGACCTTAAAAAATCCTACACTCTGCCTCAGCTGTGTGCAGTTGTCATTGTTACTTGTATAATTTTTTAACATTTATTTCCCTGGGAAATAAAGTACTGAGATGAGAAACTTGCTATTCCACATATGCCGGATACTGAAATTGAACCACAAACATCAAAGGGGTTTTGGGTGGTGTCTGTGGTATCTGTTGAAGAAAGAGAAAGTGGACATGGAGATCCTGGCACTGCTACTGTTACCTGACCTCAGGTGTCCCTCTGTGTGACAGGCAATGGGTACCCAGATCCTGTGCTATCTACTATGATCAAGTGGAACTGAGGTGAAAAGCAGAGCTATTCAGATAACAAAAGTGTTCCAGATTTGAGCCCTGCCTGAAAGCAACACAGACAGCCCTTCTACTATCTGGAATTTTAACAGTTCAGACAGGCAAAATAACATGCCTTAGTCACCCTGCCAGCCTAGGGCCTGGGTAACAACAGAGTTAGGATATCCCATCCCATCTACTCAAATGCTCTGTCACCATTTTTGTCATGTTGCAGCTGGAAGCAACCCCACAAGCCTGATGATGAGCCACTGCAGCCCCTGTGTCAGGCTAACTCAGCTGAGCTGCAGACCTGCACCACTGGCTACAGGATCAGAGACCCAGAGGAAACAGCAGGAGCATCCTGTCTGACTTCTGGGATGCAGTCTGGGCTATATGAACTGAAAGGAAAAAACCAAAAACCAGCTGGAGACCCTAGCTAAAGGTAGTCCCCAAGCAGAGCTCTACAGCTCTGGCCCTGGGAAAGCACTGGCATTGAACTCTCCCAAATGACTGTCTCACTTCAATTCAAATACTGGGTTTTCATTCAGCAAAGTTCTCATACAGTTGGACCTTGATTTATTTGGTTATTTGCCTGAAAGGAATAATCTCACATCTTCTAACAGTTGTGATTTCTCTGCTTCATTGATTAAAACACCCCTTTTCTGCTATTTTTTTTCTCCAGCCACACACCCCACCCCCACTAATTAAATAGCTCCAACCCTCACAGCCGTAAGACTTCAATGGCTCAATAACATCCTGAGTCAATGTGTTGCAAAGCTGCTTTTTAATTCATTCTTCATGCAAATGATATACAATTAGACCTGGTTAATCTGCATTCCTTCTGCAAATGCTATTGTTAATAGGATTTAAGAAAAAAAACCCCTTCAGCTTAACAAATCAATAGCACATACAGGCTATCAGATCAGTTACTCCTTAAACCTTTTGGATGGCCAGACATATGGGGCAAGCAAGCAATGATTATAACAAGGCCTTGCAAGAGTACTTTGCAGTGCCTGGGATGTCTGACTTCAGAAGATTTCCACCCCATTCTTTCTCCCAGCACTGCTAGCCTACTGAGATCAGGAAAGCAGAACAAGGATCCCAGAGGAAAAGATCATACCTCTAGGAACATTCGTGAGCAACTGCCAAAGGCTGGGGGTTCTCCAAGGTTTTCTTTCTAAATTGAGCTGAATTTTTCAAGGGCCCAGTCCTTAGGACAGATTTTTACCTGTTAGCAAAGAACATTGCTAAAACAGAGGGGGGGGAAAAAATGCATTCCCTGCTCAGGCATGGCACGCTGTCATGGAGGACTGCTGTTTTGTGTCTTGCTAGGAAAATTCTGGATATGCTGACATACTCTAAGTTTCATTTCCAGTTCAGGTATCTCAATTAGTCTTTCAAAAGGGAAAATGTCTCTCTTCTGTCCCTTGACCCAAGATCAGACACAGGTGTCCAGGATCTCAAGGAAAAGTCTCTGCCTTCCTTGACAGGTGGGGGATGACTGCATGGTCTTTCCTTGCAGGTTAGGTACATGGGGAAGGGCTATACCTGCTACCTGTAAGAAGAGATGCCCCCTGTGGTTCCACAGCCCTTTGGTAGGTTGCAAAGCAGCAGGGATGGACAAATACTGACAAGGTAGGAAGAATGTGGGGATTGGAATAAGTTCATTCTCACATAAATATTATTGCCTTTCACTTCAACATTGAAGTGCCCATTGTTTGTGTAATGTGGCACATTGATAAAGCTGAGGAATTAAAATTCTCCATCCACAAGGCATGAGCGAGGCAAGGTACTCAGACCTTCTCCATGATGAATCTCTCCTTTCACTAAGCTTTGGCCCCCCAGTCAATAAGGGCACCAACTGTGATGAGGGCCCCAGTCCATCTGTAACTATTCATTTGGGTCAGCAGATGATATGGACTTTCAATCCCTGCCAAACTTGTCCTGATTTGCACAAGAGACCAGATGCAAATAGGCTCTGTATCCCAAGACAAATCCTGTCTTGTCACAACCACACCAGATACACTCACAGGCATTTCACACTGGGATATTGCAACCTTCTGCAGCCAGAAAATATTATCCCTCATTATGCATATACCTTTCAGTACAAACACGACAACTACTGATGTGCCTTGACAGCTCTCCTCTCTTTCCTTCTCCCCTGATGCGATGCTGAGCAACGAGAAGCAGGCTCTCAGGGAAAAGTTTGCATGAAAAGTGATAATATGAAAATATGTCAGAATTCCTGAAAAGCGTTCAGGCAGCGTCAGTCAACAGAACTGCCTGCAGGCTTAAAGAAAGCACAGAGTAGTTCTTAGTTCTTAGACCTCACAGCCTGGCAACTGCATCTCAGTCACACTGAGAATCTGTGGCCTCACAGGACTTGGCTGTTTTTCTTTTTCCAGACAGGAGGTATGCAGGAGACCAGGAGTAACAGGGTGCCATTTTTCATTAGTTGGATGGAAAAATGTCCAGTATATTTTTTTCTTTACATTTTCTGCCAGCCTCCAGAGCAGAGGAGAACCTCGTCCCACCAGCACCACCCCTCATGACTGCTAACAGTAGTCCTGCATGTCTCCAGCCAAGGCGGGGCTGGCTCCCACTGTGTGAGGGCAGTGCTGTCCTGCTCCAGCTGGGCAGGCCCCTCACACCCAACCTTACCCAGAACCCACAAAGTTGCTTGTCTTAGTCCTCTTAGCCTGGAAAAGTACAGACTGAAAGGATAAGACAAGACGACAGGGAGGACATGCGCTGGTGGGTTTTGTACAGCTCCAGTGATAAAACAATAGTAACTCTTCATCCTCCAGCCTTGGTATCATCATGTTAACCACACCACATTACTCCTCAACTGACTTCAAGGCTTCCTCGCTCCTCCCTGCCATCCCTTTGTCCAATCTCTCTCTTCCTTTCGCTATCCATGTTTGCAAGAAATGCATGGTGATTCGGTGGGAGTTTCACATCCCCATGCAGTGTCTGAACTGTCCTGGCAAGGTTGCTGCTTTAAAGTGAACTGTGGTGGATCTGCAATGCCTCAGGCACAGCATCTGGCATTACAACATCTGCTAGTGTCACTCACCCGGGCCTTCTGCCATTATGTTACAAAGAAGAAATCATAGCAGAATCATAACTAGCAGAATCTGTGAGCCCAACACTGTCCTCTTTGTACATGGCCCTACACTATCCTTTGGAGTCAGAAAAGTGCTAATGACAATTGTACTGAAGCAGATCATTATAATAACTAGTCTTCTCCTGATCACAGAGGGCCCACTTTAATTACAAACGTTAAGTGCCAACCCCAAACAAACCCTCTAAAACCAATTGAATAACTCTGATTTTCCCTGGTGAAAATTGCTGGAGTGTTTGACCCCAAAGTCCCTTTTTGCTCTTCCTGTTGAAGATCCTCAAGAATTTTGAACACCAAAACAAAATAATGATGTCTGATGATAGATTCAAAGGATCCAGACTCTTTAAACAGTACTAATGCAGAGCTCTGGAAGCAGTGTCTATGCAGCCCAGAGGCACCCTGGTTATTTAGGTGCTCATATTCCTTTGGAGTACTCTAAGACAGAATCACTTTTTTCAAGCTGGCACTGCTCTCTCCCACTGTTCCAGGGGAGGAGGAGCTCTGTTTCCTTTACAAAAACTACTTCTGCAGGGATATCTTTTTTGTTCTGTGTTTATACAGCAGCAAGTGACAGGGGCTTCACATTACTGTAGGCAGCGAGAAGTGTGGTCTCACTGGCTATTGAAACATTTCTATAGTCTCTAGGTGAAAAGAAAGTAAGAAATACCCCTCCAAAGATCTCTCTGCCTGTTACCAGCTCTGTAACAGGCTTTGTTACCTTCTGCGTTGAGTAATATTACATCTATACAATTTCAAACCATGATTGTTAGAGATGATGCTTCTCGCTCTCTTGATGGATAAGGCCAGAAAAGTATTTCAATTAAGATCATTCAAATGAGTCACATCAACAAAGCAGAAGAGAAAAATATGTGTACAATTATCAGTGTAGTTCGCTAATAATCAAAAACTGTTCAGGGACCCATTTGAAATAACGGGTTTCTATTTCACAAACTGTTCTAATTATCACAGGTCTGCAAACTGGGCCTCACTCTCCCATTTTCTTGTAGTTTTGGCTATTTATGCAATAAATATATTGAGGTCCATTTCCTCCTTTGCAGCTTTCTGCACTCATCTTCCTTGGCTTGTGTCCATTTTTATTTCTTCTTTTTTTTTTTTCTTTTCATCCAAACATCTCCATCTCCTTGCAGTTAAGGCAGCTACTCATGTAAACAGCAGCTCCAAGTGTGGGTGTTGCATTGACAACCTGACAATATATTCAGGAAATTCTAGCCAGTTCTATCTGCATTTTCAGTGGAAACAGCCCTCATTATTGTGATCATATTAGATATCTAAATAAATACTGAAAAAAAATTCAGAAACAAACCTACCTTGGGAACATAATGTTTTTCATCTCTGGTTTTATGCAGGATTCTTCAGAACAAAAAACAAACAAAAAATATTTGCCACCCTGGAAAGGCTGACATTTGCTTTATCTGTCCCAGTTCACTTACAATTCTTCTTGCATATTTTTTTTTTTTCTGAGGCTGGGCTGCTTGATGTGGTGAAGGTGACATTTACAGTATCACAAGGTGGTTTGATGATCCACTGTGGTACCCACAATCCTACCGTAGTCTCTGGGCACTCTCTTGAGTTCTGGGCTCTCCTCTTCATCCATGACTTGCAGCCCTCATGGTCACAAAACTTCCTGATCTCCTTGGGATTCTTTTCTTCTACTGGAAAAGAAAAAGCATGGTATCTGGTCCCAGTTGTGACAAAATAGATTACAAGCTAAAGGATGGGAGGCCTAGGAAAAGATCATTAGTGGAAACCAATCTAGGAGCCAGAAGTGACCTGAAATCGCTCTTGCATGGGAATGTATCCCCCAGCCCATCTACTGCAATGTGTCCTCCATGCATGTCATCAGCTCTGTCACTTTCCTGCAGGGAATTACTAATGGGTTAGGATCTTTTCTTTTCCCCCCTCTGCCCTTTCAAACCGGTCACGGCCATCCTCATAAATCTGCCAAGATGCTGACAGCCAGACTGCAGCTCACAGGGGCTCAGGGGACTTTGAGTGATATTCCTTCTGTTTCAGCTCTTTCCAAGACAGCCATTGATTTAGGAGGATGTTTTCTTTTACATGTTTGAATAAAATAATAATAATAAAAAGAAAAAGCAACACAGGGAGAGAAAAAAGGGAATAGGAAAGGTAGTGGCACCACGATTTTCTGTCCTGAAGTGACTGCAAGTGCAGGATGTGTCCCTGGAGAAACAGGTTTTCCAGGCTGTGAAAGGAGGAAACAAAGAGCAGAAAAAAATGGACCAGGGAACTCGACTATTTGCCTGTGTATTTGATAGAGTGCCACACATGCTTTATCTCTACCCAATGTCTTGTTAGTGAAAAGCCATTTATTTATTTTAGAACATGTTGATAATGAATGCTCCTAAAAGATAACACAGTCTCAAACCAAAACAAGGTTTTCTGTTAACTTTAATCCCCTTGGTTTTATTTCAGCAAAGACTATCTGTAGTATTCTTTTACTTTCTTTACAAGCGAGCTGCTGCCAACCTTAATCACTGGCTCACACCAGACTTTATTTCTATTATCTGGCTGATTCTAAACGACCCTGTCTTCAGCATTGAAAGGCAGCTTGATGTTATCTGAGGTACCACGGAAAGCCTACACACATAAAGGCGGACTGAGCAAAAGCCCTGTGTGCCACTAAGGGCTCACTCATCACACGAAAGCAGCCTAGAAATCAGTATATAGATCTCTGGTTCTGATGTGAGTATAGGAGATCACTGCTGCATCACTCATAGTAAATATTGTGATAGATGGATCTCCAAACGCTGAGAGGTTATGTGTGCATGAATTCTCACATGCTTGCCCCTATCCAAGTGTCTCTTGAGGGTGTAGAACTGGAATGACAACCTTTCAGAAATACACACTTCAAGAGTACATGGGCGCTTTAGAGATTGTCCACACTTTAACAGTAGGAGTTGCAGGAAGAAGGCAAGTTGAAATTGAACATTTCCAGGCATAAAACTAGTTGGTTGCATTGAAAATGTGTGCGAAGATTCATATTTAAAACATTAATATCAGGTATTATAACCACTTTAGAAAGGCTTGAATAGACAAAAGGAAATGGGAAAAGAAACATCCTGTATTTGACAAAATGCAATTTGCCATGGCAATAAGCCAACAATCTTAAATTATAAGAGATAAAGCAAAAGTGGAGCTGTTTGGTGGCTCTTGATAGATCATCAGTTTGGACAGGTAATGAGAAAATGAGTTTTGTAAGTACCTATCTGTAACATGTGAACATATGGGGCAATCTGAATGCGACAGAATGAAGTTCTTAGGACAGCAATTCTAAAACAACCTTTGCATTTTTAAGTGGAAATTTTCTGACTCAGACAGTAATTAATTTAACAGCGGGGATTTTTTTTCTGGAGCTCCTCTTGACAGATTGAACAGAACTGGGAACTAGAGAGGCTGTTTAGACAAAAGCAACACTGATTTAGTTGCCCTTGTTTTATGCAAACAACATGAAGTACAAAAAAAAAAAAAGAATATGGATACTTGATACTTTAAAGGGAACATTTCTCAACATTGACAATGGTTATGTGCCCAGCTGACTTGGAGAAAGAATTGAAACAGAAAATTGTTAAAAATAATCAGGAAACACTTGAGGATATTGGCTTCAGAAACTGCAGTAAACAGAGAAGGCTCTACTGCTTAAAAACCCCAATATTTCAGAAGGGAAGTGAAAGCAGATAAACTTGCATGTAAACTAGCTACTTATAAATTAAAGTCTAGAAATGGCAGAAAATTATTAAGGAAGAAAATGAAGTCTATCACAGTTGAGGGTATTGTGAAGAAACAAAGACAACATTTAAAATGCATATTTAAAAGACGGGCCCCTCAAACCAGACATGAAATAAATCCATAAAAGACATGAACAGTGAGCTCTGTAACCAACTGAATGTCTCTTCCCATTGCAGGACTGGGGAAAGAGCAGTAAATGAGGCTTTTAGACCTCTAAGTGTATGAGGGCAAAAGTGCTACGTATTTGTCACTGTTTCCACTTCTGATGTCCTCATTTCAGAGAGACGCATAAACTGAAGACGCTTCACAAAAACTGAGTGGGTAAGAATTTGGGACACATGTTTTAATGTGAAAGAATATTTAAACTAGTCATTTAGGCAGAAGGAGGTGACAATTGATTTCACTGTTTCATCAGAAGTTACAGATACCTGCAGTACAAAAATTGATTTCACTGTTTCATCAGCAGTTACAGATACCTGCAGTACAAAAATTGATTTCACTGTTTCATCAGCAGTTACAGATACCTGCAGTACAAAAAGGCAGAGTGATAACCATGACCATTTATTCCTAATCTTCCATCCAGTGGCTTCAATATGAATCCATGACGCAACTGCAAACAGTGCTAGCTGAGGTGGAGTCTCTTCACTGGATGTTTTTAATCAAACTTGGAAATGTTTTCCAAGGCCTGAGAGAGAAGTCACTGCTGTCAGGAAGGCACTGGACTGAATTTCAGAAGATACAGATGGAACTTCACACATGGGAGTGAGTCACAAATACCACACTTCTTCAGTTTTAATGCGATAGTGTGAGAACCAACTTTTTTCCAACTGGACTGCAAGGTCTTTTAGGGAAGTTCTATCTAAGAATACATGCAGAAGATAGTTCAAGGAGGTCCTGGGCTTCACTGAGCTCTCTCCAGACTACTGGAATGTAAGTAGAAGCAACACAACAAGCCATCCCTTCATTTATGCACTCACTCGACTGCAGAGGTGGGAAAAGCTGCCTCTTCTGCAGTTCCAGAAGTCATTGCACAGGCTTAGGTGTGTGACTTCTGAGGAAGCCAGTTTTCTGCAAATGTCTTGCACAGCACAAAAGCAGACAGGTAACAGATCCCACTGCCTCAAAAGGTCCCACGCTAAGTGGCAATGAGTTCAAACTCCCTTTTCCCTATAGATATATATATACACGTGCACACAGTGAATGCTTTCAACAAGTTCTGCTGAGAGACAGAAATGCAGGCAAAATCCATCACATTTTTCAGTGTGCTGTCTGCCTTGTAATGGTTTTACTCAGCTTACACCATAGTAGCACAGACTGCCCTTTAAAGCAGAGGGATGCTGGGCTAGGGATGCCTGCTGGGTCCAGACAGCCCTATAGTTAAAGTTCAGCATGAGTATGGCACAGAAAGTATGGGGCTGAGGGCAGGCCAGCTGCAGCACAATCCCAAGCACAAGCTGTTTATTAGGGTGAGCGTAAAGCACTCCAGAAGGGCAAGACTCAGTGTTCTTCCTTTTGATCCTATTATCATGTGACAACATGATTAAAGACAGGGTAAAGGCAAGGCCCTCATGGAAGAAGCACAGGGGTGTCAAACCACTAATGGAAACTGTCACGGAGGAGACAGAAAGTTTAAAGAAAACATGGCCCTCTCTCCCTCCAGGGCAGGGAGCGAGGGGGATCCCAGTGCCAGCAGAGGCTGCACACAAAGGCAGAGCAATAAAAACAAGAACATAGGACAGAACTTAGAAAAGTAAATGTGGTGTCAGCTCCTCCTTTGTCATCTCTGTGTCCTGGGAAACCAGATGACAGCAAAGATTGGCTGCATGGCCCTTCTGGACACATCCTTTGCACCCACAGGCCTTATTTCCCAGGGACCTAAACTCCTTTTAGTTTCCTTTTTAAGCCTTCAAGCTCACACTTCAACCTAAGCTCTCTACCTCCCTGCATAGAAGAACAGTCATGTACAAGAATGCCTGATTCAAGCAGGACACTGGGCATCAGAGTCCATTCGCAGGACAGTGAAGAGGTTAATCCAGATCCCTAAGAAACGCGTTTCTCCCCACACCAACTGGTTTGGAGCCACTCAGTGTGCAGCATGTACCACCCTCTGATTTAGGGCTCTAAGTCCAGTGCCCCTCACCATTTGGCATGGGGCTGCACTGGTAGGACAATGCAGGATATGGGGTTTCAAGCTACATTCAGTGTACAATTACAAGGTGAGACCAGGACAGGCATACCCTAAATCCTCCCTCACTCCCAGTCCTGTCATGGAGGCACCTACTTCCCATGCTCCCTCTCCCCTCTTATGTGCTTATGCACACCTTTGATGACTAACCAGTGGTGCCTCATCCCCTCCAGCAGCAAGTACAAGGCCATGCAACACCAGACTTCACCCAAAGGCAGGGGTACTGAGCATGGGGTACTGGTCCCAGGTCCTTGTTGTGCATGAGGAAAATGGGCTGCAGGTCATCACTCAGCATACATGGGCTACCAGCTCAGCAGCAGGATGGGAGGAGAGGGCATTGACTTGTCAGTTCTGAAATTAGGCACTTAAAATCCCAAAACGACTGAGCTCGGAGTATTAGGAGAAGCATTAGAGGGGCAACAGTACCACAATAATGTGATTACTTAGTAAAGGAGAGTGCCCATCCTTCTCTCTTTCTGTGTAATGCAGCTATAATACCTCTCTCCTTTTTCATCTCCCATTCCCTCTGCTTCCTTCCTTTGGCTCTCCATTGCCTCATTTTCCTCCCTTCCTTTCCTTTTGTGTTCAAATCCCTTTCCTTTTTCCCCTACCCTCCCTACCCTCTTTCCCCTTTCTGTCCCACCATCAGTTTCATCCTTTGTCTAAAACACTAGATAGATTTTGTAACTTTCTGATGTTACCATAATTGTTAAAGCTGAGGCTGTGAAGACTTCGATAAGTTATTCTTCCTGGCTATGGCTTCAGACAACTGAAGTATAGGAAGTTACTGGAGGTTACAGAGAAAAGATCATGTCAGTGTAGGGGAATGTCAGCCATGTTTCTGCTGCCTAGGACTTCAAGGGAGCCAGATCTCTGCAACACATCAGGACTACACCCAAAGGATCAGCTCTCACCTGGCCTCTCTGGCCACAATGAGTTGAAGACACCTGAGCTCAGGAGGTTTTGGGCTCTGACAGTGCCTTCCCCTTGGGAGCTGGATGTGCACTTCTGTGACAAATACAGCATCGCTATAAACTGGTATTTCATTATGTGAATGAAACAACCAGTTACTGAAGTTTGTTATAACAACCTTGAACTACCAGTTCAAGCATCAGCAGCAGCACGGGGGGAGGGGGGAGGGGAATAGTGGAAAGCTGTCAAAAAATTGAACATTTTTAACATAAAATATTAAAACAGTATTTATTTTAACAAGTTTAATAGGATTCTCCCCCCTTAGCTCCCAAGAGTTCTATTTCAGCTGAGCCCTCTGGAGATGCCCAGAACATCAGGATACTCATTTCCCTTTTATTTCCCACTGGAGTCTTTAAAACTCAATTTTGTGGTATGAAATACAGGCTATTTTGTTGAAATGCCAAAACAGAACTTTCTCTGTCCAGCATTCACATATTTACATATTTACTTCAATTTTTCTTCTTCTGTCTGTTGCACTTTCCAGAAGATGAGTGGTTGCTGATACCAGCAGTATCTCAGATACATGGAAAACATGATTAAATAACTTTGCAGTGGAGTACTCCATGAACCAGGAGCACAATTCAGGATGAATTGTCTTTACAGGAGGAAGAGGACTACACTGTCCCCTCTGCTATGTAGAAAGGGAAGGCAGGAAGGCAGGGAGGGAAGGAGGGAAGGAGGGAGGGAAGGAGGGAAGGAGAGAAGGGGGGAAGGAGGGAAGGAAAGCACTGTTCCTGCAATTAAGCTGTATTTCGATTGTTCTTTCATTTGTCCACATCCCACTGTTTAAGATGTGTTTTCCAACATTTTATCTCCTTGGACGGAAAACCTGCTGTAGCTACGGGAAAAGCACTCTGCACCCACTGTACTTCATTTTCCAGAACCTGCCGGTTTGCAGCTCCAGTGAACCCTACTGAAGGTCTTGTTCAGGCTTACTTCTGATGCCACCAAAGGAAGCACAGATTTTCAATTCAGTACCCACAATAAAGCTGTCAGATCTGCCTGTCAGATCATACAAGAGTTGCTTGAATCCATTTCCCAACTAGATACGAATAGTACTAAGGAGACATATTTCATTTTGAAAAGACTTCATCATAAAGGAAATGTGGTGCTAGGAAAACAGGCATTTCAGGAAAATCTGGTCCCAGAGTCACATGGTGTGTCCTCAGATGTAATCAACAATATGTGTCAGACTGAACACCCTGTAAGCAGTAAAGCACTTAAAAATGTACATATCTCATTTTTTTGGTGTTGTTTCCTTTGATAAGATGCTGCAAACAGGAGATTTTTGTTTCTAAGACACACACCGTGTAGTTCTGGCATAGGAATCTGGAATCGTGACAAAGCGTAACAAATATTATTTCTCACTAATACCTTTTTTTGTGGTGGTACTTTAATGATTTTCTAAATTCTTCTTCAGAGGGAGCTCGGCATCTGGGACACCTCTAATGTGGTATAACATAACCACTGATAGCTAGTGAAAGCTTCCACTGAAAGCGTGACACTTCGCATCGCTCCAGCATGTTCCTCAGTAACATGGGGAAGGCTGCGGCTGACTTGATGACAAAACGGCAGGAGCAGTGGCTGATTGCATAAAGCCCGGGGAGAAAATTTGGCTTTGCTTGGCAATGTGTTCGTGGCTCCTCAGGCACACAGCTCTATGCACTTGGAGTGAGGAATCAGTGCGGGGGCATTAGGGTAACCCTTCACACGCTACTTACAGGATTAGAGGAGAGATGTGATGACAGCTAGAACTGGGATAGATATTTTTAGCAAGCTATATAGTCAACATGTTTTACTTTTATTCCTACTCACAAATCGTTTGTGAGGATTCTTTGGCTTTTATGATTGTGTCTGTTACCAAAGTCATTCAGTCACTGCTCTGAGCACATTTTGGTCAATACGTGACTGGAAACTATAGTCTGAACATGTACAAGCTGTTTGTTTGTCGCAACTGCTGGGGAGGTTGGTTACCACAGCTACATTATATTGTTCCCAGACTAGATGACTTCAGCAACTGTCCGGTGGGGTGCATGTGGGTCAAAGATAGGAGGGTAAGAATAAGCAGTGAGGCTAAGAGGAATTAGCCATGCAGACCCTGAAAAACTAAGCAATTGTCTTAGAATCTGATTTGAAATTAATCTTCCATCTTCAGGTTCATGCTGGGAGTTCCTGCTTGCGCAGTCTCAACTGCAAAATATTCTGCCTCATCTTGCCTGCCCCCACTGACTGCCTCCCTGTGTCCTCACCAAGCAGTCTGTGTCACAGCTTGGCAAGGGAGCCCCAGGCTGCAGACTGGCTCCTCTCCCCTGTGAGGTTGGGTGCAAACTCCAAGCCCAGCAAACAGCCCATTCAGTGATTCAAGTGAGCAGGGACCCGCTGCTGTCCTAAAACATTGCCCCTCATGCCTACAGTTAGCAAGCTTTTTCTAACCTACATCTCTCTTAATGTACAATAAATCAATATCTCTCCTCTATTAACCTTGCATATCTGAGGGCTGCTATTATGATCTCCATTCAGACTTGACTTTTCCAAACCTATTCCATTTCCTTCAGCCCATCCTCATAGGTTGTATTTGCTTGTCTTTACCAGTCTTGCTGCTCTCCTAAGGAGTTTACTTTGTTTATGTCATTTTTTCAAAGCACAGTTTTATCATCTTTCTCATTTTCTTCTTCAAAAACCAGTTCCCTTCTCCTATGACCCAGATTACAAGAGCGACAGCACAAGGCACTAATGCAAAGAGAGAAGAGGCTACAACCTGCTACAATAAATATGCCCTAAATGAACTGTATGTATAAAACTGCATGTATTGTATGTATTTTGTTTTCCAGGATTTGCTATGCCCCTAAGCAACTTCTCATATATTCCTATATGTGATAAATATAAACCAAAATAGTTTTTAATACATAGATGTTAAACACTGAAAGTTAATTAGCAGAACCCACACGCTCAAAGCCTGGCCTTTAAAAGGACTCTTTTCTTTTTAATAAGCATGCTTGCATTTTTGCTTCTCTGATTATTGTGGACTACTGGCATTGAATGCATAGGTCTAATGTATAAATTACTTTAGTATATAACCTAAATTCTTTATGTTGGGTTTACGCCCTACAAAAAAACCTGATACAAAACTATTAAAATACCAATTATTGCAAAATTCTTCCTAAAAAAAACCTGCAGAAACTGGCCCTTGCTCATTCATTTTGTTTTCATTCTTCCCTCTGCCCTCCTCTTGAACTTTACATGACTTTTTTTTCCCCTCCACTTTTGTCAGTGATGGGAAATTTCTAATCCAACATACAGGATTCGTCCCTATTTGAAAATGAAAAGGAAACACATTTGCACTGAGATACACTGAGGGGCATTTGTTAAAGCCAAGGCAGAGTGGCAAAGTTCATCTCCCAGCAGCAAGACTTGTGGCGAGAGGTAACTGCATTTGTCCCTTTTCTCCCAACAGCTCATTATGGCTGAGCAGGTCAGACCTGTCAAACATCGACACATTTGACGGTGCTGGGCGGGGGGGGGAAGAAAGAAAGAAAAAACATGCTGTACTTGGATGCAAGGGCTGTGCATCTCTTGTGCTTTGTCTGGTGCAACCCTTTCACAGAAGCACAGACATTGTGAAACGGGGTCAGGAAGGTAGCAAGCCAGCTGCCTGACATCCTTTCGACTGACTCCCGTGACCGAGGAAAGAGCAGTGGCTTCAAGAACCTTACAAATACAAGACAAGCACCTCGCAGGGGAAAATCCCAATCACAAGCCTGATTTTGATCTTGCTGCAGGTTAGAGTTTAGGGTGCTTGTTTGTTTCAGTGTCACCTTGTGGCTTCAGTGGGCCTGCTGCTGCATTCATGGCAGGATGGAGGAGAGTAAACCCAGGCCCTCTCCCCTCCTTCAGGGCCAGCAAGCCCCGACCCTCAGCTGGTATTCATCAGCCCAGTGCCACTGATCTGGCAGCACAGCACGACACAGCACATGGCCTCCCCCCAGCTGGCCGTCTGGGCCAAAACTTGCCTGGAGCCCAGCAGATTTCAGCCCAGGGTAACTCCACCAAAGTTGGGGGGAAGCTTTATGCTGGTCGAACAAAGAACAGAGACAGGCTCGGCAGGCCTTAATGAGCTGATGCTGATCATGTAACTGTCTTATTGAATTTGCATTTCATTAGGAGACTTCATTTGAACCACAGCTGTGAATATTTGAGGGCCTGATTGTGTCTATGGATACTAATTTGTTCAAAGAAGACAAGGAGGATACTGAGCTGCAACCCTGACCCTTTTCGCATCGATCAGACAAGATAGAGCCTCCTTAAAAGTAGTGTCAGAGCTGTACCAATAACATGCCTTATACCCTGGCTCTACTGAGCTGCCTAAATGCCTTTTTCTGAAATTCATCCCTCCAGGGGCTGGGCAGGTAAGCTGGACCCCAGAACCCTACTCAAGTCTTCGCCTGATGAAATTTCATTTTCATGTACTGTATCTTAGTGAATCTGATGAAACCCATGGGATGGGAATACCATCAAGGGAAAACATCCCACCTCCAGAAGAAAATGCCATCATTCAAATATTGACTTCTTATTTGAGGCTTCATGATTATCCCCGTAGCCATGTAAATCAGATTACCATACCATAATGTTCTGTAGGAATTCCACACCACCTAATGATGGAAAGACTGCAGCCAGCAGGAATGAAACAGTTAAAAGCCAAGAGCTGTGATAAGCAGATGGCAATTATTGCCGCTTACTGGTAAAACCTGTTTGTATTAAAAATATCTCAATGTTTCCATTGGAACCTACCAATTAAAAGATTAAACTGTGTTTCATTCACATACAAGTGAGCGTGAGCTCACACACACATGTGGCACTTCCAGCTCCAAATTCCACCTAGAGGCTGGCTGAAAATATACCCACTAGTTGTCTTCTGTTTGCATCTGTTTATTGACTGGGAATTCATTAGGTTTGGTTTTGGGTTATTTTATGAGCTGTCAGGAGTAAGAAATTTTCACCTTATTATCAGGAGAAACAGGAAGCTGCTGGCAAACAAACACAGCTATTTTTCAGAGAATTATCTAACTGGGGAGTGGACCTTTAGCGATGAAGTTACTTGAAGCCCAGCCAGGCCTAAAAGGTGGATGGTATGTTGCCAAGATTTTATTCTCAAGATAGCCTAAGCAAGATGATTTGGCTGGGAATTGCCCTAAGTAAACATGCTAATAGGATGGAAAAAGTTAGCCCCTTTGCCTTCTTAGCCAACCAGCCGTTCCCCCTCTGCTGAGGGGAGTGACTGTTGGCATTAAAGGGTTTCCTGCATGTAACTGGTCAGTCTTTTGCCACAGTCCCGGGAGCCTTTTTCTATTAAAAGGGAAGCCAAATTTCCTTCACGGATGCTGCCATACTCCAAGCATTACCTCTGTCACTCAGGGGCTGTAAGTGGATCTGGACAACTCCCCAGAGGACTTCCATGTTTATAAACTAATAAAGGATCTGATGTTGCCAATGTGAAAGCCAGATGTAGCTGTTGCTAAAATAGGATGGTATTCTGTCGCTTCTCACTTTTCATGCCTTGACATCCAGAGGGGTTAAGGAAAGGACCTGGTCCACGCTCCTTACACTGTCATTTGCAACCATCTCATAAGACAGAATAATGGCATGTCCACATAAATTACAAGCTGTGTTTATAAGCAGGCCTTGTAGGAAGAAATGATGCCCCTTGCATTGTCATCAAGCACAGGGTAACTACTCAGGTGAGTGCGGCTACCTAACAAAGGAAAAGTGTTGGCTTCAACTAGTTCAGCTGACCAAGTGTTGCAGCTCTAAACATATCTGGACATCCTCAGTCGGAAAGCTCTTGCATATTGCACTTTTCTAGGATATTGCCAGTGCTATCTGGTACTGCAGAAATCAGTGACAGTGCAAGGACAGTGTTTGATTTAGCTTCTCTCTGCTTCCATCTCTGCTTCCCTAGCTGAAATCAGAAAGTGTAGAGACCTATTTAAACAAGGGGGGAAAACAAACAAACCAACAAAAAAGAAAAAAAAAAAAAAAAAACTCCCACCGTTCCAGTGCTCCTAAAACAGTTCAGTTCAAGCCTGATCAGGGACTTGGCAGAAGCTTGGTACTGGCTTTTGCTTTTCTTGAACCAATCCCAAAATCTACCATACAGAAAAACTCATCCTCTAATGAGTGTTGTTTTCAGGGTCCTGCACATGCTCTGAGATGTAGCGATGGGGAGGGGGGAGAAGAGGTGTCTCGGTGTGTTTTCCACCCATCCTGCTGCTGCTTACGGGGGATTTTCAGCTTTCTCAGTTTGCTGTTTGCAGGAAGGGGCTGGGAGTCACCCGAAGACCCTTGCAGAGCTCCCCTGAGACTCTCCAAGACAACCAGGCCTCTGTGGAGGCGACACCGGTGCCGTTCTCCAGTGGGATCTGCAGGGGAGGCTAAAGTAGCACGACTGGCAACAGAGGTGCACTGGCCTGGAAAGTTCTCAGATCCCCATCGCAGCCCAGTCAACCAAATAAATAAATAAACGACGGTGCGCACACCCACCCCCGGCCCCTTCCTCCCCCAGGTCCGGTCAGAAAGATGCCACCTCTGCTCAGGGCTGCTGCCACCGGAGACTTGCAGAGCAGGACAAGCAAGCATTCTCCTCTCCGCCAGTGCCACCTCCGAAGGCCCCGCTGTCACCCGCTTTGCACCTCTCTGTATCTTTGCAGTCCATCCCAGCACCTGCCAGTGTCCGCTCCTCGGACCTACACCATGGCCGGGCAGACATGCTCATCCTCAGGGATGAGGGAGGCTGCAGCCCGCAGGACATTTTTGGAGGAGCAGAGGTGCTGCCTCAGCTTTCAGAAGAGAGGAGAGGTGGGAGAGCCAAGCCTGAGGACACCATTGCCCTACGTGGTACCTGGCTCGCCCCATGCAGACCCTCTTTGCTGCTCCACCCAGTGAAACCCCCTGGACTCCCCAGGGCTTCTCTGCAGCCCCTCGGACTAGATAGCCAGCAGTCCCCAAGGGAATTTTTAACACCCCCACCACCACCACGACCCCTGCCATGTTTACAGTCACTTATTCAGCTCCGGGCAAGCATGTTTTTTTTCCTTCAGCGTGGTGGGAGGGTTTTGTCGGGAGTTTCTTGTTTTTATTTTCCTCCCCTCCTGCCCCTTCAGAGGCAATAAGGTACGCAAACAAGCTGCGCATATAGGTAGCCAAGAGCAGAATATGAGCAGCCCCTAAATAATAAAATAAAGCAAAATATTTAAAAATTAAAAAACAAAAAAGAAAGAAAAAGGGGGGTGGGGGGAAGAAAACCCACCCCGTGCTACCGGGGGCCCCGTTGGTTAAAGGCTACGGCGCAGTCACTCTGAAGTGAGGGTTTAATGAAGTAGCCTGTGAGAGAATGGAGGGGATGGTCCCCGCTGCACAGATGGCTCTTTGTCACCGCTGACACCTGCCATCTGCTTGTTTGTCTAAATGATGTCGGAGGGGCATCGCGAGCCTCCAATCTGCTGCGCCGCCTCCACCAGCTCGGGATGACCCCCTGACCCGCGTGTCAGACGGGTCCGGAGAGTTTGTTCTTTCCGCTCAGTGGGTCCGTCCCCGGCCGCGCTGCCGCCTCTTCCCCGCCGGCAGCCCCGCAGCTGCCCCCGGCCGCGCTGCCACTCGCCCCCCACGCCCGCCCCACCGCCCGCCAGCCCCTAAATCTCCTCTTCTTCATGCATATGAAAGGGGGAGGACATGGAGAGATTAACCTCCCAGGGCATGAAAGGGGTACAAAAGTTTACACCGCCGGGCAGCCATTTAGACCTTTCGGGGGAGATGCAGTTCGCGCTCCTCGGGCTTTTTAACACCATCTCTGCGCGATGCTCAGACTCTTTCTGAGGTAATTAAGAAGCCAAATTACCCCAGATGTAACACCCCTGATATCAGGGGAGGCAATTAAGATATGTAGAGAATACCGCTTCTTTCTGTTCCTTTGCCATGAAGACTGACTGGTACTTTAACATCAGCTGTAAATTTCAGAGGTCTCTCTGGTTTAAAGGCAGGGTACGGAGGTAGGATCTACTTTCCGGACAGCAGTCACCGGCAGACTTTTGAGATCACACTCCAAAAATAAAAGGTTGTATTACTGTAAATGCATCTAGGGAGCGTTTTTTCCCAATGCATCGCTAAAGAAAGAGTATCTTAAATACATGAAAACGGGCTTCTCAGTGTATGAAAAGTGACTGACAGCTGTGGAGAGGATCATAGCTTCCAGATAGACTTGGAGCAATAAGTGTGTCCAAGAACCTACACTGAATTTAAAAACAATCATTAAAGTCTAAAAATAGCCTAAAAAAAATATTGACTGGTTGAGAACCCGCTCCTTTTTTTATTTTTTTTTTTTGTGTTTTTTTTTTTTTTTTTTCACTCTAAGCCCACAGAAACAGTATGCTTTTGATATGACCTCAGGTCATTTGTGTCACCTCAAAATACTCAGGGTAAGTGCCTAAAAGGGACTTCTTTCCCAGCAGAACCAACAAGCTCATGTCTAGGACATCTCAGAAGAGACCGAAGCTTGCTGTTCATAGCACCACATAAATTGCATTTGATTTTATCAGTGATGTCAGTGTACATGGAAGGTGTATAATGGATATTAATTATGACTGTTATCACTTATGACTTGTGTAGTGCAGCCAGGTATGCCTGAATACTTGCAAACACAGCAGCTTTTACACGTGGCAACTCATGAAATGGGAAATGGTCACTCTGCACAGCTCTAATGAGGGCAAGGGTGATTTAAGCTAGCAGAAAGAATCATAATTACTGTAGGTTCAAAGTGATCTTGAAGGAGAGGAAGTTAAAACAGGGTTGGGATTGATCTACTTTCATGCTTTACTCGGCCCATTGTTTTTAATGCCTCACTTTGAACTATAAACAAATGGCTTCAGCTGATTTGCACAGTTTTCTGCAGCTAATTCCTGAATTTGTTCTGGGCAATGGTGGAGAGTATGCACAGTGCAAAAATAAATGGCAGGGAAAGCTGCAACAACAGCCCCCGCCCTCTGTAGTCCGTCCAAAAACAGTTGAACTTAAATCCTGGATTCAAACCCATATCAGAGCACAGAGGAAAGGGCTTCAAGGTTTGCAGAGGACCGATGCTTACATGGAAGCTGTTCCCAATGTCCAGCCCCAGCCAGGCAGCTTGGATGACGAAGACCTTCCTTCCTGGGGAAGGCCTGGCTCCGGGCCCCTCACCTGGATCACAGACGGGGGAACCACCAACCTTCTCACTCCTCTAGGTCTCTGCCAGCAAGGCTGCCATGGCCTCCAGCTCCATGGACTCTTCCCCCCTGCAGTCCCCTGGTCACCAGCACCTGGGCTGAGACCAGGCACAGCAGGGGAAAAACAAAGGCAAAACCCAGGAAGTCTTGAAGAAACACAGAAAGGCTATGTACTTGACCTGAGAAGTCTCT
The DNA here is from genome assembly GCA_035047865.1 of Dendrocincla tyrannina. Classification (NCBI taxonomy): domain Eukaryota; kingdom Metazoa; phylum Chordata; class Aves; order Passeriformes; family Dendrocolaptidae; genus Dendrocincla; species Dendrocincla tyrannina. Next base: position 41,492,558 of record JAWWMP010000116.1, read on the forward strand.
TTTTCTCCCTGTCCTTCATGACAGTGCAATTTCTGAGCCCCCACCACAAGACCACTGCTATTACTATTGTTGATGGAAAGAGAGGCAACCTGCCCTCAGGTATAACAAGTGCCAGGGAACACAGCTCATGAGGCCAGAGAGCCACATCCCATCCAGGAAACAATTCATTGCCTCAGACCCCCTTCTTTTTTAATAACATTGGATGATAACTTGGGATTATATATAGGAAAAATAAGGGGAGATTTTAAAAAAGCCCCTAAAAAACACACAATCTTATCCAAAGATTAACAGGAAGATAAAGGGTGAAATCCTAGCTCAGCTGATTTCTGTGTGCTTTGCTTTTAAGTTCATCAAAGAAAGACTTTTACTCCTGCATCATCATAAAAGAGGTTTATTTTTTTCTTCTCTGGGATGCTTTTGGTTTATTGGTGTGTGTAAAAATGTTTCATTGTGAAACCCATTCCTGACACAGGTGTTAAGTGTCTGAGATCTGCCCAGCTGCCTTAAGGCAGGTACTTTTCTTCCTTCAAACATGCTGCTAACTCCCAGACTCTCAGTCAATTTACAGAGCCAACACATCATGTTCATCTTGGCAAAATGAGCCAGTCTGCATTAAAATGAGGGTCAATGGAAAACAAAAAGAACCAACAAAAGTTTCTGCTTTTCTATATTTTTGTCTGAAAGCTAAAATTTGCATATTTTGATGTCTTCTGCCAGCCCACCAAGTCCAGAACGCACCTAGACATCCCCACAACAGGGTTCTGAGATGCTTCAGGAACATTTCCTTCAGAGACTATAATAAGAATAAGCTTACTGTACCAAATAATTTCAACATTTTGATGAGGTGAATTACAGTCAATTCCCATTAATTCCTCCCTACCAGAAGCTAAGCTTCTCATCATCCAGCAGAAGCTTGGTTTTTCTTCAGATTTTTTGACTTTTCTTAGAGGAACCTACAAAATGATAAATCCCCTAAACTGCCCCTAAGCCAAGCTAGTATGTTTTCCTCATTTAAGGGTGGAAAGGATGACAGTATGCAAAGACTGTCATCTTTATTTGTACTGAGAAGACTTCTCTTACAAGATCTGTCTAATCCCCTGTTTTAAACCAGCTGTTGTCAAGAAGAAACTGTAACTGCTGTTTTATTTTGCCACATCATTTTGTTAGGTCAAAGGCAAATCAGCCTTCCGCAGGTTTGATTATGGCACACAACCCTTAATGGCACATGAAGGGATGAAAGTTGAATCATAGCATTACATTCAGAGACACTGCTTCCTCAGCTTGGGTGTCCACTCATGATGGTGTAGGTAGATCCACCTTGTGGATGTGGGCAGTTGCAGATGATGGCATTTGTTGCTAGTGGTAAAGATGAATAACGAACCTCAAGCTGAGGAACCACAGGAGGAGAGCAGACCTGTTCAGCCATCCATAGCCCCCCAACCAAAATGCCTGGCTGATCTGAGTTGGTGCATGTGTGTAAGCACTGGCTGGGAGGGAAGACAAATGGGTCCAAGCTCTAGCTGTATGATGCTGATGTTGAGCACAGCCACTCTAAAATCTGGAGGTCGTTGCCCACAAAATCCCAACTTTGATCATTTATATATATATATATATTTACATTTATGTTTTTATAAATTGGACTTCTGAAAATGGTTTTATTTTCCTCCATAAGTGAGGCTGGCAGAGCTGGATGTGGATTTGTATATACAAAATTTCATTTTTCTAGATTGGAGTTGGGATTTTCACTGTATGCTTTCCCTCTGGAGCTGGGCTTTTTAGTATCCATCCCAAATAATATGTCCTGACCATCATCAACTCAGTCAGCCTGCAAGCATACTCATCAGCTCTCTACATGAAAAGAAAACATTGGCACAAACCTGTGTTTCTCTCAAGACCACCATGGGTGGACAGGTATTGTGGCACTTGATCACTTTGTGTTTCAGCATACAAAAAAACAGAACACAAATATTTTGATGGGATGAGGAAACTATCCTGCATATATTTTTATATCAATGAAAATGCCTAATCAATTAAACAAGATTGCTGTAGGCATCACCTCAATGTCTAGCCCTGCTAGGGGCCACACTACTGTAGCCTTTTGCTTGTGTGAAGCAACACTGTCTTTGGCGAAACAGAGGGCTCCCCTCTGGCAAATTTCTTCATGTGACAGAGGCCAAAGTTTTTATGTGTGCTCTGAAAGCAGCTATGGCAAACAGTCAATTCAGCTAAACAGTTTTGGCCACAATACATCTGTGCTTAGTTTTGGCTTAGCAGAGCAGAATAACACATGTACTTCTCTCTCTGTCCCACTTCTAACCTAAGATAGTGAGACAAATAGCTGAATTACAGAAGTACCTTCTGAACAAAAGTATCCTGGGACAGTGCAAAATCTGCATGACTGGGTATTTCAGCCAAAATGAACTCACAGACCCACATGATTTCCTCATGATATGACTTTGTGGGGAAAAATTTTTTTTGCTTAGTTCTTGTTGCTGTTGCTTTGTTGGCTTCTCAGATCAATACCTTCTACTGATTTCACTTCAGACAAATCAAATCAAATACATGAGAATAAACAAGAGCCACTAACAGAAGTGAGGACACTTCCTGCAGGTCAGTGCCATATTTATAATCACAGTTCCATCCTCTTACCCTTCCTCTCCACTTCTGGAAGAGGCAGCAGCACCCAGTGAAATGACAGTGCCACACAGCCAGTGTCACTGTCATTGCTGCTGACAGCATCAATGGGGACGTTTCTTCAGGTGTCTCAATGCCTTAAGAGCTGAGATTCTGTTTTCCAATGGGATTTAAGTGTCATCAGCATTGCTCTGTGTAGACACATATTGTTTGTTCCAGTGTGGGCCAAGATGGATCAAAAACTGCATGCCTGTATTAACCTGGACTTAAACCAGGTTAGGCAGCCCAGATGTCTAAGGCAGACTCTGCAGGTCCTTAATGCACATCACATCAGTTTGCTGAAGGCTCTTGCAAAGAAGGGCAGCACTGCGATCCCCAAGGCAGCACTACCAGCCAGGGCTTCAAAGCACAGCAGAAACACTACTAACAGGGTACCCTTCCCCAGCTGCTCAGCCTTGTCACACAGGTTCCAACATCTGTGGAGGCAACCCCAGTGTCTGCAGCACTACAAAGCCATGATCGAGGCTCCCAATTCTGAGAGTTCATAAACTGCACACAGTGTCTTTCAATATTCCAGTTACCTCCTTTGAGGTCAATTACGTCAAATTTGCCATCCCTTAGTTCACACTCTACAGACCAAGGTAAAGACACACTGATTAGCTTGCTCTGTGTTCTTCACGTAATTGAAATGGTTAATGCACATCTCCATCACTTTCTATCTCCTTTTATAATCTTTTTGTAGTAATACTTAGCCTCTTAGCAAAAAAAATTAATTTTTCACAAAAACATACCAGTTTTATCAAACCTCTAAATTTTGATGGAAGCTTCTCTTTGAATAGCCTATTTCAGTCTTGGTTTCCAATCAATATTTTCCAGCATTTGTTTTTACTTTTGTTTTAAAGACTTTTTTCTTCTGCACTTGCATTGATTGGTTTGTTTTTGCCACTGCAGACAGCTTTTTAGAATTAGCTGTTTCTGACAATGAAATGGTTTCCTTTCCAAGAACGAAGAGTCCATAAACAAATTTCAGCAGAAAATTTAGTTTTATTGTCAAGAGGAAAAAAGTTACCTTCCAAGTCATAAAAACTCAGGCAATTCTAACCATTTACTGGACCGAGAGTGGCTAAGAGATGATCATATTTGACCCCAGAATTTACACCTACACCCTGGCTTTGAAAAGAGCTTGTTTCACTTCCCCAATCGTACACAGACTTTCAGCATGACTGTGGATGAAGTCCTTAAAGACTAAAATTTAAGGTATTCTGCTTTACAAAACAAGGATCCATACAGCATTATGTTTTCAAATTATCGAATGTCTAGCAATGCAGTCAACATTTTTGACATTAAAGTGTTAATTGGCCCAAGCAAATTGCAAGTTGTTCAGACGTGCAGCAGTGCTTGGCAACCCAACATGCACACACCAGCACGGTGGGAGAGAGCTGGACTATCTCTGACCCAGAGCCACCCAATGCCGTGGGCCAGCACTGAAGTACCCAAAAGCAGCTGCTTCCCGACTTTCAACCTGCTCAAACTTCTGAGCTTCTGCAAACTTAAGTCCAAACACATGCTATCCAATAATCAAGGTTCACTACTGATTTGTTAATCTAACAGGGTGGAGCGGGATGTTGCCTTTCTCTTGTCTTTAGCCATCTGTTTTTTAAACAGTTTTTACTGCCATATTTCTGTTTCTCAGCTAATCTTAGAGCCAGTGACATAATTTCACTGAATTATTAATATTTCAATCACATTTCTGTCATCTGAACAGAGCTCTATGACAAGATAAATTGCATTCTGTATTGTTCTAACTTTCTTAAAATATCTCTTTGTAGTTCAAAAAAAAACAAAAACAAAAAAAACAAAAACAAAAACAAAAAAAAAAAAAAAAAAAACAAAAAAAAAATAAGAAATTCATTCCTGGACTATGCTTACATCACCAAAAGTCAGTGTTCCTCCCCAGTTCCCCACAAGAGCACACACAAAACCAGTGGCCATGCGTCACTCCTCACCAGGTGGTGCAAGCACTGTACACCCAAGCAGTGCTCTTATGGCTCCCTGTGGCCCTTGGACACACAGTGAGTAACCCAGCCCCAGAGAGAGGGCTCACAGGTGATGTGCTTGTTGCTTTTCCCAGGCAGACTTCCGCCAGCAAGGCTGGACCCTGAGGGCACGGCTCTTCAGTAGCTTGAGGTTCAGTCTACGACCGGAGGTCATGGCATTTCTGCAGTGGGGACAGAGAACAGACCTCTGGTTGGTGCCCACTTTGAAGGGTCCTGGGCAACTCCAGTGACGGCCATGCAGCTCCAGGGCCCTCCTCATCTTGCCATTCCCCATGAGCAGTCCAGCCAGCATGCTGATCCCACGCGAGGCTGGTGTCCCTCTCCCAGGACGTTAATTGGCTTGGATGAACGTCATGCAGCCAGGCACACACATGTGTCCCATAACCTAAACCATCTGCGAGCATTTTAATTAACCGATCCCCAGCTCCTCTGCGCTGCCATTGAAAAGATCCCGCCCTGGCCCCAGCCGAGCCTCCCCCGTGCAGCCCTGCAGCTCCCCTCCCCACCCAGGAATTCACAACCACAACTGTACAGCGTGGGCCCCCCCAGCCCTCCGCAGCCGCGCGGGAGCAGCCTTCAGCAGTCAGCAAGGAGAAGATGAAAAGGGGTCCCTCCATATGTGGCTGGTGATGCAGACCTACAGGGTAGGCTCCATGCACAATAGATAACAGGAGGCCCCTTCTTGCAGCTGTTCGGCTGTAGGGTCTTCCACGTCACATCATACGTGCAGGCATCAGACACCCCTTATATGAAAAATGGCTGGAGAAAAAAATTTCTTTCTATGAAACCACATGGATGTACATCAACACAGAATTCAGCCTATTGCCTGCAGAAAGTTGCTGGAGAAATGCAACCATGTCAGGCCCCATGTTCTCATTACTGTCTGGGGAAGTGACTTTACTCTCTGGCTGGTTTTATATTGCAATGAAGTGAAGTTTGCCATGGAAGTACTCAAACTCTTTTGAGTTTCTCTGAAGGCTGAAGAGAGATCCAAACTTCCCAAGGCCTAACAAAGATCTAGATGAAGGAATTTGGGAAGTGTAAATGCAAGAAGACTCACAAGCAACATTTTCACCAAAACAGGAAATTTTCACTGGTGTTCTAGGTTTGTAGCTGGTATAAAGGAGCACAGCTCATTAGCAAAGAATTTGGTATTGCCTGTCCAGAGGCAGGACACCCACACTGGAGGGTCTGTTCCTCTGGAAGTCACCATGACCATGGTATTTATAAATTTAACAGAGGTGGTAGTGCAAGGTAACCCCAGAAAGCAAAACCTCACAATTTTGCTAACATAGGGATTGCTCATTTCACAGACTGTTGCAAACTATCTTTAATCATATGAAACTCATGCCATTAAGCAGCACTGTGCTTTCTCCAGTCATCTGGGGGCAGTTCTTGGCAACTTTTCTATTGCACCTTCCACTGAGCCCTCTCAAAATAGTTTTATGTAGGAGATCAGCAGTTTCACCATTTTATAGGCAGATAAATTGCACAGAGTAGTGAGAACACCCTTGTATAGGATGCAATATTGACAGAGTTGCATACTGTTCACCAGAGTCCCAGCCTATGGCTTAAAAAAAATTGGCTTAGATCTACTTGATCGCAAGGAGGGGTTTAAGGAAATTTTCTAATCAATGAAGCCAGGGTATCAGTTTGTCTGGATTTCATTTGAAGTCTAGCCCTCCAACTGTGACTCTGCAGTATCCATAAGACTCTGGTGCATTAGGGCTTCAGATACTTTACAGGTCCCAAACATGGGTCTGTGCTGCAAAGTTCATCATACTCCTGTGCTATCTCAGCACACCCTACCTGCAGTGAAGCAGGATGAGACCAAAACAGTCAGCCTCCCTACTACATTACCATCCCACAGACTGTAAATAAGAGAAGCAGCGGGGCCAAGCAAGTGCTCCTGCTGCATTCAACAGCAGAAACAGAATCCCAGTTCCATTCACTCGTGCTGAAAGCCTCTTATGACAGAAATATTTATATTTTCTACTCTAGGAAAGCAACAATTCAACTGTGCGCAAGTGTGGAAGACTGTCCCCACAAAAAAAGTGGCTTTGATCCCTGAAAAGAAGCTTAGACTGCTGAGGGCAGACTGGGTAGAACAGTTCATCTCTCAGTGTGCTCAGCCAGCTCTGAATCATTCAATAGCTCATCTTGCAGTCCAGTTCGTCCTTGAGGCCAAAGGTTTCTCACAAGAGATGTCTGCACATCTCTCCTCAAAATCAATGACAACAGTACACTGGTTTCACACTGAATTAGGTATAAACATTGCCCTCAAGGAGTTAAGTCCTTAGGTTCCTGTCCGATAAATGCAGGATACATTTTTAAGATCAACATTCCCAGTCATGGCGCAGCTGAGTTTTGTATGCATGTCTCATTTTTATCCAGTGAGATTTCCAGATTGACTCAGAAACTTCGACTAGAGCTCAAGGTTTTGGAATACAAACTCATTTTCATGCTTCCACCTCACTCACTTTGGCTTTCTGGGCTGTGCATACAGAAACTTTGCTGTGCTGTCAAAAATGCTTCTGATTCACAACCTCTGACAAAAGCTTGAGTAGAGCAACATCATGAATTGAATAGCTCACTGGCCACTGGGGAGGGTTCATTGGCCTGCTAATCTGAACTGTCTGATCCTAAATTTCCACTTCCCATTGCAGTCAAATGCACTGCTGACTTATTTGACTCCAGCACAGACTTTCTTGTCTTATAGTTTTGTACTGACTGAGCTAATCCACAATATAATTATTAAGGCAAAGAGCCTAGCAGGATCCTAACAAGGATTAAACATTTTATATGATTCATTAAAATATTCCCAGTGCCACTAGCTGGGATAAAAATGTATAAGGATTGTGTTATAATTGTAACACCAGGCTGCAGCCCAGGAATCCCTGCGAAAGAAATCCATAGAAAATGTGGCTTGAGGATGCCAGAGCTGCACACACTGAAGTGCCCATTTCACTGGAAACCTAGCCTGAAATCCCATTGACTTGGTACATCCTTGAAGTCAGGCCCATATGGAAACAACTGACTCTTGGGACAGGATTAGGAACACCCAAATAACCTGCTCCAATATATAAGCACAGCTTCAACCAATTATGGGACAAGCCTGCACCTTGACCAAAACTGAAGAGGAAGAAAAAGAGGACAGAGCAGAGAAGATTCAGGAAATGAAAAGCAGAAAGTTAAAAAAAAAAAAAAGGAAGAGGTAGATATTGTGCTCTTTTACCCAGTGAGGTTTGAGTACCCAGTCAAATATGGGTAACATCATTGTGGATCACTCCATCATCTTAAAGACTCCAAATTCACAGGTTTTTTTCCTGATGGGACAGTGCATGCTCTGCCAGCCTGCAGCAGGTCCCAGGGGAAAGTTGTTCTGAGCTGCTGCTCACTCTATTTGCTTGCTCTGAATACCTGTCCAGGGCTTGGTTGTAAATACTCAGCTCTCGGTGCATGTCATCACTTCTGAACTGGAAGTCTTTCTTGTTTGTCCCATTGCTGCTGAGCATTTTGATGTGCTATGCAGAGTGGGACTACTCCATGTGGGAAAGGCACCTCCAGCTATTCGCTATCAGATGGATTGCCTTTGTTACAGAGAGCACATGTGGGAAGACAAACAAAAAGTACAATTATTTGCCCAGCCCTACTCTTTGGTGTCGCCACTATGCAGGAAGGGGCAGGGATACTGAGAAATCTCCATAAACATCTCAGCTTGCAGGAGCATGCCTGCTATTACATCCCCTGCTGAGTAATTGCATATTTTCTCCCATAGCCACATGAATTGTGCTGGTAAGGAGAGTAGCGAGTACAAAATCCCACCTCATCCTAGCTTGTGAGGTGCATCATGTTCATAATGACACCCAGGAGGAGTAACCTGTGCTGGGACCACAGTCTGTCAAGTGCCAAGATGAACTGGAGAAAGCACATGGGTGTTCTCACCTTGCAAGGAACAAGTAGGATTGGTTGAACCCTGAAAAGACCATTCTTTTGCTCAGGACATGTACTCCATTATTATACAATTATAATATATTATACCATGTATCCAGAATGCCAGCATTAGTAATTTTGCACAGAGAAGGATGGTACCCACAAGATATGAAACTGAGCACTTAGTAAGAAAGAGAATTAAGTCAGGTGGGTGGGGCACAGCACTATTTGGTTTTGTTGCAAGGACGTCACGCTTCTCAATACAGCAAAAGGATGCAGACTCACACTGCCGATGTTTTGGTGCACCATGGTTGTGGTTGCCACACAGCAGAGAGCAACAGCATTGACTAGAGACTCTATCCATTTGTTTTACTTTGGTTTTCCAAGGGCATAGTTTGTGCAGTATCCCTCTCTGCATGTATGTGTCTGTTCACCGGTCTATCTGCACTCAGCTGTCCTTTACCCTCACCAATAACTTTTGAACCTGTTGAGCAGTTGGAAAAAAATTTGACAGACAATAAGAGGTCTCCAAGGTATTCAATTCCAACATGTTTTATGAAAATTGGCAGCTGGTTAGCGGAAAAAAAAAACAATTAGTGCCTCCATGGAGGTGAAGGCTGCAATGTAAATGTGACCCTTATTAGGCAGTGAGGATCCTCCTGGGAAAGAGATATTACCAATGTTCACAGAGGGAAAAATAGATAAGCACTTACATCTTATTAGACACCAGAGAATCTGATGCAAGCCCCTAGTAATGTCCCAGAAAACCACTGACTTCATCAGCACTGCTGTTCACAGAATGACACCTGTATGACCTCCGGTTGGGGCTTTTGCAGCTCTCTTTACAGGAAGGCAGAGATAGAACTGAGGAGGGAGGTGATGTGCTAGGGGAAGGGGAAAAGCCTCCATGCAACAGATGCTGAATGCCTCCTTGGATCATCTCTTCCAGATTTTGGAATCTGGATCCCTCTGTATCTTGGGATCTTGCATCACTGATCCCTCTCAATCCTCTTCCTCCAGCTGTCCTGAAGATCCCATGGATCCTTTCAGTCCTTTCATTTCCCCATCTTTTTTCTTTTCCCTAACCAAATCATCCCTAAACAGACAAAGATCTTCACTGTTGTACCTTAGCTCTCCACTCTCTCACCTCCTTAGAAATGTCCTTTGCTGTGGACACAAACTAAATGCGTAATTTTCAGGACAGTTTGCCCTCATTTTTGATGCAGCAGAATTTAGTTTTCCTACACTGCTGAGAAACCTTGAGCCAGCTCTAGAGTCATGGCACAATGAAACAGGCAAGGACATTTCATTTATGAACTGGGCTTGTCCTTAGGGACAAATTCATCCTTCTTATAACCTCCCTAAAGTCACAATAGAGAAAATATAGCCTTAATTAATCCAGCCTGCTTGCATTACAGGAGATAACATGGCCTAGAGAAAAGCATCTGACTCAGATAGTCAGGAGGTTCATGGTCTTACATCACTTTGTATCTAACTTAATCACTGCTGTTGAGCACTTCCTTTAGCTACATTTATAAATTCAAATTGTAGGACTTATGCTTCAGGGTCCAGATTCTCAGCGCAGACGAGCAACCATGTGCAGACTAAGCTTTTGCAACTAAAGCTATGTGCATCCACACTGGCTTCACAAGTTTGCTGATGAGGAGTGGAAAGAACTTACATTGAAACGCACTAGGTGAACTGTAGGCTCACAGTAACACAGATGTCCTCCAAAGGCCTCCTTGGCTGTCCTTCAGCTCCTATCCCTTGTCCTTCCTCTGCTTCCTTGTTATAAATCATGCACAGCTCCAGCCCTTCCCTCCATGCTCCTGTTCCAGCTTTTCCCCTCCCGTCCCACTCCTCAAACAAGAGAACAACCAGAAATATTAAAAACCTTTCAAAATCATAATTTACCTTTTTAAATGAGAGGAATATAATTGAGTTCTATGAGGACTAGAACAATAAAGGAAAGCAAGAGAGGAGCAAGCCCCACAGGAAATTATTTGCAATCTCCCTCTCCTGATCTCTGCATAAATATTTAGCCAAGTGGCATTTGCGATGGAAATTCATCTTTTAGTAGAGTTTTGATAGCTGGTCAGTCAGATAGGTAGGTAATTGATCACATATACGTTTACATCTACTTAATTAAGTATGCATCCAGTTAATTAAACAGTGAAATATTTGAAAACTCTGAAAATTGTGCAAAGAAGTCACAGCTGCTAACAAAGCAATTCTGATGTGTCACCAGTGAGGGCTCTGCTCAGAAACCTTTGGGAATTTCACATACTGATGTGCATGTTACCCGGGAGAATCAGGTGGCTCATTACAGTTATCATAAGATGAAACTGCAAGGATTCCAAAGAACATTTCTCTGTGGGGCCCAGCAAGCTCTGGGACACAGTTACAGTACTGATGTTCCTGAAGTGAACTGAGAGACTTGTGAAATTCAATTGAGAATGCTCCAAGAAAATGCTGCTCTCACTGCACAATTCTCATGTACCCACCAGCTGTCTCCATTTGGAAAAGACAATCTTCATTTTCTAAAAGCAAAATATTTACAACTGTTCCAGTCTGCCCCTCCAGAATTCTCCCCCCGCCTTGCATATGGAATTTCATGAAGCTGCAACACAAGGAGCTGATGATCTCTCCAACCATCTTCATCACTATATGTCAGATGTTGGCATTCATAACTGTGCATGCTTCTAGACACAGACTGACACCAGTATTTCAGTTGATTGATTTTAAAGTCGAATACACATACTAAAGATTTGGTGGATACAAATAAGCATCCTGGAAAGGCCCAGATGTCTTCACAGAACTAACGTGTAAATCTCATAAACGCAGGGTCCGCAGCCCTTCTGTGGTTCGTGAAGGCCAGTGTGTTTGCTCAGACTATTAAAAGATGAAGTCTTATCTCAAATCAAGTTTTTCACTAGTGTGATCCCAGTTATTTCATTAAGGTTGTTCTTGAGTAATGACTCAAGGCCATGCCAAGGAGGAGTGGATTAGATTCCCTGACTTTCGTTTTGGCAAAAAACAGGAACAAAGAAAACCAACTACATACATTTTCAGAGCTTTAAAAACTTCTTTTTGACATTCAGTTCTGAAAGCAAACAAAGGTTTGGGAACAAGCTTCTTTCTTCTTAGCCATTCCTAATTCCCTCTCTCACTCCCATCTCTTCATTTTCTGGGCAATTACCTCACATTTTCTGTCAATCCCTCATCATATCTCTACCCTGCCCTACCAGTTTGCTCCTGTTTTTTCCCTGGGCTGTTTGACGTATGCCATACCCCAGAGAGATTGTCCTGGTTTAGTCATCATTTCTACATGTACCAAGCTTTGACATCCATCCAGGAAGTAGTAATGTTGCCATATGGATTGGCTGGCTGATCACAGGCCAAAAATACCATATGTTGTTACTGAGGAGCTCTAGGGGCCAAATGCCCAAACATATTCAGGCTCCAAGGACAAATCACATGGAAGATGCTGGTACCTAAAACAAGCCTTGGGCAGACTTAAGATCCTGACCTCCAAATCCATCCTCTTAATCTGACATCCTGCTCTAAAGGCACTCCTTAGTTTGACACAACATTTCCTTTTGCACATTTCTCATAGCACAGTTTTCTGTCCACACACAGAAAAGCTATCCCATCTGAATGGTCTCTAAACTTCTGAGCAAGCCCAGCTGGAAGCAGATTATAGGTAGCCCACTGCCAAATTGCTTGGGAATCTCAGCTAAGGTAGAGGTAGAAAGGGTCTCAGAACAAGTTATTTTCTCAAATAGCATTAATTCATCACAAAATATTCATCTCAAATAGGTCATAGTTACATTCACTCAGAAACTCATGCCGAGAAGTTCCCACAATGAAATAAAAATCCACTGACTTCCATCAGATTGTAGTAGTGACTTTGAACCATCCAATAGTTAGAACCCAATTCTTTCACCTAAACAAGAGAGCTAATCACCTGACTGCAGTATGAAAAGTTTCCTTTGTATTTTATAAGACGATGGGCAGATAATTTAGGTCTTCCATGCTACAGGAATAGGCAGACACCCTTAGGTAAAGCTTTGTTCCTATCCACATTCTGAGCTGATCTTAGATGCTGTATCTCAAGCAAGAAGTCACTTATGCCAAGCTAACAAGCCCTTGAATCTCAGCAGAGCTTTTTAGGAGCCCTCTGATATGAACAGGACAAACTTGAATCTTTTTTGTCTTTTCAAGTCTAAAGACCTTGGTGTATGAATAGAATGCATACACTAACCTTTATTCTTTTGCTGGACAATTCAGAACAAATAAAAAACAGAAAGAAGGATTGGTTGCTAAAACATTCACAGAGAAAACAAAAAAGAATACTTTTCTCTGGATATTTCCAATGGAAAAAAAGTTGATCTTTCTCATCTGCAATGAGGGTGGCATTTAATCTCAATCTGGAGTTGTATATTCTGGCATTTGCTTTACAATACTGGGGAAGATGAAGGGCAGAGAGAAGGGAGCCTGTTGATGTTGAATGATCACATATTGACAACACAGCATTGTTGTGCTTGGGGAGAGGCAGAATTATGGACCCACCACTGGCGCTGCTAGGCCTGGGCTGCTTTCTGGCCTCCCAAAAAGTGTCAGCAATGTGGTGGAGCTGTCATTTGACTCTGCACAAGGTCCTTACAAGTGTGTAATGATTCAGCATCATCTCCTCAAATGATTGCAAATGCATCCATTGTCCTCTGAGATGCAATATAAGAACAGACTCACAGGGATCTACAAGAATCCCTTTTTCTCTGATACCCTCTCATTTACTTTGTACCCCAGGGCAGACTGAGGGAAATATCTTCATGCCAGGTGCAGAATTAGGAGACCTGCAGCACTGTAAGACAGGCGTTTGTACCTCATTATGGTCGTAAACAAGGGCTGGCCTTGTTTCTTATTTTACTATCTCCAGCAGTGTGTCCTGCAGTGTGTCCCAGCTGCATGGTCTGCCCGGCCAAGCACTGCTGCCAAAGCTCTCCATTGCCACACTGTGCAGCTTCAGAAAGCCATATCCTCTGGCTTTGGCAGCATGCATGATCAGGAAAGCCTCCAGTTAAAACTTCTTCCAGCATTGCATGCTGTGCTAGTGTAATGAACTCTGTACCAGCTTTTCTCACCTACAAAAATATGTGACAAGGTGTGGTTGCATTCAAGCTATGGCTCTAACCAGTTTCCAGCCCAGTGAGGTGGGTGTCCAGCTGACACAGCTCAGAGCAAGTGCAGGCAGTGACTTCATCATGTTCTCAGGTTTAGGCAGAAACTTCAGTGGAAAGAAAAAATAGTTAAAAGTGACGCACAATGTTCTTCCTCGCAGCATGTTCCACTTGCTGGTGCCACACTGAGTGGGGAATAGAATTCATCTCTGTATTGTTACAAAAATCAAAAAATAATTAACAATAGATTTTCTCTTACATGTGTGTTAAAGAAATGTGATGAATACAGAAGGAAGAAAAACCTTCAGACTTGAGCCTTGGGATAACCTTTACTTTTAATTTTAGCACCAACCCAAAAATATTTCAGCTTGAACTGTCTGAGGGCTTAAGAACCAGCACTCATCTTCAGTAACTTCCCATCACACCATGAAGTCAAGCAGGCTACTATGTTTGACACCATCTGAAAGTCTGTCTCCTCACGGGACATCTCCTGGTTTCTCCCCAAAGAGGAGAATACATGAAGGCAACTGTCACTTGATATTGCACACCACATTTGCTAAATGAAACAAATGCAAAATTCCCAGGAAAGTGCTGGCAAAGCTGTCATGACAAAGAACATCACCTACCTGGATATGAGATTCTCTGTATGTGATACTGTGACTTAGAAGTGTGGAAAGCAATTAAGTGGGATATTTTTTCCCTCCCTGCCTCCCTTGTCCATATATTAATCTGCTGTTAGCAGGGAGAAGAGCTCCAGGTGTCCATCAAAGGGAAAGAACAGCGCTACTATATATAATGCAAAGCTCCATGCCAAGTGCCGTACGGATTCATCAATTTTAAACTAATTTTTAATTCTGTTTTATTTTAGCATGCTGCCATGAAGATGTCTCTCTCCTTACACATTTTTCTTTGAGACAACAAAATGATTCATCACTGCAACACTGTCAGCTGTAATAGCCTTATGGTAACAGTTAAAAAATCAGGTTGCAGTAACAGTTCATAGGAATTTTAATCCATTGACGAGAGGGACATTATGCTGAGAGGATATGAAAGGTTTCCTTTATACCTTCTCAAGACAATATTCCTTGAATTAAATCCTCCTGCCACCACTATACTTCTTGCTTTGTTACCTTTCAAGGAAAACCAAACAATTCTACCCCAATTCCTAACCATAATTTTCAAGTTAAATGATAAAAAAGCTCTTATTGGCTCTTTTATAAGAAGGCTAAGCTTAATTTATTTGACAATCACAAACATTTTCCAAAGCTCTTAGTCTTAGGCTGTAACTTGTGTCATAGCACACAATTTTCTCTGAGATAACAGGCTACAGCTCCAGTGGGACTGAACTGAAATTTATTACTCTCCCAGCCATGTATATAACTCCCTATAGGTCATGGAATTCCCTATATGTGCATATGCTGAATGATGTGTATACGCAGCAGGCTGGGACAGGAATTAACCTTTCAGAGGGCAGAGGGTGATTTCTGTGTATCTCTATGATCTTCAGAAAGGAAGCCCTGGGTGGAGATTTAATCCCGTATTATGTTATGCATTCATAAAAAGATGAACAATTATGGCAATTGAAAAAAACCTATCATCAAATGAGAGAAAAAGACTATTTTTCTGAATTATGCAAATTCAGTCTTTTATGACAAAATGACTGCTTAAGACTTTAAACTCTAATTATTACCATTTGCTTCCTAAAATATCCACCTCCTTTTATCTGCATATTGAACTGAAAACACAAAGCTCTTGAAATGTTTCTGGTCTCTGAAGGGGCGAATGTTATTTTCTTCCTTTCCCAATTCTGCAGCCGGGTAGTGGGGGTACCATTTTTTCTTTCTGTATGAAGCAAGTCACCCTGGGCACAGCCCGACCCTGAAGAAGCTGATCAGTTCCTGACCGAGGTGCTGGCACAGGGGCATTGATGGAGTACCCCCACACCCCTTCCTGCAGGGCCATACAAATAAGCCCTCACCACACCCTGTCGTCAGGAAGGTGGTGCTAATGAGAGATGGTTTTGAAGGTTTAATATAGCTTCTGCAACACCTTTCAGAAGAGGAAAGGGGTGCCCAGCTTACTACAGCTGAAAAAACAAAGAAAGGAGAGAGAAAAAAAATAAGCTATTTCCTCCAAGTTCCTCATTTTCTTTGCACTTGCCAGCCACAACCAAAAGGTGCCCTGTCAGAGGATGGGAGGGAAGAAGTAATTCAGCTCTCTGCTGCTGGGACTTGGTGTGCCAGGGGAACTCAAGGCTCTGGGCTCAGGGCCATTTCTTCTCCTTACTCATGAAAACTGCTTTGGCAGGAGATGCCTAAGCTTGGCCAGGCATCCAGGTAGCTTCAGAAAGGAGCAGGCAGCCTGGAAGCTCTGCCTCCAAGTTCTGCTTGAGGACAATGTCAACATGTGTTTTCCCTGTTTCTCCTGCCTCTTCTTCCATCCTCTACAGCATGGAGAAAGACACATCTGCACATCCTTTTCTGCCACCAGAATAACTGGGTCCCTTCTAGACAGAACAGCTAAGGAGGCTGCATGGATGTGGGTGTGACTCTGTCACTCTGCGTGGGGCTGTCCAAGTGGCAACACCTTGCCTTTAATGCCTCTTCTGTGACACAGACCAGAGCAGTGTCAGTGCACATCCAGGTTGTATTCAGCAGTGAGGAATGGCCAATACCTGTTTCACTGTGGAATCTGCTACCCAGGAATGCCTCTTCCGTGCCTCAACAAGTCCTCAGGCAGCAGATTAAATGGATTTGCTGATCAGCTACACTGTACTGCAGAGCTGCGTTGAGGCCACAGAGCAGGGATTGGGGCTTAGCCCTCACCTGTGTCCGATGAAGCCCTACAGAACCTCTTAGGTGCAGCAGCAATGGGGAGTGACAGCAAATTGCTGTGCTGCATTGCACTCAACATACAAGGACAACACCCACTTCCTCTCTGGTCATCAAATAGCAAAGGACCCTCAATTAAAAACTGGGTTTGGTGAAAAAAAATTGAAATTATTGTACTTGGAACCCAAGATGCATCACACACAATTAAAGCTTTAGCAACATTTTTACTAAGCTAAGGACTCCTTGAGTCAGTGCACACTAAGCAACCAGAACCCTCTCTGGAAGCATTGTAAACCTTGGCTTTGGAGAAATAGCAATGTCAAAGCGAGCTCTCTCTTCTTCTCCATCTGAAGCTCTGCTTTGTTTTGCAGGGAGGTTGCCATTCATTCTCAGCTCCAGCCGTGGCCAAGCAAGCCCACTTGAGCCTCCTCATCTGAACTTCTGGTTCAACACTTCCCTCAGGATTTTGTGCTGTAAAGTTGGAAGGGTGGGCTCAGGAGGATATGGGTGGGACGCAGTGGCAGCAAGGAAACCCTTGTTCACAGCTCATTCGGGGAGGAAACGGGCACTGATCCCAAGGAAATTGTTTTGTGTTCCTGAGCAGCCGTGGGGGGAGGTGGCGATACTGGCCGGCCCTTTCCCGCTGCTGCAAATGGCCAGCGCTGCACCAGTGTGCTAACACAGCCACAGCCACATGGGCTCCAGGCTTTTATATCTGGCTACTCATGCTGCACTGGAAGTGCTCCCCCAGGGACCCAGAACACGCAGCCCCCTCAGGCTCCATGGTGACAAAACCGAGTCTCAGCACAGGGAATAACTGAAGGGGTCCCAGCTAGCCCTTCTCTTCTCTGAGCATCTCCCAGAGACACTGCCGGACACCCCAAAGGCGGGAGGGAAAATGGGGACCTGCCCTTTGTACAAACCACTCCACCGCCCCAGCTGGATGTGCTGACTCCCATCCCTTCTTCCCTCCCCACTCTGTCCTTTCCTGTCCATGGAGGTGGCTTGGCCACACTCCTGGTACTGACCCAGAGATGTCACTGACACCCCATGCAAGCCTGACGGCACAGCCATGTCCCAGAGTTCCTCCTGGAAATAAGCTGGGGTGCATATTGTCACTTGCAGTCTGGACTAGGCTGCAGAGAGGCCCCATGACTCATTCCAGGAGGCATTAAACATAACCTGCAAGCCCACAGTATGGAGCAGGGAACAGGGCGGGAGCTCTCAAGGAAATATTTTGCTGAAAACAAAACTTTCAAAGCCTTTCAACAGCAGAGTACCAAAAATAGACTTCAGACTCTAAGGGAGGGGGAATTGGAAAAGGTTAGGAGCTGGAGAGAGAGAGAAAGAGGGAAAGATCAAACGATCGACGACAGCCCTGGGGAAAAAGGGGGCACAGAGGTTGCCAAAGATTTTTTAAGCCCATTTCCTGCAGGAGCTGGAGACGAGGAGGGTCAGTTTATTGCAGTTTGGCCTGAGCAGAGAGCTCTGCAAGAGGCTCTTCAGGCTCACTCCAAACACAGCCATTCATTACCCGCTGCTGCATCCTTCAAAACAGGAAACGTTGCCAGAGCATTAATTTATCTCTTAATCGCCGTCCTTTTGTTGCTGTGAAAAATGTTTAGTCATAGATTTAATTCCTCTCACTCCACCCCCCTACATCCCGACCACCTCTGATCACAAACACCATGAAGAGACAGGGCTTGACAGATTTTCTGATGGTTTTACTACAATTTAGCTTTCAGGAGATCAGCTAACTTGCGCACAGATTCTATTGAAGAACCCTGCATAGCAACAAGAGATCTGCCCCAGCTCAAAGTGGGAGTGTAATTTTTTTGGGATTTCGCCTTGTCATTATTATTTCTCGCTCTTGTTATTGTCTTCAGTCCATCCTCCCCAGTCCCAATTTACTTTAAACAGATGTCTTATTTGTTCATAGCATGCTGAGGATTTGCCCTGGCAGAGAGATCTTTTTTTGTATTTTGTTTTGCCTTTTTTTCCCTTAAATGTGTTTTAAATTTTGAGAAGAGCCCATGAAACAATAGCAGATGTGTTGTAGCTACAATTAATTGGATAATTAACTTAATTCATGTATTGCATTTTTTTAGGTTTGTGTTTCTTACGCAAGGGAGTGTGTGTGCTAGTAGCTGGGGTGGGCATGAATGGAGGGGAGGAAGAGAAACATGTCTTTGGGAGGTACTTTGGGGGGTCCCAGCCATGGGTCCCCCAGACAAGGTGCAAGAGTAGAAGGGAGAAGAGAGTGAGAGGAAGCGGCCACATTCTTCAGCAAGGGCCAAGTGATTAAAGATGCAGCCAGTGGTGAACACATCAGTTCATCAGGCTGTTTTCCTGGGGGTCTGTCCCACAGGGCATGATCATGGGGAACTGTGCGGTGTGTGGGCAAGGTCTGGGGGACAGGGATTCAGATCCCCGAGGACAGACTAAGCCTCCCCTGCTCCTCTTGGAGGTCAGCAGAGGGATGCATGGATGACGAGTCCATACCAACAGGGCCATTGAGATAGACCTGGGATGGAACTGCTCCCCACATGGCCCCAGACCAGCTCAGCATCAGTTTTCTCCATGTTCAGAGCTTGTGTTCCAACCTACCCAAACCCTGGCCAGGGCAGGCAGGACCCTTCTGCTTTCATGTGCCCCACCAGACACCCCCCTTATCTCCCCTGGAGCCATTCATCATTGAGTGTCTGCACCGTGGTGAGCAGCCTCAAAACCTCAGTGACCTCTCAGCTGTGAGCTGTCTGCAGAGCCCAGGATGCCAGTGCTGCCACCCAGGCAGACCAGCCATCCTTGGACATGATTATTGTTCCTTGGTATGAAGCCCTGCCAGGCAACACAGTTCCGGCTGGGTTGCACACCCACCCACTGAGAGGTTCAGGATCTGGCCCTGAGTGTTAACAGCCCTTCATGTCTCCTACTTAAAGCTTTTTCAAAGTCCTCCCATGGCTATTTCATATTGATCCTGTCTGCCATCGTTCTTGGTGTGTAAATGCTGCCAGTGCCTTCAGTGGCAGCCGTGTCTACAAGCCCCCATGGTATATTCTGTACCCCTGAAGGTACCCTTTGGGATTTAGCCTGCACCCATCCTCCAGCAGACTCAAAACAAATACATATTCCTAATGACAGGCACAACACCCATGGCCATTTAGACCAGACTTTCTACCTGCAGTTTGGTGGCTTTTCTGCTCTTGGTTTTGGCATGGGGTTCAAGAGCAAAGGTTTCCATTTCCAGCTGGGGTCAGAGCAGCATGGTGTCCAGTTTTAGTTCTAGCTCTGAGTAGCTAAATGACACAAGGAAGAATAAGGCTGGTGAATTTGAGACAAATTTGGACTGGATCCTGCATCAAGCTTCTGGCAGGCAGGCAGCACCCACCCAGATCTCCCTGACTTCCCAAGGCTGCCCACACTGTGCTCAGAGCAAGACCAAGACTTTGGCTTTTATTTACAAGTGCCTAAGTGTGGCCTCAGGTTACTAACTACACTGCAAGCATTTTTGAAACTTAGGGAACTTCACAGCATTGGTAGAAGCACCCATCTTTTATGCACTATGGCTTCTGGCTATCAGAAGAAAACAACAACAAAACCATACTTTTATTACAAAAATAGATTTCTTTTTCCGTAAAATTTGCAGCAGAAATGCATCCCAACAAGTCATTCACAAAAACACTATTAGAAAACCCCTTAAACTGCTCAGATGAGAACAAATGATACTGCTAATTGCAATGTACAAATGCCAGATATTGGCATTTAACTCTAACTATGCTTAATGCTAATGTCAGCTGGAATGACACAGTCCGGCTTCATCACCCAAGGCATAATTTTCAAGCCAGGCTTAGACGGATCCAAATTTCCTACATTTTTTTTTTTCTTTTCTTCTGTGGCAGCAGATGAGGGCAGAGAATGGAACTATTTAGCCTTCAAAAAGGCTGGGAATGGGAACCCGCAGAGGTCCTGGTTCATGCTTGACTAACAAATTACGGTAAAAACACAACATCACTAGTAGGGCTATTGGAAAGAATTATACCCAGAAGAAGTCCTTAGAAGAGGTTAAAAAGAAAATCCCATTTAAACTAAAAGGGAAAATGTAATTCAGTGCAGCATTTTTCTACTTATTTCCTTCTGGGGTTTTTTTCTACTGTATTCAGTTTCTGCTCTTCTTTTCTCTTAATTTTCTTTTAATCTCAATCTCTCTCTCTTTGCAAAATTGTCAGTTATTCTTTTTTTTCCCACCTATGATGTCAGCAATATTTGGTGTTTTTCTGTATTGCAGAGCACCTGAATCAATGGGAATAATTATTATTAGCTGAATTTAGGCAGGGAAGGAAGAGGCATTTAATCTTTGTGGTGGTGAACGGAGCTCAAACTTGCCATGTACCTCAGTGAAATAGTTATACCAGTGAACCAAGCACAGCCTGTAAGGCTCAAGAGCCATAAGCAGCTAGAAGGAATCCAAATGCTTTAATGCTTTGTTATTGCACATTATGATTTTTAAGGCAGCTGCAACAGCCAGAGTGGGAGAGAGAGAAGCTGAGCCATGATTTATGAATACTTTGGGCTCATATTACTGGCATCATTAATCACAACTGCTGATAAATTAATCCACCTAATTTGTGTGCAAGATGCTCAGCTGAAAATAGAAGAAAATACCAGTGTTTCAGGTGAGGTGCTCTTATGGCTCACCACAAACTGCCAGTTTTGAACCTTAAGCTACCTGGTAGTTTCTCCTGACAAACAACAGCCAATGGTGAGGACCATCCACAAAGTGGCTGCTGTCATAAAAAGGGGTCCCAGGACCTGAAACCAAGGAAAAGCATGGAGCCAAACATAGTTAACACTACAGTGGCTAATGAAAAACTCACCTCTGACCCAGACTGAATCCTGTGCTCCAAACAACCACGTTTGAACTTTTTCCAATCCGGTTTCCTCTAAATCTCTGAAGGACATTCCTCAAATTTTAATGAAGGCCACAAGTTTTGATTTCTCAAGTACTCAGAGACAGAATGAAATGACCACATATGGGAAGGATAAAAAAAACCAGTTGCTCAGCCAGAGTGAATTATTAATGATGAACATAGACAAAATGAGAATTTAGTTCATTCACAGATCCTTAATGATAGCTCTATATATAGAGAGAAGCTTGAGATGGCTTTGAGAAAACTTTTCAAGCTATATTTTATTCATAAAGATAATTTTCATTTCAAAATATTTTAATAGCTCTTCCTGAGCTCTAGAAAATCACGCCTGGGATATTTAAATTGTCTAGCTTCATAAACAGGAGGAAATAAAAAGTGACTAGAATATGTTGATTTAAAATAAAAATAAACTTTCCAAGGCAACCTTATATGATTATTTTTCTGTTAACTTTGTAGCCTATGCAGAACACCTGAAAATGTGACTTAAAAATTCCATTGAGGTATTACATTGAAATAGAAATGGTTCTTTACTTAAAGGTTTCAGTAGTTTCAGACCTTAAGTCTATAGCTAATTCCAAAACTATTTTCATCAATCCTACAGTTCATAATGAAAAATTGCTATACATGGAAAGATGGACAAAGGCATCTACTCTGACAGGTTGATTTGCAAAAAGAATGATGGCTGTTTGAAAATGATCGGACTTTTTGATTGCTAGTAAGCAGTCCCATTAGGAATGCATTAGCAGGCGTGGTGCAGCTGAGGTGGTCAAAGGTGCATCATAAATGCAATTTGTCTTATCAATATCACTTTCACATATATGATGTCTAATGTTTGCATACCTATGGGTTATCTGGGTATGTGTGTGAGGTGTAGAGAAACAAGTCCAGTTCTGCTTCAGTTTATTACTAAACAGCTATTAAGATTGCTAGTTTTGTATAAACATAATTGAAAACAGAAGTAGACATGGCATGCATCTCTTTCAGAATATAAATTCCATTCTATGAGTGCCGTAACTTTAATGGTACCACTTTGTATTTCAAAACAGCAAGTTGTTAGTTGTCATATATATGGACAGACGGATAGATAAATCAATCAATTGATCGAATGATCAATCTTGCTTTCTTTTTTTGTCATCCAGAAAGTCAAACTGCTTTTTCTCAAATATTTTCCACTCATTGACGCCCTCCAACTTGAGGATGTGTCAGTGACTTGAGTCTGGTATTTCCTCAATTAAGAATATCTAAAGTGAAAGCAGAGATGACCCTGCTCCCATTCCCTAATTTTGACTCTGCCAGCCCGACCTTTTCCGATACAACCTTCCCTGACTACTACAGTGGCACTGGAGTTTGTAACACAGTGAAGAGGAGATGAAGCTCCTTTCTGGTCAGCTATCTTATATTTAGGCCTGTAAACAACCAGGTACCATTATATTCGTGTGCTTGCTTGGGACTGAAAACACACTGCCTTTTCAAGAACATAAGGTTGCTTAAACTTTGTCATATCCCCTTCTCTGGTTGTGATGCACCAAGAGGTTAACACCGGAGTGTGAGGATGCAAGTCCCTTCCATGAAGATGGGATTCACCCAGGGACCCCTCTCTAATGCAAACTCTTCATTTGCCATAATTGCCAGTTAAATATTCATTCCTGTTTTTCATCAGCAAGGGAGAGCAACATGAGGTTTCCTTTGAGCTCTGGGACAAAACAGTCATGGAAATTGTCTACACAGGGCAAGAACAGTTTTAATAACAGGCCACGTCTTAGCGATCTGAAATGCCAGGGTTTTTTCCCCCTCCTCCCTCTTGCCTTGCAAACTCTCCTCCATTCCATTTCATCAACCACACGCAGGCTGTGCTGGCGTTGCTGGGCTCTGCAGGGACAGTTACTATGCATCTGGAAACTCCTTTTCAGGTTCCCAGGATCTCAGCAGTTCTTTTAAAGGAGCTTCTTTTCATGATTTGAAAGTAAATAGATATAATTTCTAATCCCTTGAGCTACAAAGTTATGGAGAGTTTAAAGCCTGCCGCTCCTTCAGCATGTTTTGCAGTCCATTAGAGAAGAAGGGTGTCCCCAGTTGTCTGACCTTTCAGGAAATTGAAGCATCTCTTCTGCTGACTCCTTCATTGCCCCTAGAGAGCCACTGATGAGATCCGGACATGAAATGAAGGAGTAAAGAAGAGCTGTGTCTTACTTTTATTATTCCAGGGAGAAGAGAGACAGGCAGCAGAGCTGCTGCACTTTGGACATCTGTGCCCATGTACGCACGCTGATGCAGATCTGATGGGGCTCCAAATCATTGTAGCAGATCAGTCGACACCAGTTCATGCTAGCCAAGGACCAGGCCCTCTCCATGGGACTGAGATGTGAGGCTGCAACTTAAAGGGAATAGGGGAGAAGGGAGTAAATGTCAGGAGTGAATCTCTGAGGGCTGTGTACTTTGCTCAGGCTCAAAAGAATGACATTTGGGATCTGCAAGGTGCAGGTACAGTAGTTCTCCATCTGCACTGGTCCTGGAGGCATTTTAACATGCTGCTGACTTCTGTCTCTTCTGAGACTCTTCTGCCAAGACAGACACAGACTACCTTGCTGACTAATATCACCTGGCACAGCTGAGCTATTCTAGACAGAAGTGAGGGTATTCCTGCCTATACTTCAGGTAAGCTCTTCTGTCATTATGCCCTTCACTGCCCATTCTCTCTCCTTCTTTGCCCAGGAAGAGAGACCAGTTTAAGCCACAAAACAGAACTGAGTATCAGTCAGAAGACTGAACTCAAGAATGCTCTTGCCCCACATTTCTCCCATGCTTGGATATTGAGGCTGAGCTAAAAATCTTCCTTTTTGTTGATTTTAAAGGGCTGCTCCTGCCAGCGGATGTTTTATTTAAGAACAGTCTGGTACACGATAATTAATGTTAGGAGGCCATGTTTCCCTGCTGAGCAGTAGCTTATGTCAGGAGCGGTTCCATTTCCTGCACTGGGAGAGCATGGGGATCAAGGCACTGCCCTCCAGGAGTAGGGAGGGTCAGATCCTGTCGTGGCAAACACTTCTGCCAGGCTGGCAAGGAATTTGTCATGGGACATCGTAATTGGATTAAACAAACACTAGCATCAGGGTAAGAGAGGCACAGAAGAAGACCCCACTCACTGAGGGACACTAGTGGGTGCATTTATTAAACCAACATTGATAAAACCTCTGACTCTTGAATCTCCCACCCTGAATAATGCCTGCTATCCCAAGCAAGCTTACTTCTTTGTTACTGTCTCACTTCCCCATGAACTTCTCTCTTCTTTGTCCTTAGCTGGTGTTTGCTTTGCCACAAGGTTCATGTTCCTCCCTGGTTCTGCACCTCTGGCTTAGGGGATGGACATGGAATCAGTAAACTGAGGTTTAGCCCTGACACCTATCACGTTCCCCCTCAAGCACGTTTGAGGGACAAAAATGTCCCCCTCAGGTCACATTTCAGCTATGTAGGACACAGAAATCCAGCCTGAGCCCACCAGGTAGTCTCCTTTCTATAGAGAAAACTCTTGCCCAAAAAAAGATTGGCTCATCCAAAATCAACCCTATGGTCATGTTCACACATCCATACAGGAGTACACCACAGTGAGCCACCCTCCACTTGCACCCATCTGACCTCTGCACTGACACACCTGTGTGCCCACAGTCACTCCAATCCCCTGCTCAAGTATATTTGGGAGAAAAAGATAAATGCCTTCACAGAACACCAGCTAGCCATTCTGCAGAGTTGGGGGCTTTAATTTTGGGGCACTGGAGAACCTAAATGCCATTTTTAGCAGAATGAGTACTAGACATTTTCAAGATAGGGGTTTCAGTGCAAGCGGAGTCAAATAAACATTACAAGATTGTGAAAAGCTTTGACAATAAGCTCAGCATGAGAGGGCAGTAATAGTCAGAAGAAAGTATAGCCATTGCACCTGTGCTATTCTGCTGTATAAACATTCTACAAGGCCTGGTACCAAGTATATTAAAAATTATGCCAGGTTCCCAGGGCCCTTTGTCCTTCCAAAGCCTCCTCCCCTCACAGCTGGCTCTTTTGGCAATGGTTTCAACATGGGTCTTTTCAGGCACCATAAGGAATGATGGGCTAAAAACACCCCCAAACACCCACACTCTGCCCCACAAGGAGGAACGGGCAGCAGTCAGGGGAGGTCGGTGGGGTTCCAGCTTTAGCATGCAACCAAGAGCACTATTCCTGCATTGCAGTTGTCCAGAGGCATTGACCCCTCCCAGGAGACTAGCTCAGATATTCAGGTCTTTGTCTCTTTTTCTCTTAGATGTAAGGACACGTAGGAGCCTACAGGGAGTCAGAAGTTCACAGACCGTCTGGTACTTGCTTGAATTGATGTGAACCTCTGCTGTGGAAATTTTTCTAGGACAACATGCTTTCTCATGAGCGCAACACACTTTCAGTCTGGGTGAAAATACCACAAGAATAACCTTTCTCATGGTATTTCAGTATTTATTTTCTGGTTCCTGTCCAACCCTAAATCAGGAAGTGCAGAAGCGTGAGAAAATTTTATAAAAAGAAAAAAAAGTTAAATAATGGGGTTTAAGTCTAGAAAAAGTTTCTGTTCTGCTTGAGCCCAAGGCAAAAGTTTGTTCTTGTTTTATTCCAACAGGTTCATCCATTTTTAGCTGCTTCTGAAAGAGCTGTCACATCACTGTGAGGCCATCAGGAAGGCCTGAGTCTTGCTGTTGACTTCTCATGTGCTACAGACTCCTAAGCCAAGTCACTTAGGCACTTTGAGTGTCTGTTCCCAGCCTGTCTATGAAGATAGCTAATATTTATCTTGCTGTGAGAAGTGCCTCAAGATTCTTGGGTGAAACCTCCTATGCAACTGTAAAACTTTTTTCTGAAAATGAATATCCCTTTGTTTTTAACCCTGACAAGTGTAGCTGAGCCTGTATGTACCCCTTTAAGTCTTTAAACAGTGGGATCCTTTCATAGTGACTTAGGATATGATGTAATGTCTATGCATTGTTAACGGGACCAAAGTGTAATAAACATTCATTTTAATGAACAAAGCAAAGAGATGTAACTCAGAAGACCCACGGGGAGATGTGTTGTATAGAGTTGCCATGTTTGCATACATGCTTTTCTGACTGCAGTCAGCTTTAACAAGGGTAAAATACTACTGATGTTAAATCACATGTGGTTTTTTGTTGTTGTGGGTGGGTTTTTTTTGTTTTTTAGGGTTTTTTTTAAAGAGACTTAGAATTGCAAGGGTGTTCCTGAAGATATAATGGCTGCATCTGTACTAATAAGCTAAATGTGTCCAGGACTGTGTGGTGGCCCCAAGGCCAACTGGCATGGAAAAGCCTACCTCCATGCTATTGAACTCTCCAGAACAGCAGGGCCACATCCAACCCACCTCCTGGGAACCGGCGCTGGCTAGCACTGGCTCCAGCACTGTGCCAGGAATTGTTTGGGAGAGCATTAGCTGGCACCAGGCTCAGCCATGCCAGAGACCATTCAAACAATTAACAGCGCAGACATGCGAGTGCCAGGGCCTGGCATCATTCCCTGTCACTGCTTGATTTATTAATATCAAGTAGCCATGTGGCCTGCAGAGCCTTTATTGCTGGTGACAGTACCGGGAAAGGAGAAAGTTTGGGTTACTTTTGCAAGGCTGGCAGATAGAAAAAAAACAGGCAGCTTGGGTTCTTTTCTTGTAAACTGCACATGCTTTATATGGAAATTATTAAGAGACAATCAAAGCTAGGGCCTGTAATGCTGCCTTGGCAAAGCTGCTTTTCAGCCTTGTAGTGTTTTGAAAAAGGCTTCACACTCAAGAATGCTCAGTACTAAAGAATACCTGTTCAAAATAATTTTACTTATTTATATTTCTCTAAAGTGATGTAACCGGGGCAACAC
The DNA here is from genome assembly GCA_035047865.1 of Dendrocincla tyrannina. Lineage (NCBI taxonomy): Eukaryota > Metazoa > Chordata > Aves > Passeriformes > Dendrocolaptidae > Dendrocincla > Dendrocincla tyrannina. The sequence continues at coordinate 41,520,016 of JAWWMP010000116.1, forward strand.
ACCATTCTTACAAGTCCGCCCAGCCCCATGAAGTCCCTGGAGACTTATGGCACCATATTTAAAACTTGTTGCAACTAAATACATAGGACATCTTATGCTAGTATATGTGAATCCTTTACAAATAAAATGTAAACTCCTCTGCTCCACTGTTTTTTGGATTATGTTAAATTAAGAGTCTTATTAAATGGTACTCTAGAAATCTATGTTCTTCCTTCCATGTTTTCTTAGGAAAAGTTTTTAAGAAGTGGCATGGAAATCAGAGGGAAATAATTGTATCCTCACTCCCTAAGTACTTTTTTCCAAAACTTTCTTAGCATTAGAGAGAAATTAGCACTATCATTCACGTACAGCAGAAGTATCTGTCTTTGATGTATGATTTACATACCTAGCGAGAGCATTAGGTTATCAAGTGTTAAACAGTCCTTGATAACTTACAAACAGTTAAATATGAGAAACATGCAATATAACACTTCACATCATTAGCATATAGATATTTCAGCCTTTCTGTTTCTTTCTGGAAAACGAATGATGAATCACTCAAAAGAGAAATTGCTTAACTTTCTCTTGTTGGCACAGTAGTGGATTGACAGGCCAAACAGGCTTCTGAACACTTCCATCAAAAAATTATGTCAAGAACTGATGGTCCAGGAACAAACAGCCATGACAGCAGCTTCATCTACTTTTTTCAGTGTATGACTCACATTGAGAGACAGCATATGGTCCAGGACCCCATCAAAATAAACATTTTTCTAACCTACAACTTGTAGTTGCCCTGAGGAGCTCCTGCTGGAGCAAGGTACTGATGCGGTTTGGGAGACCTGGGTTTGGCTCCTGCTATTGCTTGCTAGTTTACTTCCCTTCCTCCCTGCCTCTAGGCTCAGTTCAGCAAAGCAGCATGTGCTTATCCTCTCTGGATTTCAACAGCAATTTAGGCACTACACCAACATAATGGTTTTCTGGGTAGGCACATGCTGTTGGTCAAGCCAGAGGCTGTTCCATACCTGCTTTCAGCCAGCAAGAACTTCTCAGCTACCTGAACACATATCTAAGAGTGAGCTTTTAGCCCTTATTTGGAAGAAGAGCCAGGCTTCTAGAAACTGCAGACAGTGAGCTCTTTTGTTGGGTTTGTTTTCCCTCTGCTTTCCCTCTTACCTCTTTCTGCTTTTCTCACTGAAGCCTTCCACAGCCCTGGTCCAGCCAGCACAGGGAGCCTCATGGGTGGTGCTGGCTTCGGCCTCACAACCAGCCTTGTCCCGCATGAGAGATCCCAGTGGTACCAAAAAGCACCTGGGCTGAACTTGGTGTTGTTTCAGAATGTCAATCTAAAAACCAGTCTACTTGAGCTTGGGTATCATGGTATTTATGGTCTCCTTTTCCTTCTTCATCTAGGGCAGGCTGCAGGGCTTTTTCATGAGCAAGCTGATATCAGTAAAATGTCAGCAGAACAGAGAAGAGCATTCCAGTGATTTAGAGCTGACCAGGATGGGCTCCTCTGCCTGGCCCTTGGACCGAGGCAGTCTTTGCAAGGACTTGCTAGAATGGTATAGAGTGCACACAGCCAGCTGGTGAGCTCTGCCAAAAACTGCTTTAACTCCTGATGATGGCTGCTGCTCTACAAGGAAACAAAAGGCTGCTCATATGAACAGACACACAGCCTCCTTGCAGCACTTGGTGTGGTGTTTAGCTTTAAATGTGTTTTGTCCCAGCACCTTAGCAAGGTTTTGTGGTACAAAAGGAAGCTTAGAAGCCAGAGGAATTCGTAAGTCCAGTCCTTGATTCATCCTGTAACCTAAAAATACAGACTGATTCCTGCAGCAGTTATTTTAGTACCAGACAGCAAAGTGCTTCCTTGAGATGAAAAGGCTCAAACGCCGGTACCCTCCTCATAAACAGGATCTTGGGATATATGGAGAAGAGTCAGACAATTTAGACTGCACGAGGCACACACAAATGCAGACACAAAAATACACAAACATGCCAGCAAGGTAAGATAAGCAACACAGCTCTTCACAGAAATTCCTGCATGTCATTCCTTTTGAGGCAAAAAAAGTAAATAATAATAATTTTGAAAAAAAAGTATTAAAAAAATAAAGCAATTAAGCTCTCCCTCATGTTTCTGCTAGACTCTTCCTGCACTTGAGGGGTACCAGTCTAAACATGTTCTCCCAACCATTCGACTCCTGAAGGAATATGAGTTTATAATAACAATGCCAAGCACCTTAATACAGTACCCAGTGTTCTCCTTGCCTCTTACCCTGGAGGTTGGTTCTAGCTTATATAAGAAGGGCAGGGGACAAAAGAAAACTAGAGAGAAGGTGTGCTATTTACAACACATGATATCTATTTTCTGTCAGGTAGACTGGAGAAATTCCAAGGGAACATATTTGAATCGCTTTGCAGCCAACTCTGGCAGTGGAGCTTCAGTAAGGAAGGACATGTCTCTGGGGAGTCCTGAAGTCATTTTAGGTACAACCCTTTACCATTGCCCTTGCTGATGTCTTGAATCAATTAGTGCTACACTCTTTCTTAAGTGCGTAGCCTCCAGAAATATCTGTGAGTACCCTATGAGAGGAAAATTAACTCTCCCTAGCAAACAAAATAGCCACTGATTCGAAAAGAACTCTTCTGAGGTAAATCTCTCGGAAAGGGTTGACTCCCTACTCATTTCCACCACTGGGATTTTAAGGGCAGCCTTGTGTTTAAGGAAGAGATATGCATGTCTGAAACGTGGTGAATCCCCACTCAAGAGAAAGTTTCAAGAGTCCAGCTACTATTTTGACATCTGGCAGTAATATAGCTGTGATGCAGGTTTTTTAAATGTAGAAGAGGGTAGTGAGAGTTACCAGCTGAAAAAGTCACTTCTCCTCACCTTCAATACCCTTTTGCTTGTGCTGCAATGAAAATGAAGTGCAAATGAATAAGCAAACTTTTAGGTGTTGAATCTGAAGTAGTTTTTATAGAGAAGTGAAAGGAGCCAAGAAACAAACAGCCAACCTATGTTAAGAGAAGAACAGGGATACAATCTCCACTGTAACACCACTGGAATCGCTAAAGGTGCTCCAAACAGAAACTGTAGTGGAAATCTCTATGAGAAGGGATGCTGTTTCAGGTGGGGATAGCTACTGCTTTGGTGTTGGGTGGGACAACACTGTTCACTAAGCACAGAGTAGCCACTGTACCTCTGGAGCAGAGAAAGATCAGTTTGGACAAGCATACACAACTCAGGGGCTCTTATACCTCTTAGTCTCCAGTGTTGGGTCAGAAATCTCACAAGTCAATTTTCATGTGTTTAGTCAGCCACATTAGCCCTTCCTTCTGAGAAATACCATCATGACAACAACAGAAATTACCTTCCTTCACACCTTAGGAAGTGTATGTGTGTTTTACTCTCAGGTTTCTGTTGGGCAGATGCAAAGGTGTTGTTTCTGATTCTGTCCAAGCTGTTTTATTCCTACTCTGGTTTTGTATGCCTCTTGTCTTCAGGGGAGCATTCCCCAGAGTAATAAGGTGGCATCACCCCAAACTGCCTCCAAGCTATCACTGACATTCATGCTGCAACTTATCCTCTAACAGAGGGTGAGCTTTGGCTTTGGTTCTTCTCAGCTTGTGGGTACTTCTCCTATACAATCTGCACAACGCTCATTCTGTGTATTTTCCAGCACATGCATGCAGCATTTTCTGTGCCTGCTGCTTCTCAAAACACTTTGAACTGGCTCAATAAAAACACATTTATGCCGATGCTGGCTTCTTTTGTCAGAGCAAAAATAGTCCGGCTCCATCTCACAGACCTCCTACTGCTCTGCATGTGTTAGAGCCAGTTCAAGTGCCTCTGCTGTGCCCTGCCAGCAATCACACTCTGCCCTCACACTCTCTTTCTTTCCTTACCACCCTTCCCCTCCATCTTAGGAAATAATTAGCAAAGAAGAAATAATAAAGCAATATGCAGTGCACTTCTGAGGCTTCCGACAGCTGTTGGCAGCCACTGCCATGTACTCCTGATGCTGCTTCACTTCCCTAGAGAACCACATAGGCCTTCTCTTTTCAGGTGCCACCAGCCCCTGCACACCTGGGCTGAGGTCAGATGAAGAGGAAGGCACCCATGTAACACCAGCCTCTTGCAACATGTGGAAATTACAGAAATGGGGAGCATGCATTTCCCTCAGGGCAGAAAAAGTAAGCCTTTGTGATGTGGCAGTGCCCCACTGCCTGACACCCTGCCATAATGAATAAGTAGGCCGTAGGTATAAGCTATTAACAAGCCCTATAAATTGCTGTTAAACCAGCATACATCTGTGGTGTTGCTTGCCTCAGCAAAAAGTGTCACAAATTGTGAGAGCAACAGCAGAAAACCATATCACAGTCTGAGGAGCGTTTGTGAGTGATTTTGCAATTTGAGGGATAATGGAACAACAAGTCTACAGGCTGCAGAGCTCCTTGGCACCAAGACAGGCACCAAGGAGACATCTCTTAATTTCTCACTGCTCAGGAGAAGTGGCCAAAGAGGAAGACACAGCTCCTTTACTATCTCCTCTCAGGCTTCAGCTGCTCTGCCAAGAGCCACGACAAAGGTGTCAGTAAATAGCAATGACAGTGATGAAATTTCCTTCATAAATGTCCAAGTAAGCATGAAGTGCTCCACCACAGAAAAACAGTTAGGGAGCAAAGTAATACGTTATTCCTACACAAGGCCAGACATAAACAAGTACTCTTAATGGGGTTGGGGTAAGGGTTTGCAGTCCATTAGCTACCTGATGAGCATAAAAGTCTTTGGCTGCATGGATGTACTGACAGGACATGTTTCATATGCTCTTCCTCTGAATAATGAGAACAGACAAAAATATGGACTGCAGTAAAAGCCACGAGAGATGCCTGCAGCTGCAGTCCTGCAAGAACAGGATTTCTGGTTCTGTGCAGCTTAGAAGCAGTCTCTCTGTGGGGATAGCTGTTCAATAGCATTTCACCTAATCATATGGTTCCACCTGTGGACTTCTGCACCAGGGAAATCAGAATTTTCTGACACTCCAGGAATCTCTGTGTCACATCTGCATGGTCTGGAGTATTCCTTGTCAAATACACAACATGGCATATGTTCATTGGTTTTCACCAGTGTCATATGATTGCAATATCCTTATCCGATTAGCAAGCTCAGGCATGCTTAGCTCATATTGTATCTCAATTAATTTTACCCACAAACACTGATGTACTAAATCCTGAAACAATGCCTACGTAACTCCCCAGGGCATCATTTTGATTCCACCCTGGAACAAGGTCACTCTCCTGTTGACTGATGGTTTTTCATTCTTTATCTTTTCCTAACAGTTGTTTCTTAAACAAGATTTTCACTGGCAATAAACAGAATAATCTTCACAAACTGAAAATTTAATGTCTCCTACTAGCTGTTGTTCAGAAGCTTAAAATACATATTTTAACTTTTTATGGCTTGTTGGATCCAATAGCCAAATATGCATTTGATGTCTAAATGCTTCTTCTGACAACCTAAGTACCCTGCAAAACACAAATGCACAGCCAGCAAGCACACAGTCTCCAAAATAATCCTGCTTGCATTTGCAGAGTACCAAACTTACTGACCTGACATTTTCTGGCTGCCATCAGTGCCCAGGCCACATCTCTTCAAAGCACTGTATTGTTCTGCCCTACATGCCTCTACAGCCAGACGTCCACACCAGGTACTGGCAGGTACCTCTCACCAAGGACAGCTGAGAGAATCCCTTGAGGAAGACGTACTTTCAATATTGTCTAACCTATTTGCCCATAACTCAGACCTGGAGGGGAGGACCACAGATCCTTTTCATGACGCTTTTTCACTCTCTGCCTCATCAGCTCTGATGGAAAATAGTTCTGAGCTATTCCAGGAGGTTGGCATGCTGCCTCATGCATCCTGCCTGCTGCTCACAGCACCACCCAGCCTACTACACCAATATATCATTCTATAGTGAGTATTACAAGCCACTTGTCTGGACACCATGATTCTCCAGCTGCTTACATCTTTTGAAGCTTTTCTCAGCATCCAGGGACTGGAGAGTGAGCCCTGCATGCTGGGTGGATGATGGGGGACTGTGGGCATCTGCCGAGCAGTTCAGCTCCAGACTTTCTGTCCAATGAGTGACCTGTAAGTGAAATGTGGGAAAAGAAGTATCCAGATCATCATCTGGTATAAATCAACAAAGCCCCACTAAAGACATTAAAGCTCTACTGGTTTACACCATCTGGGAATTTGGCCACAGGGGAGGACTTCTTAATGTTGGGTTTTTAGCCTTTATCACAGATATACATGGGAGGAAGGCGAGAGCCCTGTCTGCTCTCAGTGAGTATTGCCAACCCCTACGGAGATCAATAGGAGCTTCCTGCTCACATCAAGAGCAGAATGAGGCCCTAAAATTAGCATGTGTTTGAATCAGTGCATTGTATCTTGTTTGCAGATTAGTAGCACTGAGCAGATCTTGAGGGCATCGGAAAGCTAGCCAGTTTAAAAAAAGAAAGAATTGACCTCAATTTCTGATAAGCTGAAACTGGTCTTCTTGGGAGGGAGAGAGAAGAAGAGGTGGCCAGAAATACTCATGTTTTTGTTCATTTGATTAATTCATGCACCTAGCTTCAGCAGACAAGGAAGAGTAAATTTTCACGTACTTTGTTATTAAGCTGACCTGGGAGGTATGGGGGTCCTATCCTCAGAATGGAAGACTTCAATTCTAATTTATAGACCAAACAGATAATGACAAATAGGCTTTGGATGGTTTATCTAAATCCTCCAAAGCTGTGCCCATCAAATAGCTATGAGCTTGGGCAACTCCCTGGTTAGTTCAGAGTGCCTCAAACAGACAAATCATATTTACTGTGTCATGTTTCACATATTTCTACATGCTGTCTCACAATATTCTAAATACCAAAATTGAAGGAAATCTGGAGTGAAATGAAAGGAACATATTTATTCTTTGTATTTATGATAGCAATAAATTCCCTTAAGGCACTGCCTTTTTCGTTTAATGCAGTGACTACCAAATATGGGCTGGGTAATGGATGTTTTATGAATGCAGCCTTGCCTTGAGCGATTGATTGCTTAATTTAAAAGATTAAAACCTTGAAGTGGGCAAAAATAAGAAAGCAAAAAAAAAAAAAAATTGACCATGAACAGGCTATGATTATATATCAGCTTCAGCAAGCTAGCAGATAAATTACAATTATAGTACTTTGTCTTCCATATACAGCCTCTTCAAGAACATTTTTTTTTAATATTTTAGAGCTTCTGTAGCTTACAGAAGAAAAAAATTCCCACAACTTTCCTTAGTAGTTTATCTTTCTTTAAACCAGATGAAATTTAAATTTTTTGTCATTGTATATTTCTTTTTCTGTGGATAGTATTTTTCCTGTTGGAAGGAGGTAGAGGGTGTATGCAGAGACCTATTTCCTCTAGGTCCTAGTGCACTCCCTCCATCTGTGTCTAAGCCAGAAGCAAAAAAACCCCAATGAGTTGCTATTTCACAATGCCAAAGTGTAAGCACTCCAGTTTTCTTTCTGCTGCTTTGTCATCTAGCTCTGCCTTTTTTTTTGTTCATCAGAGATATATCTCTTTTTTTTTCATCCCATATAGCCTGTGGGTGAATGATTAGAGATCTGGTGTAAAGAAAAATTACTATGATGGACTGGTTACTGATGTGCAGTGGTTTTGCTAGTATATTTATCCACTGATTCCACTGTTATGAATAATACACATATTCATCATGCCACTGCTTCAAGGGACAATGTTCTCATCCAGACCCTCTGTGCATTTTAGTAGCTGGGACTTCCCCTGAGATCTGGGACTAAAGGACTAAACTTATCTTTGGTGTAAACTCTACTGAGATCAGAGAAACCACTGAGACCTAGGATGAATCTGACCCAGGGAGAGAGACTCTCAAGAGCTCCATTTAATCTCTATCGCTGCATGATTTTCCCCAGGAATTGCCATAGCCATCCATCTCTCTAACACACATAATAAATAATTTACTCACAGATATAAGGGAGCACTTTTCTTCAATCTGCTAATGATCTTAGCACTGAAAGAGGCTCTGCCGTGCTTAAACCCTCTTTACATTGCCTGAGAGATTCAAAGTGCCATTATGGTAAAATGAGATGACAAGAAATAAAGATGAGACAGTACAGTACAGTAATTTTCAGCATTTCCACCACAATTTTTAGGTGGATCTTCAGCTGTTAAAATACCCAAGTGAGATTCATCCGTAGTCACCCTAGCTTTTTAGTCAACAGAGACCAACATTTTTATGGGGTTCTCTCCATTCCTGTATTACAGATGGAGCCTACATGATGCATAAAAGTTTTGACAGCTAAAGCCAAGTGAGATGAATCTCATTCCTAAATATCTGTTTGAACTCAGTCCCTTCTCATCAAACTTGGTGTTCCTCTGACACTTGCCCTGTGTGCTCCCTTAAAACACAGTCAAGTGACAACAGTAGGACCCTGGGATTTGTCTGCAGCACGGGGTGCTTCCCTGCAAACACCAGAGCTGGAAACAGAATGCAATTGCAAATGTCAAGGTAGTCCTCTTCGCCAGAGCCCAACTTCTGGTCTTGCTTATGTCCTGGCCTAAGACCTGCTAAGTGTGGCAAGTGCAGCAGCAATACTCAGAATTAATGTCTTTGTAGCCAAGAAATGTACTTGCCACCATTCTTTCCTCACTTGAAGAGGGTCTGTCCTCTATTTGATTGACCCCTATGAAATGTATATTTGAGGGCTCTCCTCTCCTGATTGAAATTATCTGAATGCTGGCTCTTCCTATCAAATATTGTTCCAGTCTAGAAGCTTCCAACGTAAGTCTATCATGATAGCGTTTATTTCTCTAGTTAATTTCCTGCTTGTTCTGCCCTTTTTTATTGCCCTAAGTAATTCATTTCCATCCTTGGCAATGCACCTTTTAAGAATTGATTTAAAATTAATACGTGAATAAAACAGTATAAATAATGTATGGTTTCTGTATTTAATATTAATAGCATTAAATGAGGGAGGAAAAATTGCATACCTGCAGATGATTTGCAAAAGGACTGTTGGGCCATAATATTATATTTCAAAGAGAGATATCGAGGTTGCCCCATGCTTATCATCAAGAGATTTTTTTTTTTATTATTTCAGTTGCCTACAGATTTGTTAGACTTCCCTCCTGCAGAGATTCTTTTGAGAAGAGACTTTTGCCTCAGAGTGAATTATTCACTGCTATACACATTGTGGAAAACGTCTCCTAAATAGCTCAGACGTTTTTGTGAATGAAACAAGGTAGAAAAGTGTGATGTTTGTTGACATAAGACAAGCTTAGTGAGCAGAGCTAGTAGCACTCTTCTATGGAGCAAGAACCAGCCAGAAACACAGGCTGTCTTGCAATGTTCCTGTGAAAATTAAATTTGCCTCCTCCCCCAAATTTGGCCATGTGAATGCATTTGAACCTACCAAGCGCTGACTTGCTGCAGCACCTCAGTATGCATTTCCTTGCAGAGGGCACACACTGTCCTGGTGCTGCAGAGCCTATCCTCATTTCTCTGCATGACAGCACGCCTGAGCTCCTACAGCAATGGTTGCTCCCCTTGATCTGAACTCAGTGGGCAAGAGGATCAGACTGAGGAGAACCAGAGTGGTGGATAAGTACAGGAGCCATGGTGGAAAATAAACCACAGGTTGCTAGGGTAAGGATCAGAAAGGTAAACTAGCAATTAGAGCAGAGTTCCAGTGTGGTAAGGAGACCAGGATTTAGTAAAACTGGGAACTAAGGAGTATAAGACAAAGGAGAAAACACTGGGATGGGCAGTGCCATTCACAGAGATACTGTATTTCCTATCTCTGTACATTTCAGTGTGCCTTTGCCGTTCTGCCAGCACCTGTGCCCCATAGCTAATGCACACTACAATGTACTCAGAGCTTCTGCAGAGCCATGACCCTCCCCATTACCTGACAGAAACCCAAGCAAGCAGACACCTGGAGGTTTTGTCACAACTATCAAACATGCCTCCTTCGTATGTTTTTTTCATTCTGGAGGGGAAAGCATATGAAGGCCCTGGCATTTAAGAAACAGCTCCTCTCCAGAAAGCTACCCTCCCTCATTCTGGCCCTCCACAAGGATCACACACCACTGGCCTTGCTCACTTTGTGGTTCTGCCATCACACGGGTCAGATGAGCAGAGCTGTCTGACGGGGGAAAATATTGTGACTGAGGAGACCAACATCCATAGAATGTGCTTTGTTTCTAGCAAGAAAGGGGTTAATGCTAGTCAGAGCCCTCACACAGGTGTAGTGAGTCAGAGCTAGGAATGATGGCTGTCAAGAAGGGAATACAGGAAACTTTCACTCTTTAGGAAGGAAGATAGAAAAGAGAAAGGATTGTTTTCACACTAGATGAGCACAGGCTTTGTCCATCAGAACAGGGATTTCACCTCACTTTTTAATGAGTTAGTCAAAGGCTGCTTTTGTTTCACACACTTTTGCACCCTGCAGACACAGCCCTGCAAGGACATCTCACTGCCCTGAAAGCTTTTCTCCTAGTGGCTTTTCTTTACCTACCTGATTGTGCAGTTGTCATCTCATCATGACCTCATAGACCCCTTGTCAGGCTCAGTGGAGAGAGAAGGAACTTTGTGATGATTTCATACCACAGAGGCTCTGGTCAAGCTGCAATACCTGAGCTGTTAGAAGCAAAAAAAGTTGCTCAGAAGATAATTTATATGCCTCCAATTATGGTTTTGTAAACCTTTGTAGGTTTTCTTTCTGTGTTTGATTATTGGTGAGGCTAAGGACAGAGCCAGTACTGAAATGAGGGTGGTAGAGCTCAGAGGAGCTTCTTCCACGATGAAGCCCTGCAGTGCCTGATCCACGTCCTCCTGCACTTCACCTTGTTTGGAACACTACTCTACACTGGACCCATTTGTTACCATAGTCTCCTTAAGAAGAAAGGTTGCTTATTCATTTCTTGGATTGACGTCTCAGAAACAGGCAATGAGGATTTCCAAATCATCCTAGTGGATGACAGTAAATCCTCAAACTCACTGGATGTGATTTGTATACTGTGCACTTGTGATAGCAGCCTGGCTTTAGATAAAAGCAACTTCTGTCACTGAAGAGTAATACTTCACCAAGACATAGTTTAACCATGTCTTACTTTAACATAGTTTAACATAGTTTACTACTAGGGCTTCTGTGTCACAACTCAACTCCAGCATATTCAGCTAAATGGGTAGAACTCGGCACCTCCAGGTGAAGAAGTGACACTCTAGCACCAGGAAATTAATGGCCAGAGGCAACAAGATATGCTGGATGTATTTAAAATATTAAAATATTTTAAATATTTATATAACATTCAATAAAAATAATTATGTGCTATATTAA
>JAWWMP010000116.1:41531497-41579926 GCA_035047865.1 Dendrocincla tyrannina
ATACACAGATTATATAAATAAAATATCATGTTATGCTTAATATATTTAATACAAACATTAAAATATTTAAAATAACACATAGGACTAAATTAGTTGTTGTGTCAGACTCTATGAATGAGTCTGGCTGCATACTGCAGATCAGTGGAACAGTCTTGAAAGTACAGTAATTTTCACCAAAATCTCCTGTGTGTCCAGCTTGGATTGAACATTAGCCCCAAAGCAGGTTTGCAAGGTAAGTGACTGTACAAATGCCAGTGCTCGTTGCTAGAGAGGTTGTTGGGTTTGCAGGGGAAGATTGCGGGTGCAGAGAGAGAAATAGCCAGACTGCAACCTATCTGGATCCACAGAGAGACACTGAAGGAGGCTGATGGATGGGCAACTACTTAAGGAATAGAGGAACTTGCTAATGCATCTGAAAGACTGATTTATAGGCCAAGAAGCAGTCTGATGGGCCACCAGCACAGCGGATCCATTTTGAACCAATCTGAGGAGTGTGTATCATAAGGCCATGTGTGGGGCCAGAAATATAGCCAAGGAGAGTAACCCCGTGCTAGCAGAAAAGAGATACTATCCACATCCCAGCAGTGTTCTCCTACCAAGAAGCTTGAATACAAAAATTCACCAAGCCCTAGCTTGTTAGGGGCGTGTAACTTGAGTTGCTACCTCATGATAGGATATGAATTTAAAGATGTAACTTCTTGGTTTTGATCTCAGGTCAGTCTGGTCAAAATGCTGGTACTTTACCAGAGAAGCAGCGGGTCCAAAATCTGAGACACAAGTTTGCTTTGTAGAGAAAACCACATTCATCTTCAAACAGATGACACCTTAGCATCTTCTGCTCCCCTGGGATCTGCAGGTGGCTTCCCCCATATCCCAGCTGTGCCAGTGCAAGGAGCCAGGCAGAATAACTGAGGGGGGATGAGTGATCACCAGCAGGATGCAGCAAGGGAAATGTGAGCTCCTGGGGGGTTTTCCATGGGTCTGCAGGTGAGGTCTCCAAAGGCAGCCAAACCAGCGTTCACCATAAAAAGCGTTAACCCTGAACATGTTATTTGCTGACAAATGTAGCAAAACCAGTTCAGGAGCAGGCCAAAAAAAGCAGTACATAAAACTGAGAAATGGACAACAGAATCTGCCTGGGCATTTCTCAGATGAAATGTTTCAATTTTGGAAGCTGGACTGACCAGGAAACTTCATCTTTTCTCACCAAAGAGGAGGAAAGAGGCAGGCTGGAATGAGAGGAAGGAGTAAGAATGATACTTCAGTCTGGGCTCCCATGGGAGATGGGGCAGCCTGGGGGGACAAGACTCAGCTCACTGGAAGTTTAAAGAGCAGAACAGTTTTGGTTGCAGGTGCCCCATCCCTGTGTACCAGTAGAGTACCTGAGTCGTCAGTCCCTACTACAAACTGAGCCCCCAGCAACTCTGATCCCACAGCTTTCAAATTCCCTTTGAGTGTCCTTGCTGCTGACTTACAAAGCACCAACAAGCAAACCAAGCTCGTTCTCCCTCCAGATTTCCTTTGTTTTTATCTAGAGGGTCTGAATCAAAACAAATAGTTTCTGCAGCCTCAAAACAAAACATAGTCTATATTTAGACATGTCAGAAATTCTAAATAGTAGATTCAAAGCACTGTTGTTTCTATTTCTCAACATTACCAGCAAACCAAGGTATATTATTTGCTCTTGTATACTCTTTCTCTCACTTGGGAAGCCAAAGTTAGCACAGCAGTGACAAAAGGTAATGAGAGTCTACCCACATTAGTACATCCATGTTGGATATGATCTTAAATCCATTGAATAAAAGAGAAAAAATAAATCTACCAGATAAAATAATTTTTAGGGATTTTTTTGCTCAGAGCTTATTTAATAGGGCAGAGCAAGATAATCTGAGTAGGTCCTTCTCAGTCCGTGCCTACATTGTATCTGATACTCAAATTCAAACCCACCAGCCAGCTGGAGAACAGGCTTTGCTGGAGCAGCCTGATGGGGCTGAAGCTGTCGTTCCCTGCATAACAGCAGTTCAAACCTGGCAAAAGTCTGCTATGATTTTTCCTACCAGAGGAAAACATATATTTGCACAGTGATCATTACTAATTACTCTGCACACCTAATTGCCTGGGGCATGAAGGAGAGAGACATCCCACATGTGCTGGGTGCCCAGAGGCCACTGCAGTGCCATGTCTTGTCTTGTGTACCTAGAGAGTGGCAAACTGTGCAGGCAGACAGAGGAGCTGAGACCCTTCACCCACTCCTCCCATGGTACAGTCCCCTCGGCACAGCCAAGATTTCAGGGCTGAGGCCATATATGGAGCAGAGAGCAAACATGGAGAGCATGACTGTTTAAATGCCTGAAGCCTGAATCGCCACCACTCCAGCTGCTAGGCTTTCTTGGAAGTTACGTCCTGCACTTCCTGGGTGAGTGGCATGCTGACAAACAGTGCTGTTGTCAGTTCTGAGAAACAAAGAGAATGAATTTGCAAGTTGCAGAGTTGCTCAGCCTTTGCTGAGGTTTGGCAACAAAAAAAAGTGTAGAAATTTCTTACTACTTACTGCAAAGTGATGGACAAGTCCTGGGAGCAGGGTATATTGGGAACACCCTAACGTGAAGGAAGGGGGAAGCGTGGCAGCCAGGTTTTAACCAGAGGCAAGAAACATTTCAAGTCACAAAGATCCAGACAACTTGTAGGGGTGGGGACTGCAAGGTCTCAGCTTCCTGACAGCCTCTGAAAGTCACCCTCCTGGTCATCTTCTGCTCCCCCAGTCTGCCTGACCTCATTTTCCCTTCAATGACCTATCCCTGGTGCTGTCTAATGACTCCCAGTGTCCTTCAAACCTCAGAAGCTCAATGGAAGCTGTGAGAGTTAGATCTGCTCCAGCTCCAGTGAAATGTAAGAACTCCATGAGGAAGCACCACAATGCAGAGTCACAGCAACCGGTGGAGATGGAGCAGTTGTGTGGCTCAGAGCAGTCATATGATGCATTGAAGCAAATGCAGGAGTATGAGGTACCCTCTAGTCCTTCCAAATAGGAGAATTTGAAGTGATCAAGAGAGAAAACAACTGGCCACATCAGCAATGGTAGCTGAAGTCAGACAATCTTGACTGCTGAACTCCACGCTGGAGTGGTACCAAAGAAGTAAGGAGATCCAGCGCTGTCTTCATCTGCGCTCCCCATGGCATTGTGTGCCTGAGATCTCCCTCAGAGTCATTTCCATGTTCACCAAATGACCTGAATCACCTGAAGAGCTGTCATGCCATAGCTGAAAATTATGTTCAGTCCGCAAAATGTCAGATTCTGGGAGACATGCCCTATTCCAAGTGTGAATGTCAAAGTACACATCAGCTGTGGAGACCTTCCTGGTCAGCCCAGCTGCTGCCTCCGGGAAGTTTTCTTTCTCTATTTATTATGGGAGAAAAGAAACTCCTTTCATAGCCCTCTGTGCTCCTTTCCCTAAACAGCTGTCAGTGCCTCACATTTTAGCCAGCTACTTCACAGTGATAAACACCTTTCCAAGACTATTCTCACTTCATGTGTACAGCGCCAGCTGTTATTGTCAGAACAAAATAAGTAGATTTTTTTTTCCCTGCCCTGTAGGCTGTGCATGTTGAGTCTGGTCCTTCCAGCCCTTTCTAGCTTCAAAAGAAATAGGATTGAATGCAAGGACACCAGTTTTTGCGCTCAGGCCCAGAAGCTGTCCTGTTTGAGAGCTGCTGGAACCTCTGCCTCAACACGCATATGTAACAAGTGTGTTCTGTTGAGTCCATTTCCCAGTAGCCTTGAGGACATGGTCTTGACTTTGACATGACCTAGCCATGCCTCTTGCCTGACTGTGTTGTTTCAAAGGCAGAATCTGAGGTTTTGCTGTCACTTTAAAGCATTCGTCATCCTCTGCAGCTCAGTCATTCTGCCAAGGGGCTTGGGGGCAGCCTGAGCATGATGCAGCAATTCAGCTGCCGCAGGGCAGCAGATGCAATCTCTCTTCGGCACATTCAGGTCTTGTTTGCGGTCAAACCTCTGCTCGTGCTGCATGCAGATGGATGGCACGCACCCACAGGAATCTGCCTAACCCATACACACCCTGCCAGCCAAGCAGGAAAGGGATTTTGGTGTGGAAAGGTGTTGTGCAGCAGCCATCACATTTCCTACTTGCTGCTCAGCAAGATGTCCAACTCTACAGCCACTCTCAAAGGCTGTGAGCAAAGTCAGGCAGGCACTGCTTGCAGAAAATAAATCCCACTCCCCCTACCACGGCTGTTGGTACCCAGCAGAGATGCTGAAATTCACCTGGACCCCAGGAGGCTGCAGGCAGCAGGGCTGCAAACAGCCAAATGCAACCTTTCTGTTGACTGCCTCCATGCTGAGGCTGGGCTGGCAGAGTTGCCATGGCCAGCTCTCCATCCTCACCATGGAGCGGCCTCACACCCAGTGACCTACACCTTCCTCCCAGAAGGCCACTCTGGCTGTTTCTGAACGGCTGCCCGAGCAGCATGAGACAAAACCGTGGCAGAGATGGAGGCACAACGGCCCAATGTTATTGACTCCAGCCAGCGAGCGGGCAGTGTAATCTGTCTGCTTTTGTTCCGTTCGCTTGGTGGTGTGCTCTCATTAGCCCCCCACCAACAGTCAACCTGTCAGCAGGTCTGCGCTCCAACTGCCTGACCTCTGACTTCCACTCATTCTTCCACAAATTAATTTCCCAAATTGACAAATTAAAGTGCACAGTATGCCCAAGGTCACTAAATCACACTGGGTTCTGGTAAATGTCAACTAGCATTGGGGAGAGAAAAAAAAAGGTAGGGAGAGGTAAGGAATAGAGGGTAAAAAGGAATAAAGGAAAAAAATACCGTATTTGTTTGAAAGAAATGGACAAAAAACTCTGAAATGTAGTTTCCCATTGGCAGAGGATGACACTGTGTGACAGAGATTAAAATAGAGGCTAGAGCCCTGTGCTCCATCGGGTCACCCTGATGGCTACCCAAAATGGCCTTTGTTGGCCCATTAAAGTGGTGAAATTGCAAAACCTGGGCTGTGTCTCTTCTCACTTGTGGTGCCACCACAGTGACAAGTTGCAGTGAAGTATTTCCTGATTCCTGTCAGTCAAATGGGAATCCGATTCAGGGGCTGGACACAGTTGTTAGGTGAGCCAGTGCACACAGATATCCAGGGAAAGGGCAGGAGGGCAAACTGTCATTGGGAAGCCCCAGGAAGTGAAGAGCATTTACTGTCATACCAAGCTCCATCCAGCTTTGTGTGCCAGCCAGCAACATGTGGCTATGAGGGACCTGAAGGGACATGAACCCCATGACCATACTGATTTTGTTGCCGCATTTTACAATTCTTTCCACAGCCCAGATGAAGGCCTTTCTGCCATAACCCCTGCTCATGAGTGGCCAGAAACCCTTCAGTCCTCAGTGTATCCATGGTCAATTTGTATTTGTTCATATATCAGCACAGTCTCGATCTGAACTCATGCTTTCCTCTCCACTGTATATACCCACTGCTGTATTTCAAGAAAGGTGCTGTGTTACCTCTCAGCTGCCACTCACTGAGTGATGGAGACCAGAGATGATACGATCCCCTGATGCTCCTAACAGCCTATCTCTGCACCTGCTCTGGCAGTGCTTCATCTTTCCTAACCACAGCAGACAGTAGTGCTCCAAGGGGGATCTCACCCCTCTCCAGTGGCATTAATACTTGCCTGCCTCTTGGGAAGGCTGTGACTCATATACCCTATCCTCGTATTTGTCTTTTTCCTGGTGGCATGATATCTCTGCTTCTTAGTTACCCCCATCAACTAATACACTCAGGTCTTTCTCTTCTACACTTGTTTTGAGCTGATAAGCTTCCAGCTTATAGTGGAAATTCATGTTATTAGTCCCTAAATGCATGACCTTGCACTCTGTAATATTGAATTTCATCCCATTTCTATCAGTCCAGCCCTCAAGGTCAGTCAGTGCTTCCTGTATCATACCCTGATCTTGAATAATAACTACAGTCTCAAACTTGCTTCATCTACAAATTTCATCCATACACTCCTACTTTTCATCATGATGCCATACTGAAAATATTAAGTAGAATCAGTCCCAAGATTACTCTTTGAGCAACTGTAGAAGCAGTCCCCCTCAAATTTGTTCATTCCCACACCAACACCACTTGTATTCATCCCTGCCTTAGCAAAACCTCTGCAAACTGTTCTTCTGCCTAACCCCATCGCTCCCCACTGAATAATTTCCCATGTGGCATCATATCAAATGTTTTGCTAATAGTCAGATAGATCAGCCATGTTTCCTTTACCAGGAAAATCAATTAGCTTTCTTTGATAACATATCAGATTCTTCTGGCACAATTAACCTTTGATAAAGCCAGGCAGCACACAATCTCACTTTCTATTTGTGTCCTTTATTCTTTCTTATACAGACCCCAAAGATGTTTGCCTTGCACAGAGTGCTGATGAAAGCACACTGACTGTGCAGACAAAAGCAGCAACTGTTGTCCCATTAGGGGTGTTTTCACCTAGGACAATACCAGAAAGAAAATGCTACCATTGCATTGATCCTTCCCCTGCCCTGCTTTCTATAGACCTTCCCCTTGTACAATGTGGAAGTAGCAGCATTTGGCACAATGCCTGCCCAAATCAAAGTATTGTACCTGATGTCGAATTGGCCTACACTACCAAAAATTGTTGTTCATTAAAAACACTAAAGAGGCTAAGACCAAACACTCCCATTCCCAGAGAACTGAAGTTTTATTCTTCATACACCAAGAGAAAAGTGCCAGTCTGTGTTTACTTGGAACAATATTTTGATTCTCCAGGGGTCAGTTCTGCACAGCACACTGTACAACGAAAGAGGTTTGGGACAAGACTTAGGGCACTGAAACCGTAGGCAGGATATGAAATGTTTAGATCACTGATTCATTGTAACCCTGGTTGGCAGAGGTTATTCCATGGCTGTGTCACGATTCTGTGAAAGGGATCCCTGTATCATTCACCATTCTGTGAGCAGAGGGCAAGGAGAAATGACAGCTCTCGCCCCCTCCCACTTTTTTCTCAGGAGCGAGTCCTGACAGCACAAAGGAAAAGTTGGGTCTTCTCCCTCCAAGGTGAATCAATGCTTGTTGAAGGAGGGCATGGTAATACATTCTCTTAAGTCTTAGAGTTCAGCAGCACAGTTTTGAGCAAAAATCACTCTGGATTCTCCTGCCCACCAAGCCGCTCTCTGATTTGGATGAGGTTAGGTGCTTACTGCTGCTCTGTCATGACACCTGGAGCTCAGCAGGGAAGGAGAAGGACTCTGCCTGTCAGTGCTCAACATTTGCTGCAGCAAAAACTAATCAGTCAAATAGTCCTGTATATTTTTATGTGTTGGGATAAAAATGGCATCTTCCTATTATGTGTCTGAGGGGAATTCTTATGCACCTTGACTCCTTTGCACGGGCATGTAGTCTGGGTTAAAGATCAGCTGAGTAAACTCCTGGTCATAACTCATCTGAACATGGTCAGGCAGGTATGAATCTGTGCATATCACATGAAAACTGTCTGCTTTCTACTTCCCTGCTCCCTCATGGTAGAACACAATCAGCATCTGAAGAATTTTGTTCGGTTTGGGGAGGCAATTCTACTATCATTTATCATCCACTTCCCTGTAACACTGACAATGTGCCTCTCCAGCTAGTAGTTCAGCTCATAAAATACACGCATCTGAGTAAAAAAATGGTTGTCACCCAGAAGTTTAAATGTTACTTTTAAGACCACTAATTGATTCTGTTGCTCTGATATCCTCTTGCAAGGGATTCCAGAGCCTAGAAACATTAACAGGCAAATGCTCTGGCACCAGCTGTCTTAAGCCTAAATCTAGTCTCCACCAAAAGGCTGGCATTAGATGTCTTCTCATTTTACATGTTTGCATTTTTACAACAACATTCCACAGTTTTAAAGCTACTGTAGGTTAGCTGAAGAATCAATTTGGTGACCTACAATCTGAGTCTTACCCTGGGAGAAGAAAAGCAATGACCTCGACAGAAAAGAAAGCTGTAAGTTATTCTTTGTGTCACTTATGGAGAGAGTACACCTTCGAGGAGGTGGACAGGAACTAGTGTGGCCATATCATTTATTCTCCTGGGCCCAGGGACCCGTCCAACCTAAGTATAGAGGGATATTTTGTATCCATTTTGTTTGAAACACGTGAAAATTCTACCCTTTCCTTCTAATACTTCATTGTGGTGCGCACACCTCGCTTCTGCTCAAGACAACTATGTCCTCCTGCAGGCTGCTTTTTCACAAACCACACTGGGCATACAAGTAAGGCATACACAAGGGGACAAGAAGGTTGTTACAGCAACTACTTTGCTAACACACCTAGAATATCCATGGCACTAACCAGAGTCATCTCTTACACCTTGTGGCATGTAGTGATTTTAATTTAAGAGAGATCAAGCCTCACTCCTTAGTCCTGGTGTCCCTTTTCACAAAACACAGGAAGCCAAAACCACAAACTACAGAGAATGTAACAAAATTCAACCAGGCTACCGGTTCAAACCTCTAGCTTGGAGCTGTCAGGGAGGCACTCTACATTTACCCTGGTGCATGTGAGACCAGACTTTCAACCTGTTTCTTTCACAGCAGTCTGCTAATTGTGATCAGAATCTACACATGGGATTTGCAGCTTTCAGTGTTGTAAAATAAAGCCCAAAAAAAGCAAATACATAAGTGAAACAGAGGCACAGGAAAGAAAGGCAAGATCATTTATTATAACCAAAACTTTGCACTTCATGTCACCAAGTGGACTTGTCAGTCTCATGTGCATAGCCAAGGAAATCAACCCTAGACCCCAGAAATTATGCTACATATCATATGACCTGCTGGCATATTAATACCCTTTCCTTTTAAAATCTTTGCTCTCCCTTCGGAACCTGCCCTCTCAGTGGGGATCAGACTGACACATTATAGGCTCAGTTTTCTTTCTGAGCTGACAACTTGTCCAGGAAGAGCTGGCTAGGATGTCAGTCTTTGGAGAATACATAGAAAATTCCAATGTGCAATTTGCATATCATCACTTTACTGGAAGGTATCGTGAGAAGAAATAAATACTTCTCTCTTCTAGGGAAATACCTTAAGCTTTTAGCCAGCATATCCCATTCGAATTAAAAAATTTGTACTGAGCTTCACTGGGTGACAATCTTCTCAATAATGCTGAGATGAGAAAAATCCAGTGCAGAAACAACCACTCTGGGCAACTCCCTTTTCCTTTCTCCCCACATCTATTTTTGGAAATATTTGGAAATAGAAATATAGAGGTTATTTTTGGTGACTCCAGTTGTTACCTTTTGAAACCTTCTTGAAAAGCTGCCTAAACTCTGTATAAAATGTAGCCTAGAAAGAAACTTGAGTAATGGATTAGTTGCTTCCACCATCTTCCCAACAGATAGACTCTGATCACAGAAAAACCACACCTGAAGTCAGTATTGGCTGGCCCCATGACTGAAAATGATATTTTGGGAGTTTTTACACAGAACAGTTGATTATATAATTGTGGAAGTATAATATCACCGCATAGTTGTTCTAGACTGATCATCTTGTAAGTATTTTTACTATGCAGCAGAGGCTTCGTTTCTCCAATCACATTGTAAATACAACTGCATAGAAATATAATTAAATAAATTTAGTAGAAGAACTACACCTGGACACCAGAAGCTGCATAATCATACCAGTGAACTTCTCAGGGTAGCCCCCAGGTAGGAGCCCAGATTGACTGGTGGCTGGGAAACATGTGCCTCTCTTCTCCACAACTGAGTCCTCTAAACTCAGCCATGGGAATAAAGTCCGCATACAGGTCAGCTGCTACTGGTGTCTAATTTATGAATAAGCCTTTGAGTGATGTCCATGGTCAAGAGTGGGATAAATAGAATTCTTACCTTTCAGGGCTGCCAACCCTCAGCTTGGTCCCAGGACCTCAGCAGATCTAGCATCTAACACAGTAGCACAGAGATATAGGAAAAACACTACCAGCAGCCATGGAGGGAACATGCTCAAACACAGAAGCTTCTCCTCATACCTGGATGTCCAGTAAGAGTCCACCTTAAACTGAAGGCTATCATATTGCCACCAGCGTACAGTTTTCCACCTCCAAAGCTGATAGGTGTAGCCAGCCCGAATTTTGTGGATTTATTTTTTTCCTAGAAGGCATAATCTGATCCATGGTGTTTTCCCTGTACAGTACGCTCACAACAGCTTTGAGGAGCTGGGATTTCAGTCAGGAAATCTCTGAAGAGATCAACAACTATGGCTGTAGTTTCATCCACAGATGAATCATCCTCAAGAATAAAAGCCCTGGGTGGGGCACGAATGGGTCTCCCTCCTTGCCCTCAACCTCAATGCTTTGAATACTGCAGTGTTTTGATTTTTAAAACACATGTTTAACAAATGTAGCAGTTATGAGGAACATGTCAATGTGCCATGTTTCCTGTTCAAATTTCCGTTTTCATTTTTAAAGTTCAAGTACATCTTGATCCCCACAGGATAAACATGAGCAAGTACAACAGAAGTGTATAGAGAAGAAGAGGTGAGACCTCAGAACCATAAAGAAAGACAGAACCACTGCACAACCGAGCTGGGCTCTGCTGGGGGATAAGCCTGGTCCAGCAATGCCAGCTCACCCTGATGGACCAGTTGAGAAATATGATCCCCAGTTTTGTCAGGGCCTGTGCACTGCTCTGGTGAGCCTTGTTGTGTTCAGTGTCTAATAGATTTGTTTTCTCCTACCAAAAAGACAGTGAAAGTTTCTGTGGTCAAAATCTCCACTTCCCTCTCCTGCCCCAACTACTTCTAACATTTTTTTTAAACTAAACTCGATCACCAGAGACCACATACACTGACATTTTAAGTGCCTGAACTGCTGTATGCTGTGTCCTTGCTGTCCAGAGCTTTGCCTGTCCCAGGGGATGATGCTGATACCTCACAATCAGTACAGGGACTATCACACCTTACACAAACATGAGTGCCATCCTTCCATGCAGGAGGGCAGATGTTTCAGGAGAGAGATAACAGTTTTCTCTCTTTCAAACGCAGCATGCATGCAGAATCCTCCTCTATCACCAGACACACAGCTAACATTTTACCAACGTGAAAATACTGTCCCAGTCTCTTAGCACACACTCTTCAGCATTTTTAGTAAAAAGAGAGCACTTTGAGTCATTCTTTCAATCACAGGCCAGTTCCTGGAGTTTGTGAGTCAGTTGGATCAGTTCATCCTGATATGCTTTTTTATGGTTTCTATTCTAAGAACATCTTTACAAAACTTAAGATTAGAAATGATAAGAAATAGAAAATTCTTGGGGGAGGAGAAAGGGGAAAGAGAAAAGATTGATAACTGGGGTTAGGAGGTATATTCAGAGGTTTCAGGAGAGTGGCAAACAGCTACAGAAAAGTCGACTGGTTTTGCCAAAATCTCTAATGAAAACATACAGTCCAGATATCACAGTAGTAAGGGCAAGGAGATAAAATAGAGAAGTGTTACAAAGAGACAACTTTTGAGATGAAATCTCATCCCATTTTAGACAATCATGAGTAGTTAAATTCAGCAAACAAATTCTGGCTATCACCAATGGTTTGACATAGATAAGGGCAGTTCACTTAAGCTATTGTTCAACAATTCATGGCATTCTTTGAGACCAGCCAACCTTCTGAGAAGCAGCACTGCCTACTACCACAAGTTTGTTCTCATTCTTCCCACAATCTTGCCTTTCGGGAGGATGAATGAGAGTTCCCGTGACCAGTGCCAGCCAACATCTAGAGTTGCCTCTTCCTCCAAAGGAGGCTTAGCCATTATGGCTAGTTGTCGCAATCCTCCCATTTGCATGCAGTCAGAGAGGGTTTCTGCTGTCCTCTACTGTTCTTCACTGCAGTCTAATAAAGCCAAATAAGTAGCCTATGAAATGCATTAAAGACATATTTCTTCTATTTCATCTTCACTAACATTGTGATTTTTTTCACATCTCATAAGATCAGGCCACTAGATTAACTCCAAAACATGGGTATCCAGTGTCATTTTGGATGATTTGGATGTCTAGGACATCTAAGGGAGAGCTGCACTCTTTGGGAGTGGAAGTTGCATGCTAGGTGGTGTGAAGAATTGCACTGGGTGTTTCTGTGTAGGTACCACATTTCTTCTTCCCTCTCAGCTGAGCTACCAGCCTCTAAGTAGCCACATTTGCTTTTCCTACTGTAAAAATGTCGAAAAAATATGGCTGTACTTCAGAATAATCTTGTTTTATAGACCTTTTAAAATCCCCGATTAAGCACTTCCTCAGCCATATTACTGTGTCAAACAATAAATATCAAGACAGTAAGTCTCAAGACAAAACTGCAGAATTTGGCAATGGAGCACTGAAAATCCCCACCAGTTCTTTCTCATTGACAATGACCTTTCCTCTGTCAGATCTTTAAAATTCACAGTACTCATAATGATGTTGATAATTACTTAACGATGCATGGGGAACTAGGGATTGATCATTGCACTTTAACTTATGAACTGCTCATTCTATTAGGAAGAGGAAAACATCACTTAAGAAGCTGGACACTGTAACATGTGGGCTGGCAGGGGACAGCCTGGCTGCCTCTTGCTTAAGATTGAGCTGACTGATCAAGTGTCACACTCAAGGTCACCCTGCAGACCCATGGCTTAGAAGGGATTATGGCATAGAGAGATCCCTAGCGACACCCACTCCTGCCCTCTGAACTCTAGACCCTATGGCTCCTCATCAAAATGTGACTTGCTTAGATAAAAATACCCAGTATTTTTTCACTCTGGAGCAACTGGTATAAAAAATAACTACAGCCTGGTCTTCTTCTGTTTTCAGTGAGCAGCACAGGTTTTCTGCTCTGCCTGTGTTACTTCCAGCATGATACTACTGGTAAAACTAAATAGCTAACTTGCTAGAAAGGATCACTGGAAGTAAGAATGGACCCAATCAGCATCTATTGACATAAATACATCTCATCATATCATCAGCACACTTGGTAAGATCAGACCAGTCAATCCATTCAGTTGTATCCAGAAAAACTGCCATCATCCTGAGTGCACAGAAGGATGCAGGCAGCATGCCAGGCTCACTGGGATTAGTGTCTCTCAAAAATTACTGGCTGTGCATTGCAACCCATGTGCATGTGCAGGAACAAATCAGGTTTTGTGAGCAAGCAGCTCAAGGGTTCAGACACACAGCCCATGTGTGGGGCTTATGGAGTTGCAATATGTCAGTCAAACATCTGTAATCATCCATGTCTGCATTTTTTATCTGTTTCACTTTAAGCTTCTTTCAACAAGTTTTCAGCTAAAAGACATTACCTCACATCTAAGGCAGACCAAAACCATACATGGCAAACAACTACTGAGGTTGCCACAGCCCAGCTGATACGTGGTGGCTTGCTATGGTGCTGCTGCTTGCTCACATACAAGGGCACTGCATAGAGGAGACTCACACAATGAGGTGAAAATGAAGGGTCCTGGGGGAAAAGTACCTCGGTCCTTTAACGTTTTCTTTCTGAAATACAGAAAGCTCAGAAAGTTTCTTAACAGAGTAGAGATCTTCGGGATGGGAACCAAATGTCAGGTTGCTTTATTAGGTTGATGTCACTGTGTTTTCAATGTGATGACTTTTACTGGAAGTCTTGCTGCCGGGAACTAGAAAAACCTTAGAACCGAGCATGAGTAGTGAGGTATTCCCTGCCTCAAAGCAAAGCACACTTAGTGGAATCTTTAATGATGTAATAGGTGACCCTTACAGTGAAATCATAAACTTTAAGTCGTTGAATATTGGGGCTGCACAGGAACTGAGTCCTCAAGAGGCACTCAAGGCTGATTACTGAAAAGAGCTGCTGTCATGACATTTCTAAATTTCTCAATAAGATATTGAGTATGCTTAATTTTGATTAAAGCTGTAATACAGCCTATGTATGATCAGTTACTTCCTGCAAGTGAGGAACATTCATGGCAATTCAAAGCTCAATAAAAAATCCATCACTCTGCCAAGAGGAGTTCAATAGATACATGCTGCTATCTGAGGACAAGGGAGCTGAGAGAGGCCATTTAAGCTGGAAGGAGAGTGACCAGATTTCAAACACAAAATGCCTAGGACACTCAGACATGGAAGTCTCTTTCAGTTTCATTTTCCATCAGAGTTCACTGCAGTCACAGCTCCACAGCACAACTTGAAGCATTTGATTTTTTTTCTGTCTCTTGACATCCTTTCTCTAAAGAAAAGAAGTAACTCCAGAATTCCTTCCTAGAGATCTTCTGAGATTCATTTCATGCCTGCTTAGCAACTTTAGGCCTTCAAAAAGAAGGTGAAAATAAATACAAAAGAGGATTATTATTAACAGGTATAGACCCCAGGGGTGAGAATATCTTCTGCTACAGAGAAAAATCTTTGCACTTTCCAACTGCTGTTACTTGAACTTGTGACGTAGTGGAGCTGCTGGTTTTCTCAGTAATTAAAGCTCAGTTTTTACTGAGGATATTTCCAAAAGCGTTTCTGTGATGGAAAAATGAACACAAACACCCAGTGCTTTATGAGCAGCAGAGGAAGCATTTGCAAGCAAGGCTTAGCCCACCTGGCTGAAAATCTACTTGATTATACCAACATGTAGTGGTGTGATAAAGACAATCACTTGTTCAGTAACTGAAACAAATGGGGTTTCTTTCATTTCATTTAGGCCTGCACATTCCAGTGACAAGAAAGTCATCTGGGGTCAAAAGTGTCATAATTGGGCCTTCAATAACTTTGGATTGCTGACAGAACATCCCTCTTTCATTTTCTATCATTCTGTCTCTTCCCTAAGAGAACAATGGGGAAGCAGCCCAGACAGTACATTGTGTCACAAGTCAGGTGTTTGCTGGAGGACCTCAGGTGTCCTTCTGCAGCATCCTGAGCTGAGGACTTTTTTGGATCCAGTTGTCCAAGGCATCATAAAGAAGCCACATCTGGTTAGTGGACAGGTGAACAACCTTAATTCCTCAAAAAGAGCTCTTGAACACTGTCTCAGGATACCCCAGTGGAGGTTTCTGTCTGGAAATGAGGTCACATTTTCTTTATACCTCATCAAAAATGTGGCCTTGTGCCACCAACATTGTCAACCATCCTTATCACTTCAACCAGGATAGGCTAAAACATGCAAAGAGCCTCTGTTCAGCCACTCCCTCTGCCTCTCTCTGAGGTGGTCACCCACCTTTTCAAGCATTTCAGGAACACATTAAGTCATTCTAGACAAGCTTTGCTATGCAGCTAAACAAATGACCC
The DNA here is from genome assembly GCA_035047865.1 of Dendrocincla tyrannina. Classification (NCBI taxonomy): domain Eukaryota; kingdom Metazoa; phylum Chordata; class Aves; order Passeriformes; family Dendrocolaptidae; genus Dendrocincla; species Dendrocincla tyrannina. The sequence continues at coordinate 41,546,790 of JAWWMP010000116.1, forward strand.
TTTCTGAGCATCAAGGAAAATAAGGGCTTGGGAACAATTGGAGGAAGTGAACCAAGCAGACGCTCCTGCAGTAATTACCATCATTCACTTAGGGAAGAGGAGGAGCAGGGGAGCACCCAAGCTAGGACCACCCTCTCCTCTGAGGCTGGGGTCTGCTCCCATTGTTCTCACCAGGAGCCATACCACCGCCTCCAGCAGGAGCAGGACCAGGTCTTTTAATCCCCATTTCCTCTTGGCCGAATGAACTGTAGTGTGTGCCAGTGACAGCTAAATGAAGGATTCCTTTTTCCAGAGGACCGGCAACAGCTCTTAACTCATAAACTCAAGGTAATTGACATTACAAACAAGCTTTACCCACAGGGACCCCAGAGCAGTCAACAATTGTGCTTTAATGAGTAGGAAGGGAGAAGGGGGGAAGTCTTTATACACTGCAGTAGGACATTCTAAGAAAAGCTCTTTCCCTTTTCCAGGCAAGGCAATGATTAAAGTCTGTGCATGAAACCCGGCAAGGAGGGAGGTCTTGCTGAAAACGCCTTTCTTCCTGGCTTTCCTGTGGAAAAACAAGGGACATGAAAAATGGTTATTGGGACTTGAGAAGAACAACAGCAGCCAGCTAACAAACCCAAACAATAAAGGAGGAAGCCAAGTTCAAATGAAAAAAGTTGAAGACCCCAGAGATCTGGAGTTTCACACACAAAAGACATCTAACAGAATTCAAATACTGGTATGAACTTCTGCAGAAGGGCAGAGAGTGGGGTGGAAGTATCAACTCAAGTATTGCATGAACTCAACAACCTAACAAACCAGACAAACTTAAGAGAGTATTCTGCTTCATGTTCTCTCTTCTGTTCAGCACAGCCATGGTCAGTTGGGTGTAGTGCGTCAGCACTTCACAGAGTGACACTAGTCCTGATCACAGAGGCGAAATGGAGTAAAAGAGCAGTACACAGAAGCATAGCTTTTTGCAAGACTGCAGTTGTCAATGCTTACATGGCACTGCTCAATATTCACTTTACTTGGGCACATCATAAATATATTTTTTGTTTGAATGGTTCCTTCTTCTGAAAGTCTAATTTGAAGGCAGCTGACCCAGAAATTGATTAGACCTTTGTGCATATATTACGTACAGCATAATAGCAATTTATTGGAAAAAGAATGGCATAATGAAATAATTTTTTTACCAAAAACTCCTGCATAAAAATGTTAGTGTTGCTGATCATGTTTCTAATAGGAGATCACAGAGCAAATGGACTACTGGTTCTACAAAGACAGTAAGTAAGGATGGCCCCTGCTCAGCAGGATTTTCACTTAGGTTAGGAACACCAGGGTGATACAGAGAGACAGGGAAGAAAAGAAAGGCAGGGGTAATAGGCAGTGGCCTCAGCCCAGCAGCTACCTAACAGGTATTGCACTCTGAAAAAAGTGTGTTTTTCTGGAGGATTAACAAATATTCAGTCAGGACAAGCTACACTGAATGACATAAGTGAGATCTGGTCACATCCAGAGGCTGAGGGGCAGGGACAGAGTGTGCAGATCTAAATATCGTGGACTGTTTTGGGAAAGGGGGAGCGATCCACATTTAGTACAAATACTGTGCACTGGCTGATGGTCCCAGACCAATGCCAGGCAACTGCAGTTGGTAACAACAGTTTTCTGAGTTGAAAACTCACAGGAAAATGATTGCAAATAAGTAGCAAAGCCCTAAGATAGAAGAAAGGTATTTTCCTGTCCTGAAAAACCTCTAGCAGAGGGTCAAAGCAAGAGATGGGAACATGCAAGGGCTGTCCCTGGGAAGAGGTGGAGCCAGCTGCTCTCTCAGTCCCCACGCACCTCTGAGAGGTGTCCCCATCCTCAGGGTGCTGAGCAAGTGTAAGACCTGGGGAGTTGCTCTAACAAATTCAAACAAAATCAGGAGATTTATAGTTTCTGTACACTGTTGGTTTTGACCGATTGGACATTTTTCTATTGTTGGACCTTTAATGTGAGACAGCCTGAATCCTGCATGTGTTGCTTCATAAATCTCTGGTTTGTGATGGTCCAGGTGAAAGGGACTGTCTCACTGGTGGTCCTGCCACCCAGTCCCACTATAACAAGAAAACTGTGAGGGACTCAACTGCAGAGGAGTTATCTGTGAATCCAGCAACTGAGGAGTTAACAAAGTGGCACAGATAAGACATTACCTATGTTTTGGGATTATGCATCTGTCATATCCACTACTTTGGTCTGCTTTAACAATATTCCCTGCCAAAGCTGGGTCCGAATAACACTATTTGATGATGTAACTTAATATTCTGAGTTGAGTTTGAGCCTTTTGCTTTTATCACACACAGAACTCCCAATATTTGCTAGTGGCAGGAACATCATAGTCACTGGAAGTAGCTAGGGCTGATGTAACACCATTCCCTTGCTAGCATTGTACAGTACTACAGTAATACAGCAAACCTGAGCAGGGCAAAACAGAAACAAATGTAGAGTACAAACTGTTGTACAAAATTGACTGTGAATTGCCTAGAGTGGTAATATCATTTTGCTTGAGACCTCAAGCTGAACCCAGACCACGTTCCCAACTTTGAAAGGCCAGTGCATTATCTGCTAAGCCACTCATCCTACTGGAAAATCTTGTCCATCTTCATACAAAAGGAAAATAAAACCCAGGCTGATCTGGGCTCCAAGCCAAGTCTGAACACAACACACATACTCCTCAACAGGCAGGGAAAGTGCTGCACCAGGGTTTGGCAATTATGAACAGGCATCAGTGGTTGCAAACTAGGCTTTGCCACCCAAGTCTTTATGCTGACAGCCTTCGGTATGCTCTGTTGTTCGTAAGCTGCAGGTACATTTCCTTACTAGTGCTATTGCACTCCTCCTGAAAGGGAAAGCAAAGTTGCAGTATGCTAGCAGTAGAACATTTATAAAGAGACTCTTGAAACACAGGACACCATTTTGTTTGTTCTTTTCTTCTCAGTCCTTCTACACTGTAAGCACCTTTGTTCTACCAGAACAGTACAGAGAACAGGTAGGAACTCAGGACAAGATTTTCTTCTAACTTTTTCCTTGCTTTGAAATCTCTGTTCGCTGCAGTCTCTTGTGAAATTGTGTCCTATATTCCATGATAGAAACTTCCTCTTAGCTGAGTTTTAGTTATTCTTCCAGAATATGTCCCATGTGAGGTTCCATCACAGTGTAGATCTGTTGCTACTTACACTTCAACAATTTATTGTTTTGTTCCATATCAAAGCAAGGCACCATTTATTACTCTTTATCAACACACAAAATTCCCCTTAAGGTCACCAAAAATGTACCCATACTCCACTATGTTATATTGCAAATAAGCTGATACAGCACCAATACTTTAGTCATTGGCTAATAGTTCTGTGCTGACACTTCCTGAAATTGATTCTGAAGAAGGTCCCTGGGTTTTCAAGTGGGGAGCTGAGGACTGGCTTAATACTGAACAATTGCTATGTTAACTGCTCAAACTGCAAGAACAAGGTAAACAATGCTGATACACCCCAGAGCCAGGGAACAGGTTCACTACAGCTGGAAACATGGGGTTTAGTCTTCACATGAAGGTTAATGCAAGTATGTGAACATGCAGCAGTCTATTCCTGTCAGAACAACCAGGGAACCCCACAGCAACATCAGAGGCCAGTTTCGTCAGGGAGACTGACAATTTCTCAGTGGCTGTGACACACTGAAAGCCCACTTCCAGGGGATATTACTGGATATTAACAGGGGATTTCTGTTTCAGAATAAACAGCCCCATCGACTTTTCTGGTGATAAGTTCAAGGAAAACAGCTGCAGTGCTGAGGGATGGCTACACTCCTGTGGGATGGGGCAGTGCATGGCACTGAGGTAAAGGTAGAGCTCTGAAAATGAACTGTCTCCTTCAACACCAGGGTATACTCTCTTCAAGATCACACAACTACTTCCAATGGGATTTTTTTTACCATGGAAAGGATTTCTGAAAAAGGAAATGAGATGTATACACAGTGCTGGAAGAGAGCCTGACAGCATCACAAAAGACAGGACAGAGGGGTTATTTTTTGTATCCATGAATGAAGACCAATGCAGACATAGAAAGAGCAGGAGCTGTCCATGTCTTTGAAAGAATTACAATGCTGTTCTGAATTAATTATATTTACATCTATACAGCACAGACATTCTGGAAGGCTTGAAAATTCATGTACAACACTGCACATGGCATATCAAGAAAGCTAAGGAGCTGAAGTCAAAGTGCATACAGCGGATGTGCCTGATTTAGAGAAAAGGAAATTTATTCAGAGTCCTTCTGAGTAAACCTCTACTTTTATAAGAAACACCATGAACTGCATGCCTCAGCCACTTCTGCCTAGCAAACTGTTTGGTTTATCTGTTTCAGAGTGGTGGAAGGCAGTATCAGTTTTGTTTAGATTTGTATCTGAAGTCACAGAGTACAGAGATAAAATAAACTTGTGTTTAGACCACTAGGCAAAGACTCTTACTCCCTTATTAGGGTTGTTGGATCTTTTACCACTTAGGCATTGCATGAAAGAGATAAACTGACACTAGTTCACAGAATCACAGAATGGGTAAGGTTGTAAGGGATCATAGCGGGTCATCTGGTCCAACCTCCCTGCTCAAAGTTATTTTAGAGCATAATGCACAGGCTTGTGTCCAGGCCATTCTTGAATATCTACTGTGAGGGAGACCCCACAATCACAATATTTTAGGAGCCATTAAAATGCAGTTTAGTAAATGGTGTGTGTATTCACTGGGGCTGTAATTGTGAACTCTTTGGTCATACCAATCAAGCAGCGTGGTGCCTAAATGCTTGCCAGGTGATGTGAGGTGCTTCCCAGCCACTTATGTGTGGAAGGAGAGTGAGTTTGCATTTGGCAGAGTGAAAACCTTCCTAAGTCTTGGCATTTGATACTGTGATTACCTAAGAAAGGCTTCGATTTCCCCAACTCAATGAATAGCCCCAGTGTCTGCTCCAAGTAGTGGGAGCTGTAGGCACTCAGCACCTGAAGCATACGGATTTGGAAGTCTAACCTTTATTCCCCATGATCAATCATTTTAACCCCACCACGGTGTTCAGACACTTAGCCAGAGGGGCATGCAGCAACCAGGGATCAGACTTCTGTGGAGTGTAGCCATGTAAATGTCTCAGCAGCTGTGCAGCTATATAAAACTGATACAGGTATTTGGAGAAAAGGAGAGCAATTTGAAATCAGCATCTTCTGCTCACCAGGCTGGACCAGCACAGCCCTGGTGCACACCCCCTTGCCATGAGAAGCACATGCTGCCTGCAGCAGCAACTGCTATTCAGAGCAATGGAAGGAGCCATTTTTTTTGTCATTAACAAAAGGCAGAGTGTCTATTAAAAAATAAAAGGCATCACAAAACAAACAAAATGATTCATTGGGATTTTAGAACTCACCTCCAGACACAGCAGGAGGGGAAGAGCCTGCCATTGCCCATTCTAGCTGCAAAATGGGATCGGCCCAGGAAAAAGCATGTTCCCACAGTAGACTGTTTGAGCTTGCTTTGTCAGACACTAGGTTCAAATGACCTTTCTTTTTTGGCACAAGGATTTTGGCAGCCTGCAAAGTGCTGGTGCTAAATAACAGTAACACCAGCTTTTCCCTAGTATCACATACAGTAAGCAATGCAAACAGTGTTTCAGGGATTTGATGGGGCTCAGCTGCCAACTGGGATGCAAAGACAGATGAAACTTTGGTTAGAGAATGAATAGCTCTTATTTAATTGTAATTCCCACCTTGGTGGGGGACACACACATACATGTGAGAGCAACTCCTTTTTCAAAAGGGATTTTCACCTTTCCTGTCTCTGTGCTCTGCTTCTTCCAATACCTTCTTGGATGTCATCCCTTCAGTTAATGTGTCATGCAGAAAAGGTATCCAGTCAAAGGCATCCAGGAACAATATTGAGAAGAAAACGTGAAGTATTAACAGCTACAGAAAAAGCAAACGTAATACCACACTGCAGGTTTTCTAGCTCAAGTTACCTTTTATTTCAGCTATTTGTGACTTTATGTCAATTATTTTTTGAAAACTTTTAAATATATTTGACAATTTCAATGTATTTTGACAGAGGGCTAGAGATAGTTTGTACTTCACCTTCTCACAAGGTTTGTGAAAGGCTTTTGAGGAAAGAAGTTTGATACAGAAGGACTCTGCTGTCTGGAGTCTCTCAGTCATTATAAGACATCAAAGAATCCAGAGGCTTGGTCAGATTCCTTTTCTAGAGCTGTCTGGTCTGTCTCTTACTGAACTGCACTGCACTCCACTCCAAGAGAGTAAGGACATGGGTATCTACCACTCCCTTCAACTCCAAACCAGGAGCAGATTACTCAGAAGACCAATAGAAGGCTAGAACAGACATTTCAATTGAAGAATAAAAAAGAGGCAATCCAAAAACCTATGTGTCAGTATCTTTTGATGAGCTTTGCTTTAGATTCACTCTGGGCAGCAAGGCAGAAGGCTTACTAGGACTTCTCAGACACAAGAAAGGTATTGCATGGCTCAGTATTGCCTGGAAATGTTTATTTCCTGAAGGCACTCAAATGCACCAACAAGTTTACTTTCTGTCTGGCATTTTTTCCCCTCCTCTACTCCTGACCTCACTGCTAAAAGGCATATTTCGAATTAAGTGTTTTACACATTATTACATGTAAATGAATCCAGGTGGTAGTTTTCAAAGGGGCTGAAGGCAGAAAGTCAATACGTCTTTTCCTTTCAGAACCTTTGAAAATCCGCTCTTCAATTTCAATCCCAACTCCTTGCAGCAGTTAATGCAGCAGTTCATGCAGGAAGGATGTGCAGGGACGGTACAGTCACCCACCAGCTCAAAAGATTAACTCAGCTGGTGGTCATTACTCCCTCAGAAAGCACTTGGTATACTATGGTATCCACTTGGTAGGAAGCTATGTCCTCTGCACTCACCAGAAAGGGTGTGGTGACACAGACTGAGCTCCCACAAAAACATGCAGCTGTCCAGGTATCAGGCTGCAAGAAGTGCCAGAGTCTGGCACAGGAACTGGATGATAGCAGAGATGATAGCTGTGTGAGATGGAACCAGGCAGATTATCTTCTTATCGTGGTGGCAGAGCTAAGAGAGGAGGGCTAAAGGTTAAGAAGCATAAGGAATGCTTAGGAGGAGATTGACTGGTGGAGGTATTCTACACCATCCCTGTGGCAAGTGCACCAGCTAGCTGCATCACAAGAAGTGGAGGATCCCCTACTGTCTCACCACCAGGCAGGAGAAGAGGACCTAAGAGATGAGGGAAATGGAAACAGGTCTCTGCTTGTGGTAGCAGGTGAATGCCCTCCCAGCCTACATCACCTTCTCAGGTGCTCTTATACAATATATGAAGCTCTGTGAACTTGAGTTTCAGGCACAAGACAGTCTGGATGAAAGTCCATTCAGGCTGGAAAAATCATCTAGGGCAAGTTAGTCTACACCCCCACCATTGCAACCTCCTCAATCAAGAAAAAAAGAAGGGTAGCTGTCAGTGACTCCTTCTGAGAGGAACAAAGTGCCCAACATGTTAACTAGACCCAACCCACAGGGAAGCGTGCTGTGTCCCTTGGGCCTGGATAAGGGGCACTACCAAGAAACTCTCTAGTCTGGTACATTATTATGGTTTTTATTATTATGGTTATTACGGTTTTTCAGGTGAACAATGATGAAGTCTAAGCAGGAAGTCTGAGAACAACCAAGCAGCTGGTCAAGGAATCTGGAGAACAAGTAGTGTTCTACTCTGTCTTGTCAGTAGCAGGGAATGAAGGGGTTAGAAACAGGAAAATTATACATATTAAGATATTGAGGTGCTGAAGCATGTCCAGAGAAGAACAGTAAAGCAGGTGAAAGGTTTAGGAAACAAGTGTGATGAGCAGCAGCTAAGAGATCTGGGATTGTTTAACCTGGAGAAAAAGAGGCTCAGAAGGGACCTTACAGCTCTTTACAACCACTGAAATAGAGGTTTCAGCCAGGTGGGAGTCAGTCTTTTCTCCCAAGTAACTAGTGATAGAGGAGGAAATGGCCTCACTTTTCACTAGGGGAGGTTTAGACTGGATATTAGGAAAATTTCGTAACTGAAAGGGTGATCAAGCATTGGAATAGTCTGCCCAGGGAAGTGGTGGAACTACCATCCCTGGAAGTGTTCAAAAGGCATGTGAATGTGGCACTCAGGGATAGGGTTTAGTGGTGAACACTGTAGTGCTAGGTAAATGGTTAGACTTGATGATCCTAGACGTCTTTTTCAGCTTTAATGATTCTATGATTCCAATGGGGATTGAGGGGTTTAAGTTACCAAAAAATTGTAAATAGCCCAAATTACTCTCCCAGTTCTGCCCCCAAAAATGTTAGAGCCTAGAAGGCAAACTTTCAGTCCTTGAGTCCTTCACTGAATTTAGGAAAGTGTCAGAGGACATGAAGATAGATACAGTCTGTCTGCATGTAGGTTAGTATCCTGTCATCTAAAGTTTTCATCTGGCAGAAGAATCACCACCTTGTATTTTTGTTTTGCTTTTGCTATAAAGTCTCAGTAGTGTGAAAACTCAGCATCCTATGGAGTCAGTCCTGGAGATGCGAGCTATAAGGACACCACAGACCTCTTCTAGAGAGGCAGCCTCTCATCTCCTCCACAATCATCATCCATCCTCACACCTGGTGCCAAGCTAACTTGGCAGGAAGATCCTTACTGGAAAGCAGGTTCCCCTTTCCAACAAAAGGTAATCAGGGCCCTTGCCAGCTTTGATCAGAGCTAAATCAGTGCTGATGACCTAATCTGCCAGAGAGAGTTGTGTTCCTCACACCTCCTCCTGGGATACTGCTGCTTGCAGACATACCCACAACCATTTGGGTCTTCTGTGGGACTTGGCAGCAGGAGATGCTTGCTGAGTGGTTTGTGGCTGAACATTCCACTTTGTTATGCATTTTGTGTTGGAAATATGTGAAAGAAATTATTTCTAGTGTGTGGTACTTGAACTTCTTCCACTCTGAATTAAAAACAGCATGGTCCAACACCAGACCTCATCAGTCTGGTTACTTCTAGGCAAAGAAGAAAGTAGAAGCAAGGAATATATCAGCATCTTCCACTTTCCACAGAGAAATCTGATATAAAAATTCTCTGAAAGAGAACCTATTTTTCATATTGACCTGAAATATACTGAAAAACACCAGAAGGTATTTGTCTTCCTCTGAAAACTGATGGTACTAGTTCTTCCACAGAAAGAACATATATGTGTTATTGCTTTTGATCTGTTCAAGTATAACAAATACTACCTTAACCTCATGGTAGCAACAAAAGTCAAGATTGAGTCAAGAAAACTTGCAGAGGATCAAACCCTACTACATGCTGATTAATATCTACTCTTAGGCAGCATATTTATCTTGCAGTATGAAACTATTGCTCCTTTTCACAACTGAAAATTATTTTTCTGAGAATAGTGGGTGCCTGGCATTTTTTTATAATACGACTATATATTATCCTTCTGTGTATCTTTCTGCCTGTCCATCTACTGACCTATGTGGTTCTGTTCTCACCACAGAGGTACCTGTAAAACCTCAAATATAAATAACTTCAAGTTCCTTGGAAAGGTGAGAACAACACATGCTCTTTCTTTGTGAGTAATACCACTTTCTCATCAAGGAGGTGAGGTGGTGCACTGAATAAAAGAATCCAGGGGTCCCACTGTTAGTGGAAAGGAGAAGAGACCTAAATTAAAGAAAATAATTGTATATTTTTCTATTTGTCCAAAAGAATACAGAAAAAGGAAAGGCCGGAGACTGTCTATAGGACATGCATGAATCAACACAGCTAGCAACAGGCATTTGGTCACTGCAGGTAGAAATGAGTCATTTATATTTAGGCACATAAGCAAAAGCATCATCTGTTCAGAAAGAAGCTCCCTTATCTAACTGTCGTGCAGGTATACTGTGTCCACACAGATGTCAGTGGCACAAATCCTATTTTCTTGAGTCTGGTCAGATGAGTCAGGAATACAAATAGCAGATTTTCAGGATCAAAGGAGTGTTGGAGGTGGCTTGGACAGCTACCTGGGTATTAAGCCACAACCCATCAAAATGCCAAGAGAGCTGTCAAACGTTTCTTCCATTAAACTTAATCAATGCTACCTCTGCTTTCCCCATGGGCACATGTTCATACCACCCAAACCCAGCCTGATCCCTCTTGCAACCCTTATACCCAGTCTTGTTCCCAGCTCCCAGGCCTTTGCTCCCCACCAGAATTAGTTTTGTCTCTCTGCTTTGACCTCTGCCCAAGGCAGGCTGCCTGGCTGCTGCTAGTGATGACTGTAGTGGATGGTGATAAGAGCTCCTTTCTGCTTCTGCACTCCTGGAATGAAATGCCCCATTTTCAAAACCAGACAATGAAGTTCAGAACCCTGACCCTGCATCACATTCCGCAAGTGTCTTTTAGACTAGTAAAACAGGTATTTAGGGACCAGTGCACTCATTTGAATGTTCAGACACAGCAATTCAGCACCTGATCTTGGTTTGAAAACTGGGTCAACTGTTAGTTTCTCCTCTGATCTGACTTTCTTCACTGATGACAGTCAGCAAAAACTACTTTTCTAATCTGAGGAAGCCTCACAGATTAATATGGATAAACATTGTCAGAGAATTAGTGTTTATGGGGCTGCAAAACTATGTGACTTACAGAAAAGGTAGGATCTCAGCAGCCTTTGTAGAATTACATCCTGAGAGGTAGGACATCTCTCCCAACAAACTGATGTGTCCAATGTGAGAGAGCTCTAATGTGTCTTCAATCCTTGAAATATTTTCATGCCCAGGACTGGGCAGTACTGTGAGCATGTTCAAAGACAAAAACTTTCAGCTTCCCCTCAACAGATGCTCAGGTAAAAGACCATATGAAGGGCAGCTGGAAAGACTGAACAGGGGAGTGATTGTGAAAAATATATTCTATAGACTGAGTCGATTCTGAGTTTATACCATTTTCAATTCTAGTCACCTATGTGCCAACACATTAATGAGGGCTTGCTGATGCTTATTGCTCCATTTTAATATTTTGCTGTGTCAACCCTGTACACAGAGCTGCCCACAACCTGAAAGCTTGGGATTCTATCTATTTCAATTTAGAAATTACCAAGATAAGAGCTATTGTTCTTAGGTTCTCTGTTTACTAGAACAAAACCACATTAACTCACTTGGATCAACTACATAGAAAAACCCTGATCAGGCTGGGCTCAGTATTTTATTGGGCTGTGCCGATCCCGAACCCCATCCCCTTCCATGAAGCCTGTGAGAAGGGACAGCTGAGGCAGGAAAGCAAATCACAGAATCAGGGTCTTGCTGCCTTTCCATCAGAGAGATCAGGAGCCTAATCCCTGGTCCAGCTTGTCTCACTTGAAAGTGACACATTCCTGGGTGAACACACAAGCACCATCACCAAGCCCAAGTGGTCACTTCAGCGTAGAGGCTACCTGGGAATTCAAGAGGCAGCCTAGAACCCACTGGCATCTTTTCAGCCTGAGTCATTAACATAGCTTCCTATACACCATAATTCCAACCCCTCTGGTTACTGTCTGCAACCTACCATTCCCTCTGTGTCATCTTGTGTGAACTCCTGCCAGTTAACCTTCATTCCACTCCAAACCTCCTGTAAATATTAGATCATCCTTTCCACCACACCAGCAGCATCTACTGTGGTGAAAATACCCTGCTAGGCTTCAGCCCCATGCTGCAGACACCATCCTTTGTGTTTTCTGGCTCATCCACAGAGATGGGGTACTTGAAGCCTCTGGGATCTCTCAAGGGAAAGGAATGGAGGTGGCAGTTCTTGATTACCTTGCTTGTATCTTTGAGTGTTACCATGAGCTGCTTGCAATGCCTTTGTGCTGGCCTCTGTTGTTCTCAGCATGCTGAACACACTTTAATTCAGATTATCACTTATACTTGGTGTTTCAGCATCACTCTGTAAATTCAAGTTCCCATTTTGAGCAGCACGCCTCATGTTTATGATGATAAGTTGCAAGACACTCATCGACAGATGCTTGTTGCTCAGGCTGGCAAACGATGTCTGAGATGATATACTGTGTTTTGGCTATGATTTTTTTTAAGTCTCAATTCAAGACAATTTTTTGCCAATTTCAAAGCACAACTAAACTACCAGAGGAACTCATGCATAGCCTGGATATATTTACTATCAAGTGTATCATTACAGGTCCCTTTTCTCTAAATTCACTGACCTTGTGCATTTCCTTTGATAAAGGAGCACGCCTGATTGTTTTTCTGTTTTGAAAGAGATGTTCAGAAGGAATGAGAGCTCCTCAGTGCTCTAGTGAGACCTATCCATCTCCAAGCCCCATTTAAAGAAAGATACCCTGAAGACTCTTGTGGTGCTGGCAGAGGCAGGTTGCAGCAGTGTGTCACCCCAGCCATCCCCTCCCAACGACAGGCCAAAGCGGGAAGCAGTGAGGGCCAGCTGCACAGCCAGTCACAGTTACATAGTCACATCAGGATTTCTCCAGCCGCACACAGCACTGGAGAGTAATGAAATACTGCGTCAGCATAGGGAATGTTTAAGTCTTCCAGAGAGTTTGTTTAGATCTAGTATCCTGCTAATAAACGGGGGGGTTGACCCGTTTCTTCTTTTCCTTACTGCTTCTTCTGTATTTTTCTTATCAGATGTTCCTCCCATAAATGCTGTTGCTGGAGTGGTGAAGCTTCTAAATTTTAAAAAAATGGCATTATAATGTCCTAAGGCTGGCCACGCTCCTCTCTTTGTTACACAGTGCCTCACTATGAACTGGGAGGATGAGCTCCACGGCAGGACCCCCGCTTCAAAAACACCAGGGTGCACGTGTGCATGAGCGTGTGTGTGTGTGCAGAAAGGGGAATGCGAGAGGGAGAGAATGTGTGTCCCCAGTTTAATTAGAAAATTTAATTGGATGGAGTTTGGGTCATTTTTCCCCCCTCCCCTTTGGAGCTGGCTGCAATAAACAGACTTTTCTCTTTCCCTTTCATCCTTCAGTGGTTTGTAGTTCTGCATCTGCTCTGCTGGCATTGTCTCTGCTAACGGCCATACCGATCAGGAAGCCAGAGCCAGGAGGCAAATGAAGGGACTGCATTGATACCACTGATCACTGAGCCCCACATAACTGGCAACTGTTTCTGTCTTTTACCTCTGGAGATGAGTTGAACAGATTGTGTAAAATTTGGTGGCTTCCAAAAAAGAAAGGGGGGTGAGGGAAGAGAGAGGGACGTCTTACTGCCTCGGCCCTCTCGCTACCTGGTACCCAGGGGTCTGTTGAAACAACATCCTCAGCACAGGAAGCAAAAGTGAAAAATTCATGGAAGTGAGCAAATCCGCCGATTTCAGGGAATGTTTGCACAAAAGAGTGAGAGACTAAACACACTGCTCCTTTTTCTCTGTGGGCGGATGCTACAGGCTTGAGTCCTACCACAGAACCCTCCACCTCTCTGCATTGGCCCTGCTGTGGCAAGAGAGCAGGCAAAGCCTTGCACCATATGATTGGGAAAGTGCTCATCTCGGACATAGAGGAAACAGTGCCAGGAACAGTGACTAACATTTGAGAGAATCTGAGGATGTGGGACACTTCTCACGGATACTGTTTTGCCTTGCTCAGCAGCATCTCATCACACAGGATATGGGCCACAGTCATAAGGTGAGATGGGTATTTGTCATCTCTACCCAGAAGAAATGGCCTGGGGAAGATGACAGATGGCTTTCTTGCTCTCCTAAGCTCATCTTCCAAGTGAGACTGTAAAGATCTTCTCCCTCACCATGTTCTGCCACCTTTCTGCACACATTAGCAGCTCTCCTGATGTTTGCTGTGTGTTTGAGGATGCAGATGACTTACATGGAGGTGGATGTTTGCCCATCCTTATCTAACACTGAGGAGTACTATGAAAAAATAAAACTCTAACAGAGGAAAAATTTTGATGCAAACAGTTCCTTTCTCTGAATTTGAAGACAAAAGGGACAAGGTGGGCCCCCAACCATATCATCCTGCTTGTTCCTCAAGTGGATCAAGTTCAAACACAGGCATTATATGGTCCACACACCCTATAATCTCTCCCTCTTTTAGTTCTTTCTCTCCCTGCCCCCTCACCACCACATTACACAGTCAGGCTGGGATCAAATTCAGCTTACTTGAATGTATATCATTTCCAAGTTGAAGTCTAATCTGCAGCTTTGTCCCCAGTGAGATACTCAATTTACCACTGCTGTAACTAAAGCTCATTGTTACGGCTATAATAATGAAATGTATCACTTTCCTAAAGGATACTTCTGGTCAACATTTTGCATTTTTTAGAAAGTTCTCTATAAAACTCTTCTCTTTCTTATGTCACACGCAGGCTTCCTGCTCCAGTCAACCTTTCTTTTTCTTTCTGTGTCCTATTCATTATGCCAATGTAAACTCAAAAAAAAAAAAATATATTTCCCTTGGAAGAATCAAAACTGTTCATGTCTATGAAAGAATAATAGCATGACCAGGGAACTACAGATCAATGTTATCCAGATCAGCACTTAAATGGAAATCATTCTGCATGAAAAATTCACGATGCCCTCTATACTTTACAGGGATAATGGGGACATCTGGTTACAGCAGACAGAAGCATTTTATGCACATGTATATGTGCTTGTGATATATAGAATTGTGTGCTTTCGGTGTAATCTAGACAGTGACTGACACTGCCAGAATTAGTTATTTTGTAACAGTTTGAGGAGACTAATAGACCTTCTCCTAATGAATGTAAGTTCCTAGAAGTGTTATCAGGATAGGACAACGGGCTAGATAAGATCACTGCTGAAGCCCCTGTGATGCCTGCAATTTACCTTCTACTGTTTTCTAACTGGTATTTTTCATATTGATAAAAGGAATGGTGGTCAATCCTCTTGCCTATTCATTTCTCCTTCTCTGATCTCAACCCCAGTGAGGTTTCTGCAGCCCTAGAGCTCTTGGCATCACCCGCATTAGGAAGGAAGAAGTACAGACCCCCTCTGCACTCCAGGCACTTTGCATGCTTTTTGCCCACTGGTGTCAAAAGCAGTTTATGCCATGAGAGCCTCACAGAGCAGCTAGGGAGAGTCTGTCTTAAATCTCTGACCACCCTGCTGAGGACTGTACAAACCACATGCTTACCTACCACCAACTCCCCTTCTGAAGGCTAATGCCTCAGTACTTTACATACCACAACTGAACAGGTCTCTCTTACCCTTTAAACACAACTCGAGGACAAATGTCAACAGCTCCTCTGGCCTTCTGATGTAGTGTACTTGGGCTAGAAGGTGGAAAACCCAGCTTGGTCCCTTACTCTGTCACACAGGACTTGATCCCATGCTCCTGCCAGTCTAGGGAAGGAGTGCCTTGAGGAAGAGGCTGGGAACGGCTGAGCAGAGAGGTAATGCCTCCACGTCTCCTCCCATAAGTGGCCACAGCGTGAAGGCTTCGAGGGCTAGGAGAAGCAATGCCAAACAGAGCCCTGTGCTGCAGTCTCAACATTTAAAGGCATATATGAGTCTCAGTTTCTCAGCCCTATCCCACTGTGGATTTATACTTAACATGATCCAGTCTTTTGACAGAAGTTGCTCATTTTGATTTGTAATGGGGATATCTCTGCTTTAGTTAGGCTTTTGGAAAGAACATTAGACCTATATTGTATTTCTTCTCACAAAACTCTCATAGTTGCTTCAGTTTTGCCTGAAAACACATTAGAAGTTTAAAGAAATCATTAAGCTTCCCTCTTCTTATGAAGGTCAGGGGCCAGTGTGCAGTGTTGTGCAGCACCCCAGAGTCCACAGGGTGCAACTCCTGCCTGTGCCCACTGGTAGCCAAGGCCAGAGGATACGAGGGCAAGTTCGTGGTATGGGAAGGGACAGAGCAGCACCTCACCAGTGTGCAGTTGCATGGAGGAAGAAAAGGTGGGCAACAGTGCTGCTTTTAATTTTGGGCAGAGGACAGCATGGAGAGAAGACCAGCACAAATGGTTTCAGGATACACATGTACAAAGGTGCACAGATGCTAGCATTAGAGATTAAGACAAAACCTGTCTTATACCTGCAGAAAAGACATGAACAAAAGCTCAGTAATCCAGAGACAGAAATCATAACACATGAATCAAGATTATCTCCCATCACAGAGGAAAATCGCATATCATATTAGCTGTTCAAGTTAATGATACATCAGCATATGCTTTTATTATCTATATATATTTAGCTGTCTTGGATAATATAATCAGATGAGATCAGCACAAGAGGATCCTATACTATGCACTTATGTCCTAATAAATATGCACAGGAACTACTTCACACGCTGCTCAGGCCAGAAGCTGCTATCTCCATTGCCATTAATATTGATTGGTGTTTAAATGGAACTCAGTGTCAGTCCATTGCACCAGCTCTAATGTGACAGCCATGGTTAGTGCAATTTCTGTTTCTAACACAGACCTTAATCTTTCTTCACTTTCTGATTCCTTCAGCACCTGCTGTCTCCTCAGGTGCTGCCTTAATCATATAAAGGTCCAAGATGTGGTTTACATAGACGAGAATTTTTCATATATTAAGTATAAAATTTTTTCCCATCATTCACAAAATTTTGAACACTCAAATGAGGACATTAACTGTTGAGTGGTACAGACTAGATCTAATCTCATTAATCCAACAATAATTGAAATACAGGACTTCCCCTGAGGCCATGGATTAATGACCAGCTAGGTGGAGCTGCTGACATGAAGCACAGCCAAGTGCTATTAACCCCAGACAGGCATTATTTAATCCCAGAGGAAATGTCCTGTGCAAAATTCGTTAGTGCTTGGGCGAGAGGAAGAGGGAGGAGAAGGGTACACGTGGGCTGGGTGCATGGAGGGCACCCTTCCGGCTGTTGTGCACGAGGCATTCCCTCATGCTCCCCTCACCTCCCAGCTTCCATTCAACTTTCCTGCATCTGCCCCAACCCACGCTGACCAGTGGACACATAATTAAAATGAATTAATGATCTGAAGCAGAAACTGTGTTTAATGAAGCCCCACTCAGACTTGTGTGCTAATGCCAGCCCTGTTTGCCGACAAATATTTACTAACCCTCTGTGCATAAAGTGACGAGCCACCTGTTCTCCCCTCTCATTATGTCTCCTTAAGTCTAAAGGTAGCACTGTCTGGTTAGACCTGCAACTTCCAAGCCACTTAAGAGGCTCATAAAAGTCTTCAACAAAGCAGAGCCAGATCTGCCAAGCTCTGTTTGTTTCAGTCTCCCTCTTTTTTTCACTCTAGCCATTGTTCACTTCCTAGATGCAAACTCGAATAAATGCTGTTGCCTCTTTTAGCATAAGAGGTAATTTCCTGGCTAAAGGTTCCCACCAAATAATTTCTGTCTTTCTAACCAGAAAATGGAAATCCTTTAAGAAGCATAAGTTGCTCCCAGCCTCTAAAAAGTGTTCCAAAAATAAAAAGGCAATAAATCATATTATCAGTTGTAATAATGATA
Source organism: Dendrocincla tyrannina (assembly GCA_035047865.1). Taxonomy (NCBI): domain Eukaryota; kingdom Metazoa; phylum Chordata; class Aves; order Passeriformes; family Dendrocolaptidae; genus Dendrocincla; species Dendrocincla tyrannina. The sequence continues at coordinate 41,564,288 of JAWWMP010000116.1, forward strand.
CTAATGATACTAGTAATAGTAATAGTTGTAGAGGACATGTAGTCATAGCAGTAATATTTAGCATCATTGTAATGTAATTAATAATAGTAGTGACTTAAGAGTCTACTTTTGTTTTCATTGAACTAGAGGAGAGTTTAATTCAATGGGATTTAATTCAATGGGAACAGGTTCAGATCCTAAACAAGCAAGGGTTATCCTACCAAATTTAAAAAGAAAAAAAAAGGAAAGCAGTATGGGGTTAAGACTCCCTCCCCTTTCCACTCCAAGTAAAAGAAAACCAGGAAAGATTAGAAAGCTGTAAGACAGGCAAACAAGAAACAAGTGGAGGTTAAAAAGCAAACAAAGCTACACACATAGCACTGAGTGGTGCCCCTATTCACACCAGCAGGGGAATCTCCACCTGAGAAGTCCCTCACCAACGGGAGTGAGGGACTCCACACACAGTTCCTCCAGAAAATGTGTGTCACATTTCACCTCTCTGTTCAGCACTTTATGCTTTGATGCTGCATTGAGGTGTTAGGTGGTCCTACATGCTCAGGCTCCCATCCATCCCAATGTGTGAGCATGGGAAGCTCAAGGATTCACGGGAGGAGACAATGCTCCCACACAGGCAGGTAATTCTCCTCCTTTGGCACACAGGATGGAGGTTGCTGCACAAGCCAATACACGGAGCTGAACAACTGCAGTTTGGACTTTCAAGTCACACCAAATGTGTCTTTCCCTACAGCAGGCCAAGTCTGAGCTCACAAGAGCCAAAGCTGAACCATATCATACCCTGTCAAAGGCCAGGAAAAAGAGCCCCAGAAGCAGCCCTTGCTCACACTGCACCATATCCAGTAGTTTTTGGGAAGCTAGGCCAGAGGGGCAGCTTTGGCAATGGAGATAGGCTGAATCGTGCAGTCTTGGTGAAAGAAGGAAGAGTAGTTGTGAGCACAGATGCATTTGACAACTTTCTTCCACCTCTGTCTCCCCTGATCCTGCCATCAGTTACAAAACTATATGTCTCACATCAGTATTTTTCTGAAAATGGCATGTCACAAAACAAAGCTCCACAGTATTACAAGGTCATGAAAAAGAAAGGGAAGAAAAAGAAAAAAAAAGAAGGTATTATCTGCTTATTCCTCCATCTCACAATAGCCAAACATTGACAACTGATTGTTCCTTTGTAGATAGTTGACTGCTTCCAGTCCTCACATGTGCAATTGCTTTCTGGTGTCCCACCCAACAAAGCACAGTGTGAAAGGATGTACACATGAAAGCTGGGGTAAATTAAAAAACATCAGGGCCAGGCTGCAAGGGAGCTTAATTCAATATCAGCAAAACATACAGGAAAGGACAATGTATTATGGAAGTAGAGAGGGATGGAGAGGAGGGTGTGCAGGAGGAGGGGCTAACATAAACATTCACGCATGAAAATATTACATGATTCTTGTTGCACAGTGACTTGAATTCAAAGTAATTATGTGGTCATTTCCATTTCTTTTCCCAAGAGGGTGCTGGGACTGGCATGGCTGTCAGAGGAGTGTGAGAAGATGCCAGCACAGGCAAGCAGTTTCCAAGGCAGAACTACAGCAATGCCTGATATTGTATTAATGTGAGTGCTGGCCATCTGGCCATTAGGGACAAGCTGCTGCCAGGGTGTCTCTCTTTTTCCATCTCATTTCAGAAGCTCTGGAGCCTGGGACTGAGACCCCTAGGGAGATTCTGGCTAAAGATCATTCCAGCATCCACTCAGATGTTGTAGAGAAAAGGCCAGAGAGCTGATAAGGCAGGAGAATGTGCTCACACCCACACAGAAAAAAAACAACAGAGAATAACACTGAATGGGGGGGTTAGACGTAGAAAGAAAATGAGAGCACATGAACAAGGGAATGGTTTAAACAAATAAGAGGGAGGAAGCAGGAAAAGGAAAAGAAAAACAAGAGGCACAGCACTCACTCAAAGAAGCCTTTAAAGGAGGAGAGAGGAACAGCGAAGAAAAGGGGTAGAAAGGGTTCAATAAGGAGAAGTAGCTATCGCTAAAGAGGCAGGGGCTATGAAACGACTACTAGCACAATGCACCTTTTCGGATTTTAACTACTCCGGGCTAAAGTAAGGGCTTTCAGTCTGCCCTCTTGAATAGTACCTTGTCCCAGGAGCCTACTGAAGCCAGTGCTTGGGCTAACAGGTTAGGGAGTGTGGGTAAAAGTGCCAAAACTTTGTCTTGTCAAAATAAATGCTCTTCCTTATGCTTGTTTATCTAATTCTTAATGGTCATTGCAGCTGCTTAGATAGGAAATTTTTCCAGTGTATAGAAAGTTTAATACAAAGTTGATAGTCATCATTTTATATCAATATGGAAAATTGCATTTCTGGAAATGTCAGTGGCTTTACTGGATTTCTGCTAAAACAGAAAACTGAAAGTAAGAAATGAGGGCACCTAATTCTTTTGTATAAGAAAGCAAAACCTCTTCCTACAAAATAAATCTTGATTAATGGGTGAGGAAGTGTCATGAAAGATCAAGAGTACTAGAAGGACAGCCTGGTGAAGCCTCACTTCCTGCAAAAACTGCTCAAGAACCAATGCTACACACTGTGATTTCCTGAGTAAATTTCTGAAAAGTAGACAATGCAAAACTGTTATTTCTGTTGATATTATTACTATACCACTGGTATTTGGGTCCAAGAGGATCTGCAGGGGAATCTGGAAGTCTGAAAACAGGATGACTTCTGAGGTTTCCCATTCTTCCTCATTTTACTTAATGTCTTTCTGATGGCATTTAAGGGATGCTTTTCAAAAATATGCTTCTGACATGAAAACTGATGCATTAACTTATCACAAAGGAGCCTAAGTCCCTCCCTGGATCATGTTAAAGTAGGAATGGGAATCTGAACAGCACTGTGACACAAAGGACATTCAGGTTCTGAGTGCTGAGTCTGGTGTGGGTCTCAGAGTTTGGGGTTATCAGTAGCTCCAGAGGACAAGAGAGGGGAGCTAGGAGAGCTGACATGGTGTCTCACACATCAGGAGACCTATTCTGGGAGTGGTCAAAGAGGATATCAGTGCTCTGTGGGGCCTCCGGGTTAATTTGGTAGGACAAAGCAAACCCAGAGCCTAAGTACCTGCTGCTCAGTGGGGTTAAAGTTGAGAAATCAAGGTGTCTCCTTCTCCCTGCAAATCACATGGAGAAGTACAACCTTTCCCCACCTCTGAGAGGCCTGTGACCATTACTTCTTCCCCAGGGAGGTGACATGGGGCTCAGCCTGTCTTGGGGCAGGCGAATAGGGGATCTCTGTATGGCTCAGAGAAGTGACACTCAGCAAAAGGCTTCCTTGGGACACTACCTGCACAGGTGCACTCATGGTCCTTCTGCTTATTCTGAGGCCACCAGGCAGCCCCTACTGCTCTGTGGCATCAGTGACTCAGTTGGGGCATGGATACAGCTGTTTGTTTTGGCAGGAGTGCATGTGGAGAGAAGTAGCACAAGAAGAAGTAGAAGTGAGATGGAGACAAAACTCCGGGAAATCAGACCAGAATACAGCCAGCACCTGCCAAGACAGGAGTTTGCAATGGGCATTTCACAGAGCAACCCTGGTCATGAGACTCTCTCAGTGTGGTTCTGTGATCTTGGCTGGACAGAAAAGCAATGATGCAGAAATCAATGACAAGGTTTCCTTTCCAGTGTCAGTTGCATCACAGAGCAGAAGAAAGCTGAAGATCATTCTGCAGGAAAGCACAAGCCTCTTGTTTCATAAGCAGTGTTGATCCCAGCTTTACAGTATTTACACCCCATGATTATGATATTCCCTGGTTAGGAGAACAACTAGCTAATAGATTACTTGTATTGTTTGGGATTTGATTTTACCCTGTTCCATGAAGGCAGAAAAACAATGAAGGACTTATTATTCAGAAACAAGATAATTCACAGTCCAGAAAAATGAATCCAAATGCAAGCATTTACAAATAAATATGATCTTTTTCATAAAGTGCACTTTAACATTAGAGCCTAACCTTGGCATGTCCTGATATAGCAAGTTCTTCAAAAACTAAGGGTTCTCATTACCTTTCAAGACCAGCCTTTAGCCCCAGTCTCTCCTTAATGTTCATATGGAACTTTCTTTGCTTTTTAGGATTGTTTTTGTTTTTAACCAAGAGCCAATTAGACAGATTTTGAATAAGGTCGGAGGACTTTTTGTTCAAATGAGAAATTTTTAGTCCCTTGAAGTGTAATGGGTTTTCAGTAGAAATCCTCTCCTGCTGTGCATTGATCAGCTATTGATTGGTGAGGGTTTAAACTAAATTATCACTGCCAAATAAAAGACTTTCAGGATGAAGGAACTGAGCTGAGCACAGTGTTATATGAAAAGTAAGCCCATCCTTTGTGATGGAATCGAAAGGCCCTGGTCACTCTTGAAAAAAAAATGTTAATTGAAAAATTCCTTAAATAGGTAACAGCTCTGAAAGTCTGCTTTACATAAAAGATATGAAATCACAATCAGCCGACAGACAGAAAAGGATCCTGGAGCTCAAGTGGTTTTTCTCTCTAAATGGTGCTGATTACTTTCCCATTCATGGATGACATGGAGTGATGGAAATTAGTCATTTGAGAAGAAAGGAGTAATGACAGCTGAACTTGTGGGCACTGAGGGAAGTTTGATGATTGGCTCCTCAAGACAAATTTAAAACAAAAGAACTTCCTATTGGGTGGAAAGATTTATCCCAAACCTAGCAGGAAAACAAATACACAAGCTTGGTTAGGCTTCAGAAGATCTATTTTTTAATTTTTGCTTTCACTAGCAATCACAGGAATTTCAAATTTTGTCAAAAGAGCAATGAAAGAGAATTGTGTTGACCACACACAAATGGCTATTAACAAAAAGAAGTTCCCAAACAAGCCTTTTATATTTACAATTTGGAAATTAGAAGAATGGATTTTGCTGAGCATCTGAGGCAGGTATGGAAGGTCAGAACTCCATCCAGCTGTTGAAATTTCAAAGATCTGATCTACAGAGGCACCGAAAAGCTTTCAGTAACCCCCATAAAAGTTAGAAGGGAGCTCAGTATTCTTAAGTTAGGCCAAATCTTTGAGGAGCTACCTCTAGTTACCTGTATCTCAACATGTGAAGGGCTGCAGGATCTGCCAGGATTGCACCCTACCAGAGTCGCAGAGCACTGCAGTCCAAGTTGTTCCAAAGTCTCCAAGCTGCATTCCCATATCCACGCTGGAGCACACAGATGTCTTGCCTTGGCCACATCCATGCCTGCATTCAGCTCTGTGCCCATGCTAAGAGCCCCCCTGCACTGCCCTGGACATGGCTCTGCTGGGAAATGTCTTTGCTGCCAGTCCTCGGTATGTCCCTTTATGGACCAGGTAATATGTATACTGAATATCTTCCTTATCATATCGAAGGGTAATATGGAATATGATCCTTTAAGCATGTCATTTTGTTACAAACAAAGTTATTTCAGGAGAACAAATCTATAACCATGTCTGCAAGACTTCAGTACCTCAAAGTTCAGGATTCAGGATAATTTTTTTCCCATTTCTGAATAGCTGGCTTCACAACTCAACATGGATTCCAGAATACCATCATTCAAATTTGTCTTTACTTGGCTCTGTAGTGTCCGGTTCAGGGATCAGTTTAGTTTGTTAACCAGACCACAGGAAGTGAAAGGTCAGGTCTGGACTCCACAAAAATTCACTTTCAATATGGTACTTTGCATAACAAAATCATCTGCATTTCAAGATTTCAAAGATGTCAGAGCCAATGTGGTTTCTTGGTTTCTTTTAGCCAGAGGAACCCTATCTATCTACTAAAAGTACTCTCTTTGATTATGTTATGCTGTAGACATTTAGCTGATGGTAGCTGTAAACTGAGTGTTTGCCCAGATTTTGATACAAATATTTCCTCCAAAAAGATCCAGTAGAGGCCTGCCATATCTTCTCAGGCAAGCAGGATATCACAGCAGTAACACAATAAATATTTCTCTCTCATAGCTTTGCCAGTATTGTAAATATGTTGGCCAAAGCCACAGCCTTCAAAAGAATAATAAAATGCTTCATCAAATCCTCAATACTGTAGCTGTAGATACTCTGAGTGTTGGTGTCCCAGAAGAGCCTCTTCGTTCATAATGAAAGACTGGATAGCATTCATGTGGGTAATATTTTTATCCATACTGGTCTCTACTGATTTTTCTCTTTTTTTCTTTTTTATTAATATGACAAAGTTATGAATTTCATCATGTATGCATCCAGAGAGGACAAGTTATGCTTTAGGCAATCATATATTCAACCAGGCTTGAGAGAAAGCTAACGGGGAAAAATGTACTTTTTTTCTGATAAACAGTAGGTCAAACCAAATTGTATAATGGTCCCATCTGGCTCACAGCTCTGTGAAACAATTTAGCCTTAAAAATCACTCCCTTCTCTTCATTTTACACCCTCAGTCTTTTAACTGAGAGAATTCATTTTAGAAAGTACCATCTATCTCCAGTGCAATCTCCTGTTGAATACATAGATTTCCCCCACTTTTTCTTTGTTTTACAATAAAAGAACATACCGAATAAAGAAAGCTCAGACTTTTTACCATTTTAGTAGTGATGAGTCACCTGGCTTTGGTAGGAGAAAGATCAAGTCGTAGAACCTGAGGCAAATGAATCTGATGATGCTGAAGATAGCAGCCTGGCAGAAGGAAAATGTCTTTAGAGGAGACTGAAAATATTTTCTTTCCCTGCTGGGCACAAAGTATCTTCTTTCTTGCTCATCCCAGCATATTTATGCAACAGTCAGATTTATAAATTAAATAGTGCCTCCCTAATCTCTGATCTATCCCCAGCATATGGATACAATATGCTCCAAATCTTAACTCAATAATTAGGATTAATTCTAGACTAAGAAATAAAAGAAAAACCTCTAATCAGGATGTGGAAGTTTATCATCCCCATAGTAATATCTACCAAATCATATGTAGTAGAATCTAGTGGTTTTATTGGAAGTCTTGATTTGACCCACAAGTTGTTGCCAGATTCCCTGTTATGTCTCTAGAAAAATCAGTGCTTTGGGTGGCCGGGAAGGTCCACTGCCCTGGAAAGTAAGGGTTCTGGGGCAATGTTGGCTGTCTTCACAGAACACATCACACAAACCTGGGACCAGTGTTTCAAAATAGAAATTCAATAAAAGGAAGTCAGCTCTTGACTCTCCCGCACCTTGAATTTCATAACCTACATTTTATGTGTCAAAGTTTCAGATTACAACCACCTAACTGTCAGACTTTGGCATCTGACACAACATGCCTACTGGGCATGTTTTTCAGACTCCACAAACTCACTGGGAAATGAAGAATAATTTGTTTAACCATCCACACGACTCCTTTGATGCGGGTATAATGAAAATGTCTATTTCACAACAGAGAAAACTGGAGAATGAAAAAAATATCACCTACCTAAGGTGAGAAAAACAGCAGCACAGACAATACTAGACTGCAGATCCTCCAATTACTTGACTGTGTTCTCCTAATTGCCAAGTAAAACCACAATCCTAGCAGTGGAATCATTATGCCATCATCACCATCCTGTTTACTCAACAATCCAGTAATAGAGCAATGACTAGGAGAAAATATGTTTTAGTTTTGAAAAATTATCTCAGAGGTTTGACAAGTCCTCACACAGAGACCTGTAATGAGTTCAAACCATTCTTAAAATAAAACTAAAATCTGAAACAAGCTTCTGAAAAAGAATCTGTGTCACTTTCTGAAATGAACTGTTCATTTACATTCCTTTAATGATCTGACCGTATTGAACCCAACGCACTGAGCAACCCAAGCAAGAAAGCTCATTTACACTTCCAACTTTGTTTTTCCAAGGGAGTTGTATTATTTACCTCCTCATTTCCTTTGGAGCATTTACGACAGGAGCTATAAGCTAAATGTTTCAAGCAATAGATGGAAGATGAAAGGTGACCAAATATATTCAAGCGGATAATAAACAGAGAGCATTTGTAGGTGAAAACAACCAGCTTGGCACAAGAGAGAGAGAGATAATGCAGTGGGTTTAATAGGAGGCTTTTAACATTTCCTGTTCAGGATTGGCTGGCTTATTAATGATTTAAGCACAAATTGAATTAACCAAATATTGAACATATGTTCTTTTAAACTCTCTTAAATCTACCAGAGCCTTGCATGAGAGAGTTATACAGCCATGCTGTTCAAGAGGGGGGAGGATGACAGGGGGGTATTGAGGGTGACTGGGTAAGTAAAACATAACCTGAAGGTGGTCAATTTAATGCTGTGTTAGTGGCCTGAACTTTCAGTTCCCAAAGGGAAAGGATGATTAATGCCACTACCAAATGTATACCCATACCTGACCCTGATCTCATCAAATCCTGCTGCCACCATCTGCTGTTTTTAATTCCTCTGCAATATTTGTATTTGCTACCTCCCTCCTACAAAGGGAGCGAGAAAAAAAAATGTTCCCTGCTTATGAATGGTGTGATCTGGTTGTACTGGCTGAACGCTGGCCAGGAGGCATCTGTTGCTTATAGTCCTGACAGCATCTGCTACTATTTCTCACTTTTCCCAGCATGCTGTGAGATATGGTTTCTCCCAAAGGTGGCCTTTGTATGCACCATTGTCAATTCCATCATTGTCTGCCACAGCCTGTTCCCACGATGCAGTGGTAGTTATTACGACGCTGCAAAACCTTTTCTTGCAGGCTATCTGTAATCTAACATATTATATGATTGAGTTATGCAGTTAACCTTTTTCCTATGCATCAAATTATTAAAATTAAAAGGAACAGGGTATACCATTTTTTGTAGGAAAACCTTCAGAGCTTGCAATGAATGGGATTTTTTTTTAAATTTTTTTTTTTTGCTAAGTTATTTTGGTTTGGGATTTATTTTTTTTCTTTTAAAATAATGATAGTTTGGCATTAAGTCAAAGTGTAAAAACAAAGAAACAAAAAGCAAAAAAATTCCTAACTAGCAGTTTTAACTCCTTTAAAAATACTATAAAGGATGCATTGTTTTTTCTCCTGATTCCTGATACGGCTATTAAGCATTGTAACCAAATGTGTGTGAATGCTATTATTTATGTGTCTGATCTTTAAATACCCTCTGCTAGTGGGATACAGACTGAGACTTCTGATGGACATAGGCGTCCCAAGCTGTCATCTTGCCTTGTCCTTCTGTCAAACAGTTAGTGTGTCAAGCGCTTCTCCTGGGAACTTTTAGAGTAAGAGACTGTAAGCGCAGAACGGCCCAGTCTCCAGAGAGCCACTTTTAACTCATGACAATATCCTTGGTGTCAGCTCAGAATAGCCCACTATGGGGCAAGGAGAAAGAAAGCGCAACAGATGTTACGAGTAAAACCATGTTTACAATTCTGTAAAGTTATTGCCCTTATGTACCTTCTGACCAAAACCCACTTAAAAGATGGCCAGGTTCCTAGCAGTCAGATTTTTAAGTCAATTTTGTTCACATAAATCTTCACATAGGGAACTGATGCAACTAAAATAGACATCACACCTCTCATAAGTATGTGTCCTTCCCATTCCCCCAAAATCATTTGTAAAACTGTGTACTTTCAAATAATAGTTATCACTTAAAATTGTATTTATGGCAATATCTATATCCATATAAGCAATGTAAATATTTCTCCCTAAAATACATAAATCACAGGTGGTATTTTATTTCCCCAAATGCATTTATGCCTTTATCCTCTTTTTTCCTTTTTTTTTTTTTTTAACTTTTCATTAATTTGGGGCTACTTATTACATACGGAATCACACCTAAATCCCCTCAGAGGTACTTTTACAATTTTGTAATAGCTAAACTAAGCAAGGTAGCTGACTCTGGAAGCAGTAATGATGATTAGCTGATTTTTTTAATCCCTTTTAGAGCAGGCCAAAATTTTGGTAGAGATGGAGGGGGGAAAACTACCATGGAACTTGGAAAAAACTTCTAAAACTAAGCCCCCCACTGCCCAAATCCTCATCTCTCCTTCTGCACAGTCCCAAGGAACTGTCAGGCAGTGCAACACAGCACATGGTGACAAAATAAATACGAAGGAATCATTTACAAGACTACATTTGGCTACTGTTCCCATTAGTCTCATTTGTATTATATAAAAACTATATTTTTACTGTCAGTTCTAATAAAGCCAACTGTAGTACTAACATGGACGGAACATAAAGAACAAACACTGCACAAATGTACAACTCACTTTAGCACCAGTTCATCTGGCCTTCACACTTTTGCTAGTTATTTAAAGTCCATTTTCAGTGTTATCATAAATTTACATGAGGATGTCTGTTTTAAAATTGATTTATGGTCTCTCTGTGCATGTACAAGGATAGGGAGAAAAAGGCACTTTACAGACTAAGCCAGGTGTGATGTTAGATAACAGATCTGCTGAGCTGATGCTGGTTAAGACTATTTGAAATACACTGCTGAATCCACAACCAAGGCCCTCTCTGCACTCTTAAATCCTTTTTCTGGGGGCAATTATGATAGATGGAAACCCATGGCTGGGTAACACTTGCTACTTTTCTACCACTAAAATGGGATGATCTTGGGGGAGCAAAGAGAGTAGCCTACAACTGGATCTCTGGACTTACAGCATCTAGTCTCCACGATGGCTGTAAAATCTGCATAGGCACATTTGCATCTAGAAATTCATTATTTCTTAAAAAATGAAGGAAGACAAAGAGTTTATATGAATGAATCCATTTATAAAAACTGTGTGTGATCCACTTTTAAAAAATTCTATATCCATAGACAGAAAGCAATGAAATTATCCTAACAGCCAAGTGACATGACCTGTGACAGAATCATGGAGCAGGATTACAGTGTACAGATGCTCTGAATGACAGGTTTCTGCCTACAGATTCCTCCCAGGTTGGCTGTGGATGCTCAGTTGCTGCAAACCTACCACTGTACTACTGTGGGGCACCACTGTGCCCTTTGCTATTTCCATGAGGATGTAGGATCCTTTACTGACAGATTTTTTGCAGGAGGAGCTGTGTGTTTATTATTTCCTGTAACAAGGTGAACTATGGTAAGATCTCCTATGAAGGGCACTATGACCTTCCCAAGATCTTCAGTAAGATACATTAAACTTCAGGTGTGATGTAAACAGGCACGAACACAAAATCCCTGCTTTCAACAGGAATGGATTTGCACACTAATGGCATAATACGCCTTCAACAAGCCTCACTGCATATTTTTTCCAATGTCAGGTCAACCATAGGGACTCTGACACTCTTTGTTTTCACCTCTGTCTGCTCACGTTCTGGCTGAAGTCAGCAAATGGCTCCAGTGAGAGGTGGGCAAGCTTGTCCCCTCTGATGCCCGCCAGGGGCACAAGCCTCACCCACGGTAGGAGCCAGAACTAGTGTCAGCCTGCCAGCAGCTTCCCTGAGTGAAGAGCAGCACCGGCACGTTTACAGACAAGCCTGTGTATAAACATTTTCCCGAATCAGGAAATATTGCAGGGAGGCAGCAATGTTTTCTCTGTGTTGTTTCAGCCACAGGAACAAGTATGGACAAAATTCCTTCCAGGATGGGTGCGCAGGGTGTTTAGGTGAGAGCTGGTATTTAGGCAAGGAGTTGTTGTCTCTTCTCCTCCCTCCAGCACTACTGTCAGCAGATCCAGCTGTAAACCAGAAAAAAGCTTCGGATAAGGAAAAGGTTTGGATAGCAGGAGTGAGGTGCTGGCTGCCCTTGCTCACCCACTCTCTGTTTGGTGTTGGCTTAGCCAAGCAGCTACAGCTCCCACCCTGTGAAACGGAGACTAAAATACGGCGCAGGAGAGGCAGGAGAGGCCTGTGCTAGATGAGGAAGGGCCACTGGAGCAGCAGATCGCAGCGTAGGGGCGGCCGCCCACCCCACCCTAGCAGCAGCGTGCCGCCCAGGTGCTCGGCCCAGGTCTCCTGGCCATGAGCGATCTCCTTCCCATCACCTTTGAGGCGGCAGCCCACGGCCCCCACCCAGCCGGCCTGCAACCCCTGGCCTCCTCCAGCCTGCCCCGGCCTCTCCACAGCCTTCCTTCCCCGGCAACAGCGGGGCGGCAGCCAATGGGGCCATGCCGGGTCAGGGCGGCATGGTGGCGGCCGCGGCGGTGGCGGCGGCTGCGCAGGCCTTTGTGCGGGGTGGCAGGTGACCACGGCGGGGGAACAAAGCGGGGTCAGGGCGGGAGCCGGGTCCCTTTTCTCAGGCCCATGTTCTCCACTCCTCACAATCTGTCTGAATTTAACTTGCCATTGAGGGCCCTGCCTGTAGAAAACAGCTTTATGTCGACTAATCCAGGCAGAAGTAAGGGTAGACACAGAGGCAGGTTTGAAGGCGGGGACGTGGCTATTCTGCTGCCTCCTTTTTTTTTTTTTTCTTTCCCTCCCCCTCCCTTCCCCTCTGCCTCCAGTGAAAAGTTTTCTGAACAAAAAAAAAAAAAGGGGGGGGGGGAAATGGTGACAAGATTAATCAGCCCGTGGAGCTGAAACACATGCTTGACTTAAACAACCTCTTTGCTGTTATTAACAACTGCTCCAGCATTTCTCTTGTTATGCTAATGGTACAGATTAGAGTAAAATCTATTCCTTCTTTGCTGAACAGGCCAATTGATAGAGGCTGATCTACTTTTCTCACCCGTTTTAATTCTTTTTTTTCTCTAGGCACAAGTGTTTGCAGCAGCAAGAACAACAGAACATAAAAAAAAAAAAGAAAAAATCAAACAAAACTAAAAAGCGAAGTTGCACTTAACAGTGAATGGCCCCCACATACACTAAAATCATTAATAAATACAAATCTATATCAATCTCTGCTACAGCCTGGAAATAATGTCGGAGTATTGTAACATAGCCTGACAACAAAAGACAGGAAATTCAGCATAGTGTCTGATGTCCTGCCTTTAGCTCATTCATTTATTTTAACTCACAGACACTGAGCGCCTGGTGAAGGAGATGGCTTTGATTAGTTCTAATACCTTCCTGGGATGAAAAATGAAGGAGAAGGGAGTGTTGCTGGCAAGTCCTGGAGAGGGCAGCTTGAGTCAACACCACACTATGTGCTGGAGTGTCATTTGGATGGAAGGAGACAGTCCTGTTGCCAGCACAAGCTGTAAGGCCATTTGCTCTATGGCATCAAGGGGACCAGGGTAGGTGTCTGCATGTCAGTCTGGGCTGGGTGATTTGTGTCTCTTGTTACTTGGGCTGGACCCTAAGTGCTCCTTAGTTGTACTATATTTTTCATCCCCAACTTTTATATAGTCAAAGACTGGGACCTGTGCCACAGGTAACAGCAAAAATGGTATTGCAATCTATGACTTTACAGTAAGCTAAATATTTCAAAGCCCAGTAAGTCTGATATATCAGAGAGGAACTTTCAGCATGTAATAGCCGTTGAATGATAATGAATGCACCCTCAACTCCCATGTGTGCAATATTTATATTAAACCCTATATCACTTCCTCTGGATTCGAATTGTTCCTATTTAAATAAGTGGAAACATCATGACCCTGGTTCTGCACAATTCTAAATCAGCTTAAGATAGTGAGACTCCTACCACTGATTTTGCTGATTTCTAGATTTGCCTCTACCACTGTCTCTCTCATAAGTATACAGGCACTGCCAAAAGGTAAACTGCTGCTGCCAACCTCCTTCTTCAGCCTCCCCAGATCCACTCACAGCTGGTAGATACTGTAAACTTACTCAATTTCAACATTCCATGACCTCAATGAGTCCAGGATCCACTTGTGGTGCTCACAGTGACACCAGGCTGACCTGCCCATGTCCAAAGATGTTAAAGGCACTCCTTAGCCCAAGCCTAGATTTGGAGGTCAGTACTTTGCTAGCACTGAATTTAATTGGACAGATTTCATAATTGCAGAGAGTCAAAGACCACAGGGCTTGTTAGATCATCTGCTCTGACTTTCTGCATACCATATGGCATCATATTTTTCCCAGTTATTCCCATATTGAGCCTAATTACCTGTACTTGATTAAAACAGATCACCCATCTTGCCCTAATGAGATGAAAATAAAAATTAAAAAAAAAAAAAAGGAAACTGCTACCTCCTGTTGTATTTTGTGTCAGCATTTTAGTGACCTTCACTCTTTGAAAATATGTACCTACTTTCTCATTTGAATGCACCTGGCCTCAACATCCATTTTGCTTGATTTGGCTCTACCAGAGTTAAAAAACCTTCCTGAACCTGACTTTTTAATCTTGTGAAAGTATGTAGACTTCTTCATAAATATTGTGTCTTTATGGTTTGGGGTTTGGGGGTTTTTTTTGTTTGTTTAGTTGGCTTCTTTTAAAATATAAACTGCTTAAACTCCTTAAGGTGTTCACTGAAAGCCATTTCCTTGATCTTTCTTGGCTATTAAGCGAGGATTGACTACTCTCACTTGCTAGTCCTGTACAGGCACCCAAGGACTGGTTTGACCCCTTTTCCACTGTGAGTATCAACCCTCTCCAAAATTCCAATATTCCAAGAGGCAGCCCCACTTTTTCCAAGAATAGCCCACTTACTTTGTTCCTAACTATGCACCCTTTTTGCAGTTTTAAAGACATTTTGTTTGTCTGACACATGATCATGTTGCTCCATAAGACTGCTGTATCCTCAAGCATTCTACTGATATTTTTATGTAAATTCCTGTTTAGGAGGGCAATTTTTTTACTCCAAGATGAGCAAGATGAGGCTTGCATCTGGCTGCTCTCAAGCACACTAAGAACAGTCTCATGGAAAGATAATTACACAGGGACACCTTCTTTTCCATACGGGCCAGTATCTAGCTATTAATCTATTTACCACATGATCTAGTGATATTTTAAAGAACTTTAGTCTTATTTAGTGTCTCATAGCTTGAATGCTGTATGAAATATATTGTATTTTTGTAGTTATTTTTAAAAGTTGAACTCCAAATCTCATTGAAGGAGTTGACAATTATTTGACAAGATCAGCTTTCTTTGGCATCATAAATACAAAAATATCTCCATATTCGAATTCCTTATTGATTAAAATCTTTACCAGTGTAAGCATTATCTCCACTCGGACAAACAGTAGGATATTTGGGCCACTGTTACTTGAATCATCCTACTTGCCCTCTTGATTATCAGTAGGCCATTTGTACTCTGTACAGCTGGAATATCCTTGGTACTCTGAGAAGAACTTAAACTGAATGCCAACAAACCGAAGATTTCATCAGTCAGTGGTGTCTGAACTTCTGGATATGTTACTGATCCCTGATATTTCATAAATTATTATCATTAAAAGATGATGTCTTGTTTTGATTCCAGTCACTCAGTGCCTGAAAGGAGCTTCTAAGAAAATAAGAATACATCAAGAAAATAAAAAAAAAGGTTAAAAAGCTGTGAAATACCTATTTTTCCACATGCAAGGAATCCATCTTTCTAATCTTCTTCTCCAATATTTATATCCCATTATTAGGATTTCTTTAGTTGCTGCTATAGTTTAAAAAATCCTGCTATTATCTTCAGCAAATCCAGATAGGGATTTACCAAACTTTGGCTTTCCCTTAATAATTTTTTAACTTTGATCCCTTATTGTTGGAGCGAGGCTTGCGGGGCAGTGCAGACGATTCAATGTGAATTAACAGCAAAGCTCAGTTTATTGAATAATGTCTCTACAATTATAGTATTCTCT
>JAWWMP010000116.1:41580026-41596902 GCA_035047865.1 Dendrocincla tyrannina
TGTAGATATCTCCAATACTTAATGAGATATATTTGAGAGTTACCTGATTTAAAATTTGCTTCCAAATTTTAGCCAAAGTCATTATACAAATTTACCAATTATTTTTATAACATCTTTGACTAGGCCAATTGCAAAAAATAAAATTTTTTTGCTCTAAACTTGATTCATGCTTACCAGCAACACAAACTATACCTATGAAAAGAGTAACTTAAAACACATCTTCTCTATCTGCAACAGTCTCTGCTGCTGCACCTGCCCCAGGAGCAGAGGCCTTAGATGTTTAGCACAGGGTGCGCCTCTGCCTCCTTGACTGTGGCATGGGTAGTCAGCAGACATGCTCAGGCCTCTGTTTCCACCAGGCCTAGGTTGGCAATACCTTGTTCGTGTCCCTTTCCTGCCAACTATTCCACCACACCTTATTATACCCTTGATTATTGCTTTTAGCTTTTTCACTACATTTTCTTATTTCTGACTGCTGCTTTCAATATTTTACCAGTTGTTTTGTTTTGTTGTTTTTCCTTCTAAGTGCATAGTTGTCATAAAATATCACTCCTATTCAGAGAAAACGTAACAATGTACTGCATTTTTGGCGTATCAACACTGTGATAGACTCCCTAAAGGAAACCTAAGAAATCACAAACTCTTTATTAGTCCATGCAAAGCAATCCTCTTTCCAAGAGGAACGGACATCTTTATCAACATGTCAGTCACTTCCATGCAGTTCCAGTCCGAAGCTGAAGATTGTGGCACTGTATTATCATGTCTGTGTCACACTGGCAAGAGCATGCACAGGAGGCATCAAAACTAGTTCAGGAATTCCCAGAGAGACACATGGATGTGTGTGGCACGAGGTAGATGTGCAGTCACTGGCATGAGTGTTTCGGTGTGCTGTAGTCATGCCACCTGTGAGCAATGGCCATGTCAGCTGGCCAGAGGCACCGCTCTGCATGGCCTCATAGACATTGGCAACATCCTGAATGCAAAAGGGTCTTATCACCCTGCAGGCAGACTTGGCTTCCCTGGATAATTCTGTATGAAACAAGCATAGGAGAGACAAATCCAGGCATTTGGAAGCACCTACCAGGCAAAAGAACTGAAGAAACATTTTCCCCTATACTAAAGTAAGAACTACACCACAAAAAGAAAACAGAAGAAATATTCCTGATTTTCACCCACATGCCTCAAAGTCATAAGCTTTTTCAACAGGATTTCATAACTACTTCCAACTTGACTATTTCCTTTAGTGAGAATTCACGTCTACACAGCACATGGCCTGTCAGTCCTACTGCAGGCCACTTTTTCCCCTTCCACTTGGAACAAGTATGATGCCATTTTTTCTTCTTTCAGTTTAGCTGGTGGGGAGCAGTAGAAGAAAAGTGAGAGGAGAAACATGTTGGGCTCTAATGCCAAATCTCTGAGTCTGAGTTTCATGAAAACAATGCCAAAATACGGATTAGGCAATATAGGAGCCAGGATGCTGTACAGGAACTCCTTGCCAAATTTTAAGCAAAACTACTGTACTTGGAGAGGCAGCTATTAGATTTTAAGAAAATTCACCACATTGTCCAGCACTAAAGGCTCTTATAGCAAAAAACTGCAACCCAAAATAGTATTATAAAATGGTATGAAGGCAACTATTCTTGAAAACCAAAGAGAAAAGATCAAAAGGGGCATAGTTGCATTATTATTATTATTATTATTATTACTACCACCTAGTTTTTATTCCTACTACTTCAGCCAGAGACAGTGAACTTCCTATAACAGCAGATAGTCAAGAAAGCTGAACAAAACTAAAATTTCCATTTATCAACATTCATACTGTTTGCTTTGGTCCAGATACCATGCAATCTCCGGTTTACCAAAAAATAC
Organism: Dendrocincla tyrannina; assembly: GCA_035047865.1. NCBI lineage: Eukaryota > Metazoa > Chordata > Aves > Passeriformes > Dendrocolaptidae > Dendrocincla > Dendrocincla tyrannina. Next base: position 41,581,896 of record JAWWMP010000116.1, read on the forward strand.
CTTTGTAGACAGAATCTGTGCCTAAAAATAAGCCAGCTAGGGAATTAAACACAGTAATAAATAGACTTTCCTGATGCGTACATTTTTCAGAGAATTGCACAACTTCTAGCAATAAAATTTTTTCCAAGTTTTAACTACTCCATCATTAGTTGTATTGTGCACTGCCTCCTCTCTTGTTTATGTTTCTGTCCCATTAAAGAGTCCTATTTGTGGACCCATTATATTTAGGCATCAATACTCTGTTGAACAATACCAGATTTTGTGGTCTTGCAAACTAGCTACTGGTTGGAGAAGAAATGATACAGAATCTGGGATTTTCTCCGTGTGGGACTTGTCAGGCTTTCTGGATCAGAGACTCATGATAGCCATTCACATTTCTGTCAATCATGAGGTACCTTAAGCATTCACATTTTAGCTGAATGCACTCTAAAAGGAAGATTGTTCCGTAAATCAACTCCTTGGACAGCCGATGGTGTACTGTGCTCAGACTGGGAAGCAATTGGTTAGGCAGTATTTCATAAGAGCTCCAGGGGATAGAGTTTTTGGAATGAATCAGAACCTATTAAAGAAATGCCTAGACTCTGCATCACTGTCTTAGGGTTTGGCTGCAAAAACCTTTGTAGGCTGTCACAAGCTTGCTCTGCCCACACTTCAGGCAAGCACAAACTCTTTCCACCCTAGTCCAAACTAAGGAAACTTTGTTCTAGAGGCCATGCAGCTGTATTAGTGCTGCATGGATCCAAGGTGGTTTCTCCTGCATCTCTTAACAGGACTTCTTAGAAAAGGAGTAGTATCCCTCTAGCCACGGCTTTCATTTTCATCCTCTCATGAGTCCAGTTACCTCACTGAATGAGTATCACACAGCACCATACAATAATATATTCTGGATAGCCTCATGTGTGCAAGAGATGGGCAAAAAACATTCATAAGTCCATTGTCTGAGACCTCTCAGCAAAAAATATTGCTGTACAATCCATCAGAAAAAGCCTGCTATAGTTAAACAAAAACAGGGCTCAAAATCTTCTAATATGGAAGTGAATTCTTCATGAAAGAGGCAAAAATATTTAGTCTAGCAATTTTTTCAATGACAGAATAATGTTTTTCTTGTAAAGAAAACTTGTAAAGCCACAGGTACCAGGCCATTCCAGGACTGTGCCAGACTGCAGTTATTGTATGCTTTTAATAAATGATGCCACTGTTGTATTAATTTGGCTTACATAATATTACATTCTATTTTCATAAATATATGTAATATTATAATCTATCTTTTATGTTATATGTATATATTGACTTTACAACAGGTATTGTCAGTATATGACAGTCCTGTACATAGCTCACCATTAGTGCTCTGTGCAAATCTTTGCCCAGCTGTTGAAGCGAAATGCACGGAAATGGGAGGAAACCCAAACAAGATGGAGAAGGCTGAACAACTTGGGGTGGTCAAATTCAGAAAACTCTGAGAGACACTAGGATGAGAGTCTTCAAATACACAAAAGTTCTCCAGTAAAGAAGAAAATAACCTGCTCGCTTTATCCATAAACTAGGAATTCATTCAAACATTGGGAAAACTTTCTGACAGTCATGACAGTGAAGCACCCAACTGGATCACTGGGAGTGGTTGCAGGATCTGTGTCACTGAAGGTCTAAAAGAAGCAGATAGAAAATATGTGTGAGCAAGTGAAATGATCTTGCCTAGGTGCAGTGCTATGGACTTGAAGACCTCCAAAAGTGTCTTCCAGGACTATATTTCTGCGGTCTGTGCTTTCAGTATTGCCACCTGATTGAAAAGGCCTCACTCTTAATAAAAGAGTAAGAATTCTCCCTCTAAAGACCCAAAGACCAGTGTTAGCAAGCTCCAGCTTGTAAGTGGTGAAAACTTCAGAATAAGGGGTAGTGCCTGCAGATTTCCGTGGGTTAAATGCAAGTGTCTGGAGAAATTAACTACTGCCCATTCCTGGTTTTCTACTATCATCCATGTGCTGGAAATGCAACTGCAGACATGACAAAGAAGCAATTATCTCAACAAAATCAGTTATTACCAGTGATTCATATGGTAATGATGGTGGTGAGGATGATGATGGTACTGCTCAACTGTAGTGAGGATGATAATAAGCAGTGTTTTAGGGGACGGATTACAGGTTTAATCAAAATGAATAGTTTATCACAGATAATGAATTTTACAGGGGAGTATGGTCCTAGAAAAATGCCTTGGTCTGAATGCCTGAAAATTACATTGATTTAAGTAGGGGGCTACCATATTTGCACTATTCATTTAGAAAAAGAGAGAATGTAGCATTTTTATGTAGATATTCTTTGCCATCCTTAAAAAATGGATATTAATGTCATGACCATGGTAAGGAGAGCCATTAGAGAGTCCCACATCCTTACTTGCATCGCTTTTATGAGCTCTCAAATTTTACTTAAGTCCCATTTATTAATTTTTGTCCCTGACATAGGAAGAAAAAAACTATCCACATGCTAACATAAAACTAAGATTTGTGACCATCTTGTGAAATTTATAAGCAGCAAAGATCCTATCTCAGTAGAATGTCAAGACTCCTCTTATTACAGTGGGACTTAAGGCACAAGTATAGATGAGAGGGAAGCTCTCTCGAAGAATAAATGGAGAAAGTCTGGAACAGCATATTATCACCAAAAAAATTTGTTAAGCATATTCATTTCCCACCACATGCCTTTTTTTTCCTAAAAAAAAAAAAGTTAAAAATGTCATTTATATGTTGTAGGGGGTGTCTAAGGAACAAAAACTGAGAGGCAATGGTGTGATAAGATAAAATTCAAGAGTTGTCCATGTTTTAAAAATGGATAGAGACATTGTAGACTCAAGAGAACATTACTTTATTCACAAAAAGAAGCAGACCTGGGCTACTAGTGTATCTCCTTTCCCATTCACTTAACTTTTCCTTGCATAGTTTGCATGTTCGATTTTCTGTAAGACTGGTCCTGGTTCCTGTTCACGCTATTTTGCTACCATTGTTGATTTCATGCTAGACTCTGCTGTACTTCAGCAAGTGCCCTCCAAATTCAAACAAGCTGCAGAAATGCTGAAATCAATACATGCCTCTTGAAGGATAGATCTTTTGTAACACAAAGGGGAGAATGACTAATAGATTACTGGAGCCTTAACAAAACCTCAGCAGATCCCCATATGGTGCATTGCAATTAAAAGAGTAGAGGATGGATTTATAATTTTTTGGGTGGAGAAAAGAAAAAGAAAAGAAAGCATTTTGGACAAGGAAATGAGTGAGATGGAGACAGAAGTGATGTGTGACCATACACCAGATAGAAACCCTTCTTTCTGAGCCTTTCATCTCCGGGTCACTGGTTCCAATCGAGCCCAGGTCGATAGCGAACAAAAATCATTTTAATCTGATGGCTGTTTGCTGACCTATGTGAAATGAACTGGTTGTGGCAGTCCACTTCCCAGCTGACAGCTCTCCCCATCATCAAGGCCATTGCTACAGGTGGCAGTAATTGGTGCTTTTTTGAGGCTAGCTCAGCTAAGAGGCTGAAGAATGGAAAAATCAGTAGGGCTGAACCACCTCCTCTTGTTCAGCTGCTCCCCTCAGGTGAGTGCTGGGGGGAAACTGGCACTGCTGTTGCCTGCACCACATCTGCTCTTTGAGCCAACAAAAGACTTCAGGGCAAAGGGGAGTCCTCCAAAGTGGTAAAGACCTCTTGAGAACACAGATTTTTGGGGAGGATGTGAGGCAGTAAGGCCCCAGGCCTGCAGCGCCCTGCAGGTGGATACCATTGTTTCTTGGTGGCCCTAGGGGAGGATGTTGGTGCAAGCACAGCGAAAGGACCAGTGAGGCTTATCAAGCCCAGTCCCCAGGGCCTGAGCATCCATAGTTACAATTCTGCCTGCAAAAGAGAAGCAAGGAGGCCTAAGTCCAACTTTCACTGATTTCAGTGGAAGGACATTGAGGTTCCCTCACGTGCAGATATGTCCAAAGTATTTAAATAGCATTTTCAAAGAATTTGCATTTTTAATGAAACAAGCTCATAGGAGGGTGGACCTGAGAAAGTGAACTGAATCTAATATGTTAAAATAGTAACAGAAGAAATAAAAGATGAATTTTGAGAGCTTAATAAAAAATAATGCCCTGGAGATGACAGTTTTAACCTTTAATTCTTTCAGTGTTTCTCTGAGCAGTTGAAACATCCCCTGTTGTGAGGAGATAATGTACCAAGAAGAGGATATGATGAGGAGGACTTTCAATTACACTTTAAGCCACAGCCACCTACCTTTTGGCCCTCAGATGCCTCCTGGAAATGGCAATTTTACCATGGGATATCAGAGATGCCAAGATGGTCTGGCTAACTGGGGTATCAACAGACGCTTCAAAGCCTGCCCATATGGTGCTGGCCAGTGATGTTCTCTACAAGGTAAATCTGTGCCTGCCCCACAGCAGACAAGAGGGAAAGCGGTAAAGGGTGTCAGAACTGCCTGCGAAGCTGTGAAACAAGACCTCGCAAAGTGGGAAATCCACCTTGTGAGTATCTGTTTTCTCTTTCCAAGGACTCTCCACGTGGAAGGATCCATGCTGCAAGTGGATTACCTGGCCTCCAAAAGAGCTACTCCCAACACTGCACTTCACAAGATGATTGTGTGATAGTACAGTTATGAGACGTAGATGCATGGGAAGAAAGAAAGAAGGAACGAAGCCTGAAAAGATTAGGAGGAGCCTGTGTTTTGCACATCATGCCTTGTACAAGTAAGTCTCTACTACATGTGCTCTTCTCACATATACACCCTTCTTCAGCACCCACATCAAGCTTCACTGTTACTTGGCAGACTAGGCACTAAGGAAAGTAACATCTCAATTCTCAAAGTAGATTCAAGAAGAAGACCTGATGGTCCCTCATGTGGTGCCCTCCTGAGCTCCCACCATTCCCTTTCCATCATTAGATGGATTGTGGCTGGGGGCAATCTATGTGGAAGGCTAGAAGTGGTCCTCACAGTCTGAAGAGTGGAAATACTCAGGCTATCTCCAAAATCTGAAAGGAAACTCTTGCTAGCTGAAATTAGATGGAAGGGCATAGCAAGAGATAATAGTCTAACAGACACTGCTCCCACCTCATCCTGAAGAGGATGAAGAGCAAACGCTTGGAGGACTGTAAATTACAACTGAGATAGCTGAGCTTTGGTTGGAGTCTTGTACTCCCTAGGATCTTTTCTCTGTTTAAATGAAGTTAAACTCACTTTTCTCAGAGGTTTAGCAGTAAGGCAGATGCAAGGTTAGTTTTGCTGCCAAGGATAAAGAGTTGGAATGAACATCTTTCTAGAGAAAGGAAGAGAAATGGCAGAGCTGAGATGTAGAGTTTATGGGATGAGCCCATCTCCACAGTAAGCTGTGGAATATAAGGTTTGTGATTCACAGAAGGCTGAGGATTTATATTAAGAGGAATGTCATTCATAGGGCATCAAATGGTAAACTAAATCATGCATGTATATTATATGATAGTATTCATCTTTTAGAATGCAAACCAGAACAAAACCATTTAGGCACAGGTAAAAATATCATCCAGAGATGAATTGCACCTGTGAGATTTCTGATCTTCCTCTTAATTATTTGACCTTTTCATAAATTAGATCAGTACTGTGATAAGATTTGTGCTAGCAAATGGAAGAATGCTGTTTCAGCTGGAGAGAGAGAAGTTTCCACAGTGGCTCAAAACTCTGGTTCATTTAATTCAGCACCCCAGTAGAGTTGCCAGCACATGCTTCTTCAGGAGCTTTTACACCCTGTAATAGACAGCTCTGTGAGGATATACCTGCTTTGAGCTGTTTCCATCTAAATACTGCAATATTGTCACCTCCTCAGAATTTGGGTGAGCCTCAGTGAATATTCATAACTTGTAAACTATGGGGTTTAGGACATTGGAGTTTTGCAGTAATTGGGAATTGCATGAGACCACCTACTTCATTAAAACAAAATGAAAGACAGAGTCAAAGCCAGGCCTGCAAAGGTAAACAGTGCATGAATTCACTGCTTCCATATTTAAAGCCTTCAAAGCCTTTCAGTTAAAATCCTTTTCCGCTCTGGATCTCAGCATGAGTCTGGCTGCGGGGAGGTTTTGTGTGGTGGCCTGTCAGCTTCCATCTCCAACACAGTGAAATTCAACTAATTGTAAGTGCACATTGCTTCAGGCATACACTGCACACTGCCACTCGGGCCATGCACACGTGCCATGACCCCATCCACCTACTGTAGAATGTGGTATTCTCTCCCCACACACACATAATTTTCTTTTTTGTTACTTGCAATCACTGAAAAGATGACAGGCCAGAGCAAGGAGCAGAGATCCCTGTTGTGTTTCTGCAAAAATCAATATGGAAGGATTTATTCCCACAACTGCATATGTGCCAAGAATTGCAGCAATCATTGAATTGTGCCTCCATTAATGAAAAGGGTTGGCCAGAGAGCACAGTGTGAGGCTGTGCCTGCCTTCAGGCTTTGATCTTACCTGCTGAATCTGACCTCACTGCCATGTCAGGCTCTCTGCATTGCAGCTGAGGATCAGAAAGCATCAAGAGAAAAAGAGGAATAGAAAAATTGGAAAGACCTCACAGTTGAAGACCCTCCATGACCCAAAATGGCCTCTGTTAGTGCTAATCCTCAGTTGCTTGTCAGGTTCTGCAAGGTTCATAGGAATACTATAGTCACAGATTACGGGAAAACTGTCCCCAACAGGCTTTTTTTCAGCACATTCTTATTCTTCAGAATTTGCCACCTGAACTTCACAAAAGTTATCTGAGTTCGTTTCTATTTTTGGTTTGGATAGGCCAAGCTTTACTTCTGTCAAAATAAGGTTTCTTTGCTCACTCCTTAGACTAGAATCTTTTTCATCTATTTAATTTTGGCTATCAGCTTGACCATCACATATTATGAGTGATGAACTGCTTGCATGAATGGCATCATCTTCAACTGGACTCTCTTCTGAAGGGAGGCAATATTGAAGTTTTTTGGTCTTCCTCCCCCCACCCGAATTTCCTAATTCTCCACCTAAGAGAATCATTTGCATCACTTCTGCTGTTGGCAGTTAATCAGCAAACTGTTACAGCTACAAACCACACATTTTATCCTTCTACACTCACTTTTTGTGTCTTTGTGTACTCAGTGAGTAGCAATCACCCATTCCACCCCACCTAGCATCCTTTGTACAGGCCTTCATGGATCAAGATCCAGATATAGTGAGAGATCTGCCCCATTAGGGTACTCAGGCAGAGCACAGCTGTCTCCAAAGTTCAGTGAGCTTGGCCTGGAGACAAGGACCTGCCCCCAGGATCCTAAAGCTCCTGTAGCAGTGGGGGAATTTTAGGGAATTTGTGATCTGAAGTTCAGTAGCTGAGTGATGCTAAGTGTCTGCCCAACAGTGGGGGACTGAGTTTCTGAATTAATCTCTTTGTACCTCAGTCTTCTTTAGCTTTTGTATAAGGTCTTGGAAGAGGTCTTTTCAATCCTGCTCTATGCCTTTATTGTGTGTCAGTGCCTGATCTTTCACTGGTGACTCAAGGGGCCACAGTTGAATGTCATGTAAATAAAATTAATATTTGGTTATCATAACTTTCAGGCTGATCCTCATGAAGCTCAGTTCTGAACAACCTTCCTGATGTGACTAGCTTTTTTATTCTGTTACTCTATTGCAGAAGTGTTTCTTGTCCTTTAGATCATCTGCTAGCTCTGCTCTCGTGATCAGTTGACCTGTGACACTCTATAATTCAATGCTGCTTCAGTGACAATAATACTGAAATTCAATCACACAAGATCAACAATTTAAATACATAGTTCTGACAGCTCTAAAAGAACTCATAATCCAAAAGGCTTTCACTGCTACTCACCACTGAACCTCACCACTTATGGTCACCTAATTATGCAACACTTTTCTTCCCAAATCATTGCACCTGAAGTGCTGCTTGTACTGTATTTGGAGTGCTGTGTGCTTTCTGAAGGGCTGTTTGCCATCTCTGTGAGGTTGCCAGTTGAGTCCTGATAGAAGTGATCCCATGGCTGTTCCTACTGTGTTTTAGAGGGAATGAAGTTCTAATGTTCAGGGATGCATTCACACACTGCAAGAAGTACAAGTGCAACCATTTCCTTTTTTGGAGATCGGAAACTGGAGCAAAGAAGTTATCCCAAAATCTTGTCCCCATTTCAGTGTAAGAACTAGGATCCAGGAGTACCAGACTCCTCTCCTGACTGTAAGAACACCTTTCTCCAAAAATAAACACTAGTCAAGGGACATCTGAGGAAGATAATAGCTGCCACTAGCTCTGTCAGGAATTCATAAGACAGTATCAAAAATATTTGAAGGAAGAATTCAGTTTAATTAAATAAATTTTAAAAATCTTAGAGAAATTCATAGAAGGAAACAGAACATGGTTATATGTGTGTTGCATGTGTGCCAGATAGAGAAATATAGGTATGGATATAGATACACACATATATATGTAGATGAATATATATATGTAGTCTCTCCCTAACTGAAGTATTCTCATTAGTTTTATTGTTTCACTTCTTTATTTCTGGGTGTTTTAATAAACAAATTAAGAATTTTTAAAAAAAGTCATTCCAAATACTAGAGTCAAAGATAGAGCAAAGGCAGCCTCTTCAAACACAGACAAAAATACTAGTGTGACAGTAAATTCTTGTTTTGAAGACTTAAATGCTAGGGACCTATGGCTTTTTACTGACCTTCTGCAAGACATGAGTTTCATCCACAGGGCTTCACAAGGTAAAAAATGGCACCATAGCAAACTGGAGGCACAAATTCTCACTTGGCCTTAATTGCCTTACCCATTTGCACTCACATTTCCAAGAAGAGATTATAATTAGGAAGAAACAGATTGCATAACATTGAGTGGCTCAGCTGATCCTCATATGCATTCTGATAGGTTTTGTATGTCTGGAAGTAGCTACTCAAGAGAGTTGATCTCTTTCCTTTGAAAGACGCTTCAGGTCTATCATATCGAATGGGTTGTTTCAGAGCACCTCACCCACCGTGTGGGCAGAGGGCCAGTCTCTAACACCAAAGCCCAGAAGGAAATGTAGGAAGCACAGTCCAAAGGAATGAAGAAAATAAATTGCATGTCCTCACATGTCCTTCCTTACACAGGTCCTCAAGAAGGACCAGGCCCACCGTTCTCACAGATTTCTCAGAGTCCTGACTCTCATCTCCTCCCTTAATACTGATTTCTACAAAAGAATATCAAATTTTACCAACCAGGAAACTCCCAGAGGATGTCTTCTTCTGACAACTGAGACAGTGCAGGGGAACAAATGGCTTTCCACACTTTGAATTCACAAATCAATTGCCTATGGTCAAGCCTGGATTGTTGCTTGAGCATTCTGGATATGAAGGCAAAGAATTTCCTTACAACAGGGCAAATTCACTTACCTGTTCTCCACTGCAGTTGCTCTGTGGTTTCCCTGAGAAGTCAGAAATGCCTACAGTGATTGCTAGTATGGTTGATTTTTGCCATGTTGACAGTAAGTGGTAGTCATGAGTAAGAAAATACTGAATACACCATGTTGTACCTTTCTCTTGCAGCTTAAAAATATTTTTCATCTCTCTCCTGTCATTCTTCTTCTAAGGTGTCTGTACGGTACAAAACTCACAATTACTCCACCACTCTTCTATTCCTAATCTTCATAAGCAGTTACGGCTGAGGTATAGGGATTATTATTAAAGAGTTACTGACAAGTCAGGTGGAGCTGTTGGTTGGAGGTGCAGCACACAATTGTTAACCTTCAGCTAGTCATTAATCCCCAGGAAATGTCCACCCTTCAGACATTACTGTTCTTGTGATGAAAAGTGTTATATGAAAACAGAGTATAGTTATGAGGTGGGAAGCAGGGAAAAATTGTTTTTCTGGGAGTAAGTGATCTCTGAATTTTACTTGGTCTTGATTTCCTTTTCCTATCAGTACTAAACATAAGCAGAATGAGCACTGGATAGCTTTAAACCATTGCTTCCCTCATATGGAACTCAGTTTGTACAGGCAAGGGTTTATTTGGTTGGGTTTCTTTTTTTTTTTCTTTTCTTTTTTTTTTTTCTCTGAATACTGTTTATTTAAGTAATTGTTGGCTCTTTTCCTGTCCTTTGTTGACCCCAGGAAACAACATTTTTTTTATGTGTTTCCATTCTGGGATTTCTATTATCTTCTGACTTGAGCTGGGTGTACCTCAGTGAACAGGCCCAAAAGAGAAGGAGAGAACTGAAGTTACTCTTGAATTAAAGTCAACTTGCCTTCCAGTCTGAGGCCCAGGGAAACCATCGCTTGAATCAAAGCACTTAGAAGGTAGTTTAGAAGTCTACTTCCCAAGAACAAACCAGGATGCAGTGTTATCACTTTCATGAAGTTAAAAGAGGTGGTTTTATGATTTAGTGGAAAGAAGCCATGCTGTTAATTAGTCACATTTATTTGACAAAAAAAAGTGGAGGAGGGTGAAAAGGGGAAAGGAAGTTGGGAAAGCAAAACAGAACAGAAGGGAAAAAATCTTTATGATGAGGTGCTTGGCAGGATGAAGGAACAAAAGGAAGGCTTTCTGCCTGTCTCCTGATATTTTCCAACTCAGCAAAAAAATCCATTGTGTAGCTTAAGAGGAAAAAAAAAGTTAAAGTTGAAAGCTTAGTGTGTGAAAGCAACTGCTCAACCATTGTGTAATATGGGCTAATGTAATGTCACTGTTTCCCCATGATGTAAGTTGCAATTTTTGTTCCAGTTGCTGTGGTCAATGTTATCACTTTCACTTTTCAAAAGGGGGCAAGGGGATGCATGGAGATGGTATTTCTCTATACCCCCACTGCCCTTTCCCCACCCCGAAACAAATACTTCTGTTAGGACATATTAGTGCTGACCAGATGTCACTGACTTTTTTTTTTTTTTTTTGCATGTGTCCCTTAACAGCTGGCAAGAATATCAGCTCAAATTATTCACCACAAGCACACTCTTTCAGTTTGTCTCCAGATAAAGGGATTTGAAATCCTGGTTGTCAGAGAGGGATGCTGAAAACTGTGGAATGGATTTCTTTGGGCAGAGGGAATACTTCTCAAAGAACTTTACACAAGTTGAGGATGGTCATTACTAGCATGCAAAACCAAAGAGATACCTCAGGCTTGGCAATTCATGTTCTTAAACAATGTTTTAGCCCAGGATGGTTTTTTGGAACCACTGCAGAGTGGATTGTTCATGGCAATCAGTAATTCTAAATGTAGAGCCACATTTTGTTGTGGTCATGTCAGCTGGAAAAATTTAATCTTAAATGTGGTTACAGATAAGAAATACAGTGAGTGGATGGTAGATACTGTTGTGCACAGAAGTTCTAGAATTGCTTGGGACCATATCGATATGTCTTTGCTACCTTGACCTACAATATCTACATCGTCAAAATGGGCTGAGGCCCCAAGACAGTGCTAGCTTTGCACACACAGCCCTGGTGTCACAGGGCTCAGGAGGCAGCAGTGGTGATGCAGCAAGAGGCACTACTCCCAGAACCACACTCAGTGAGTAGCATGGTGCACAGTGCACAACAGGGGCAGATTTATCCTCATAGATCGTAAGCTAATGACCCTTGTCACCCATGGCAGTGAGGAATATTACCATCTGCACAACCATAACTTTCTGCACAACCATAACTTTCTCCTGTTCTCCTCATATTTAGAGTTATATCTGCTTGTCTCTTCAAAACTGTCGTAAGTAACTGGTGTACAGAATAGTTCTGTATTTTCCCCCAGTTATGGCTCTGTTGCAAAACATGTATGTTTCCCTCATGTGAACAAAGTTAATTAAGTAGCTCCGTACATGGAAGTCATGGCATGATAGAAGTATTTTTAACATTACCTTCAGACAAGTGAAAAAAAAACAAGTTCAGATAAAGATAACTCAGTGTTTCTGAAGACTCTCAGACAGTGGGAATGCAAATCAAAACTCTCCAGATCTGTCTATAAACCAGAAAGAACAATCATGTTTATTTCATATTGAATCTTTGTCTTTGGTGATGATTTTAAAAGACCTTTTTAAAAGACAGAGAGAAACTAGCCTTGGAATAGCATGTAACACTTGACATGTCTCAGGTATGGTAATGTTGTGCTCAGCATATTAAGGCTTGTATTCTATTACTTTTCAGCTCTACTGTTGCTGCAGAGATCCTCACTATTGATATGAACAAGAATGCTTCTCTAAAGCATACTGAGCTCTTGAAATTGTTCTTAAGATGTTCATAGGTGCTAAATTCCACAGGTGAACTACATATTGTGCTTCAAGTCCTCTTACTACTGTCTTTTCCAGAAAGCAAGTAGAAGCCGATTCACTCTTCCATGTATTATCGTGTTCCATATTTACCTACCCCTTAAGTAATGAAACCCTAGCATTTTATCATGACATGGAAGCTTTTCTATATGCCTCATCACCTCCACTAGCCTCTGCAGTCCATTCAGTTCTGAGATTACCTGTTTTGAAATGCAGAGATGGGAAATGACTGTGGATCTTGTCCATTTTAGGATGTAGGGAGATGGGGCTATAGAATACTGGAAAGGCAGTCTTGGGTGACCTAGATTTCTGTAAGCAATTCTAGCTCCATCTGAGTCAATACCAGCATTACCATTGCCTTCAGAGATGCCAGGATAGCAGCCCCTGTGCCTTTGTTTTTGTGCTAAAAATTAGATATTATGGTACTTATCATCTTTTCTGAAGTGGTTTTAGATGCATGTAAAAGTAAATTATTAATTAAGAATTAATTATAACTATTACTGTATTTTCCATATTGTTTTCCATTGCACTATTTTGTTTGCTTCTCTGATGGCCCCAAGGCACAGAGCAGATGTTTTCAGTGAGCTGTCCTCAGTGACTTTTAAATTACTTCATCATTGAAAAATGGCAACAGTGCCAGTCTTTCTCGTGACATTCAATTTCATCATCTTTCATATGCTTATAATAAACAACTTTAGGGCCAAATATACATAGCATTGGAACCACCATCACCGGATACCTCCGATAAAAATAAAGAGAAATATGGAGAGGTAAAAGGGGAAGAGGAGGGGGAACTAAAAGAGTGAGAGAAAACAAGAAAGAAATGGGGAGAAAGAAAGAAATGGAAGAAAGGAAGTAATTTTTGTAACTGAGAAGCATTATAGTTTGGATTCTCCTCAATTATTGATGGCCTAAATCTCAAATATTAATTTAGCTTGGTTCCTGAATCTGTTTTGTCTCAGAAATAATTGGGTAGCACATTATTATAAAAAAGAAAAAAACATTCCTCAAATGTCTTACAATGGAGCATTACTGAAAACTTCTAATTCCCCCAACAGAAAACCTATTTAAAAAAAGACAAGTCATTAATCAGTAACAGCTGCTCCCAGCACCTGTTATTTATTCCAGTCATTAACACTTCCTTTAGCATTTCTGACAGAAATGGTTATCTTTTTTAACTGATAGAAAAGTGATCTTTGGAACATCCCCAGAACTTAGTGGCTACATTTGATCTACAACGTGTGTTTATAGCTTACCCCAGCATGGTATCGCAGATTTTCTTTCTCATTTGTAGGTTCTTTCTTTATTTTAGACATAGGTCTAAAAAGCACTGAGTATCCCATATTTTTTGCTGAATACTTACTTGTACATCCTCTAATTTTTCATATGCCCTGGTTAGTTGGTCAAAAGGGCAGAGGCACACAGTGGCTGTGGGGTGAGTACAGGTCTCAAAGGATTACCAACCAGCAGAGTCCCCTTAGAGATTCAGATGACTGGTGTTTCAGTGCTACAAGTGTTGCAATATTTTCATGTCAGTTTTGTCTTCTGTTGGAGCCTCCATCTCTCTGTTCTGATCAAGTCCAGCCAGAGTCTCCCCACAGAGCCATGGAGGAGGTTCCTCACCTGCCTTCCCATACTCTACCCCCACCTGGAGGAGCAGGGTTGCCCAGTCAAAACCATGTCCTGCTTTACCTCTTCCTGCAACAGCCCTTGGCCACGTCTTGCTCTTTCCCTGCCCAGTACAGGAGGCACCCAAAACTCTTCTGGCATAGCAAAAGAAAGCAGAGGAAATCAAATAGCAACAAGCATGGTTTAGAAGCACTTTTCCTTTATATTCATTACCTGTAGGCTTCCTGCACCAAGCCTAGTTGTGGGTGGTCCTACTTTCCACAGTCATCTAAAACCCTCCTGTACACATGCAGAAGTGAGCTCTGAAAGTCCAACCAGCTCTGTCAAGCCTGGTTTAAAAATCTTATGGTAAACACTAATATGTAAAATGAAATAATGTATGAAAGATGTGTAGATGTGATGTTTGGGGCATGGTTTTGTGGTGAATTTGTCAGTGCTGTGTTAACAGTTGGATTTAATTATATTAAGGGTCTTTTCCAACCTAAATGACTCCATGTTTTGATATTTCTGTGCATAGTAAAACACAGCAGCAGTGAACAAATGCAAGCGTACATGTAATATTGCTGGTCTTTGTCACCTTTTTCCAGTGCTCTCTTTTTGCTTAATAATTGTTTGTCAAATCTGTTTCATGCTTATTCACAGTCAACACATTGAGATTTGTAGTGGTTTCCTACCACATTTTGATAATGCTTTTCATCTGCAAGCCACTGTTTTCACTTAGGACTGTTGAAGTTGTGGCAACATTTCTGTTAGTCTTGGGGTTTATAATGTTGTTTTAGTAAAAAGTATGCATGGGGTTGGATTTAGGAGAACATTGTTTCTGTAATACAGATAGATAAAGAAAGCAGTGTATTGTATTTATCAAAAGGAAATGTCAGCAGAACTTTATAGTCTGGTAATTAGATAACACAGATAAGTCTACTAAGTTTGTGTGCTCACAACTGCCACTCCAGATAACACTTCCTGAAGTCAATTAGAAGAACTTACACAACATCATACATTTTTCATAGTTCTTTTCTTTAAACTGATGAAAGAAAAGAAAAGAAAAGAAAAGAAAAGAAAAGAAAAGAAAAGAAAAGAAAAGAAAAGAAAAGAAAAGAAAAG
>JAWWMP010000116.1:41596992-41615707 GCA_035047865.1 Dendrocincla tyrannina
AAAGAAAAGAAAAGAAAAGAAAAGAAAAGAAAAGAAAAGAAAAGAAAAGAAAAGAAAAGAAAAGAAAAGAAAAGAATTAAGATACAGGCAAGAGTATTGGGCATCTGACTTTTCCAATGACGCCTACAATCACAGAAGCAGCAGCTGTGCCAAACCATCACTACTGTAGGCCAGTGAAGAATTCCATGGGCCCTTCATTCAAACTAAGGTAAAACCAGATTGAAGTGAGAGGCTAGCATTTTTCGGACAGGTGGCCTTTGTAAACACCCCCATTCACATGTATGGAAAACCTTGTAAAGGAAAATCTCTTAGTGCCCTAAAAAAATAGGCACACAACTAATTGATAAATTATCTTGGATATAGAACTTGGATCATGCCTGATTCTCCTCCATACAATTATTCTTTTAATGTAGGTGAGGTGTTTTCACTCTATGTCTGTTGAAAGCATTCTGAATTACTTATATTAATGGTAAAGTATTATGCTAAAAGTTCATACCTCACTTTGTGCCTCATGTAATTAGTTGTTCTTGAGGATATCAGTTTTTCCTTATCAAGGCTATCATTATAAGTATTTTCTGACATAAGGCCAAAAATGCAGTTTGCTTATACTAAACACAGCCTTCCTCAGGCCACTAAAGTGCTACTCAGGGCCAGAAAGTGGGATAAGAGGAAGAACTTATCTTTAAAGACATTCACATTCTAAAACAAAATCAAAGGTAGAATATACAACCTTTTAATGAGACAAAATTCCCAAATCACTTCTATTTTGGAGTTTAAAAACAAAAATAAAAAGAAAGGAAGTTTCAGATCATTTGTTTGTCTGCTGGGAAACACTTACTATCATTTTGCTATCTTGCTTTACAAAAAAATGAAACGCATAAGAGTTTTTCAAGAGGGTGTTTCGGTTTACCATAGCTGAAAAATAGTTTCCCCTCTGAAAATCTCCTTTGTAAAAATATTGACTTGTAAGTGTTGTGGAAAAACTTACTTTTCTGGTAGGTAAAAATTCTAATTATAAATGATCATCAGCTGCCTCCAGCATGAACATCTTGGCAATGGTGGGAGCAGAAATGACTCTGTAGCACATGTCCTCCCCACACTAAGGGCTGGTCAGAGCTGGCTATCTACTCTGTCCTTTCCCACAGAAAGTGCTGTCCTCACAAAGTTCCAGTTCCACGTTACTAAAAAGAACACAGGTCACCCCGGTTCTGATCCTTTCTGCTGCTCAGCCTTCAGCACTCTGGGAAATTACCGTGTGGAGATACACACTCTAATTTGTGATAAACACTCAAGCCTTGTCTGAACAGCTATGTATTTTTTGAATGATAAGATGCACAGCCATGCTCTGGAGAACACAATGGTATAAAGTTTCTTTTACTGGTGTGCTTTAGATAAACAAACAAGGGAAGGGAAGGTATCTGCACTGATGTACGTGACCTTTCTTTCAATGTAACTGCATCCATACTGGCTGCTCAGATGGTATACTTTATACTATAAAAAAATTGCCCCAGGTATATATAATCCATGCATAGAGAAGACTATAAAGTAAGTAATACCAGTTGATATAGTTGTCCCTAGCAGGTGACAGGGGTCACTGGCTCTCACAGTTACTCCCACAGCTGATACACAGTGTTCCTCATCTGTGTCAAGAAGTAAAGCATTCCTGAACACGGCACTAACTAAGATTCTCTGGATGCACCTGTCCTGGGAAATTGAGCAGCTCTTGGTCTCCAGAGTGCAATTATTTGCGTTGTTGCATTGCTACAGTGGAGCCCACAAAGTTTTTGCACCCACAGTCAGAGCCCCAGGCTATTCCTAGGTACAAAATAGAAGCCATCCCCCACAGGCAGGGAATTCGGGGGAGTGAAGCAGTTTAACACTATGAGTGCAGACCAATCCATACTGACTGGCTGCAGGGCCAGAGAGCAGCCCCAGCAGCATTGAATTTATTGATGCAGGAAATGAGGCTGTAGTGGCAGGAGAAAAAGACCAAAGATGCTTATTCCTAAGGAAAAAAGCTATCACAAGGATGCTGTGACCTCCAGTCCCATCTCCCACACCTCCCTACCCCACTGACCAAGCAGCAGCCCCTACATGACAGTGGGTCTGTTGTCCACCTTTGCTTCACTGCGAGCAGCCAGATCAGCTGTTGTATTGCCACAACAGTAGGCTCCATGTTTCATCTGAAAATCTGCTTCACAATGTACATTCAGTCTTTTCCAGCCAGATTCTTGATTTCTCTGATTAGTGTAGTGGGTAACACAGACTCAGGCAGAAAGCCATGTCTTAACAGCCAGGTAAAAAATGTAGCTTCCCCAAGGAGGGAAGGGAACAGAGAGGCCCCTCATTCGTCTGACACAACTGGATGTCAGGCATCAGAAGACATTGCTTCTCAGTTTGGGATTTGGCCTAGAAATAGTTCTCAGGTAATTTTCTTTGAAATACATGACTTTGGATGCTAGGTTATAACAATAGGGATGTTTTGCAGGGTCTGTCAGTAAAGAATTCCCGTATGTATCATTTCTGCAGCTTTGCTCCTTGACCCTCATAGTTCCAAACTGAGTTTAATCTGTTTCTCTACCTGTAAAATGGTTTTGCTGTAAGAGAGACTACCATGGCACAGAGACAACTACAGACCTTGATTACAGGTGCTGATCTGCAAGAGAAGGCAGATGTCACTGTGGCCCCCCGTGTTAACACTGCCATTTGTGGTGGCCGTTCTGGACCATGGGCACACAGCTGTGCACATGCTGCACATACAGTTATACCACCACAGCTGCCTCCCTACCCCCACCAGTCTGTCTCTTCAGTGCCAGAGCAGGGTTTACGTATCCTCCCTGAGATGATGGATGTTTCAATTGTGATAGGGGTCTCTATTCCATGCAAGCATCTGAAAGCGCTCTGCAAAAATAGCTCACCATGTTGCAGACAAGCAATCTGATGGGCAGAAATAGGAAATAACCTTACTTGTCTTGAAGGGTATTTAAACATTCCCTACCACTGTGGCATTCTCTCACAGGCACAAATGACCTTCCCTCTGTTAGAACAACCAGGAGGCCCCCATTTTCCTAAGGTCCTGGAAAGATTAAGTGACACAGGTCCAAGGTTGCACAGGAAGTCTGGAGGGAGTGCTGGAAATAGAAGGGGGCCCTCCTGAGTCCCTCTGCAGTGCCTTGACCACAAGACCATCCTTCCTCTCCCAAGGTTACACATCAGGTCTGTGGTGGAGCCAGGAATAGCACCCAAGTTTCCTGATACAAGCTGTACTTCTGCACTGTGTACAAAATAAGCACAAATATCAGTTTAAATCAATTTATAAACCTGTGTCTTGCAATCAAACCTAAGACATGCTGTCTGAACCCTGAGTTTCCTACATATCAAAAGCTGTAACACACTCCATTTAAGAAACCCCCTTCCACAACCAGGGCAGATAATACCTCCCTGCAGCTAGCCTCTTCTGCTGCTTCAGTGCCTCTAACTTCCTCACATGTCTTGTCTGTGCCAACAGTGCAAATGCCACTTGCCACAGAGACACAGGTTTGCTGGCAGAGGTGTGGACTGAGGGATGCCCTCTTTGGCCATCCTGCTGAGACCTGGCACTGAACAAGGAGACCAAATCCTCCCTGGCTGTTGCAGGCTGGAGGGCAGGAGATGTTGCAGGCTGAGGTGGGGGCATGAAGGGACAGTGCCACAGTGACAGCCTGAGGAGGACCCCAGCCCTCCAAAGTCCTGGGACCAGTGTGGGCTGGCACCAGAGGGATGATCTGCCCAGGGGACAGACATGGCTAGGCCAGCCACAGGCTTTCATATCCCCCCACCTTCAGGGACACACACTGCATCAGTACGTGCAGCTTCTGTGGGGAGAGACAGAGATGTGCTGTGTCAGGAGGGGCACAGTGCCACGTGTCCCTGCAGTTCACTGGAGCCCTTCCATTAATTTAATGGGCTTTGGATCGGGCCCTGAATTCTCAGCTGTCCTGGCTAAATGGACTCCCCAGGCAGGCTCTCCTCTCATTTTAGAATGAGGAGGCCTTTCAGAGACCCTGCTGACCAGGAGGTTCCTGCCGTTCTTTGGCAGCAGAGCTCCCATCCTGGAGTGAGCACAGCTCCATCAATGCCCCCTGCCCACATGATTCTGCATCTGCGTCTGCCACCCTCTTTCTCAAGCAAAGACATGCACAGCTTTCACCTCCTGCCCAGGTTGTTCATTTTGCACCCCAGCAAGGCCTAGGAACTAAAGGTGAGGCGTGTGGATTCAGTGCTTCACACAATATACCTCAACCTGCTCTGCTCACTGAGAGCCCCATATACACACACAGGCAGGTTTGGGGAGGGACTTAGTAACCCTGTAGAAGAAATAAATCCTGCATGTGACAGTAGCCTGACCCTGTTCAAGACAGAAATGGAAGAAGCCATTGGGTTGATCTGTGTAGCCATCATTTCAGGAGGTGCTTTGGGAAGGACAGGACCACGACCTTCTTTTTGCCCACAGAACATTTTCTGTCACTCACCAAGCTCAATACTGCTGATAATTAGCACATTTGTACAAACTGAGCTTTCCCAAGCTGTTTTATTTTTAAGCAAAGATAGGTATATGTTGATGCTATGCCTCTTCACAAGAGCAAGGAGCTCTGTGCTTTTCCAAACCTTTACCCGACACTATCTTAAAGTAGTTCTTGCTATTGCACCAAAGACCTGGCATTACAGAGCTACTCAAACACTGGTGGCCTTCCTTTCATTACTGCTGTTTCTACAAAAACAGTGTTAAGAGCACCCAGCTGAGACCATGGCACTGACTGTACAAAGTGTAGTGCATTTTAGTGTAAGAGATTACACTAGTAATTAAAAGTTAGAGATTAAAAGTGCATTAGTGTAAGAGATGAGCCTGCTCCATAAGGCTTGGGAAGAAGACGAAATACAGAGAAATAAAATTATTTGCCCAAGGTTGAAGAACAAATCATCAACAGACACAGTAATAACACCTACCAAGGCTCACTTGTTTGTCCACTCTGTGAGATTATGTCACTCTGAGCACCTGCTGCCATACACACTGTCGTGCCTCATTTAATATATGATGCATTGACTGCTTATTTGTAGGCTGTTGTTACTGCTCAGATTGAGACTGCTGTTCTGACCATCACTGACTGGCTCGTTCTAAATATCTTACATCACTCTCCTCATGAAAACTTTCTTTAAAGGATAGGTGAAGAGGGTGCTTGATACATGGAGATCACCAGCTGCAATAATGGATTATACCTGCTATCTTTCTGTTTAAGATAGCATCCACTTCCCCTGCAGTGAATGGGAACAGGAGGATTTTCTTCATCTTCCCAAAGCATCAGTAGGCAGCCCACAATGACTGAGGTTCAGCCTTAATGAAGCAAAACCAAAATTTTTCCCTAGATTTTCCTTATTTTCCTAAAGTGGAAGAACACTCTGCTCTGCCTGTTTCTGAATGGCTTCTCCTGATTAACATGCAGCATAATGTGAAGGTGAGCTAGTTAGGGCAAACTAAATTAGGGAAAATGCCTGAGCATTCAGGGCCAAGCCAGGGAATGGGATCACACTCTGTCCTACTATGAAGGCAACAGGCACCAGGGGCAGAGCAGAAACCAAAGAGGGAACTAATATTTCAGACAGGTACCATAGCCAGGAGAGTTGTGGCCACCAGTCAATTCATTGTCACTCTTAGCTGGAGAGGCAAGTGCCACCCCCATCCCGGCAGGGAGCTCACTTCCCATGGATGTGCAACAAGGACCTGTGCCAAAAAAAAACCCTCACCCTTTCTAGGGGCCATCACTAGTGTGTCCCAAACTCCCTTGGACTCCAGACAAGTGCTTGAAGTTGCAAGAAATGAAGAGTTGAGTCATGACAAGCCCAATGTCTGAATTGCAATGGAGCACACTTGACTCTTGCTCTTCCTTGGGAAGTGATGCCATATGTGTTTATGTATACACACAGCTCAACATGACTGAGCAAACATTACTCAAGGTTTTGACATTTGCCTTTGGGGTAAGAGTGAGCACAAGTGTGAGGTCAACAGTTCAGAAGGTTAAAAGAGAAAAGAGGGGGGCCTGCACACAACAAGTTGTTCCCCAGCCTTTGTAATAGGCCCCACTCCTACCCAATATACCCAGGAGTCCACAGAAGCCTGTCACATGCCTGATTGCAAAGTTCAGTCAGTTCGTCATCACTTATTGAATAAACATAGCACTCTCGTTATCATTAATAATATTTATTTTGGAAAAATATTTTAAAAAGGAATTTCTTCATTAACAAAACTGTAAAAAAAAATCAAATAACATTTGCACAATATTCCATAAATACATTTATATACAAAAAAATATAGTCACATAGACCCGAAGTGCCTTTGTACATATTTACCAAAAATTTAAATTATAAAAAAATGAACATCACAAAATACTCAAGCTTTACAATTATCGTGAAAATATTTTTACAGATCCAAAAAAATAACACACTTTTTCTCACCTAGTAAAAACACATTTTAGTATCAAAAAAGACAATAAAGGCAGTGTTTGTGTCTCTAATCCAAGAAAAGACTGGCTCATAATAATCCAAAATATACACTTCAGGCAGTGCATGCTTCTTATGTAGTAAGTCCATTCATTTAAATATATATAGAAAAGCAACTGACCATAGTGCAATGATAAAATTCATAAAAGGCAGTGCAACAGTAATCCTTGAACACAGACCCTTGCCTGGTGTCCATCTTGTTTCTTTACTTTGCAGTCATTTTGCTAACTTCAGTAGAGAACCAGCTCAAGCCTGAATTTAGTTTCTCAGCAGCAGTCAGTGAAGGAATCTATCTCCCATTCCTCTTTCAGCAGCATTCATTGGGGCACGTCTCCTCTGAAATTGTTCTGAACAACGACTTTGCCATATCACCTCTGGTTTACACCTGGTAAGAGAAGACACAAGCAGAGATTGGGAGAGGTTAATGAAAAGCACAAAGAGGACTGTAAGGCTGCAGAGGGACAGGACTCTGCATGAAGCACACTAAGAGGTAGGTCAGTAGACCACAACCACACTAGCGTTGTACTCTCATCTACAAAACTTGTCAAACACACAACATTCACAGCAGCAAGCCACTGAGCTTGTCTTTGCAATGTCCACAGTGTGGCAAACTCAGGCTGGCTAGATTTCAGCAGGTACAAACTACTGTGGCACCATGAAAAAGGGTGCCCTGACATGTGTTGGATGACACTTGTGAACCAAGACATTTCCCTGCTGTTCCAATCACCAGGCAGTATACTAACCTCAGTTGCTATGATGCACTCATCTTTCTCTTCTGATATGACATACACCGACTGGTATTTTGTGTCTTTTGAAGTGGAGTATACTGAATCTGGTCGCTTTCTTTCAGTAGTATCACTATTGAAGACAAAAAGAGAAAAAACAGATCAGATGGCTGTTGCTTAATGCTACCTATGAGATATACACACACCCCCTTCAAAGTCAAGGTGCACCCCGTGCTTAGATGTGAGATACCTCTTTAGTTGTACTACACTTTTCTCCTCTGCTTCTGAATCATACGTTTCACACTTGGCTTCACATTTGCTGTGCTCCTCTTTAACAGAGTCCTCATTCTTGAGTTCATGCACCAAATTGTAATCCACTGATGGGTATCTAACTTTGTAGCCATTTTTATCAGAGTTATCGCTGTGAAAGTCTACTTTTTTATTTGTGTTTTTAATCTGAGTGGCACCAATTACACTTATGGAAATGTCTTTCTCACGCTGGCAGTTTGCCAGGTTATTCATGGTCTCAGTCTCACTCCTGCAGGCATCAGGCTGGTGGTGCCTTTTCTGCACTCTGAGCCTGACACAGACAACCACAGCAGCACAACCGAGCAGCAGCATCAGGACCAGTATAATTCCAGCGCAGACGGCGATCCAGGGGAACTGGGAATTCTGGCCTTCCGTGTATTTCTCAGTGAAGTCAACGATGACTGGTCCCTGAGGTGGCTCAGGGAGCAGAAACTGGCAGTTGAGCCCGCCATACCCCCGGGCACACTCACAGACATAGCGGTTGTTTCTTTCGTGGCAGGTGGCCCCATTGTGGCAAGGGTTGTGTTCACATCTGCTCACTGGGGTGCTGCAGTTCTTCCCGTTGTATCCCGGGGGGCAGGTGCAGGAATAGTCATTGATGCCATCCTGGCAGGTCCCTCCATTGACGCAGGGAAAGGAGGCGCAGTCATCCACATTATCATCACAGTGTCTCCCAGTGAAGCCAGCCTGGCACTGGCATATATAGGAGTTCCCCAGATCGACACACTGGGCTCCTGCAAGACATCAAGGGGGACGAGCACTGAGTGGTGGGCAGTGAGACACAACAGCCTCCCACTTGCTGTTCTCAGGGCAACTGTCACAATCAGCAGCTGAGGAAAGCTTTCTTTTTGAGAGGTTAGCTCAACCTTTGCCTAGTCTGATCCACCATAAAAAGTACATTTTTTAAGGAAGACTTTTTGTTAAGCAGATTTATTTTTCATTCTCTATCCTACTACCTTTTTAACATTTCACTCAGCTTGGACAACAAGGCTAGTCCAGGTCAGGTTAACACCACAATCTCATATTACAGAGTTTGAGTGGCAATGAATGAGGAGGACTACAATAAAGAAAGGCTTTGGCAATTTAATCAAAACAGGAAGATTACTGTTACCAGATTACAAGCAATAACATTTAGCACTTGTCTGGCATTTGCATCCACAGACCTTAAGGACTCTTAGCAAAACATTTGCAAGTTTTCATGTTTTCCTGCATGAAACTTCTGGCCAAGTTACTTGGCCACAGCCATCCCTTGAGAAAATGCAACCTGCAGCAGTGGCCCAAACCACACCATTGCTTTCTCAGTACAGATACTCCTCCAAGTCACCTCATGACATGACAAGGACCTTTTTAAAGGAGCGTGTAGTGATAGGACAAAGGGGAATGGCTTTAAACTGAAAGAGAGCAGGTTTAGATTAGATGTTAGGAAATAATTCTTTACTATAAGGGCTGTGAGGCCCTGGAGCAAGTTGCCCGGAGAAGTGGTGGATGTTCCATCCCTGGAAGTATTCAAGCCAAGTTGGATGAGGCTGTGAACAAGCTGGTCTACTGAAAGGTGTCCTTGCCCATGGCAGGGGTTTGGAACTAGATGATCTTTAAGGTCTCTTCCAACATAAACCATTCTATGATTCTATGACTGATCCGTGTGCCTTGTTACGAACTTCAGACCAGAAGCTAAAGTAACTCCATACTCAAAGTATGGTCTTCTTTCAGAAGACCGCTGTATCATGTTTGGCCTTACCATTAGCACAAGGGCTGGAACTGCAGTAATCAATTTTCTTTTCGCAGTTGAACCCAGAATAACCCAGTGGGCAGCGGCAGCTGTAACCACCATCAGGGTTGTCAGTGCATCGCCCACCATTGAAACACGGTCCATCAGCACAAGTCATTGCGCTCAGCTCACAGTTTTTCCCATAAAAGCCTGGGGGGCAGGTACAGGAATAGCTGTTCTCAAGATCCTGCAGGGAGGAAATTAGAAATTATGAAAATATTTATTTAAAGTTGCTCTGAAATCCAAAAAGGGATTTTGAAAATTAGTAAAACTGACTAACTACTCCTTTGGAGTTTCAGATGACAGAAACTACTCAAACTTACAGTACAGCTTCCACCATTCTTGCAAGGGTTGGCATCACATTCGTTGATTTCAATCTCACAATTGGAGCCTGTGTACCCAGGACGGCAAGAACAAGTATAGCTCCCCTGACCAGTGTTCG
Source organism: Dendrocincla tyrannina (assembly GCA_035047865.1). Taxonomy (NCBI): domain Eukaryota; kingdom Metazoa; phylum Chordata; class Aves; order Passeriformes; family Dendrocolaptidae; genus Dendrocincla; species Dendrocincla tyrannina. The sequence goes on from JAWWMP010000116.1 coordinate 41,606,771, forward strand.
TGCAAGTGGCACCATTCTTGCAGGGCTTGTGATGGGTGCAGTAGTTCAGGTCTGTAAAAGATTTATTGGTTTGTTGGTTTTTTTTAAGAGAGTAGTCAAGATGCTTGCTACTTTGCAAGGCTGGCACAGGGTGGGTGAGCTGTGAATAGCCACTTGCTTTCTGTGTTTTAAAACACTCAGGCAAGGACCAAGTACTCACCCTGGTTGCAGAAAAGGCCACCCCAACCTTCCTGGCAGTTGCACTGCCATGGCTGCTGACAGGTACCATGAAGGCAGCCTGGGTATCGGATGCACTCATCACAATATCGCCCCTGCCAACCCACTCTGCATCTGGAAAAAAGAAATTACAACAAAGTCTGGTCAGATTTAGACTTCTCACAGTTGGAAACACTATCACAAACTCTGCAAACACACTGATGCCAGGGATCAAGTTTCCTAAAAGCTCTTCATCAAGGAAAGTCACTGAGTCCAACCACAGCATCAGCTTTCATTGGTCCCAGCTATTTCTTCCACCTCCTTAGAGAGAGCCATGGCTCCGGATAGTTAATTTGTTTACTCTAATAACAAACAGCTAAACCTTACACACAACACTGTAAACTCATTAGGTTAATAATAATGGCACTGATGTTTGACTTTTAGAATAATACTTTGATCTAGCATCACCTGGATTTCTCAAATTTCCATCTAATATGAAGAAAGGCCTTTAAACTAACCCTTCAAATGTCCAATGGCTTACTTAACTCCAGAGTGTCAACACTGAAAGACAAAGAGGAGAGCAGGAGGGGAGCAGAAAACTTACTTGCATTCCCCAGGTTTGTCACAAAAGCCGTGTTGCTCATCACATCCAGGCAAACAAATTGCTGTAAAAAAAACAAGCAGAGAAAGATATCAGCACTGGTGCTGAAACAACTCTCTTTTACAAGTCTGATTCCAAGAGCACCTTGCGGGTGGGGAGCAAGTCCCTTGTACTAGGTTGGGGCAGTTAAGCGCAGCTGAATTAATCTCTGAGTCTGCAGTATTGATCTCGCCCCGTAACTGGGCACTTTACTTATCACCGGGGATGAGCATTCTTCTTAATACAGTTGCACACAGACAAAAGAGGGCTCACAATTGCTCCCTTCCCCACAGCCCCTCACCCCCCTTCCCTTCCCAGTGAGGGTCAGAAGTCCTTTTTTCCAATTCTATGCACACAGCTCCACCTCTTAATATCCCCCGAAAGTGTGTGTGCAGATAAGAGTGGACAGCTGGTGTGCAGGGTGCCAGTGCAAGACAGCTGCTCTATTGTCTATTCTCTCCCAGCAGCTGCCCCACTGCAACAATACCCCGGCCCCGGAGCCAATGGGGCCGTCGGCCGGCGACCGGGCAGCCTATCCCTGCCCACAGCTAATCTATGGCACGCGCGTGATTTCGCTGAAAAAAAAAAAAAAACCAACTTTTTTTTTTTTTCTTATTCAAATAAATAAGTCTAAAGTTCTTCCTCCCTCCTTCGCCCCTCCGCCCCACTCTGAAAAGGGGCGGGCGGGTGAGTGCAGCCCTGGTAAAAGAGGTAAGCGGGCCAGCGGGAGGGAGGATGAGAGAAGGGAAAAAAGGGACTTCTGCTCATTACTTCGCCTGGTTATGGAACTCATTAAGCAGGCACTGCAAAGTTTTAATTCAACAAAGCCAGCCGGAGACAATGGCATGCGAGGGGAAAGGCGGGGGCCGGGGGGGGGGGGGAAGAAAAAGAAAGAAAGGATCGACGCTGATAATCAGATCGCCTCCAAGTTGGAAAGAATGGAGCTGGGGGCAAGGCAACGGGAAGCAATCTGCAACTGGCAGCTCCACTAACTAACGGCAAAACATTCTTTTTGCATGCACACATAAACACATCTCCCCTGCCTGGAAGGTTTGCGTTGGTGTTATTAGCTGTTTTTCTCTGAGAGGGAAAACAGAGAAGAGTGTACATAATGAGTCAAGAAAGATGGACAGCCTTCTGCTTCGCTGTGTGAATAGCAGAGATGTACAGGCATCCGAAAGTGCTGACAGCCCCAAAAGAGCTCCTTATCAAAATGCTTCCTTTTCCCCCACCCCTTGACACAACTGGGCTAGGCACTTTTGGTCATGGGAAAGGTTGTAGCACCTATTTAAAACACTATCAAAGGAAATGTGAGCCCCTCTGCCTGCTGCTTATTACACAACATCGTACCATGACTGCTAAAAGCATCCTAGCAGTCGCTAACAGTGTGAATAATCAAACTGGGATTGTTGGATAGCAGCTCAGCTGAGACCACAGTGTAGGTGTGTTTAAACAGAAACAAAAACACAAGAAGACTGAGAGGCTGCTTTACAGCCTGTAACTGTTTTGTCCCAGGCTGCCTGGCCCTTTGATGACTGGAGAGGAGCACTCCCCCAGTACGTCATTCAGCCAGCAATCAGATCCGTGTATACACACAAACAGGGAATGCCACCACAAGCTGCAGCTCTGTGTGCGCTTTTGGGTGTACACCTCTATGCATCTACAAAAGGCAGTAATCTTGTACACCCTGAAAGAACCTGACAACCCTGACTATCCTCTCTGTGATCTGCTTACTGTCCCAGGTTTTCCTTCTGTATCGACACACCACATTCCTCAAAAACTTCAAGTTTAGGCATATGTTTCCTGTCCCTCACTACTTTATTAGTAGCAATGATCATGGCAAGGGCACAGAAGACAAATGGGGAAGAAATTGAATGTTTTTGTGGCCCCAGGTGCAACAATCTGTCAGTGGCAGCATATGAGTATCTCAAATGATAATTATACAGTCTAGAATCCACAGGGAACATCTTGGACCTCCCAATATTTTTCTCAATACAAAGATCAGACCATAACAAGCCTGCCAATAAGCCTGCCACAAGGATGTTGCCAAAGCCTAGCTCCCTCCCCTGAGATCATGTATCTTGTAGATGATGATATCAAAGTAGCATGGGTAAAGTGGTGGGCAGGCATAAAAAGCAGCCCTGATATCTTTTAATAAATCCTCAAGCAACTACTGGACATTTTGCTACCAGATTTGATGGTCTAAAGCAAATGAGCAAGAGTGTAATGTTGGCATTGACATTTTGTTGGCTTGAGAAGGGGCAGTGCTGAGGATCCTCCATCCCCAACACTGGTAAGGCCTGTGCAGAGAACCAGACCCTCACCCACCATTGCTTGGCTCTCCCTCTCCTGGGAGACCTGGGGGTATGATGTTGGAGAAACATATCCCCCCTGCCAATCCCAAGAGCTCAGGGGACACTGCTGCAAGTGGCACCCAATAGACAAGAAAGTGGATACTCACGCTCAGTGCAGTACTGGCCTTTCCAGCCTGGGTTGCAGACTTTCTCTCCACGTTCTCCACAAGTGAAGTGACCAAAGGCATCATCCCTGGGGCGGCAGAAGACAGAGCAGCCTTCTCCATAGTAGTGCTCATCACACACGAAGCGATAGGAGTACTTCAGGTCAGTGCGGCCACTGCTGTGTAGGTCCTGGGACCACTCTTCACCCACCGCCAAGTGTCTCTGGGTGGCCAGGCGGCTGATGAGGCGCTCAGGGTTTTCTGTGTGAAAGTGGAGAGGAGAGGAACGATTAGGGAGCCCAAAGCAGGCAGAGGCATAGAAGGATGCTCAGATGGGGGTGTCCAGTGGTAGGAGTACTGCAGAGGCAGGATAAAATGGCTGCATGCCAACAGGTTGGCCTCTCTTGCCATGGCCTACCAAAGAGGAGAATGTGTGGCACACTGCAGAGAGAGGGGGCGAGTAGGGACACAGGGCTTGGATTTTTCTGGGGAAAAGTCTGTTTTGGGACACTTACCCGTGGTGAGGTCATCAGGTGAGTCTGTATGCAGAGCCTCAATGATCAGCGAGAAGGTGCCCTGTGGAAGGAGAGAAGAGAGACAACCCACCAGGAGAGCATGAGAGCAGGTAGGCCCAAGGGGCAACACCACCAGTCCCCAATCAGTCATTGTCCCTCTCCCAACCCTGACACTTCAAAGGGATTGGTGGCCCCTTGGAAAGACACTTGCCCAGCTGGGGTGGCGGGTTGTGTGGAATGGGATGGGATGGGATGGGATGGGATGGGATGGGATGGGATGGGATGGGACGGGATGGACGTGCGCCGCCTCCTCCCGCACTGCCTCCCACTTACGGGCCAGGTGAAGCCGAAGGGGAAGCGGATGGGGTTGCTGAAGGCGGGGTCGGCGCCACCCGCGCCGTCGGGGACGCTGAAGGAGTTGGCGCCGAGGACGGGTGTGATGGCGCTGCCGTAGGTGCAGGGCGGCTCTGGGGACACGCTGGCCTGGTAGTGCTTGAGGCAGACGCGGAAGAAGGTCTTGCAGTCGCACTGCTGGAGCCCGCCGGCGCCGGGGCCGCCCCCGCGGCAGCAATTGCGGTTGCTGAGCAGACCCTTCTTGTTGACAAACTCCTGCAGCTTCAGCTCGAAGACCCCGGAGGAGTCGACCTGCGGGGCGGGAGCAGAGGCCGTCAGCCCACCGAGCAGCCCGGTCCCCCGCCCGACGCCGACCCCGGCCCGACAGCGGCGGGACTGACACCCCCTCCCCACGCTCCTCCCCGTTTCTCCCCGCTGCAACAGGCAGCGACAGTCCCCGGCACCCATCGAGGGGCCCCCGGTGCATGAACCTCCCGGTGCAGGGACACCCCGCTGCAGGCATTTCTGTCCCCCACCCCGCGGGCACTTACCTGGCAGCGGCTCAGCAGCACCGAGAGGAGGGCGAGCGTCAGCAGGAACCGACCTCCCATTTTGGAGGTGCAGCTCTGGTGCCCTCGCTTTCCTCCCCCTGGACTTCTCGTCAGAGGGAAAAGGGGAGAGTGTCTCTCGGGGTAAGGGAAAAAACACAGCGGCCAAAGCCGCTCGTCCCAGCAGAGCTGGAAGAGTTAGTGTCACGGTCTCCTTCTTTCAGGAGTGTCTCTGACTTTTTTTCCCCCCTCTGTCGATACCTCTAGGTGTAGCCTGTCGCAAACTGACAGCTCTTTCGGATGGCAAGAAAAAAAAAAAGGGGGAAAAAAAGGACAAAAAAATTAAAAATAAAGGGTTACGATTAATCTGTTAAACTCTTTTTCTTTCGCAATCCACGAAGCTCCTCCTTTTCTCCAAGAAGGAAAAAAAAAAAAATAAAAGCAACTTAATTCCCAACAGAGGCAGAGAAAAGACTTCCCAAGGAAGATTAAAAATCGGCGATCTGGAAATCCCTGCAGAGGCAGCGGCGGAGGCAGCGGCGATAATTCCCGGTGCGTTGCGATGCGGGGGCGACTCTGCGCGGCTGCGCTCGCCCTGCGCACGTCGGGGCGGGTGGGTGTCAAACGGCAGCAGCGGCGGCGGGCAGGTCACGTCGGAGCCTTGATCCCCTTCTCTTCTTTTCTTTTTTTTTTTTTTATTTTTTTTTCAAAGGAAGCGAAGTTCTCTCTCCTTGTTGTGGGTTTACTTTTGTTTTTAGAGGAATCCCAGTCAGCAAAACTAAGCTCGTGTCTCAACAGCAGCGCACAGAGCGTGTCCGGGTGTGCTCCTACTGGGGAGGGGGGTGCCTGCTCTGCTCCGCTCCGGTCCGCTCTGTGCCTCGGCTCGGCGGCTCTCTCCGAGGGTGAAGCGCTAAGGATCTGCCTCTCCTTGGGCGCCTGCCGCCCTTATATCTCGCCGGCCGCCTGCATGCCTAATGAGATGCAAATGAGCAGCCCCCCAATCTGGCTAGAGCTGTCACAAAGGAGCCACTTTTCCAAACCCTCCTCTCAATGGATCGCCAAATGGTCAGTGAGCTGTAAAATGTGCAACCCTCCTCCCCCTCCCCTCCGCACTCACAAAACGTGTTCATTTACATTCCTGCAAATTTGGTAACCGCAAGAATCCCCCTTCTGCTCCGGGGAGAGGGTAACACCCCCTCCGCACCGGAGAAAGGCAGTGCAACACGCTCCCGCCATAGAGCAGCCCCGGGGTCGACGGGCTGTAATTGCCTCTTGGAACGTGCAAAGCAGCCGCCGTGACCCCAAAAAGTGACTCGGTGATCGTGACCACTCCAAGGGGCATCTCCGGCGTTAAGCGGACGAGGGAGGTGGACGCCAGCGAGCCACAACCAGGGGAGTCCCATCCCATGAAATTCATACTGCAACTACCCTGGCATAACCGGGGTAATTGGCGAGGGGGGCAACGAATGTGGGCGAAGCGAGCTGGGGCTCGCTCTTCCTTTGGCTCCGGTCACGGCGCGCATCCCGCCGGCGGAGGCACGAGGGATTCCCGGGGGTCCCGGCGGCGGGGGAGCGCGCAGGCGGGATCGCGGCGGGGACCCTTGGAGGGGACCTGTCTGCGGGGCTCCGCGGGTCCCGTCCCCGCCACCATCGCTGCCGGAGAGAGCCACTCGCTCCGCCCGGGTACCGCATCCCTCTATGATTATTATCATCACCCTCTCTCTCTTTTTTTTCCTCCTTCAGCTTAGTAAAAAGTGAGTTTGGTGTGTGTCGTTCGCGTGGCTGTCATTAAGGCCGTTTGTTATTGTGTGAGGGCTGAATCAGTTAGCTCTTTGTGCTCTCAGCTGTATGGTAATGTAGACAGCACCTGCTCCCTGCACAATGCGAGGGAGAGAAAGAGCTCCCCTCGGCGCACGCTACTGCCTCTACAACAATGTCCGCACATTTTTTTAAAGAAATCCCTTCCAGCACTTCCCCCCTCCATAAAACACACACACACACACGCACACACACACAAAATAAACTAGCCCAACTTTACACCAACCATCACCTTATTATTTTTTCTACATATCCATCAGACAGTACAACTTTTGTTTTGATCTTAAAAGCATGGAAAGGAGTTTACTGGTGTGGTGAAAGGGGGATAGAGACTATTACCATTTGAGCAGTTTTTTATTGATGGATGGAAGGGGGGATAAAAGTTGGAGGGAGACTCTGGCATGTCACTCGAAGCAGGGTTTTCCACTTTGTTTGGGTCCTCTGTCTAAATACCTTTGGTAGGCGCAGGCGGATTCATTAGGATGCAAGGTGTAACTGTCTCTGTAAATGTCATTTTAATTGTAACAGATCATTTCAGCTCAGATTAAGCTTGTGTGCGAAAGGAGAGGATTTGGCTACAATAACCTCACTGTAGGTATGCCATGCTAAAAGCCTTATTATGGCGACTTTATTGGGTTGAAACGTGCATTTGCATGGCAAAATGTGACTTTCATTGAAGCAGATGTCTTGATCACAAATTATCTTACAATGCACTAGAAAAAAAAATCTTAAAGACTTCTTAAAGTAAAAGCATTGAGTAATACCAATTAAAAGAAAATCACTAATGAGTTTATTCAGCCCAGCTCTTCTCAACTGTTTGAGGACTGTAGACGCCCACGTTCATTTACTGGGGGTTTGTGGCAAACCCAGGCAGGTACCCCCGTTATTTAAACAAGCAGCCAGACCCTTCAACGTTTCGCCACTCAACGTGTGTACTTTACATCTAATTGTGGTGCAACGAGCCATCTACATTCAGGTGCTCTTCTTCGCGCCTCTCCCCGCCCCTCGACGCATATGTGAAAGTTTAAATGTACAGGAATGTTTCAGTTTTGTTTTGTTTGGTTTTTTTTTTTTTATCCGGGAGTTGTATCTGAGCAGAGAGAGGAGCAGCGATCCCGCAGGACCCGTGCGAGGACATAGGGAAGGAGGCCGGGAGAGAGCGGGCGGCGGATCCCCGAAGGCCCGGCCACCCACCCCTGCCGTGCCCAGCCTCGGCAGTGGGGAGAGGCGAGGCGCATCCCGCAGCAGCGCCGGCTTTCACTGTACATTACTTTTGCCACCTAGCGTCAACATCTTTTCAAGTGGCTTGCCGCTGCTTCGCAAACTTTGCTGTGGCGTTATCCCCGGGAAAGGGATAGAGACAGAAGGAAAACATCACTTCGTATCGGGTTTACTAAGCGAGTGTGGCGGGGGGAGGAGAGTGGCAGTATTTGTGTTGAAATTTGGGGGTGGCCCGTCGATGGAGGCGAGAAGTGATATATCACCGCGGATCTTTTAATCTACGAGAGATAGAAAGTTGGTCCATTAGCATCCCCTTGGTTAAAAAAAAAAAAAAATGGAAAGAAAAAGTTACACGCGCGAGGGCTTTAACCTAGTGATAGGGGAAAAAAAAAAAAACCAAACCCAAACCACAAAACAACTGAAAAAACTTGCCCCCAAATCCTTAACAACCCCCCTTCGGTACCGAGTATTTGTTAAATTGACGTGGCACAGATTTCTCGATTACCGCTGCTGAGCGTGACTGAAAGGCGCCGTGAGAGCCGGCAGGATCCTGCCCACGGCGCTCATTCTTCTCCGGCTTAATTTATGCCACGCGATTCTGTATTGGGGAAATCAAGCAGAAAGCTCCTTTTTCTGCTTTTTTCCCCCCTCTCCCTCTCTCTTTCAGATGCTGGGCTAACGGGGAGACTGTTTAACTTAAGTGTTTCTATAGGAGGCTGTTGTAGTTTAACTCCTGCCCACCAGTAGCTGAGGCAAACAAAGGAGGGACTCGAGGTCTAACTATTCATCCATTCTCTGCACTTTAATTTTCATTGATTTCGAAGACAAGGGGAGCCCTTAGGGATTCTCGCTGAAGGGGGATGACACGCCTTTAGACGCGATCAGCCCCCCAGCCAGCCATCTGCTCCCAACCAAATGGCGCTTTTTCGCTCCCAACTGCGTGTCTCCGCACCGCGCTCGCCCGCCGCCCCCCGCCGCCCCCGCGCTGTTAACCGTGCCCGCGCACCGCCACCGACCCCCGCTGCCGGGGACGGACGGACGGACAACCAGTCCCGTCCCCTCCAGTCGCTCCTGACGCCCTGCCCGGTCGCACCCGCCCCGCCGGGGCGAGCCGGCAGCGGGACCCCCGGGGGTGGGAGCGGGTTGCGGGGCCCCGCGCGGGCGCGGTGACCCCGCACGGCCGGGACGCGGCGGGCCCGGCCCCGCCTG
>JAWWMP010000116.1:41615807-41660391 GCA_035047865.1 Dendrocincla tyrannina
CGGGACGCGGCGGGCCCGGCCCCGCCTGCCCGCGGCTCTCTGGGGCTGGTGGGGCATTGTGCTCTCCTTCCTTGCCCCTAATTGATACCCTTCCCGCAACGCTGGCCCCCCTCTCCCGCCCCGGCGAGGATTTACGGTCGCGCCGCGCCGCAGCACGGCCGAGAGCTCCCCATCAACCGCAGCTTTTATTTCTAAGCGAGCCAGATTATGGGAAAAGTCACTTCAAAAGGGGGGCGTGGGATATGTGCGTGTGTTAATTAGGGCTACGCGCTGCCATCGCTGGCCCGCAACCCTGATTTTTCCCGGGACGGAGCGCTCCGGGCATATGGCGAACGGTGCGTCGGCGGAGGGACGTGTACGTGTGGAGCTATGTGTAGCCGAGTGTGCATAATATTTTAATTAGGTCTATAGTCCCTACGGAGGTATGTGTGCGCGGCTGCATCCCCGCCGCAGCCCTCCCCGAATGCCCCCTTCACCTGTCCCTCCGGGCCGAGCCGAGCCGAGCAGGGCTGGGCCGGGCCGGGCCGGGCGGGGATGGATGGGAAGCGGGGGGAGCGCAGGCGGGGTGCCGCTGGGACGGGGCTCTGGCTCCCCCGTCGGCTCCAAGCTCTGCTGTATGACCGGGGTGCTGGCGCTGCCCCGAGCCCCGCCGCTGTGCGCCCCGACCCGGGACGGGCGGGTGGGGGACACGGAGGTGCCGCGGTGCCGGAGAGGCGCTCCGCCGTCCTTGCCGTGTGCGGAGAGGGGGATTAAGAAGTTTAACGTGTAGGTTAGCCCAAAGTTGCAAAGGCATGTGCTGATTAGAATAAGAAAGGGCAGTCGCGTGGCTCAGCTGGCACACAGCGAGGCCAGATGATAGATAAGCAGCTCTGAGTCTTCCCTTCCCCCCAGCCCCCTTTTTCAAATCGCAAATCATCTGCTCCGGCCCTATCCTAGCCCCTCATTTTCATTACAATAGTTGTGTGTTTACCTGTGATCCTGGGACGGGGCATTCCTTTGTCTCCCGAGGAGATTACCGCAGCCAGCTGCTCTCCAACCCTTCCCTGGGCAAATCCCGAAGTGGCCCCTATATGTGTTTTACTGATTGCACACGAGGAGAAAGCGAGCCCCCACCTGCCCCCCCCACCCCTCCCCGCGCTGGTTTCCCTGCCCTACTTGTTTGTTTGGGTTTGTTCCCTGGCTTGCTTCCGACGGGATTTTGCCCGTGGGAAACTACGAGAGATAAAACTGGTCACTCGTGTGCGTGAGCTGTCGTTGCTCCCAAAATGGGAACGGTGAAGAGCTGCATACTCCTACCCGGGGGGCCTCCCGGGGCTTTTCCCCCACCTTGCCTTCCCCCGGCCTTCGAGTTCCCCCTGGTCTAGCGCTTTCCCCAAAACCTCCCGTGGGTGCCCTGGGCCGGGCGGGTCCCATTCCTTATCCCGGCCCCTGCTCTGGTACACGAAGATTCAAAGGCTCTCACTGCCCATGTCCCTCCGAGGAGCAGCTCAGCGTCGCATTTGGAGTACTGGCATCTTCAGATTCAAGGATAGTCATGATCTTTGACATGCTAGAAACCACAGATCGCATTTGAACTAGAAAACCTTAAGAAGTCCCTTCCCACATGAAAAATCCCACGATCCTGAGATTTACCCTGTGCCCCAGCAGCCCATTTGCCCTGTTAGGCAAGCCCAGTGTAACCCCATGCAGCACTGCGGCCTGGCTTGTCTTGGCGGGGGTTCCACAGACAAGGAGGGTAAGCGATAGGGCTCAGATCATCTACACAAGATAAAAAAAACATGACACCACTTCTCAGAAAAATGTTTTTGCATTCTAGCCATGAGATTTCTCTGGATGGCTGAAAAGGTTCCCTCCTGCTACCAACTTAAGTAGAAACATTCACTGCCTTCACCCGTTCTTGTGGGGAAACTCCCTCTTTTGCCTGGCTTTATAAATCATCATCTTAAGCCAGAACCCTAAATAGTAGCTGCAAACTACCACTCCAGACAGTAGCTGCACAGACTGCTCTCTCCCTGTGACAGTCAGCACAGTGTGCTGCTGTACTGCGCTGCATTTCATGCATGAAGGGTTTTTGTGTTCCCCTGTGTCCTGCAGCCCCCTTCGCACAGTGTGTGCATCTTGTGCATTGTATGCTGGCTGCAGCACAAAACCTGCTGCTAACAAACTTTGAGCAGGGAGAGGGGGGATTATACGTTTCCAGGGCTTTCCAAGCCGCTTCCAATTTGCACAGTTTTCATTTCTTTCTGAATTTTCTTCCATGGCAGGGAAAGCAGGGAGGAGGGAGGAGGTGGGGGGCAAAAACTCCTCTGCAGAAGGTGATTATCAGAAAAAGGATGGGTATGGATGGGGCGGGCCTGAGCTCTTGGAAATGCTCTCCCCTTTTCTGAGAGCATCTGCCCGGAGACGAACAGATGTGGGCACCTGCGGTGACAGGCCACATATGCTCCATCCTATTCACAGGCATTCAGACACGGCTACAATGGTGAGGCTTTGTGCACACGGAGTCACCAAATATATTAATCTGCGCTCCCCAGAGGACCGCTCTGTTTAATTTTTCACCGGCAATAACATCTGATCTAATCTTTCCATCGGCTCCCCCGTGCCCCTCTTTCCCCTCCCGGAAAGATGTGAAGTTATTCAGGTCCCCACCTGTTGCCGGCCCCTTATCCCGGGATGTGCGCCTTATCCCGGAGATAAAGGGGCGCGGGGGGGTCCCCTCCGCCGGCACTCGCGGGGCACGGCAGAGCGAGCAGAGCGCCGAGCCCAGGGGCCGCACAAAGCTCCGGTGTGCCACTCGTGGGTGTGGGTGGGTGGTGTGTGATGTGTGCGGGGGTGTTAAAATGGATTTCAGCGCGCGGCGCTTTCACCTCCCCGTGCCCCGCCCCGTTCCCCGGCCGGGCTGCTCCGGCGTCACAATGGCCGCACAGAGCCGAGGCGCCGCAGCCCGCCCTCCCCAGCTGACCGGGACCGGGACTGGGATCGGGACCGCGGTCGGCAGCAGCACCGGCACCGGCAGCGCTCCCGAGAGCCGTCCTGCCCCCGCCCCCCCTCCGCCGTGCGCAGGCGCGGCCCCGCCCCCGAGGGAAGCGGAAGCGCCGCTCGGGTCAGTGCGGGGCGGCGGCGGCGGCGGGACCGGGGGGGCGGGGGGCTCGGCGGGGCGGGGGCGGCCCCATCCCAGTCCCTGTCCCAGTCCTCGTCCCCATCCCCGTCCCAATCACCATCCTCATCCGCATGCCCATCCCCGCCCTCGTCCCCATCTCCATGCCCGGCGGGCACCCCGCACCCCGCGAGGTTCTTAAAGGCCCCTTCCAGCCCTGCGCGCAGAGAGGGTGGCATTCAGAGCCTGCATGTCTTTGAACTCCGGGGATCCGGGAGTAGCTTTAAAAGCTGTCCGTTCGCAATGTTTTGTGAGCAAAACTTCCTCACTAGAAGCATGCTGGGTTTTTTTTCAAAATAATAATAAAAAAAATCTGTACTTGTTTTGCTACCTATGCAGACTTTTCTATACGGTACTAATGTGAATATCTCTGGTCATATTTATGAAAACCTTTTGATATTTACATTTTTCTCTGCTACAAAAAAACAGAAGTGGAAGGGAGAGCGAGGGCCCATTCATATCCGGTTGGTTGATGGCAAGGAAACTGTTTAGAACTGTTAAGAGGCCAGGACAAGGAAACAATCTATCAGGAACAGCAGAAAAATAGCAGTTCATTTTCCAAGCCCCTGTCTCTTTTTATTTCTTTTTTTTTTTTTTTTTTTTGCAATTGTAGAATTTCATTATGTTTCTCATTATTGCGTTTTAGAATGTTGTTTTTATCTTTCTTCTTTCAGACTGCTGTGAGTTTTGGAGATCAGCCATGGGTGTTAGAGGTTTGCAGGGATTTGTGGCAAGAGTTTGCCCTGATGTGGGCAAAACAGTAGATCTGAGAGAAATGGCAGAAAAGCATCGTGTCGATCATCCTGATTGCCCGCCTGTTATCGTAGTAGATGCCATGAGTTGTGTTAGGTACTGGTACACACCAGAATTCTGGGTGTGCGGTGGCCAGTGGCGGGAGTACCTTGCTATTTTAGAGGATTTTATTAAAGTTTTTATGGCAGCTGGTATCAAGTTGGTGTTTTACTTTGACGGAGTGGTAGAAGAGAAAAAAAGAGAGGAGTGGATCAAACGGAGGTGGACTAATACCAAGGAAATAGCCAGACTGTTTCAGTTTATTAAGACTCACAGGAAACAACCAGGGAGAGAAATGTTTGTTCTTCCTTCAGCTTTACCTACCTTTACACGTTATGCGCTGAAGTCACTTGGCCAAAAAACAGTATGCACATTGCAGGAGGCAGACTTTGAGGTGGCCGCGTATGGTTTGCAACACAACTGCATAGGAATTCTGGGGCAAGATAGTGACTACCTCATCTATAACACATGTCCCTACTTTTCCATTGAGAACCTCCGTTTGGACAGACTGGTCACTGTTATGTACTCTCGAGAAGATCTTTGCCATGCGCTGGGTATTAGTTTGACACACCTCCCTCTCTTTGCTTGCTTGCTTGGCAATGATGTTATTTCAGAAAGCTTGTTGGAAGGCTTTTGGCACAAATGTTTAGTCACCAGTCCTCACAAGAACAACAGCTACAACAGAAGAACAAAAATACTTCTAGCTGTAGCAAATTACGTCTCAAAAATTCAATGCTCATACAGCAGCCTGAAACACTTGGAAGACATGATACCTCTGGGATCAGACAAGACATTGCTTTACAGAGGAATAAAGTCCTATCTTTTGCCTGGGCAGCAGTCTCCATGGATTCCTCCCAATGTAGCAAATTGTCAAATGTTATCTCTTCAACAACAATCAGCCATCTGTCAAGATAAAGAAATCTTTCAGGTAACTTGTTTTTTAAAGCTTAGTGATCACTTTATTGCCATGACTACTTAGTGGAATTTGGTAATGAGTATACTAAACCTGTTGAATTAAATTTGCACGTGCAAAATCTTTTGTCTGTTAAGTAGAGCCGTGGTTAGGACTATTGCATGCATCACTATGAGGGTAAATGTAGCACATTAAATGGAAAGTGGTTCTTCTCTTTTTGAAGCATCAGGCAGGTCTAATAATGGGGAGCAACTGCTCTATGGGCCAATAGCTGGACGTACAGATGTACTTCCCATGTATATGATCTATTGACTTCCTTTTACGATAAGAACCTATAAGTCAGCCATAAGCTGGTCAGTGGTTTGCTTTGCTGTGCTTGGCACTTGCAGCCAAGGTACCAAAGGAAGCTGTGCTAAGAATGCAGAAGCTGAAATTGTGATGGAGGTAAGGAAACTTCCTACAGAATCATACCATAGAATTGTAGAACGGTTGGGCTTGGAAGGGACTTAAAGATCACCTATTTCCAAACCCCAGCCCTGGACAGGGATACCTTCTTCTAGATTGGGTTGCTCAGAGCCCTGTCCAACCTGGTCTTGAATACTTCCAGGGATGATCCACTGTTTCTCTGGGCAACATGGGGCAGTGCCTCACCACGCCCACAGTAAAGACTTTCTTCCTAATATCTAAACTAAACCTACCCTCTTTCAGTTTAAAGCCATTCCTCCCCATCTTGTCACTACAAGCCCTTGTGAAAAGTCCCTCTCCGTCTCTCTTGTAGCACCCCCTTTAGGTTGGAAGGCTGCTCTAAGGTTTCCCCAGAGACTTTTCTTCTCCAGGCTGAACAACCCCAACTCTCACAGCCTGTCTTCATAGGAGCGGTGAACCAGCCCTCTGATCATCTTTGCAGCCCTCCTCTGGACCTACGCCAACACTTCTGTATCTTTCCTAAGGACCCCAGAGCTGGTTGCAATACTCCAGATGGGGTCTCACCAGAGTGGAGTAGATGGGGAGAACCACCTGCCTTGAGCTACTGGCCATGCTGCTTTTGATGCAGCCCAGGATGCAGTTGACTTTCTGGGCTGCAAGCACACATTGCTGGGTCAGGTCAAGCTGCTTGTCTAGAAGCACCCTAAAGTCCTTCTCAGAGCTGCTTTCAGTCCATTCTCCATCCTGCCTATACTTGTGCTTGGGATGGCCCAGATGCATGTGCAGGACCTTGCTCGTGGTCTTGTTGAAGTTCATGGGGTTTGCACAGGCCCACCTCTCAAGTTTCAATTATGGCTTCCCACATGGGCAGAGAAGCGCTTGGTGTTGAGAGTGAGAGTGAGAAATGCCATGTTATACTGAGTCATTCTGGAAAACTGGATATATTAGCTTAGGGTAGACTGCCTGGCTAATAGAAAATGAACTACCTTGCATCAGAATTTATACAATAGTAGTACATCTAGAGTACAATTCTGTAAATTCATGGCAATTAAGATAACATATTGAGATTTTTAAAAATCTCTACAAGGAAGTGTATTTTAGACCCTACATTAGCCATCTGTCACTTCCTATTTTATTAGGTTCTCATAGACTTCAAACACAGAGCCTTTTTTTTCCATCTCTCTTACTTATCTTGAGCATTTTCTTTAAAATTATTTTTCTGTTTCCTCATATTGCTCTAAAGGAATCATATAATTTACATTTTCCTTTCTAGAAAGGCTATAAAAGATTTTATAACTACCTTATAACTTTTGCAGTGCTCATTTCTGCTAAACTGCAGATATATTTGAGCTTTTTTATTGCCTGCACAGAGATGCAATACATGTCACTTTTAACTGTTGTAGTTAAATAGAAGACATTTTAAAAAATCAGCAACCATACATCATCATAAAGTGTTGACAAATACTGTTTATGCTTGAAGTGCAAGATAAAACTAGGCAGAATGTAATTATCTAGGTTGGATTATGGCCAGGACAATAGTGGTAGTATCCTTATTTCTTATGAGAATGTACCATGCGGTCTTTATGACAAGTGGGCATTATTTCTTGGCTTCATCCTTCATTTGAAGGGTTGCAGTTCTCAAGCATCATGCTGAGCTACAGCTGTAATAAAATAATGTTTAGAAACTCCGTTGAAGAATGCTTCTTCAATGTTGCTGCATAAATCCTATGTGAAGACAGTCCCTGGGCTAAGGAAATTAAAGTCAAAATGTTAGACATGTTAACTTCCCTCTTGTTTTCATTACAGGTGTTTAAATATTTGTATATGTAATGTGTGTGCTTTGCTTCATATTTTGAAACTGATATGTAGGTCTGCTTACCTTGCACGTAATCTGAACTGCATGCAAATGATACACTTCTCAATTCCAACCATGAGGACGTAGCCTCATGTTGCTATTTCTCTCACAAAAAAGCACAACTTTCGGGCTGATTGTAGGTATGAATCAGAAATATTTTTCAAGATACAGCACTACTTCTGAAATGAGCTTTTTTTTTTTTTCAGTGCATGAGAATACATAGATTATTGGCAAATTGCAATAAACTAGTATTTTTAAATAACTTCATATATGTGACAGTGTTTGTATGAAATAATTTAATGCTTTGTTCAAATGGTGCTTATAAATGCTGACCTCTGTTTTTTATTTTATACAAAAGTAGACTTGGGGGATTACATTGTTTACATATATTAGGAATACTGAAGTGTTTCTTTCAGGGCAACCATTAATTTATTGCTTTAAGCAAGTGCTCTGTTGATTGGCATTGTACACAGAAGCCTATCGTTGATTCTACGCTCATGTGAGAATTTCTTCTGAAAGTATGGCATTTCACTAGAATTCGTTTCAATCAGTAATCAAACCCAATGACTGCAGCCTTGACCTGCTGAGTTCCCAGGTTTGCAGATACTGGAATTCTGCAGAAATTGTGAATTTGGCTCTGGCCAGTAGTCTGGTAATTCACAGTGAAAGAGGCTGTGATAACTGCAAGGATGGCACAGTCCAAATAATACAGACAGCGTGACACAATGCAGGGAATGCCGAGCAGAGAGACATCAGTGCCTGCTCACCATATGTCATGGGTCCTGAAGAATTTATTAGTGGAACCCCATGGAAATAATTCGCTCCGCTCAGCTGTTTGAACACCCCCAGTGTTTTAGCCTGAGGTTGCAAAGTGAAAGTCTGTCTGACTCTGCACTTGGCCAGTCCAGGTTGCAAGTGTTACTGGTTGAAATTCTGCACTGCCTGAGAGCGGCTTTGTTGCTTTTGCACCTACTCTGCTCCAGACCAGCAGGCCCTGTTGGTACCAAGGCTGCTTGTAGCCAGTTGTTGTAGCCAGGTGTATCTGCATCCAGTGCATGTTTAATATGCAGCCTGGGTGATGCTGTTACTCTGCGTTTTAGCGACAGCCTGCAGACCTGGTTTTCCTTGCTAGAGTGGATGGCATTTCTTTACATGTGGGGGGAAGAGTTATTGCAAGGAAAAGGTGTGGTGAGTTAAGTATCCTAATTCACCAGAATGTAAACTATGCAAAGTCATCTTAGGGAAGAAATAAGAGCTGTCTTATGTAGTTCATCTGGCAATAAAATTAAAAGTTCGGGGTTCGTCATGCTTTCACTTACTATTTAGAGAGAAGATATATTTGCAGGTGAGTAAAGGGGGGCAGCTATGTCCGAATTCAGGATTAATTTTAAGAATAATTACTCTCTAAAAAACTCATTCAAGCCCCCAAGTTTCCAGAATTAAAGGAGGGGTTAAGAAAGACAATAATGTGTTTCCTGGGGGTTCCTGTCCACAAAAAGATAGATGTCTTAAAATATATTATACCGATGTTATTTGAAAAGGCACTTGTTCCCTCCCTGGCTGTTCCCTTTATTTCCACAGATAGAAAAAGAACTATTTCTTTAAGCAGTGAATATATTTTGTTACTTTTTGATCCTTCTTGTTTTTTGAAATAATGCCCTCTTCCTTCTTTGAACAGTTAGCTAAAGAACAACATATCCAATCTGAAAATTATTCAGTCTTCAATATCCTGAGTAATGGAGAGATTGAGTGCAGCAACTCTTTGGAAGATGATTCTGATACAGAGATTCCTGGACAGTCGCTTATCTACCGCCCTGCTCGTCAGCATATTTATTCTGTCTTGTTGGAACCTGGAAAAGGTAAGAATTAAATTACACCATTATTCAAGTATACGTTCAACTTTGAAATATTAAATCTTGAATTCATTGCTTCAGTGTCTACATCAGCATTTAGGATAAAAACTTCGGGCAGCTGAAGTGTACTTAGGGAATCAAAGAAAATGTGACAGTGAAATTGTGGGGTTTTTTCTACATGCTGTTCCATTTCATTGCTTTTTAAAGTGACTTTTTTAAAATTGGGTTATTTTTTCCTTGTTAAATGGGAAGTTGTGAAAGTTCTTAATGATCAAAAGATTGATCAAAACAATGATCTTTAGAAGATTTTTAAAAGTTTGAGAGTATATGAAACCTTATATTGCTTTGGTAAGTGTGACTTCTGGTGATTTAGTGAGTTGTAATATGCTTTTGCAGAACGATAATGCACTGTTAAACTTTTACCTTCTGTTGATTTTAAGTCTGCAGTTTTAAGACCAGTCAAATACAGTTACTGTAAGAATACAAATGCAGGTAGTCATGCCAGCGATTATTAGTTCTTTCATCCAAGTGCAAGAAAATATGATTTCTTTATCCAGCAGTGTAAACAGATTCTGTAGCAGGTACATATATCTGTGCTTCCATTTGTCTGCTTTAAGACAGAGAGTTCTTTATTCACATCCTTGGAAAATTTCATGTTCTTAAGGCTTCCATTAGTTAAATGTTATCTTTACAGTGTCTTTCAGGCAGCAAGGTGAAAATAAAACTTTTATTCTTTTGAATATGTTGATTTCTCCATGATAATCACTTTACATTTTATTGATGAAAGTGCACCGCCATCAAACCTAATATTCAAACTATTTGCTTAGAAAGGCACAGAAAGGTAATTAAGTACATGACTTCCTTCAGCAGCCAGAGGTTGAAGTTGTGCCATAATAGGAAAAAAAAAAAAGGAAAAACTGAATCAGAGTTTACATAGTCATTTGGAGAGAGTAACAAAAATCTCAGCAGTAATCATGCACATCTGTCATTTTTCATTTTTCGGCCTACTGCCTCTAAATTTTGTAGACAATTGTAACTTGCTTGGGTTTTGTTTATTCCTCTAAGCAGCAGGATATTCATTGATGTTTTCAGAAACACACAGACCAAAATTTCTAATTAACAGTTGTTGCTACAAGATGGCAGGGTAGTAGGCAGATTTGCATTTGTGTTACAGTGGGTTTAGTACTCGAAGATTAGAGTTGAAATATAGAATCATTAATTTAGAATCATATTGAAAATGAAATTTGAATGTGAAAGATGTCTTCTTTTAAGAAAGTGATTTTAGAATAAGACCACAGATAGCATGTATTATTTATTTTCAGTTCAGGCTTCAAATTTCAGAGATAATTTTATAAAAATAAATCCTAATGCCCCCTCAATATTTAATCCTTCCAGAAAGGTAGGTAGATTGTGTATGCAAGGGCACCCCTATTAAATCTGCATTTTTAGTGTGTGAACCTCTAACTGTTTTAACCATGTCACTTCCTAGTAGTTCATGGGTTGGTTTTTTTTATTCCAGTGTATAGTTCTGAGTCAAGAGTGTAGACCATTAGCCAGAGTCTGCACTGGACTTCATAAGTTGGTGTAAGCATTTTTTTTTTTTTTGTGGCTTCACTGCTGGATCTACAAGGAAGTTTTGTTCCATACAAAGTAAGTGGAATACTTCGCCAGTTGCCCTCAGATGAGGTCACGTTTACTATTTTTTGTAATTTGGTAAGGGGTTGGATGGGAAGAAGTAGCCTACGCTGTCTATAGGTTGTAGTATAATGTATAATCACTTCAGATTAGCATTAAAAAGGAGCTTACTGCACAACAAATTAAATTAGTCCATGTGGAGTCTGCTGCCATTATGATACAGCTGCTGATGTAGCACATTTGAAGCTAACTTGGCTAAGTCTATACAATGTTCCAGTTTGCAGAGGTGATGTATTTGTTAGTGATCCTCTTTTTTATTCCTTAATATCTGTCAATTACACTGTTGAAGTTTGCAAATCTGCTTATTTACTGTTAACTATCAAAGCAGCCAACATTTAGTAAAAACAGGGGTTACGGTTTTAGTAAGATCAGGTTTAAAATAATGTAAACTGTTTCCTCTACTCTGAAACAAGATACTGTTAGTTTTGAACATCTAGAGTGAGATTTCCAAGGGTGCCTAAGATGATCCACAAATCCATAGGAGGAGGATGACCTATCTTTTGAAGCCGTCAGTCTATACCGTGCCACTTTGCATGAAGCCATAGTGGGATGAGTGTTTCTTTTGCTGTCAGTGCCACTATAAGTAATCCTCTTGCACAGCCATTCATTTCAGTCTCTGTGCATCCTCTCAGTTGTGCTGGTGCAGCTGCTGGTGCAGCTGTGTGGTGGCCTAGTTTGAGAAACTGAAATTAGTGTGTGTCTCTCTCTCCCCTCCCTTTCTTGCAGTCAAGGTAACTAACCTGGTTCTGTTTCCCCATCTGACTCTGTAGGCTCTTACAGCTGTGGTGAAACATCCCAAGGGAATGGCAGGGAGTAGGAATAAGCAAATCAGTGACCTCCTGTAAAAGTTAGCAGTGCTGCTGAAAGAATTGCTGATGGTTTGGTATAGTTTGATATATGGTAAGCATGTATGTACTCATGGAAATGTTGCAGAATCACAGCCTTATTTTTGACCCTACAAAAATAAATAGGGGGCTGATGGTGGTTCTGAAAACATGCCATTTGTTGCCTGTGTATTTTAAAAGTACATTTACAGTTAATTGAGCTATTTATGATCATTACATGAAATATTGCACATAGTGATATAAATTTCATATACTGATGTAAAAACCAACTTTTTAGCATCTTTGCTAGAAAAAAGTACTTTTGGAAAAATTCAAGTAGGAGGGGAAAATAACAGTAAATAATCCACCTTGATAGGCCAGTCAACCTCTTTCTTGTGTGTAGACAAGAGTTCAGAACAAAGCCAGCAGGTTTTGGCACTAGCACAGTCCATGGAAATACCTGCACCTGCATGACCGGTGCCAGTTAGGACATTATGTAATGTAGCCTAAGCCCATGGCCAGCTCCTGGAAATCCTGGCATCACTCCCAGTTCCAACATTAGCAGGCCAGACTGATCCTCGCTTTGACACTGTCAGAAACAGTCCATTAGCAGAATTTCTGCCAGTTAGAACCAGTCCCCACGCAGGAGGGCTGGCATTGTTGCAGGTGTAGAGGAACACACGTAACAGCGTTTTCCAATTGTCTCATGTTTTGCCCATAGTTGAAGCTCTCCTTGGGCTGCCTAAGCAGTGCTTCCACAGGTTGTTCACAATCTATTTAAACAAAGGAATAATATTTTTTAAATTTCACTGGTGATACTCTTTTATGTGCACTGTCAGGAAAAAACTTTGAAAAATTTGTGGTTTTTTTCCAGAGATACTTCCATGTGGAGAGGGTTGGCATTTCACTGATATTTAGAATTAAGACACATTTTGATAAGTTTTTATGTGAAATTCACAAAGATTGATGCTCCTCACCAGCTTCCCCTCAGCAAAGCTTTTCTATTTCTGTGCTTCTTTTCAGCATCTTAATTTCTCCTATGTCCCTGACAGCTGCCTCATGCAATATGTGATGTTCCTAAGCATGTTCCCTATTGCTTCCTGGTGTTCCCACATCCCATCTACCTTTTCTCTCAGCTCTAGCTCTTCTACAGCTACTTGTGTATTGATTTACCATCCAGTCTGTTTGGATATGACATTTAGGTTGACTTTCCTGCCTTTCTTCAGTTGGTTACCTTATAGGATCCCTCTGTCAGTTGAGTCTCCAGTTTCACAAAATATTTTGGACTTTAATCCATTTGGAATCCCTTCTCCTTTGTCAGATTTAGTTGAAACAGAACAGTGCATCCACAAATTAATTACAAGACAGAAGTCCTGATTGGAATTAGCGGTGCTTCCTTAAGAAACCAGGCTAAACTTAGGAGGCTGAGTGAGCTGAATAAATACATACTAAATCTTAAAACAGAATGCTAAATCATGAGAATGTTTCTGAAAGTGACTTTGGGATATTAAATTTAGAGGGGTTTGTTCATGAAACAGCATTGTCATAGACAACTATTTATAATCAAGATGTGAGACTGTTCACTACTGGAATGTACAGTTTAAAGCTTTTTTTTTTCCCTAGTGTAGGCATTTTTAATTTTATTCTTAATGTTGTCAGCTTTTGAACAGTGAAACATGGCAAGCCAGGTGCAATACTGTCCCCCATAGTCCATCTGTTGGTTCATTAGTTCTTCACCTTTATAGGGAGTTTGTGCTGTAGGTCCATGGGTAAGGAAGGAAAGAAGAAGAAGCAGGGTTGTGAAATAGATTTTGTTCTTTTCCCTGTCCCTTATCCCTGACACTAGAGTTCCATCTGAGGAATTTCTGCCCTTGGACTTCAGGACATTACTCGTTCATTCATGCCAACAGTCATCTGCAGCACTGAACTATAAACAAGATCGGAAAATTCATATGACAAAACTTTTTTGGGACAGAGAAGGGGAGGACAATGTTGGAGAGATTTGTTTGGTTTGTTTCAACCTAGGTGAAGTTTTCAATTAAGGTTCACAACACAGCATCAGAAATACTTGTGAAGTAAATTGCAGGGAGATTGGAACTGATGGTAAAAGGCAGGAATTTTTAAGAACAGTGGCTTCAGCACTGAGTGAGAGCTGGAAGGAATTAGAGATGCAATTCAGTAAATCTGGAAAGGAACAGGGGAAGCAAAAGAAGAAAAGATTTGAGAACACTACTCCAAGTGCTCAGGACTAGCTAAACCTCTTTAATTCATACTGTTTACAAGACTGCAGAGAATGGATCCAATTTAGGGCACTATGACATGGTTACCATAAGCAAAATCTAGACAGAATGCAGAAGGACCCTTTATAGCAACAATGATTCTGGCTTTGGTTGGGTTTTTTTTTAATGAAGACCTGCTATCAAATGATTTTGAGCTTACTATTATATATTGGATAGGCTGCATTTCAAAAATTCTTAAATTCTTGATTTTTTCTGGAAGTATTTGTTGTTGTTGTTGTTTTTTCCCCAGGCATCAAGTAGTTAGATGCACAACTCAAATAGTGACATTTTTAATCTAAGATGCACCCTACTCTCTAGTGGGGAGCAGGACAGAGTTAAGGTTGGGGACTAGGAAGTCACTTGAACCATTATGCATAAACGGTCCCTTTATACTAGATAAAAGATCTGGAATGAAGGGTTGTAAAGGCTCTGCATCTGACAGTGGGATGACTCCGTTGCTGTCAGCTTTCAAATAGCCATCAAGGCCTCCTTGTAAAGATTTTGGCTCAAACCCTGGCACAGGAAATGTCAGGGCAAGTTGGGAGGTGAATCATGTTAAGCACTGCATGCATATGTGATAGTGTGACAGTCCTGAGACTGAGGTAACTCATGTAGGTCCCTAAGCTATGCCAGATGCCTCCAGAGCTTCCCGAACTGCCTTGGAATGGGAAGGCCTAAAACTGTTTTTGAATGCTTTCTACAGACTCTTGTGTTTATATTTTTGGCTGCAGTTCCCAACTCCAAACTCATGTTTGTAGTACATAATTGAAACCCTCTTCATTTGCTCTGATGATTTGTGATAAAGATACTAAAACTAATTTTTCTTGGTTTGTTTTTAAAGAAGCTGAGCAAACAAGTCATTATGAAATGCCTTCTGCTTTAGATCCTAATCATGACTGCTTACTAGTGTCAATACTTGCATTTGAGTTATTGATCCAATTCTGTCTCTTTTAGGTGGAGCCTATCCTTTGGTAAAAGAGTGGTTTGTCTATTTTGGAAATCCTCTCAAGCAGCCGGAGCTGATACAGCCTGTGCAACCTTCTGTTCCAGGTAGAATAAAAATGTGTTTAAGTCTAAACTGAAAGACTGACTTTGCTAAAATGAGGCTAGACAATCCATCACCATACGTTTGATATAGAATCCAGAATGACTGTGGTGAACAAGGAGCTAAAGTGCTGTATGCCTGTATTTGCTTTTTGTAATTATAAAATGACTCAGCTTTGAGATACATGTTATTGCTGTGTCTTGTTAAACCCAGTGCTACTTCAAACATCAGTTCTAAAATGAAAACAATTTCTTAGAGGTTCTGAGTACTGCTTTGAGGCCAGTGGTGTGTAGAGCCATATTAAAATTCATCCATTAGGCTGTTTGACAGATTGTGTTAACGAGACTAGTGGAGAATGTAAAAAAGAGTAATTTTTAGATCACCTGTGACAACCCAAAAAGACATTCCAGCTTCCAGTAAAAAAGAAACCAATTCAGCTATCTTTCTGTGAAGCTGTTTCTACTGTCTTAAGCCTCAAGTGTTTTGTATGTTTTTATCTTCTTCCCTTTGGTAAAAAACATATTAGTGAACACTCTTAGTGAAACTAGTTATGGAAAATATGTTATATTTACAAAAAGTATAATAAACTTTAGTGAAAAGGTTGGGCACTGCCTATGTCACTAAATTGTATCATGCAATACAAGTTTAGGATGGGAAGTAAACAGTAGTGTATCAATTTTGTTGTTTTGGAGGGGAAAATTGTTCATATGCCCATGCTGTTGTAGTCACCTTTACTCTCACAGCTCTCTCTGTCTAGTCATACAGATCAGCAGCACAAAAGTTTTTATAGTCTTTCACATGAAATGGATTTGTTCCATTGATATACAATACCATTGATATCTTGTTAGGAAAATTGGTATCTTTTTATTATCTACTCAACTTTTTGAGAGTAATTACCAGTGCTTCTTCCCTCAGCACCGGAGATTTCTGTAGTAGTCCTTGTTCTGGTCTGGTCTAAATCTAGATTCAGAAAAACTTGAAATGCATGCACTTTTTTATAAATTCATAGTAAATTTTCTTTTAAGGTATTCTAACTCATATATTTAACGAGAATCTTCACATTCAAGGACGAAAGAAAACCAGTTGCTCCTTAGGTATCAGCCTTCTCAAAATCATTTTTAAAGGACTGTTTGAAAAGAATCTGGCTATGTAGAAAAAGCACAAGTGGGTTTTCATTTTATGTACAGTAGTTTCACATATAATATTAGGAGAGTGATTATCTATTTTGCTTTATGATAGCATGAATTTGCTGTGAAATTTTCCAAATAGATATGAATATGTAGGATAAAAATTGATCAGTCTGTTCTGTACCACTGCTTTGTTTCAGGATACAATGTTTTGGGAACATGCGTTTGTAAAAGAAAGAAACAAAACTCAATGAAGTATAAACCATAATTACATTTCAAATTGCCTGGCAAATATACTGCATTTATTGTTGTGAAGTTTTATGTCCCATATAGTATAGTTCCTTCCTCCCTTTCTGGAGAGGAATCCACTTAATCTCCTGTACTCTGGTTCTACAGCTCTGCAAATATGCTACATATAAAACTCCCCTTTATGTTGACAATAAACAGGATTTAAAATCACTGTGTTTGTTTGTTTATAACAACCACATAAGTGGAGTTTATAAAAACAGAATCTTCCCAGCCATAATCTTTACTAACTCAGTAATGAAAGGCTGTTGAAGCAGACTATTAAAAAAGGGGAGGAGGACTTATAGTGTTTATTTTTAGTGCTCTGTTGTCATTCCTTCAGCGAACAAATATTTTTCTAAAATTTTTGCAGTCCATATTTGTATGCCTTACATTCGCTCATGCATCTTTGATTTTCCACAGCATGACTTTCTCATTCACCAAATAAGGTTCTCAACAGCACATCACATTTTTCAGACAGGGATCATATTTAGAGCTAAATTTAAAGTTGTTATAGAAAGTTAGAGTTCAAAGCTGTCAATCAAGATCATGTTATGCAAAATGAGAAAAAAACTTTACCTATTAGAAAAATCATAGTGCAATTAATTTTGGAATGTTCTGTGTTTTATCTTTTTTAAAAAATTGATGACCTCATCATCAAAATTACTTTAGAGCTGTACTGAGAATATGTGGAAGATTCTTACTCTTATGAATTTGATTTAGATTAAAAAGTTTGAAGAAACTATTAACTTTGAACTGTGGTGTACATAATAATAAATATTTTAAATTTTGCATTGGTCTTAAAAAAACCCATAGTATTCCCACTAACTGCTTCTGTCTATATAAAATGGCATAACTGCCTTACATCTGGAAAGGTTGCAGGTAATAGATTGCATGTTAGCTGGTTTTTTTTAACAAAATATCAAATTCTAAAGGCAGGATGGTAAGTAAGACGATAACTTGAAAGATATTTAAAATATAGTATGTATTATGTATATGTATTTTTCTTGAGAGACAGTCTTCTGAACTAGCATCTGTGCTTGCTCACATTCTCTGTCTCTCTTCCTTCTGGAATGTTTCTTTTCAGTTGAATGAATATGACCATGATGTTTCCCACACATTGACAAAGCAGCACTTAAATTGATAAAGTGTCACCAAGAAATTAATTTTGTTAGAAGGTCTGTGATCCAGGAAATTACTGTTTAACATCCATATCTTGTGAACATAGCAGATACGTTTGATATGTGTGTCGTTTATATGGAACAGGAGACATTCTAAAGTCTTTACTGGAAATGTATAGATTCTGCTGTTCATTTAATTTCTGCAAATATGTAGGATGTTGTAGCTTCATACCACTGAGTTTGAATGTACTGTCAGTGTTTTAATCATTGCATCTTACATGAATATGGCATGAATATGTTTAGGTTCAAAATGCTGTCTCTGGAATGCTTCTTCAGTGGTCAGATTTACTTGTCATTTGTGTACATTTTTATACATGTTTAAGTACATTTTTAGAAAGTGATTTTTATTGCTCAGTTTTTACACAAGCATGTAAAAATGAGGAAGTGTTAACATTCTATTACTGGTCTTATGAAATGAAATTTCAATAGTCAATACTTCAAATATTCATCAGCAGTTATATATTTATATTTGTATACACAATGATGACTTGTTTAAAGTTGGTATGAATGTAAGGATCATCTTTGCAAAAGCCTTGAGTGAAACGATACTGTAGAATTAATGCATTCCACAACTTTTGCATGTATTCTATATTCATGAATCGATTACTGAAATTCAAACAAGTCAAATAAGTATTTATGTATTGCCTTGAAGTGATTTTGTTTATCATGCTGCTTTATGTATGACAATTTCATTGAATGTGGGAGTATAAAGGAAAAAGATAAAAAGTAATTCTGTTCATGCTTTTTCTTTTAACTTGTACGTTGTCCATTTTTGTGTGTAGGCAGGTAGTATCTCTTAACCTGCATGGAGGTCTTTGTGATGCTTCTCTTCTGGAGGTTCCTGAGGACTACAGTTTACATAGTACTGAATATGGTTTTCACACAGTTTTGTGCACATTGAGAATAATCATAAGTGTATGCAGTGTTTGAGTAATTCATAGGAATTTGTGATTCATAGGAGCTTGTGTTTCCTACAATCCCAGTAGGATAGATAATTTTCTCATTACTAATCTTTACAGTAAACATGTATCAATTATATATATCTAAGTATGTTTTTGTGTGTTTTCCTTCTGTTACTGGTTGGTTCGTAGGTTAATTTAGCAAATATCTAGACACGTTCTGAAAGTAAAATATTTCCCCTACCTATCCAAGTAAATTTCTCTTTCAGGCATGTTTTCTAATTACTGTAAATTATGTAGTGAGGATGTAACTAGAGTAGATAACAGTTTGGAGAGGTCTACTGTATATGAATCTAGAATCTGCTGTGGATGTTATGTACGATGGGAGAGTCATTAAACTTCAGGGTATTTGTTTCTTTGTTTTACTTATCTTTCATTTAAGGGTTAATAGATCAGTCTGGGGTACTATGTGGAATTTTATTACTTGTAGAAGAGATCCTCTCAGAAAAATAACACCTTTGGTTGGTGTGCTCCAAAAGGAGACAGCATCAAATTGTCTTTCCCAGAGTAAATAACTCATAATTTATCACTACCCCTTTTTCCCAAGCGCAAGTAGATATTTCTGAAAGTGTAAGGAACTGTTTATGGAAGAGATGTCTTGAATTTTTTGTTGAGCTCTCTCAATATAGATATGTAATTTTGAATATTGACGTAGCTAATGGTTTTACTCTGAAGAAAAAAGAATTTCTATTATTAGATATACCCCTGGACTCAAAAGAGAACTCTGGTTTAACTGATTTCTGGCGTGTCTCTTCGTATGCAGAAACCATCAAAACTGTTTGAGCTTACCCGTGTACAAATTGTCTTGTACTTGATAGGAAAAGTTTTCTCTGTGTTGGTTTCCAACATATTATATTTGCTTTAATTCCTGGAAGTCAGTCTCTGCCATTCTTTTTCTTTTTTTTTAGTTAAGGCAGCAATTACCAACATCAAAACCACTAATTTGCGTCTTATTGTTGCTGTCTTTACTGGCCCACTCACTGCCACTATTTGTGTTATCTCTACCCTGCATTTCTACCTCCAGTTAAGCAACTGATACTTTTTCTTAATGTTAGAAACTTACAGATTGTATGATAGTAGTTCTTTACGTGGTTAAAACTTTTGACAGGAGAGCTAGTCTTAAAAATAGTAAAAGAAACATCCATCAGGGAGATAAAGAAAGAAAATGCTAACTTCTCTTCTGGTTTCCCTCTCTCCAAAGAATTAGTACCATTTGGTTAATGGGCTTTCCTGGCTAAATAAACAACATCTATGTAGATTTCAGCACCTTGTCACTTTAACCATTTATTATCACCAAGTGTTCCTAACTGGTCTGCAGCTGCTGTATGTCACTTAAAATAAGAAAAGGTGTTACCAAATGTTGCTTAATTAGTCCACATTTAAAATTCACACCTCATTTTATTTAACTGCAGAGGCAACAGTACTTTATGGTGCAATTCTGTCTTTTATTGAGATGCTCAGGAATAAGCAGTTAGCTGTTCTGTTATTTCACGTGCATTAGTGTTTATTTTGATAACAGATTAAATGTAATTTAAATGAGGCACAAATTTTGCATTAGTCCACACCTGTCAGAAGCTGGAAGATGGCAACATGAGGTAAATATTAAGGATTTAGAGACAACCTATACTACAGAAAGCCTGGAAAGATAAATTATTCATAACTGACGACAATTCTTTTGTGTGTGTTTGAAACTGTTTCATACAGTAGCCTATGGAGTGCAAAATACCAGATCACCTTGGTTTTTGTTCCCAGCCTACTGCAGAGGAGTCGTGCCAATAGTGTCTTATGGAGAATGCATGTTTGCCAGCAAGTGGCCAAGGTGATCAGCTTGTTCATTAGAACAGGTGATTATAAGGGCAACAGTGTGAGGATCCTTCCAGGATATGCTAGTTCTAGGAGAGAGAAAAGAAATAGATCTTGTTGTTTTCTGCTGAATCACTATTTTATGATGAACTGAACTTCATGTAATGCTGTGGATCCCCAAGGGTAAGAACCCACCTGTAGGCAAACTTTGGTTTTGCACAGGTTAAATGCCTGCTGTCTCAAAGTTGTCTATGTTGTTGTAACAATTTAATTCAATCCACTCTGCTTAAACTTGCCTGTATTCAATAAATTTTGTTTAAATTACAGGCAATATTTTTATATGGGCTTTTTTTTCCAATGCAAGTTTTGTCAAATACATTTTATTTTCAACTCCGTGATCCTTGCAAGTGCCAAGAGCAGATCAGTTGTTTCCTTTCACATTGTAATGAGGTAGACATGTTTTATCTTGTTGCTGCCAAAATAAAATAATGGATTTCTTTCATAGGTGGAACACCTAATTTGAAAACACTGTGGCTTGCCAAAGGACCTGATGTGGAAGAGCAACGGTATAGTACATTTCTGGCATGCTTTCACCTTCAAGATGAGATGGAAGAACTCCAAGCTCTAGAAGCACCTGTTGCAGGATTCTGCTGTTTGCTGGCCTATCTTATGATGGAGGTAAGTGGGACAGTTGCTTTTTCTTCAGCTGTCACCTCATAGATGTGACTGACTAATAAACTATTTCTTGCTAGTCTGTGCTGGATTTTTCTCTTAATCTTTACTGTAGGCATAGTTGATCAAATATAACAGTACTACATTACACTATTTTTAATTACTCTGCTTAACATGCACCATCCTGTTCAAGAAATACTGGAGTTTTTTTAGTAGTTAATCATAACTCTCACATGCTCATGACAAAACCCCTTGGGCCGTTTAAGAGAGAGTATAAACTGAGGGATTTCCCCTGCTTTTTGGGACCTGTTTGCAAACTAAGGCTGCTCCTTTTGTGTTTCCTTCTTGTCATCAAAAGAAGACATTCCCTCAGGTGACTATGCAGGCTGTGCAAACAGACAATATAAATATTTAGTCAGTTCTCACTGCTTTTTCACACCATCTTGTCAATCTAGTAATTTTCAAGCCAGAATTGAGGATATGGCTCTTTTCATTAAATTCTGAGTAACAGGGAGTAGCAGTTCTGCTACAATTCCAAATATCTGGCAGCCCAAAGACTACTTTAATTGTAATAAAATGGGGCACAAGATTAAATACAATATTGCTTCATTGTTTACCTTTCTCTTAGGTAATTAATATATTGTCTGTACTTGACTCATTTCAAATGCTGATCTCACAAGCAGATTTTCCTCTCTGAGGATGAGAAAATTATAATGTTTTTATCTAATCTGATAAGCTCCGTTTCACTTGTACCTACATTGAACCGCATTTTGTCTATTGTTCTGCTTTCTCAGACTTCACTTTCCTCAATAACAGATTTATATTGGCATGTGATACATGGAAAAAAGTTTTCCCTGACTCTTTCTCTCTTTTTATGTTTCCTCAAATTTAGATGATGTGATGAGAAAGTACATATGGGAATTATACAAGTGATCCATATAACTGGGGATTTTTTCTTCTTTAATTTTTGTATCAGAGGATATAAATTGAAAGTTTTTTGAAGATGAAATTCGTTAAACATCATTTCACACCTTGCCATTTCAATTCAGCAAGATACATATCATGTCCCTAGCTTTTAATACACTTGAAGTGTTCTTCATATTTGGATATGAAATCACAGTTTCATTTATTTATCTGTTATCACCATTTCATTTATTTATTGTGCTATCCTGTACACTCTTTCATGGCATGATGACTAAACTGTTTGAGAAGGGTTTCTTCAGTGGGATTAAAAAGAGGAGTAACAGGATGGAACACCTACGGAAATGTGGGTTTGCTGAACCTTGACCACAGCGTATTGGAAAATGAAAAAAAATGCTTGCAAGGAAATTACGAGTTATTTTCAGAACTCGTAATCTGATGCGTACTGTTAGAAACAGAGATGAAAACAGTTTCACTGTTCTTCTTTTCAACGGGAATAATAGCAGAGAGATCATGCAAAGGGCTTAGTTTGAGGGAAGGGTTTTCATGGCAGTGCCAGTCTCTCAACACCTGTCCTGTTTTCCTGATTCTCTTCTGGCCTCGGAGTTGTATTGATGCGATCTACCCTGTGAATCAGACTAGGGAATTAATTTGAATTAAAATGTTTGTCATTGCTGCATTATTTTAAATGTTGGTTATTTCTCTGATACTGTCCATTTGTTCTCTTGGGGTGTTAGAGAGGAAAGCTTGAGAGCAAGAGTGTCAGGAGCCATGCCTTGAGCTGGCCATATTGCTTCCATTTGTTTTATAGCTGAGGAAACAATGCTTGTCCAGTTGTGATCTAATTCTTGCCTTTTCACTTTAGTCTTAAATTTCTATTAGAGAAGGAAGGTGGATTGCTACCTCAAAAATTATTTAAGTTGACCGTAAGTTGCCTTGAAGCAGGCTTCCCGCTTTCCCTCAGCTCGTCTGAGGGAGAATAAACATTACTCATTATTTAATCTGACTAAAAATTGGGCTTTTACGGGAACCAGCTTACTGGACAACCCATCTGCCTTCCTTAAAATTTATATGCAAGTATTTAATGAAAACCTCAGATGCCTTTTTTTTTAAGAAAAAAATTATAATAAACAGACCTTAGCTATGTAAAGAAAGTGTTGATTTGAAAAATTTTTTCAGTGAGGGTACTTTTCAAATAACCTCGAAATTAAGAACAAAAATTTACAAAATAATAGGTCTATCTTTAAAGTTGGGAAAGGAGCAAATGAGTTCAAATATCAAACTGTGAAATCTGCAAAGAAAGGGCAAATTTCCCTTTCAATCTCCTATGGTTTTGGAATAAATCTGACAGTGGAATTGTGGTAACTCACCAAGTTTGGTTACTGAATAAAATATTTCTCTAAAGAAGTTTTTTTGCATTTGTAAGCATTTTTACTGATCTGCTCTGTTAGGGGCATTTTCTTGCTGTTGTACTTGCAAGCAATCTTTGATTTTCTTTTCTTAGGACACAATTGTGCAAGTATTAAGAATTGTTTTGTAGATGGAAGTCACTTTTCTGTTACTTCAATGTATAAAACTTCTCGTTGTCTTCTACACAAAGGTGACTCCTGACTTGAATTACAGGGTAAAGTAGGACCATTATCAGATCTTAGCAGACAAGTGGAGTTAATGAATACCAAGGAGCATTTTGAAGGCTTCACATTTTTCTAATATCCCTCACTCTCTTGTGCTTTATACAAGATTTAGGAGCATCTTAGAGGGGAAAGTATGTTACAGTGGGACAAGCACAAGGCCTGATCGTAAAAAAGAATTCTCAAGAGTGGTTATATACCTTTTATCCCGAGAAGGAAAGAATGGGTTACTCCTCCTAAACAAATAAATGAACAACATAATTAATAGATGGTTTCTTAATGCGTTTTTTCCCGTGTTGATTTGCATTATTACTTTTTTGTTAATTTTTCTCTCCTTGATTTTGTCTGTCACTAAATAGGAAGTCAAGATTGAAATGGAATGTACAAAACATTCCCCAGAAATCAATCTGTTTACCTAAAACTCTGCATTGCCATTTTTTAGCCTTTTAACTGTTCTGTAAGCCCACAATGCACATTTCCACATTTCCTCAAGTTTCAGTTGATAAGGAATTGTAATGCTTTATGGATCTCGCTTTAAAGCTCTTTATAGCTTTAAAAGTTGTAACAGATATGTGGTCTTGTTGCACACGTACAATCTATAGTGTTATTATAAGAGGAAGGAAAGGATCAGAACTGAACTGATTTTGTCATGGAATCATCCCAACTGGTCTCAAGGCGCTGTCTTTCTTCTGAGGTGACCATGTGCCTCTATAGAATCTCAGAACACTCATAGCAGAAAAAGCCCCCACTCCCCCTTTACTAATGGATGTATTAATGTGAACTGTTGCGTGAGTTTAGAATTTTTCTTTATATTTCCCCACTTGAACATTTTAGGTTTAGTTTTCTTATAGTTTTGAGTTTTTCTCACTTCAATTTGCAGCCTGAAAATCTGAAAGAAATCAAATATGTACTGTTAAATCCTAAAATTTAGGTAAAAGTAGGCAATTAAATATTTTAGATTATTTTTAAAGTTTCCAGCAGATAACTGTGTAAGCATTTGAAAAAAACCCTAATGGTCATCACACCTGATGAGTGATGTGCTCAATGAGTTGCTTTGTATCCTGGGACTCAATTATAAAGCAATTTTTTTTTTAATCTCATTTTCTTACTATGCTTAATGTACGGAGATAACTTATTGCCTGTTATTAAGAAACTTCAAGGGAAGTGGAAAAGGGAATAAAGAAGGGTGGGCATTTTTTGTGTGTGTGTGGAAGTCCATGTGTATACACTATAGACGAGTATTGGGATATGCACTTAATTCAAGTTGTGAATGAAAGTATTTTGTTCCCTGTCTTTTCCCAGATGATATATTTGTGGTGATTGTAATTATGTGAGGTCATTGATCTAATTTTGATGTGCTTGAGCAAGAGGAGTCAATTTTCAACAGAGTTCCTCTTCAGATAATGTGTTATTTTTTCACCTGTTTTAGGTCAGTAGCCTCTCTCTGGAGGACTTAAATGCATTCGTGGCACTTGTTCTCTGCCTCAAAGGGAAGTCAGCTGCTCAACTGGCAGCTCTGCAGGTATGGACTAGAATAATTGTGTGGCATGAAATGGCCATGGTAACATTGTGATAAATATTTGGGGCAGAAAATTGTTCTACATTAATTTTTTTCAGATATGGGAACTCAGGATCATGGTAAATATATAGGCTGTTAGTGTTTTACATTTCATGTGAATACTCACATTTGTTTATCACATAAAAAATTAAAATGCAAAAGACAATTTCTGGTGGTTGTAGTCCTAGTGTGAGCAAATTAGTCTCAGATTTCTTCCTTACTTGGCTTCCAGACTTCCATCTCATGAAAAATTTGTGACAGTGATTCCTGTCTTACAATGCTGCTTCATTGACTATGTTTTGGGACATAGATTGTATGAAAATCACCACATTAAATCAAAGTTTAGTATACTTGAAGGAGAATATAAACATAGTATAAGCCTAACCAGAAAAAATGTTCCCTAATGTACCCACTGTAGTGAAAACTATTTGGATTGCACTATTCAGTAATTAGTCAAGTGTTCTTTGCAATATTTTATATACTCCATGCAAACCTGTTTTTTTCCTTTCATATCTTCTTTAATCACATGTGGAAAGGCAAGTTGCTAGATGGTTATTGCAGTAGAACCATTTAAATAGTTCTTCTTGCGTATGGAATTATACGAGAGTACTTTCAATTTCATAGCCTGAAATTGTATTAAAAGTAGTAGCAGTGTAGAGCACAGACTGCACATGTCAATGGCTACTTGAGTTATGGGTTTGTGTAAAAGTAAGTGGGATAGGGTTAGAAATGGTTAGAACCTTAACATATCTTCACTCTGGAAATCTTGTTTATATTTCCAAAAAGTTCTCTATTGCTTTAAACCATCCATGTGATAATATTAAAAGTACTTTTTGCTGATAGGAAGGTAAACCAACTACTCCTGTTACTCTCCATTTGCTTCTAATGCACAGGGACCAACATAACAAAAGCAGTGTGCTTCTAGTTTCATTATTTGATTCGCTGTAACATATAAAGTCCAGTCTCCTATCATTTGTTTCAAATTCATCACAAGTTTGTTCTGCAGCTGATCAAGTGTTAGATCTGTGTAACAAAAAGGAAGTGATGAAATGAAGGCAGTATGGAAAATAGCAAAAATGTAGGATTTATATCTGTCAAAGACATTATTGCACAGTGTTGCACTCAGCGTTGGGAGTATCATTGCTTTATCAAGTCTGTGTGGCAGTCATTCAGCAAAAGTGTAGAGGAAACCAAATCTAAATGTTGAAATAATTTGTTTATAAATGCATTTACAGGTATTATTACATAAGTTTCTAAAGTGCTTGGAAGCTTATTCTGTTTGAATTAGAGGCCTTTGTGTGATTCATTTGTGTTGTGCTTCTATGAAAATAGAAATCTCAGTGTTGCAAACTTAATAGTAATCAATGTATGCTACTCATCAGCATCGTACTAATTCAGTGTTGTTCACAAAATTTTGTTATTTTCCCACAAAGTTTATGACGGATTGGTTATGGACAGAAAAGTGCTTGAAATGTGAAGCTGGTCTAACACTTTATCATGTATGAAGTGGACAGCATGTTGCAGGAATTGACTTCTGCATGCTATTGGCTAGTCCTTCCAAAGTCTACTGCTTAAGTAAGCACTTCATGCACTGTCACATAATGCTTTCTGCTCTGTCAAAAAACAATAAAAGATTCGTATAATGCAGTTGAAATTTTTGTATCAAGTTATTTTGTGGAGCACTTCTTGTTTTATTCTATTAAAAGTAGCAATAGTGCCTTTGGTAGTAGTTTCAGTCAGAATAAATCCCTCTGAAAGGAAGGAGGAAGATTTCCTCTTCTGAGGAAAGATTTTGGTCTCTTTCTCTTCTGAGTTTGTGAGTAGATTAATAACAGTTTCAAAACTTTCCCTCTTGCCTTCAAATAAACCTCCCTTCCTGTGTTTTGATGACATGGACTTCCAGGTGGAAAACAGTTGCTGTTTCTCTGTTTGTTGTCCACTTGTGTCTTGTCAAGCTATATCAAGAAAAAATGTTACGTTGTATTAATTGCCATGAAAATACTTTTTTTTCTCCATATATAAGCCACCAATTTTGTGGAAGCACCAGGACCAGTTTCAAGATTTATATGAAGTTAATCTCGCTTCACAGGAAGAGTGAAAAATGGTCTGTTTCCTGTCTGTGTTTCTGAAATGTAGTGTGTAGATGAACTTAATTATGTCCTGGGAACTTTCTTTTGAAAGGGCAGGACACTAAATAACTAAAAT
This sequence comes from Dendrocincla tyrannina, assembly GCA_035047865.1. Taxonomy (NCBI): domain Eukaryota; kingdom Metazoa; phylum Chordata; class Aves; order Passeriformes; family Dendrocolaptidae; genus Dendrocincla; species Dendrocincla tyrannina. The sequence continues at coordinate 41,642,989 of JAWWMP010000116.1, forward strand.
ATCTTATATAAGTACCCAAAGAATAATGATCAATAAAACAAGCTTTCTGAGCATTATTATTGAAGCATCTAATTTTCAAGATTCCATCTCAGAATAGCGTAAATTTGCACATTACTATGTTTATTTAGTCATTTTACAAAATTGAGTTATGCTGTTATTTTAATAGTAAATAGATTATCAAAAGGTATTTAATGTTCCAGATATTTGTGTTTAAAATCAAAGGATCCAAGTGCAATGAATTACACTGGTACATAGCTAACTAATAAATGGGGTTTATAGTAGGAAATCAGAAAAAGGCTTTAGTCTGTTTACCATACTTTTTATTCTCCATTGGAAGGTTAAAAGTGATCCTTAGGAAGACTTACTAACAGAGCTTTCAAGGAAGTTAGGTTAAACCTCGTCAGCATCTGCAAAATTTTATGAAGATGTTTGCTCATTTGCCATTTTGCACTTAACACTGTAGTATTATTTTAAATGTAGAAAAAAATGTTTGCTTCTTGTAAACAGTTCTGTGAAATACTTTAATTTGATAAAAAAAGTTTCTCTGTGTCTGTAAAGGAACCTATTAGCAAATATCTTTTAGCAGAAGAACACTTAACTTCCTCTGTGTAATATGACAGAAAACATAAATAGAGCCTGTTCTTCTGATAGAATGAAGAGAGCCTTTCAGCCTTGACTTTCAAGTCTGCTTTCTAATATACTCTCCATATTTCATATTTAATGAGATCCATAAACCCACAGATCTCTGAAACAGAAATGTCTATGGTTTGAATAAAGTGGGTTAAAGCCATAAAAAATATAGTTTATGTCATGCTGAAAGAAAGTGGGCTGTGGACATGTAACTACATTGTACATTAAATATTACTTTCTGAGACTAACATAATGTTTATACATGAAGATTTGATTATTTTTCAAGATCCGTGGTTTCATAATACCAAAGTGTGCCCATGATAGAGAAGACATTTTTCTGGTAAGTTTTTTTCTAGTTTTCTTGTGCTGCCCCCTTATATGGTAGATGAGCATTCTGCTTTGCCAAGCCCCCCACAGAGCTGATCCATAAGGTCAGAATTAAATTTTGGACCCCAGGTTGTCTATTTCCCTTCTTTCTATTTTAATCTGGTGTGTGGTGTTGGCAAAAAGCCCAGAGAGCCATCAGTCTGACTTTGAGGCCATTGCAGAGAAAAAGGGGCACCAGCAGACATGCTTCCAGTCTTGTTTGTTGTATTGAGCTGGCCACTGTGTTTGTCAGGGGCTGAAGTATATTCCTTCAATTTTTTAGGTGCTTTCAATTATTTAAAGGTATTACTGCCATGAAATGAGCACAGTCATTTTAGATTTTAGATTTGAAATTATAAGTTCCAGAAAGTCTTTGCAATTTGATTGCAAATGAACTTTCACAAAATACATATTAATTATTGTTTAATGATGTTTTTGAATAATAACAATACCCAGAAAACTAGTTAACTAGCTTGACAGGTGGAAATAGCTTTAACAGGAACTGTAGTTGTGCAGGACTTTTAAGTATTTTGCATTGTACAGTGTGATGGAAGCAAAATTACCTTAGTAATAGTATTGTACCAGTATTACACAAGATATTTTTCTGTAACATCCATATGTTTCTGCCACATTCATCCAAAATAACAGTATGGTTTAGAGTAGTAGTAGGTAGTAGTGTAGGTATAGTGGCTAGGGTCCCTCAGATTTAAAGGGCATTGCTAAATCTATTCTGTATTTTTAAACTCCGTATTCTTTCTTCTATACCATGCAGACTGAAAAACATAAATAATATCTAGATTCTGAACATTCAAGAATTTCAATTTTCTGACCTGTTTGGCAAGCCAAGCCATGTTTTGTCAACACTGTGTGATATTTTTCAAACAGACTCCAAACAGCCTTTGTGAGCTACCAGTATTTTTCAAAATATAATTATTTTTTAAAGTCCTTTCTTCCCCAGGGAATGTATCTTTATTGTGCCCCTATGACTGTTTCCTAATAAATATTTGGTTTAAGGTTAATTGGATTGAGTGAAACATGAAATGCAAGTAAGAATATTGTAAAGATCTCACAGATAAACCCTGCTTATATACAAAGGACCTGCTTCTGTGCTGTATGTTAGTATTAACTAAAGTGGAATTTGAGTGCATTCCCAGACGCTTTACTGAATTGGGATTTATATTCCCTCAAAATTCGCATCTGTCAAAAGTGGTTTTAAAATCATAGGTGAGATTGTTACTGCAGGGGATGGGGAATGATGGGGGGATTGAGGTAGTTTACTGAACTTGACATTGCTTCCCAAGCCATTCTCTCATCTGCAGTCTAGGTTTTTTTACTGTTCTGGGTAATCTGGAACAAAATATAGCAATATGGGATACGATTTCAAGTTGGGATTGGTTCAAACTTAGAAATATAACTTTCATCTCATGTCCTCAAGACAGTCTTAAATGAACTAATTTGAATAGAAACAGTTCCAGTTCACTTACACAGGTCAAACATTAGTGCAAATACAATTATATGTCAGGAACTGAACTTATTTGCTGTTGATGGCACTTTTTGAAAGACCCATATGTAAATCTGCTTCTATTTTCATAAACATCTTTTGAAGTTCTGAAAAAAATCAAGCTTTCTCAGACCTGTTGCATTGACAACTGGCTCTACTTTCTTTGCTGTTGTTGGTTCATAAACATATAAGCTAAAATCTTAGGCTAACATATTCAACTTGCAGACAAGATTGGTGTTCTGCCCCACTCTTCCCATTTTCTTCTTGACCAAATTTGGTATATCTATTAGTATTATTAGAGTCTATTTCCCTGAACATTTTTTGCATTTGACATAAGCTCTAGTATCAGAATTCACATAACTGTGGGAGTTCTGTTATGTGTCACTGGCACAAATACAAACCCCAGCATAACTAGATCACAAAATCACAGAATTGTCAAGGTTGGAAGAGACCTTCAAGGTCATCTAGTCCAGCTGTCAATGCAGCACCACCATATTCACCCTTAAACAACATCCCCACGTGCCATTTACAGATGCCTCCTGACCACTTCCAAAGATGGTGACTCTGCCATTTCCCTGGACAACTTATTCCACTGCCTAATCATTCTTCCAGTGAAAAAAACTTTTCTGATATCTAATCTGTACCTCCCCTGTTGCAATTTAAGTCTATTTGCTCTTGTCCTTTCTCTTGAGACCTGGCAGAAAAGACAGACTCCCACCTCACTACAGTCTCCTTTCAGGTAGTTGTAGAGAGCGAGTTGCAGATCATCTTTTCTGCCTTCTGAAAAAAATATATTCACTTAGTTGGATTCAGTATGCCCATGGAGAAAATCTTGAACAAGAGCCTAAAAAGAGGATTTATGTTCCTTTGTGGAAGATGATCTTGTGTTTTTCCACATAATTGTTTGTTTGTTTTGTTTTTCTGTGAGTTTTCCACTTTACTGCCCTGTAGTTCATTATTAACAAGGTTTCAGCAACACAGAAATAGCAGCAATGTTTCAGTTATAAACTGCTTTTAGACTGTATATAGCATAAAGAATATTGCAGGATGCTTAAGGTAAAAGACACTGAGGAATTTCAGATAGCAAAATTACTGTTAATTTTTTTAATCCATGCCTAATAATATAACAGGAAGTGAAACATAGTTATTAGTAATGAGGGTAATAAAGCTCTCACAAAATATTAAACATACTGACAGCTTTGAAAACTCAGAGATAACCTATTACAGACGGGGAAAATAAATATTTCTGGTATCCACTGACCTTTTCCTGCCAAGTTTCTGTTGGTCAAAGTGTATGTTTACTTCTGGGTTAAATAGTTTTCACTTCCTTGCATATTGTATGCTAGAAGGAACAGGCAGTCCGTGAGGGTGGGAGGTGGTGTTTGTATGGCACAGGTGGGGCTGCTCTCCATTGCCTTTAAGGGCAGACCTGTGTCCCCACAGGGCAGGTGACGTGCAGGGGCTGGAGCCAGGGAGGGAATGGAGCATGCTGTCAGGAAGTGGTGGCACGCGTGCACCTGCCTGTCATCTGCTCAGCGCAGCCTGCACCTGCCTGCGTGCTTCTGTCACGCCTGAGCAGGAATGCAAGCTGCACATCTGTCTAGGCTTTCCCTGGAGAAGCAGATGGCTATGGGTAACTTCAGAGAAACAAAAATGTTTTCTGAAATGACCTAACGAGCGTTTTATAGGTGGATGCTTTTATAGGCATATGGTTACAGTTCTTTGTTGGAGGTACTGGAGTTTTTCAAATTACTATAGTAGAAATGTTCCTCTGGAAGGTATCAGAAACAGCCAGGCTAACCAAGAACTGATTTGTACCCTTTCTTTTCAAGTGTATTCTTGATTGACATGATCATTGTCCAGGGGTTAAAAGTCAAGATGGTGTCCAGTTTCTATCAGTTGCTTCCTCATGGCTTTGGTCAAATTGTTCAGTTTTCGCTTGTAATACTCATGTACCCCTACTCTCAGTAATAGGAGTTCTTTAGCCAAAAATATAAATGCCATATAAATGTGAACTTTTAATACATTAACATTAATATTGGTGTCCCACATATATTCTTCTCTGCTTCACCTTTATTTTGGGATAATTTCATTTGATGTTTACTGAGCAATAGATAAGATTATGGTTAAAGGAGCCTTTATAAAGAAATGGAGCTGTGTTAAGAGAAAAGCAATAAAAGTACATTATACTATCTCTTATCAGCATTATTTTTTAGCATCTCAATACATCATCACTTGTTAAGACAATTCTAATCCCATTGTTATAAGGGAGGAAACAACACACAGGGACAGTAGGCACTAGATGTATAAAGGGTATGTTATCTCCAAAGAAAATTAGTGATTTATGGAGAGATTTAATCATTTATTAATCTCATCGGCATGTGTAGTATCACACCAGCGTTAGTAGGAAGCATATGCACATTAACTAAAAAAGTATATTACATTCATTTAGGCTGCTATATATTCCCCTGATAGATTTAAAAGAAGAGATATTCATTTCCTTGCAAAATACAAAGTTATGTACGTATTGGCTTTAGCAAGGGCAGTTAATGCATGCCTAAGTACCTTTCCCTATTCAGCAGTAACTTTCTATTTAGTCTCTGTGGGTACGCAAACACATCTTGGCAGAAGATGTCTCTATGCTCGGACTTAAGTTCCATAAGTTCCTACTAAAGTCAAGAATAGCTTTACCTCTGAATATAATAAAAGCCATGCTATGCTAATACACTTTTAAAAATTCATCCCTCAATCTGCTCCATGTTTTTAACTTTTTAGCAAAATTATACAATTGTATGTTGTATTTGTACCCTAAGGCTTCAATGCAGCAGAGGACTATTGCAGGCTAGCAACTATGGCAAGTAATATTTTTCAGTTATAGGAGGCTGAAAGTGTAGTGGTTCTGCAGGAAGTTTATTTTGGCACAGCACCTTCTGGGGAAAAAAAAAAAAAGGTACCTTTTGTTTTAAAATGGCTGTGGATCAATTCCTGAGGCTGGAATGTTATCAACAACAGCCAGCAGAATCTAATGCTGGCTGAGGGCCGCGATCCCAAACTTTGGCTTATTACAGAGCGTACATTTTCTTCTGGATGGCATTGTTCTCTGTGTTAAATACATCATTAAAAATGATCAGGTTACTCTCACAGAAACTCTTTCCCTATTTATTTTTAATTTGGTCTGACATAGTGCCAGTACAAGAAAATGTAGAATATTACATGTAAGTAATTTTCTTTAAAACCTTTGTTCGTAGTCAGTTCTTTAATAGCTCAGAAGACCATCTTTATCCAACAGCTGTGTGCTCCAAACAAGGGCTCTTTAATTTCTCTGTATGTGTTCATCTAAACTACAGCATGAGGTTCATGCTTTTGTGCCAAAAGACAGCAACTTTCAAGTTGTATATGGCAGTTTTCCATTTCAAAAGAAATAGGTGTTCTGGAAGTGGATACTCTATTTCAGCTTAGTTACAACGGAGTTCCTGATCTCTTGAACATACCTGATCACAGGTTACAGGTTGCCAGTTCCTTTCACAGGTATCTGAAATACTGCTGTGTGACTCACAGTTTGATTTGTCTTGGATCTTGGGTTTGCTGTGAAATAGAAGCAGACCAGTTCTTTTCTTCCTCAACCTGTGGACTTAACACCTAGAAAATTCCTGAGCTGGAAGTATTTACTTTGGACTGTATCACTTCAAAGGGTGAACCGCAGTATCAACAATCTTATTGTGCAGCTGCTTTGCAGTACAAAGAAACCCAAGGGGAGAAAAAAACAACAACCTATATTGCACTGGCAAACAGTATTTGTTTTCCTGGAATTCGCTATACTAACCATTTCGGTTCAATGACGGTTTTATTTGAAGACCTTGTATACCAGACATGACATTAATAAGACTTGTCATAATGTTTCTGGAAGCTGCAGTGCTTCAGACATGCTAACTTTTGCCTAATCTAATTCTGCTGAAATGCACTGATCTTTCTGTTGGCTTCAGTGGGAAGTATCAGGCCCTTAAAAAGTATAAACTCGAAACTGCTTAAGAGAGAAAATGACTATACATTAGGACAATTGAATAGGTCTTGAACATCTACTCTGACTCTGGGGAGAAAATAAACTCATTTTTAAGCTTGGCTAATTAAGCCTTGGACAATTGTAGCAGAGAACTGAGCAGTTGCAGGCCTAGCCAGCTGCCATTTGCCAGTATACTCTGGGTCTGTGGAAGGACACACTGCATTGTCAAAGGCAGCCAAGCACACTCTGCTGAGTAGTTCTGTTGGTGGCAGAATTTTTCCTCCTAAAACTTTGTTCCATGGACCAGTCCTATTATTGAACAAAGAGAAAGTGCTGGGTTAAGGTGTGGATAAGGACTTTAGATCATGAGTGTGGTCAAGATGCAGGGAGCAGCAAATGAAGACCCCTGTTTTAAAGATTTTGGTAAAGGAGCTAGTCAGTGTAGAGTAGAATACCGAAACGTATAGTGAGTGTCAAAAAGTAAAGGAGTGGAAGAAGTTTGATGTTTGAAGGCTTACAATGGAAAGTTACTGGAAAAGAAATGACCTTTTGCATGATTTTTCAATTTTTTTTCTGTGTCCCCTAATAACCTTTGAATATGTTGCCTAATTTCAGCCACATTTGACAGAGATGTAGGAGTCTGTGAGATAAATATGTTACTGATGATTGTTTTAATGAGACAGCAGGGAAGATGGGAAAGGCACTCTAAATTTTAAGGAGGAAATTTTAATGTGACATCACATTATTAGGGCGTCCATGTAAGAGGGAGACATCGCCACAGGCATGGTGAAGGAAGTTCTGTTAATTACTGAACCATTTCAGATGCCACTGACATAGCACATGCAGGAGCCCATCAGTTTGTGGTGCAGACATACCAGGAGTCACCAATCGGGGACAGACTTTATTAGTTTCAAGGCAGGTCATGCTACTAATACTTCCCCTTCTCATAATTCCACAATATGCAAATATTGTATGGGGGGAAAAAAAAAGATCACAAGAATTTTCAGAGTCCCAAACAAATAAAATATAGTTTACTACCAAATAAATTCAATATTATCTATATGATGGAAAGGTGAGGAGGTTCAAAGATGTCATCAAAAGTATGAGCAAGGATTTAAGACAGTAAAAGTTAAAATCCAGATGAATCCATTCACTTTTATAGAAAGCATATGACTGCTGGCTGGACTACAGTCAGATGGTTAGCTTGATGACTATAATTCAAAATTGATGTGAACATTCTGTAGATGTCACATGTATTGTGGACTGTTATTAGTCCAGTAATTGTTTAGATCAGAGCTGAGCAGTCGTGGATAAAATAAGAAAAGTAATGTTATTTCAGTCTTTTTTGCAGGTGTTAGTGTTCTGTATAGATAAGCTGAGAGGGCTAAACTTTTTGACTGGTGAAATTTACTATCACAGAAGTATCATTTGTGCTGCAGTTTCTTGTGGATATGATAAAGGGTTCTTATAAAGGTGGCCATATTTGAAAATTAAACCAGAAATTAAATGTTATCCTTTTATAGTTATCTTTTCGTAACTGAAGATTTTTTTTTGGTTGCAAATTGGTTAGCTGTAGTACTTTTGTGTTATTATATGTAGGATGCTTAATGGTAAAAGCAATTTTTGATTGTCTTTTTTTTTTTTTTTTTTAAGTTTACTTCAGTGATGGGTTTGGTTTAATGTAAATAACAGTGTTGTTCCACAGAGAGGTATCGTTTTACATCAAAGTCCTGATAAAACACGGTAAATAAACTTTGCTGAACATATAAATACTAAACAATTGGGTTGTTTACTGCTAAATATTTACTTTGAAGCCTTAAAAGTATTTAAAAACTGGTTTTTCTAGTTTCTGTTGCAGCAGATTCCCTCATAGGATCTCTTTTCAATCCCCATTTTCCTTTGCACACATCTTGTTTAAGCAGGAAGAGCTTAATTTAAGCTGTAATCTTTTATCAGGATAAACCTTAGTCTGTTTTCAAAATACTGGTGCTCTTCTCCTCCCTTAATTTGACAGGTCAAGGAAGCTTATGATGCGTTATGCTCCCAGGAGCTTACTGCTTAAAGCTGACTGATGCTAAGTAAATACTGTTTCACTAGCCCAGCTCTGTGGGGTGACACGTCTGAAATGTACCACCATTACACCAGTTTGGGTTACCTTTGCTCAAGAACAGAGAGTATAGCTCCAGTGCACAGGGACTTTAGCATCTTTTGGGGACTCCCACTGGGAATTCATGCCAGTGGCTGAAGGCAGGAAGATCTGGTCTCTGTCTTTTGGTTGAAATTTTTTAATGATGCTCCTCATTGCAGTGAGTTTAACTTTACTTGAGTTGTCATCAGTTGACAGTTCCTCTCTCTATATTTGGAACACAATGTGCCTTAGCGCTCGCAGGCAAAGCTAAGCCTTTCTGTTTTAATGAGAAGTTCCTGAGATAGGATCTACCTGCTGCCCTTATTGCTCAAGTATAAATTGCCTGTGGTTAAATATTTGATCATTTAAGATACAGGTGGCTTTTGGGGGAGTTAATGTAAGAAGTAGCATACTGGTAATATACCAGCTGAGTTCAAATGGATCTAAAAAGAACTGGTTATACTAGGGCAGTACACAGATTTTGATCACCACCATTTGAATTCCAGCAGTATATTGCTTGGATCAAATTAACATTGATTTGTAAGTATTGTTACTGAAGTGATTAATTTTAACTAGTAATCATCAAATACTAACCTGTCCTTGAGTATAATGTTTTCCTTTTTATAACAAAAACAGGTATGTTCTTTTGTGGGTGGGTGAGGTGAGGAAAGGAGGAGGGGGAGAAAAGCCTTATGTGATTTTTAAAGTTATTTCTGCTTAAATTTCTATTTCAAAATGTTAGCCATAGTCATATCATCTGTATGCAACTTCACCACAGGAAGAAGGCAAGAAATTAGGAAAAAAAAAATGCATAAGAACAACTTTAACCTAAGTAACAATTATTAATACAAATTTTTTATGTTGAAAAAGTGTTCTCAGAATGTTGTTGAAAATCCTGCTAAAGGAACTAGTTTTCAAAGAAATTGTGGTATTTAATACCTTGAGATACAGAGGACATTTAAAGCAGCACAAGTAAAGAATTGTAGCATTATTATTATATCTTTACCTTTCTGCTTGGTTTCTAGAAATTCAGATAGTGAGATGGCTTTGCTGGTGGGTATGGTAGTGGCCTTCATGCCTGCTGACATCTGGCATGATGTTCAGATACTCACCTTCACATTTCAACTGTTCTAGAACAAATTTATCCTTTTAACAGAATTTAAACCTTTAAACTCCATACAGCTGAGGGGCAAAGGAGCTGTAGGGGTTTTTTAGTACATTCCTGGTAATAGTTTGTGCGGCTTTCAAAATGCATAGCATAAAGTTTATGCCTCTATGAAAAAAACATTTGTGAATCCACAAAGAAGACTCAGCGGACTAGTTGTATTTCCTTAGAACAGAAGAGTATTTTTATATACTGATTAACTTTTGTTATTATTTCATTAGATGAAATTTTAACTGGAAATTTGCATTTCAAATACAAAATCCATGTATTTCTTCTTCCTGTAAGTTAAAACTGCTCAGCAGGATGTGCAGTCTCCAAGTTTAGATTTGGAGTGTTCCCATGAGCAAACACGTCTTGCAAAGCCTCTTTCTGTGCTCAATGAAAATGCACGTGACCAAGGAGATTGGCCTGAACTTGAAGTCCACAGGCCAAAGCCCTGTGTTTCTACAGCAGAGGACATTGTGATATGAGCAAAGTCTGTGATGATGGCCTTTCTAGTAAAGACATTTCTCAAATTGTTAGGAAAAAAGTGCAGTGGGTGCTGTAGCACTTCTCTTGCTCTTTTCAAGTGGCTTACCCAGTTCGGATCAGACCTTCTAAGCACGGTATCAGTAACCTCTGCTGCAGTAATGAGAGAGGACTATGAACTTTTGAGCTCTCTTCTCAGTCTTTAATTAATATTGACAAGTAGGAGCAGTAATATTTTTTCCCAAGTGCTGAGAGGGTGGGAAGCTGCTGTTGGTAGGGGCAGCAGCAGGGCACAGCACAGGCAGCTGGTGCAGGAGGAGCAATTCTCATGCACTCTGTTTCTCTTGCTCAAATGTCATCAGCTGTTGGGAAGAGTAGCAGCAGTGGGATCACCGGCGTGTATCTCACATGATTCACTGAGGTCCTGAGTTTATAAACATAGTAAAAAGAACAGACATGATTTCTGAAAAGAAGTAATCTCTAGGGTGTAATGTCCTGCAAGACAAGACTTCTTTTCTTTTGGAATTTTCCACTTCTCATCAGGACATCTTAACATTGCAGACACCAAGCTGTTGTGAGCATTCCATGGCAAAGCAAGTCTGTGGTTTGCCACGTGCACAGCTTCATTGTGACAGACTCACTGTGCTTTCATTTTCTTTGGTTTTCATTGCCAGACATGGAAATTAGAAACTACCCTTTAGTGAATATTTCCTGTCTTATTAAAATAAAGAAGTCACTGTTGATAGTTGCCTTGGTCTTGCCGATATTGGTTTCCATTAGAAAACCAAGTCTTACCTGATACCCACAACACACAAACACACACATACACACCCCACCCCACGATTTCTGGAAATTTCTGGATTTATATCCCTAGACAGTGAAGTCTTCTACCTGTAAAACCTGTCACCAGCAACATTATTTCACCTTTTCTTTAACCAATGTGTATCAAGTGTAATTGAAAAGAGCAGAGCTAGGGTTTCGTTTGTGGCTCAGATTTCATACTTGCTTAGACAGAAGTAACAGCATCAATGTCAGTACTACACTGATCTCCAGCTTGAGACAGCACTCAAAGTCCTCTTCTGTATTTTACTATTTTGTGCATCACCATCAAATGCAAAATTTTTCAGATTCTCATTTGGAAACTTGTTCTGCAAATATGTATACATTTGGTTTGTGTTAACTTGATTAGCATCACTGAAGAAAGTTGGGTTAATCACATTTCTCTTGGGTCTATGCCTAGAGTTTTCAGAATAAAAGAAAGATATAGAAGCTTTATTTTAAGATTTATGGCCCAGATGGTACTCAGCATTCACATATAGTATTAGTAACCTGTTCTAGCAGCTGTTCTATATGCTTGATACTATTGGGATTAAAAAGGACAGTAAAAGTGTCTGACAAAAAGATATGAATTAATGGTCATATAGACACATTCACTAAATAAGTAGATGGGAAATTGCTTGATGCATGTGACAGCTTTTACTCTTTTATTTTCAGCAGCTTAAGTACTTGTTTTCATTATTCTTCATGAAAGTTTGTTTTCAGCAATTGAATCTTTTGATATTATCAGTGCCAATAATTCAGTGACAGAAGATACAGATTTATATGACTGTGAATTTCAGCCTGGCTTTATACCAACCTATTATAGAAAGACTATTAGTGATATAAGTCATATTGATATCAATTTGGCCAAGTTTGATTCAGCTGGCTGGTGTGCTATCATTATCCTTGACATCTACTGCTAATTGTAGCTTGACATATCCATTTCCTTTATAATGTAAGAGCAAACCACTTGTCAAAGTGCTCTGAAGTATTTTATTGAAGTTACTTAAAGTTCAGTTTATTGATGCATTGAAAACAAGACCAGGGTGTATAAACTCTGAAAGAATTCTCTGGAGTTCTGTGGATTCCCAGCAGTTCTTGCTCTTTGTACTTCCCGCTCATAAAGTCTTACTTTGCCATCACAAACCAGGCAGATTCCATTTCAAAGCTTGTAATGATGTATACTCACTTCCTTAGCAGGTGTTAAGACTTTATCAGGTGATCAGAAACAATCTAGTAAATGCAATGTAAGAATCTCTCAGCTGCAACACAGTAACTGACTGTGTGCACTCTTACAATCTAGTTTAGTACAAAAATACTGGTTCACTTAAACCACATTCCCCTTTCAGGTACATCTCAGCATTGTTAGGCATTTTGCAAACCTCTGCTTTACTTGCCAGAGCAAGAGAGTTATGAGTGTGCATGTAGTTAGTAGTCTCAGCTGGCAAAATGATAGCTTACATCTGGAGGCAATAACTTCCTGAATCTCAGTGGCCTGCTCCCGCACTGAAAATACTTATATTTTAAAGAGGGGGTATAAGAGAGTCTCCCTTACTTAAGTGTGAAGTGTCACAGTTAGAAAAAGATGAACCTTTCATTTTCTGAATGACTGCACAAATTCTAGTGGGAAGCATCCCTGCCCACAGCAGGGAACTTGGAACTAGATGATTTTTAAGGTCCCTTCCAACCCAAACCATTCTATGATTCAGTATTATTCCATTTCTAGTATAATTTATACTGTAAGTGTACAACAGCCACCATGGATTAAGCATTGATGACCCTACTATTATGAATCTCTCCTGGTCCTACTTCGATGCAGACTGTGGAAAAACTATTGCCCACTGATGAGCTTGGTACTGTTTACACAATACTTAAAATCACAGTTTTCCCCATATCAGATTCAAGGCTTTTGTATTTTGCTATGCTCTGCCACAGCAGGTTGTTAAATTCACCCATCAGGTTTATTTTGGCTGTGAGCTTTAATTGTCTTGTTGAGTTTCTCATTTTGCATTTTCTGGATATTGTCATACATTCGAGTATTTCTTCTAGAGACGTTCATATTGAAGTGAAATAATTTGACTTTCAGAATGGAGACAGAGGAAATCTGAGAGTGTTTAAATTAAAAGTTTGCATACAATAAGCTTTGTTCTGTCAACTGCCATAATTTAAATGATCTCTAAGTGCCGTAAGATTTCTGGGGTAACCAAACTCTGGAAGGTCAATGGATCACTGTACACATCAATTTATACTCCCAGTTCATGTTTTTCATTCCACTAACAGATTTATTTTCTGGAGAACTGACTAATGCTTGAAAAATACTGTGGAAAGGAGCCATTTATTTTGTCTTTCCATTTTCGTTTCAAATGCATCTGTCTTAAAAACTTAAGGGAGATGCTGTATTTGTTAAACCTCACTTCTTCCACCTTATTGAATAAAACTAGATGCAGAATCCTTTGATGAATTCTGCTGTGCAATAGAGAACCATCACTGTCATAGCTTTGGGACAGTTTATCGTTTTCTCTGCTGTTCTTATATGGTAAGATTGCTCGTATTCACTGATTTGTGAGGCCTGTGTTTCTGTGTTTGTGTGTGTATGTTTGCAGCTTGCAGAAGTAGACCCCAGAGCTGTACATCTTGGCGCTGTCTTGGTTCGTGGCCTTACAACTTTGCTCATGGCCAACAGTGCTTGCGGCTTTCCATTCAGAATGGACGATTTGATGCCTTGGGCAGTGTTTGATGGAAAACTTTTTCAAGAAAAATATCAGCAGTCACACCGAGGTTGCCCTGTGGAAGAGCTTTTGGAAGGCAATGTGAGTAATCACATCCTCTTAAACATTTCTATATTCTTTGAAAAAATGTACCTGTCCATTTTGTTTGTTGTTTTAATTTTCGTGTTTACACTGTTACCCTTTCTTTGTATTTTTCTTCTCTTTCTTTTCCTTTTTCATTCTCTCCACAAAAAATAATAAAAATATAAATTTAGAAATACTGAGCCTCTGAAGGAAACTATAATTTTACTTTCATTTTTGCTTCCATTACTTAGAAAATAATATAGGTAAAATGGTTGTCAGTTTCAAAAAATTTAAATGGCCATTGATTGGTTTTCTAGTACTGAGATATTATTGAGGTCTTTTCCTGTAAGATTTTAGGCAACTTATTAAGACCATCTTTAAGTAAGCACACTCAGTATAATTTTTTAAGTGTTTAAGAGTGATATTTTTTAAAGGCATTAAGGAACCTAAAGTCTGAGGTGGAGGTTTGGTAAATTCAAAGAAGAACTGTAAATTAGAAGCACATAAGTATCTAGATTTTTTAAAAAATCTCATAAGTTATTTTCCTTTACCTCTAAGTACTTTAGTTCTCAGTCCCACTGGGATTTGTAAGATTTGCATGCTACGTCACCAAAAAAACAGTTTGACTTCATTTGGGCAGGACAGGAACCATCAGAGTCCTGCTCAGCATAATGCATTGCAGTGGCAGAATGTCCAGGCTCAGAAGTAGGCTCTGCTAGACTGGGTGCAAGACTGTTCTGATGCATAAATGAAGTCTCAAACCAGATCTGGCTCACACCCCACCAGCCCAGAATATGTGGAGAGGTGCTTGGGCAGATCTGTACTCATCAGTAAAGGTAGCTCTGAAGACCTTCCAATTACTGTGTCTCTTTTCAATGTGGAACTGAAAAGTTTGTCTCATTTAATTTGTTTTCAAAATCTTACCTTTGAACTGCTTTTACCTGCTGTTGAATATATCACTTGAGGTTAAAGTAAAGTAGTTACAGAGAAAAAAATATTTCAGTTTTGATGTATTTTAATTTTGTGCATTCAATGTCCCTTATTGCATAGTTTTCTTTTATAGTTTTTTGTCCAATTACATACCATGCTGGTCTGGAGGGATTAGTGGAACACTTGTGGGAGGGTGGAATGAAAGTGTTTTTAGCATGAAGTAGGAGAATAATCCTTTCCATATGTATTCAATGATATGATTAGGACCATAACCTCTATCCAAATCCTGTGGTTGCTATTAATTGGTCTGTTGATTTCAGTAGATTTTGGATTGAGCCAATGGTTCATCCAGTTTTTCATGCAGGACTTTTGCAGAACAATAGATGGTTTAAAGAATAAATGAGAAAATTTAAAATTATCCAAATCTCTGTGAAATCAATGCTTCTTTTCCATTTGGGTAGAAATCAGGTTAGTGACCTGATATGTTATATGAATAACAATTCATATCTAAATCTGTACAAAATTTTTATTAATTAAGATCAGTATTTTTAAACGTGTTAAGTAGTATCTTTTAGCTAATATTTGTGGTAATGTTAGAGCAATGTTTTGCCCTATTTTATAATGAAGATGAAGAAAGCTGATTACGTCCCTAGAGCAGAGTAGAAATACGCTTGACCAACTAAAATATCTAGGTTGGGGTTTTTAAAAGCCTGATGCTCTGTTTTAAACAAATCCCAGCTGAACTGTTCTGTTGTAAGGAAAAATACTCTAGCCATGTGAATTTTTAGAGTAGTTTAAATGCCTTTTTCTTTTTTAGGTACAATTTTATGGTACATATATGGCAGAGATATGTACCCAGACTAATAAAATAGCTTTCCAGCTTATCAGTTTGAGGCAAGAATCTGTTTTGGGGAGAATTGCCAAGAGATGCCAGTTTTGCTGGGAACACTGGCAAGGCAGCAAGCATATGTGATTGGTTTTTCCTATTATTATAAGTTCAACTTCAATAAATAAAAATGGTACTTGGTTCCTGGCAGAGCTTAATGTACTGTTGGAAGCCAGGATCTTTCAGCACTTGTTTGTTAATAATCTACCCTTGAGCACCATAAATCTGATCTAGTGATAGTGGCAGCGTTGTATTCACGAAAAGTTATTCTACATGGGATGTTTTGTTATAGAAAAGATAATAATAGGAAAAAGTTATTCCTTTTGTTGTTCAGTGCTTGTCTCCTAACTCATAAGGTCCCTTCTCTATGATCTAGATGTTTACATTACTGTATGAACTCCAGGCAATCTCAGAATAAGTGTTATTTTGACTATGAGGGACTCAAAAACAGTTAGTGGTTTTCTGAAAATTACAGTGGAAATACAATCCCAGCTAAATATTTACATGTATATCAGAAATTTTGAGCATTTTAGGGTTTGCTCCCTACAGATTCTTGTACCAAAAGAAAACAATATATACATCAAATATGGTTGATATATTTGTGCAGTCTAATAACTGTTAAAGATAAAAAATGGACAGCTTCTGATAAGAATAAAAAATAGAGGCATCTTGCTTTTTTAAAAAAATATGTTAAGCTCATATTATGCTAGTTCTCTGTTTTTCAGAACAGTAATCATATTAGTTTCTTTATCCACACAGAAAATTGGACATAATAGTCTCATAAAGCAGTGAGGCAATGATATTATCACTTTATTAGCCTTTTTATTGTGCTTCTCACTAATGAGAATGTTTATAATGAATTTTTTTAAATTAAAACCAAATTATATAATGGGGTCAGCATAAGTGATATGTTTTGTTCTTTTCTGATCATGCCTTTCATCCGACCTTCATGAACACATCCTGAATTTATTCTCCCAAGAATAAAATGAAAGGTTTTGCCCATTAGAGGGTGTTCTACACAGACTGAAGTCTTTGAGTGGTAGAAAAGAAAAATAAATCTGTGAGTTTTGTTTAATGCTTTATAAAGAGGTTTGTTAACTCAAAAATTGTGCTAGGAAAGTTCGCAGCAGGGTTCAGGGATTTAGGCTCTACCTCTAATTTAAGAAACCTAACTAGTTGCTGCAGTCCTGCTACCTATTGGATTTTTTACCTTCTCATGTCATCTTCTTCCCTCCTGCCTGCTCCTATAAAAGGAATTTCTATCCCGTAAACATCTGTTCAGTTTTATGAAAATCACAAATTATACTATTGCTCTAAAATCTATCTTTTCATAATTCTCTTAATTGTGTGCTAAATCCCACATGCCCAGTACAAATCAGGAGAAAATATATACAGTCTGATATCTGTCACTTTTTCAAAGCTCACAGAAATCAGGGAAAGTTAAGGATATATCGCATCTCTCAGTATTGCATCTTTAAATAGCTTCAGCATGTTCTTTTGACAGTAAAACTTCTCATCACACCACAAGGTGAACTTTCAATTTCCCTGTATGTATTTAGACTTAGTTATATTTTATAAGTCAGGATTCAGGGCTGATATATTACTGTTGGTCTAAGTTTTGTTTCTAATGCATGAGATTAAGAGACTTTGATTTTAACTGGTGTAATTTCCATGAGTTCATCAGCCCTTATCTGGAGGTTTTAACCATCTCTACCTGA
>JAWWMP010000116.1:41660397-41696010 GCA_035047865.1 Dendrocincla tyrannina
TCTCTACCTGAGATATTGCTGATAGAAGTCTAGTTAACTATATCTACGGGTACAAGGTAACAGAATAGGAAAACAAGTGACTTACAGAGCAGATAAGAAAAACAAACTTCACTGAGAAAGCAGGAAGACACTTCTGCACCCCTACTCATCTCTCCAAGTATCCACTTTTAATATCAAATGATTGAACTTTAGTTCCTGAAAAAGCATGAGCCAGATCTACCACCTTCATGTATGCACGTGGCTAAGTCTTCTAGTTGTTGTGTATCTGTTTGATTTGTGCTACAAGTGAAGAAAGATGAGCAGAACAATCATTGATTTTTAACCCTGTTGTTTGCAGGAGTCTTTATATACACCATTCCAGAATCTGAAGTCTTTCATTTGCAAAGTTTGCATGGCAAAGAAAAGAGTGATACAGAGCAGACCAAGAGGGAATGGATTTAACACAGGTTGGCATTGTGTTAATTTTCTCTATAAAGTTAATATATCAATGAGTTCAATTATCCTTTATCAGCATCATCAATTACATAGGCAGCCCAATTATATAGGCAGTCCATCAAACGAAGTAATTTTTAAGGTCTTTCTCCAAGAAACCAAAGGAGAGGTCTAAGAAGATATTTCCCTTTTTAGCAATTCATGTGAATTCAATCAACCAAGTTTAGATAGAACAATATTTCCATCTAGCTACATAGCTAGTGAGATATTTACAATAAATATCATTCATTGACAGAAAAATCACTGTTTACTCAGAGACTAAAATTATTTTTATAGGAGCAATTAAATGACTCAGAGCTTTTTCTCCCTTTGCCTCAGGGGAGCTATTATAACATTGATTGTTGAAGGTCTGAGTGAGGCATTGAAGAGAGAATACTTCTTATTGAACTCTCTGATATAGTTCAAACTGTAAGAAAGCTTTTGGGCAACCTGGAGAACTGCTTTTTTGTTTACAGCCTTATTTTTTTCCCCAGCTTTGTGACTTAGTTTGCTAAAGACATTTGTTTTCCCTACATGGTCTATCTGACTTTCAGGGGAAGAAGAAAACATCTAAAAGGTTTTTAGCATCAATCACAGGCCAGCCTGAATGCTGAGACTTTTAAGACTTCAAAATAACTGACCCTAGGTCTCAGTGTTTGTACTCAGATTATGCTTATTACTTGCTTGATACTTGATCAATTATAATGTCTGTGAGGATGAAAATTACCCCTTAAAAATTCCTTGAGCAAATTACAACAGAAGAATGATTTTCTGCTAGTTTGGTATTATGTTACAGCAATACTTCTAATGTAGTACCACACCATGCTGGTTCTGGACATTCAAAATTAAGGATATCTGTTGGTGATTTATAGTACCAGACGTTGTTAGCATCTGCTTTTCTTTGAGAGCTGTACTTAACCATTTTAATTATGATTTGTGATTCCAATTTGGACAGAGATTACTGTTTGGTTTAATGACTGCACTCTCCAAATCTGTGTCATAAAATTTTGATCTGGTTTCTAAATACACTTGTTAACAGCTTGTAATCATGATGTGCATAGATGGAAATGAGGACAAGAACCACGCTTAGTCTGATTTACTTTGGAAAAATCGTGATTGTGCATGAGTATTTTGGCATAAAACTAAGAAATACTGTTTCCTGCAAAAGAATATGCTGTCTCTCTTTTTCTTCATTTAACCCTATGTACTATCAGAGCTGCTTTGCAAATACTGTTTTTCAGGAAGAGAACAAAGAGATTTTAATCCCAGGTTCCAACAACCACGCAGAAGTCATTTTGTTTCTCCATATCATAACCAGATGAGAGGGTTCATACAGAGAAATCCTCGATCACAAGGTAAAAAATGTGTCCACATTTGTGTTTTTGGAATTGTCTCTATCAGCAATATAACACTGTCTGTCTATATGCGGTTACCCTGTGGCTACAGCAGTCAGTAACAAAACTTGCATCATACTAATAGTGTATTACCATTAGCAGAAACTAACACTGCAGGGTGAGGTAGAGTGTAGCATTGTAATCTCTAGTCATCTTACAGTATTCTGGGGAAAAAAGCTTTCATGTGGTATTTATAATCTTCATGCTTGGTCTCAGCTGAACTGTATTTAAAATTGTAATAGTTCTAAAACAAACTGGCAGAGCTGCACAAAAATGTCTATCTGAAGTCTTTAGCTGCAGATTTTTGTTCATACTCCAACACAACACTTAAGCATATGAATAAAGTTAAACACATTCTTAAGTGGTTTTCTAGATCAGGGTCTCAGCTTCTAGGTCACTTCCTAAGTGATACAAATGCTGTGTCTTGCCTTGGCATTAATCTTAAGTCATTCACCGGTCTCCTCTCTTGAACATTGCTACATTGCAATGTAGCATCACTGTGGATAGCACTGTTGAGCTGACATAAGTCAGTTTTACTTCCTTGTTACAGTGAGTTGAAACACATACATGTAGATTAAGGAAAATAAGCAAAAGGAAGTGAAGTGACTTAGAAACATCAATTATTTTATTAAATCTTCAGAGCCTGAATTTTTTTTTTGTTTCCAGGTGAGGTTTTCAAAGAAGATTGATTATGTGATTAGGGAAGATAAATGATAAATACAGTGAAGTCTTTAATGTGTTTCACCTGCCACTGTTGAATACTTGCGAGTAAGATACTATCCTTTGATTCACAAATTAGATTGTTCAATCCTATATGTAAAATGTAAAGCTAAAGTATAGAGTATGTATGCTGACCATAGGGAAACCAAAACTGGTCATTGTTATCAGTTCTTGACCATCTCAAGAAACCTAATATTCAGAGTATGAAGTATGTTCCACAGTAACTGTGCTGCTGTGTTATAAATGTCTTTCAGTAGCATTATTAAAACATCTTGGCTTCTTCTACACTAGCCCTATTTCTTACCCTCAGGACACTCTTAAAACACGATCCTGTAACTGCACTTAAATTGCCTGTAAGTTAAACAGATTTATTGGAAAAATGCATCTGTCCTTATAAAAGAGACGAGCAGTGTTTTAAAGCTCCTTTTAAACTGTTCTGCCAACATGACTCATTTTGACAAAATTTCTTCTTTCTCAGTTTGCTAATATCAGCACAAGTATTTGGGTTGCTTCTTTATGTAACTGCTGTCTCCGCTATGTGTGTGTGTCACCAAAGAGAGAGAAAAAAGAACAAAAAAGTAGCCATTTTGTGTTCCTGGTAGCTTATGTTATAAAACATCCTTGTAGTGCTACTGATATCTATCTCTCCCATCCTTTATGTACCTTCCCATGGTACATTGTTATGGTTCCTGCTGTTGCATATTATATGTAAATCATTGGATTAAATGCATTAAAAAGTAATGGAACAGTAAGCACACGACCCCTATTTTCCGTGTCAGGAGTGTACATAATGATTAGGCAGCCTTTGCTCTCTCTTATCAGTTAATGTTCAAGAATTCCATGACTGTCTCAACTTCACCAGTGGAGGAAAGAGTGCCTTTACAAGAAAGCATCAACCTGAGAAGCACTGGTATTTTCTCTGAGATGGTGGCTTGAATCCCCTCAGGCAAACCAAGAATTGGACTTAGGCATCCCTCATTATATGGTGGATAGTAAGCACTGAGCTGCTGTAGTTAACAGCTCATCCTCTAGCTGTATTTCGAGTTTAGGAAATTCAGCTGTGGGGGTTTGGTTTTTTTTTTTTTTTTTTTTATTTTATTTTATTTTATTCATTTAACTTCTCACCCTAAATTTCTTGGCTGTGTGTTACAAATGGATAAGAGTACATCCATGTAACTCAGAGCTGGACAACTCATAGGGAGGTAGATTTTCCCCTTAGTATTTCTCATTTATAATTTACAGCTTCTAGGTTTGTGGTTGCAACACTACACCACAGGCCATATAGCCTATTGGTATATAAACTTCATTAATTAGAAGTTAAGACCACTAAGACATTATTTTGCATCGCATTGTTACCTCATTCTACAAAACCCTAAAAATAAACATTAAGAACTATGGAAGGCACTGTTAAGTATCATGTGTCTTTGTCACTCTCCTCAGCAGTCCAACTGTTAAACACCAATATCATGTGTCATAGCATACAAATTGACACTTAGATCTAAATGGGCATACAAAATACAGAAAAAAAAAAAAAGACTAAATAAGTGAGTCTAACCTTATCTGTGCATTGTCTTATATACTTTTAGCTATATTTTAAAATTTCTGTGATTTGTACAATGGTTCTCACGTTGGTGTTTTGAAATCTGCCCGAAAAGTGAACTGGAGGTAAGGAAGTGAGTTAGGGGAGAATTTATGGGTCTAGTTGTAACAGCTACATGAATGATTGAAATCAAGGACACCCTATTACTTTAGAAGCAGTGAAAGGTATTGGAAACTATATAGAATTTCTGCCAGTGGTAAGGTAAACATCATAACTCTCTGTATGATGGGCTCAGGGGAGGGATCATAATGAGCAAGACCTCTCAGAGCTCTAGAAATAGTGGATGATAATTGTAGCTAAGAGTCATCTACCACCAGAGTCATAAAGAGTGAGATGGCGAACTCATGAAGCATTCTGACAATTTCATACTTACATTTAGATGTTGTTGGATTTGGGGGTCAACTATATTCTACCTAAGAAAACTCTGTTCTTTAAAAAAAAAATAAAATTGTTTTGCCTCTTTGTTTCCATCCATTTCTGCTGTGTTTTATTTCCATCTTTCTATTAAAAAAAAAAAAAAAAAGAAAAAAAAGGTGGATTTTGGCAGTTTGTTCGTTCCTAAGGATTTTAACTTAGAAAATATCACTTTTGCAAAAGTAATTTATTAAACAAACAAAAACCCCAAACCCACAAGGTGTTGGAGAAAAGCTTTTATGGAAAACTGAAAGCAGTTTTTCATGGGAAACAGAAGATGAGTGTCAGGGAAAGATACAAGGGGAAAAAATTGTTGGAGTTGTGTCTCCCTCAAGAGAAACTCTTGTCCAAGACAGAAAGGAATTACTCAGATTTCCATTTCTTCACGGAATGTAATTGCATCAAGAGGGTACATTCACTTCAGTCTTAGCACATTGAAAAATATGTAGTAGAAGACAATTCAAGCAAGCTCTCATTTGCAAGATATTTAGTCAAGGCTTCCACATTTGTGTTCCATACTCTGTGTTCAAGCATGTTGCTGATTAACAGGATTTTAATACAACTGTAATATGTATAGGACTTGGTATAACTTCAGCGCTGAAAAACAAAGGTGTGATTTACAGTGGGAATACTACTTTGCTCATAGGAATGTATAACTAAAGCAGTGTCGTACACAGGCACACTTAAACCAGTACGAAAATATTTTTAAATATTGCTTATGTCTGGTTCTAAATGGTGTATTTTCCTTTCCTGAGTTCATACAGTCTTATCTACCAGCCACAGTGTATAACCTGTGTGACTCACTATCTCAATCCATTAATTGGTCTAGATTTAAAAGTTACAGTCACCCACCAGTTTTAAGAAAAACTGAATGCCACCGTGGACTTTACCCTCCATCATCTCAAAGTATTAGCAGTAAATATGCACCAAATGGAGAAAAAAATGTACTTTTTTCAAGATATATATAAATGTAATTTGTCTTCAGGGCTACTAGAATAAGCTCTTGTTTTTCTGCTTTAATATTCATTAAAAGTATTTAATTCCTCTCCTCTCTCCAGGTGGAGGATCGGGACACCCAGACAGGAGGAGATTTCACCTTCCTCCTCGGTAAAGAATACGTGTCGACAGGTGCCAAACTGAGACAATGGGATAATTTTTGCTTATGGAAGCCTCTTTCTTATGAACCTTGCAGAGTAACTGAACCGTGTGACTGTGGAGGAAATCACTCAAAGCTGAGGGTGTTCACCTTGTCAATCACTTGTCATGTTAGGTCTCTTCTTGTGAGATCAGAATCACTAAAACCTAAGTTGCAGGTACCTGAGGCACAGTAGCACCCCGGTATAGCTATGTGGGTTTGTCCATTTGAAAACAGAAGGTCTGAAGTGTTTTTTTACAATATTGTTAGATATTCCTGAGTGTAAATTTAAGACTTAAACTATAATTTTTGCATATTTTTTATAGTTGTTTATATTAGAAGATGTTCCCCACCATGTGTCACGTCCGTGCAGTATTGTGGTTTGTGTCTCAGTTGTGGATTGTATCTGTGTTTTAAGGGTTATACCATCGAAACCTTTTGAAAAGTTTGAAACACGGCATCATTGCTGTATCATCTGCCGGTGAAACAAAATTACCTTTTTGTAAAATGTAACACTTTCTTACAAGAGACAGAAATTGCTATTACATTTGATACTTCCAGTTAAGTGGCTTTTTCTATCTTTGTCAACTGAGGAAAGAATCTGTCATGCTTTACGTGTGTAATGAATAATACTTATGAGAACTCAATATTCTTTTCTGTCCAGAATTCTAATTTAAACACTTATCCTCAGAATTGTTTCTTAAAAATTCATATATTTCACTTTGTGATTCAATTTCAGTGATAAATATATTTCTTTAGTCCTAAAATTAATTCATTTTAAATAGATTATAAACAATACTAAAGAAATGTAAAATAACAGAGCACATGCAATTTTTAACATAACTTGTAGAAAATTTGTGACACACTTAGAACTGTGTTTCTTTCTTTATTGACCTGCATCTCAGCTTAACTGAAAAATGTCTCCATATACATAGACTTCAACAATTTCATGCTTTTCTTAGATTTCTAGCAAACTTTGGACAGGGTTGGTTCAAGTGGATGTTTATGGAACTGTTGGGCTTTCATCGGTGTATGCACTTTGGAATCACAGTTTCTTTACTTTTTTACTTCAGCATTTTCAATACACTTAATTATATAGTAATTCCTTCTCATATGGGAGGTATATGATGAAAGAAATAAAAAAAGGAAGTAAAAAAGAGACATGGACCTCCAGGAGCAAGTCCAGTGGAGGACTGCAAAGGTGATTAAGACACAGGAGAATCTCTCTCACAGAAAAGGTTGAGAGAGTTGGGCCTGTTTAGCCTTGAGAAGAAGCAATTCATAGGTGACCTCATCAGTGTCGATAAGTATTTAGAAGGGGACTGTCAAGACGATGGAGCCAGGCTCCTCTCTGTGTTGGACAAGAGGCACTGGGCAGAAACTGACACATGGCAAGTTCCACCTGAATATGAGGAGGAACTTTTTGCTGTGTGGGTGACTGAGCACTGGAACAGACTGTCCAGAGAGGTTGTGGAGTTTGTCTCACTGGAGATATTCAAGAACCACCTGGATGAAATCCCGTGCAATGTGTTCTAGGATGACCGTGTTTAAGCAGGGAGGTTGGACCAAATGACCCACAGCGGTCCCTTCTAACCTGACCCATTCTGTGATTCTGTGATTATGCAGCTAATGTTTTTTCTTAGACTTTTTGCAGGTAACTCCTTTGAGTCAATTGTCAGTGGAATTAGTTCCTGCTTAGTTTCCTTTTATGTCAAAGTGAATAGTATTGTCAGGCATACATAACTCCATGCTATGATTTCCTTGCATGTATTTTTTCTGTTTGTAACCCAATAAATATATTCTTTTGTACTCAGCATATAGAAACAATCCAACTAAACAAATAAAGAATTTCTAATTCTATTAAAAGTTTTAACAGACACAATTTTTATACAGCATACTGTCTTGATTTGTGTTCCATGGATCTTGTCATAATAGGGACCTTCCTGCTTCCTTTTTTGATTGATTTGTCACTGACTGTAATTATGCTATCATTTTTTTTCTTTCTCCCCACCCCTGAACCTTTTGGAATAATGTGGTTTGAGTTTTATGGAAAGTTCTCTAGTTTCAGGGATGTATAATGGTGTATTTGAAAAGAATGTGATTGTGTGCCAGAATTTGTTGGTAATTCCCCCTTCAGGCTTTGATATGAGAAAAGATTTCTGTTGGCCTCAATAAACAAAGTTAAATACAGTTAGAGTGGGAGTTTTGCTGTGCTGACTGTGGTATGTTATGAATTCTTGGTAATAATTACCCTGACTACTGAGGAATTGATAGCGTCTCTGTGAGGGCTTTTTTCTGTCTAATCTTAGACCATAAGCAGAAGCTGATTATTATTATTTCCAAACCAAAGGATTTTTTTCCCACCAGGAATTATAGAGTGCAATCATAAGCATGAAGTAGAAACATAGAGGTGCTACTTTCCTGTCTCACTGAACTTTGAATTGTTCAGAGTACCATAAAGCTTATGGACTCTTGAAGGAAATCATAGACAAGAATATGACCTTAAAGAGTCCTGTTTAATAGGATTTCCTTATATGTGGACTGCAGGGTTGTTTTGAATGGTTGCAGGACACAGGAAAAACAGATGTGGGATGTATGTTTGTGAAGAAAAGCATTCTTGTTCAGCTGTACTGGTTATGATCTTCTCTAGCCTGTGCACTGGGTAGGTGTCTTTCATTCAATGTTCTCTGAAACTGTGGACTGATTTATTAGCTTTGTGTGTTTCCCTTCAGGAAGGGGATTCAGAGAATATTCTATAACATCAATAACTTGGTCAACTGTGACTCAGCAGAATTTATAACATGGTCATTGTGAGGGAAAGAATGATGACGGGAAGACATGTATCAACTTTCCTCTTTTTATTGAGTATGTATCCTTCCTCTTACATTACTTTACTCATCTGTGACACCATCACACCAGGAATCTGAATCTGGACTGCAGAGAACATGGAAACACTGAGTTAATCTTACGATGCTGTGGGACTGAAAGTGTCAAAACATAGTTTATGCCTCTTTTGTAAAACAGGAAACTACAGTTTTAATTGCTTTGCTTATCTTACTGAGGTGGAGGGGAACAACAGTATTAAGGCTCTACAGATCTTTTCATGCCATGTTGTCTGAGCAAAATTATAAGGATACTCAAACATATGGTATTATTTTGTAAAGCTGTTCTTTTTTTTAAATATTGGGGAAGAAGATCAAAAGTTTACATATTCACATTTAAATATTGACTCCCTCTTGTCAGCTAAGCTGGGAGGCAGGCTAGTGCATGTCCTTCACTAGGAAGTTTGATAGGATATTCCTCAGTGGTGCAGAGCCCCCTTCATAGAAACTATCTTTTGGTGATGTAGAAGCATGGTCAGCACAGTAAATAAGCAGAAACCTTGGCATGTTAATGCCATATGGTCATATCATGGTTGAGAGTGTAGGAATACTATCACGTTTTGTGAGTCTGGTGAGGCTGCCCTTTTAGATACATGCTGATGACCTGCTAAGGTTTCTCCTGAATGTAAGTCATTCAGTCTGGCAGAGGCAGCTCAGGACAGGGCTTGGTGGTGGTTTTTGGTGTTTTCTGGTGTCCCAGGTTCAGGGATGCCTGACAGCTGAATACCTGCACCCTGAATGCACTACCAGGCCCTCCTCCTGGCCCTCAAGGGGTTTGGCTCCATGCAGCTGGGTGACTTTGAATCCAGCTAGTGTGTGAGAGATGTGAGAGGTCTCATGGGAGTCTCATGAGACCCTTGGCTCAAGAGCCCAGGGTCCATTTAAGCCCAGGTCCTTGCCCTTGGTGCTTGCTTAATCTACCTTTTAATTCTGCCTTTGCCTTGCTGCTTTGACTTCCTGACTTGACCTGGGTGTTCCTCATCCACATAGACTTGTCCAGTGACCGCAGGAATGTCGTGCGAATCTGGTCAGCATCATCAGACCTGCTCTGCTGTTCTTCAGGTGGTGTGGGACTGCACTCTCACCAGTCAGGTCACTGCTCTACGTTGCCACTCCATAGCTGGCTTGCCTTCCCTTGTGGAGCAGACCACCTTTGTTGCCCTGTGACAGTGGGCCTTAATGCCCTGATAGCACAGGGGGTCAGGAAGTTTGGCTGAAACTACCACAGTAGTTGGATGGTGTCAAAACTGTGGGATTACTTGCTGCGGAAAACAGCTTGAAAAACTTAAAACAGCTCCAGCCAGCAAAGTGTCTTTGTGTATCTCTATACAATGAGGGTCTTGCATTCATTGCTTTCCTAGACCTTGTAGCTGACACCCAGACCTTTCTCACCCATAATTAGGCTACCGACTACACTACGTTTCAGCATTACACACCACAAATCTGAAGCTTCTTCAGAACACGGAAGCTCATTTGTTAAAGAATATATTCTTGAAACTGATATTGCTAGAGCTCTTCTGGCTTGTACTGCTTTTGAAGCCCTAGGTGGGAGACCAGGCATTCTACAGGGTTTTGACCAGGATTTTTTACCTGGAAGTATGTACTTGGGACAACACATGATGAGTTGAAGACTTGTCTGTAAATGACAAAGAGGTAGCTGGCAGGGTATTCTGAGTGTTCACCAACCTAAATTTACTCAATTGTACTACAAAATTAAGATCTAATGTTTGGTTTTGCTTTTGCCAACTGGAAAAATGCAATTTTATTGTATTAAACCCCCTCAGCCTTACAGTTTGGAGTATTGGTTTGTTCAGGTAAGGAATCAAAACCAGTTGCTGACCCTGATCTTGCAAGGACTGCTGCTCATTGCCCAGGTAGCAGTTACCATCGTGCACACCTTAAATTCACCTACACACGTGAAATCAGAATGCAGGCAGGACATCAGCTAAGGCAGTTGCAACTTTTGCCTCCCATTTCTCTATATACTACAAATGGCGGGGTAGTTGGGGCCAAAGAACTGCTCTGACTGGAGAATTTTGGTCACACGGTGTTGTATTCTGCACTGGGTGTTCATATTTGATATCACAGTGGTATCTTGTCAATAAGTATCGCCAAGAGACTCTCCTCACTGATGGTATTTGTGATTACTGCTTACTAGTCTTTTGGAGATGAAGGACAGGATTTGCTGACTGGTTACAACCACAAACATGGAAGTTACACAGGCCAGGGAAGCAAGGTCAAAACAGAATGCAAGGGGTAGATGCATACAACACTTAATATTTCTAGGCTTTCATCTTTGTGTTGGTCCTTATTTTCCCCAGTTAGGGATTAGGTCTTACCAAATTACCTTTTATTGGTAGTGGTCACATAGATAAACAGGGATATATTAATTGTTAATATAGTTAATATAGGCATGAATTCTTATATGAAAATGTTGATATTTCAAATGTATTAACCTGCTCTTCTTTTATGCCAGAAGATACAAGAAATACCTGGCACAGAAACCAATCCCAGATAATATATGCTCTCTGAAAATCGTTGATAACTGAAGGCTTTTCAATAGAGTGTAGTGCCCCCTGTCTCAAAAATTAGGTAGCCAAGTGTGCAGCTGGCCTTTGGACTCTTACTAAGAGCAAAACGGTACTGTAAGAGCTGTTCTGATCTCAGATGTGTTTTCTAAATATGCTTTAGGTAGCTCAAAAATTCATTATTCAGTGAAAGCAATTATAATTTTTAGAACAGTGATGAGAAATTTGCATGTCATTTAGGGCATTTGGAAAATTTGGGTCAAGGTAAGCAATTGGGACTTACCTTTACCACATCCAGATTTATTTTAGTCAAGGGTTTGTTTGGTAATAGCAGAGGCCCAACAGGCTCTGTATTTATTTTCTGATAATACTTTAGTTTTCACTTGTGTTGATGATGCAGCTCATCTAAAAGGACATAAGTGTACAATGTGCTGCCTTTTGATCATCAGCTTTGCCCCCTCGTTTAATCACCCATCCTATGCTTTAGTCCTTCTGATCTACATTCTGCTGGAGGGTTTTATATTTCAGTGAAGTTTATCGAGTTTTGAGGCACGCTGGTGATAAAGTTAGACCCCCTTGTTACATAATATGCATATGAAAGATCACTACATTTAAATACAGTGATAAGGCTGCCTCCGAATCTTGACCATCTTTGGGCAAATTGTAATACTTCTCTTTTCAACAAAGCCTTCATTTTGTAGGTGTGATTTAATTTCTGCTTTACCTTCCCTATGCAGAGGGGAGACTCCACAAAAGAGCAAATAGGAGAAGTTCAAACAAATCCACTACCGACAGTACATTTCCAAACAAAAGAGGGAGAGCAGCCACACAGTTGATGCACAGCAGCACAGAGCAAAGGTGGCCAGTGCATCTAGACAAAAACTAGGCTTTAGAAACAATTCAGAAACCTTGGGCATACTGAACCTCTGGCATGGTTGGAATACACTTAATGTAGGCTTGTTTGGGGTTCTTTATTGTTTATCTGCAAATCTAGGCTCATTTTGTAACTGTGTGACACCTCTACAAGTCTAGACAGTGATTGTGGTTTATACTTTAAATAAAGGTTACATTTTTAATGATTTCCTGAAGTTTTTGAACAAAAGAAATTATAACCTGAAAATTCAGCCTTCCTTTATTCTGAGGGGGGAAGTCTTTTACTTCTTTGCATTTCTAATTATTATATTAATTCTTGGCAACAAATAGTCCTATAAAAAACTTTTGCTCCAAGCAAGATAAAAAATAGCATTAAAAAAAAATAAATATGTGCTAATAGGAGACAATTTGCATATCCTAACACTTACTTGTTGGGAGTAGGAAAGAAATCCCAAATTTGTCATTGTGCATTTGTTTACACTAACGTGTTATTGCTTGATCACTCCACCATCTCTCTCCCTGACAAACACCCCCATCTGTCTGTAGAGACAGCCAACCTAGCAAGGCTGATAGCTTATTGTTTTAGAAATTGGGGGCGGAGGGGGGGAGAGGAGGGGGCAAAACCAGAAAAGAAATAAAGCTTTTCTTCTGTTGCTAGCGATCCAGGAGTGCAGTGATTCAGGGGGTTGTTAACTGCTCTGTGTAATGCTCACTAGGGGCTACAGCTGGTGCCAGCTTACAGCATTTAGATTTTGAGAGGATGACTGTCCAGCCTGCTGGAGGATAAGATGTATTTCTGTGTGCTGGATATATCTATCCTTCATGAGGGAATAGTTTCAACCCCGGCATAGTTGCACTTCAAGTTATGTGAGAGTAGCATGTGTGAAGTCTCTTTAAGAGACTCTGTAGCATTTTTTTACCGTACAGAAAGTTTTCTCCCTCTTCATTAAAGGCCAGAGGCAGGTTTTCTTCCACTGAATTCTGTTGGTTTTAAACTTGGCCCACCAAAGCATAAAATATATTAGTTTAAAAGTAACTTTACAGAAGAAAATTAGGGGTATATGAGGTCAGAGTTGCTTGAAAAAAATAGAAGTTGAAGGCCATGTTTTGTCTCAGATGGCTTGTGCGACTGACTTCATATTAACTGCACCCTTTTAGATGTGTTAGGCTGACAGTGCTGGAAAATTAGCCCAGGCCCTCTGACTTCTGGTAGCTTTCCTGACTGCTGGACTACGAACTCGCATGACAGATTGCATCCAGCACAGTAGGCTGCAGAAAGTAGTTAATGGAAAATAGACTGCTTTGATGTTCACTTCTGGTGGGCTGATCCTCTGGTTTAAAGGCTAAACATCTATTGTCCTCAGTAGGAGTTTTCTTTATGAAAAAGCTTTCACAAAATCCGTAATTTCCCATTTTGTTTTCTGAGACTGTGGTTTGCTCTATTTCTACATTCAGTAGCCAGCAAATATTTTCAAGAGTGATTTGTAATTTTTGGGTCTCTAACTTCAGATGCCACAGATATGGCCTTATTTCTCAGAAATAAGCTAAGCATCTGTCCTCTTCTGCTAAAGCAGATGTCTCTACAGCATTTCCATCAGAGCACTAGGAATGAAGGCACCTAAACACACTGTCTGCTGAAAAATGGGGCTAAGCACTGCAGAGATGCACCTTAGGAAACAGGCTCGGCTAGAATTAAAACGGGAGGGAGGGTGAGGAGAGTGAGAGCAAATACAGTAACAGCCTATGATTAGAAATCTTAACAATGACAGTGAGTTCTGTTTAATTTCTAACTGCTTAAAAGCAGGCCTGGGGAAATGCTCTGCTTAGAAATGTCATGGAAAGTGCAGCTGGTCCATAGGCTTTATCTTGAAAAGCAAAGGATCTTTCCCATTTTGCAGTAACACTGCCATTTACTGGGCCATACCACTAGCAATTTGCAACAATGGGAGGGAAAAAAGCTGCCATTTGACCTAGAATGCAATTTTCAACTAATTAATAAAGTGACCATTAGTGCCCGAGGGGATAATAACAGGAATAAGAACAAATTACTGTGGGGTGCAAAGGAGGCTTGGGCATTGTATTGCAAATGTCTTATGGCACTATTCTTTTTTTTTTCCCTCACTAATACTTTTAAAGTGCCCCCACTCAACACTTGCTCCTTGTAGGACCCTTGCAAACCACATAAGAATTAGCCCTTCAAAGATCAATCAGGATCTAATTGTTGTTAACAAAGTGCCACCTGGAGAGAAATGTTACAATATACCTTCATTACAAAGCATTCAATCTCTCTCACACTCACAAGTCCTGGCTACAGTACAGACAAAAAGAAGCAGTTGCTAGCATTAAGATCAGGCACCTGCAATTGCTTGCAAGACACTGCCAGTCCCTGCACAAATATGCTCCTAACATTGCATGAGCCTTGTTAGAACTGCTCTGTTTATGCTTCGTCTAAGCAAATTCTGCTGGGATCTCTCTATTTGCAGCACTCTAAAGTATGGCTGGAGCCCTCATGTTGGTGGGAACCTTAGGCAAAGCAGTGACACCATTTGCCCTGCATTTTCAGGGTATGCTCTAGGACATTCTCTCAGTAAGGATTCTTCTGTATTTTATGGCCCTTGCTCTCTGTGCCCCAAAGGCAAATGTTCAGGAAGTCCCCGGGAAATTAACAATGTTCAGGTTTCGTTTCTCTGCCCTGAATGAAATTTTACTTGTAGGTATAGCACATCTGCTCTGGTCCTCGTTGTGGTCATACTTTGCAGCTTCAGTGGTTAAAATTCAAGGCAAGACCCACTGAGGTTACCCAGTGTCTGTCCCTTAACACTTGGCCATGCTTGTGTCTCTGTGTCCACAGAAGTTGAAGTCAACTGCTACTAGTCTCATCTGTCCTGAAACTGTCCAGTGGATTGTTTTATAGCAAATTGAAAACTACTGTCCACGGGCTTGCTTTGCTCGTGCCTTGTTTACAAAGTCAGGGAGTTGGCTTGACTGAAAGCTAACCTCCTTGTGAAACTAAGTATAAATTCTAGGTTTTGATCACTTACTCAATCTGTCTGATTACATCTTGAAAACCTCCAGTGATGGGGACCCTACCACATTTCTGCAGAGGCTGTTCCAGTGAATGATTTTTCTCACTGTAAAGAATTTATTTATTATATTGAGATGAAATCCCTTGTATTCTCCACATAACTCCTAGTAAAGAGAGAGTCTCTGTCCTCTTTGTAGCTGGCCTTCAAGAACTGGAATATTGTGATGATCTTCTCCCTGAGCCTTCTCTTCTCCTGAGAGAAAAGACTTCATTCCTTCAGCTTATTCTCTTAGAGCAGGTTTCCAGCCCTTTGATGAACTTCCTGAACTCCTTCGGTTGTTCTCCTGTCTTTAAGTGAAAGACTCTTTTTTCTCTTCCTTGAATTGACCAGAACTGGACACAGTACTCTAGGTGTGGCCTAAAAAAGGCTGAGTGGAGGGGGGTAATTATTTTTCTACTTCTGTGGATGCAGCCCAGCATTCCATTAGCCTTTGCTGCTGCAGCAGCATACTACTGACTCCTCCTCAGCTTGTTGTCCACCAGGACCCCCAGGTCCCTTTCATTAAGGTTGCTCCGCAGCCACTCAGATCCTGGCCTGTACTGGGCATTTTAGTCGTGTTGTCACAGGTGCAGGACTTCGCTTTTGTGTTTGCTAAACTTCATACTGTTCTTGTTATCCTACTCTTCCAGTCAGAAAAATAAGGACAGGGTAGAGAGAGGGAACTATTTTTCCCATA
The DNA here is from genome assembly GCA_035047865.1 of Dendrocincla tyrannina. Taxonomy (NCBI): domain Eukaryota; kingdom Metazoa; phylum Chordata; class Aves; order Passeriformes; family Dendrocolaptidae; genus Dendrocincla; species Dendrocincla tyrannina. The sequence continues at coordinate 41,676,177 of JAWWMP010000116.1, forward strand.
GTCATGAATATCCTGCTCATTCTGAGGATCAGGAAGTTGGGAGAGTGAAGAAGAGGTGGAAACTATCTCCTTTATTTCTGTTCCTTGCTCAGATTAAGCATTTGTTCAAGTCCTTATCCACACTGCTTCAGAGAACTGAGGGACTCACTGGAAGGAAATGCTCAGGTACTTTGTCCAGTTTGATTCTTTAACAGATATACATGGAGGCAGGAACTTCTGGAGAGCAAAGTATTGTTAACAGCCTTAGGTTTCTGGTTTTCCTAGGAAAATTGCCTCTGTCCAGATACATATATGGGGAGAAATGCTGCACTCATGACATGTCTTGTTGGATTATTAATCCAAATGACCTACTTGCCTATGTTTTGGAACATATGTAGTGCAAATAGAGATTCTTTTTTTTTCTCTGAAGAGCACATTATACAAAACCGGACCAATCTTTGTGGATCCTGAAAGACTTCACTTGTTAAATGTCATTTCAAATATTCTTAACTGGCAGACACTGGCTGCATGTGCTCACTCTGCAGCTGCTTTGTAAACAGTCAGTGTTATTGCTGCAATTAAAATACACATTCTGAATTTTTCACTTTGACTTTGCCTATCACTGCCTGTCTTCAACTTCCATGTAAGACCATCCATCATAAAGGATCGGCACTGCTTTAACCTTGGTGAAGATTTGCGAAAGGGCTAAATGGTGACAATTGAAATAGAAAGTCTTTGGTGTAGCTGGTACAGTGCACCAAACTAGTAAGTATGTACAAGCTTTGCTTACGTAAAGTGGGGAAAAGGAGCAAAGCATCTCCTATGACTGGAAGAGCATTCACCAAAAAGCACTGAAAGAGGTGGGTTTTCAACAGCACAATCCTGGACTTGCAGATTGCCTTTCTGGTACACTAAAAGTCACTGAAAACACAAAGCATGAGGCAGTCCAGAGCATAAAATGGGCACCTCTCAGCAGTCTGGTATCCTTGTACTTGAAATTAATCAAAAACAGCCACTAAATGTGGGGAATATTACCCCTAATAACTCTGCAATGCTGAAGCCACATATCAAGCTATGCAAAACTAGAAGCCACATGAAAATACGTGTTGACTCCCTGTGCAACATTTTGCTAAAAGTGTGTTGATGATATTCACTTTGCAGAGAGATTATAGTTTGAAGAAGGGCAAGAGATCCTTATGTGAATTGGGCTATATAACTGCATAGTATCTGGGTAAATTTTCAGAGATGAAAGTGTGTGAATAAACAGGAGGGTGTACAGGGGGTTACCCAGACTGCAAATCTCTGGTCAAATTCATGCCCTCCAAAGAAAGGCACAAGGAACAGAGATGGAAGGGTTTGCCATTTCGAAAACAGCTTGGCAGTCCCCCAGGACTGTAGACTGGCTTCACTGGAGGGTCTGTTCTGCTGACACAAGAGATGGATGTACATACAAGTCCCATTAGCATTGAAGGGAGGTGCCTGCTAAACTTTCCCACGCGTTAGCAGAGGAAAAGGCTTATAAAGGTGTCCCACAAGGTAACAGAAGGCTGTTGCTGCACATGTTACATTTCTCTAATATCTGCCTGTGATACAGCTGTACGCTTACATCATTTGGATGCATCTACTTGACATCTTGCTGTCTGTCACAAAGAGACGTTTTGGAGCCATGCGGAATGCTTTCCCATTATCCTCAATGCAAGTCCATAAATACACAACTTGTGTGCAACCCGCTTGCATACTGATTCTCTGTCCCTGATCAATCTGTTGTTGATTCCAAGGACTATAGTCTCCTTTGATTTCTAGGGTTTTTTACTGAATGCTCATCAGCAAGAATATATAGTTTATTTTAGTTTTTCTTTTTGTGGCTGTTTTACTGTCATTTGTAGCAACCATTAAAGTTTATTTGTGGGCTGAGGAGAGTTATACCCTTTGTGACAATGCATTGTGGAGCTTTATTTAATCCTGTGGGGTATTTAGGTGCATTTTGTTGGGGGAGGGATGGAAGGAGTAAAAGAAAAAGTTGTAGAAATCAGAAATGGAGATCTAGAGTCCTAGAAGGTGGCAATCTGTTAATTAGTGTTCTTGGGAAAACCTGTCTGTGATGAAAATAAAGCCCCATCGTTAAAACCCACTGCATTTTCCTTTTCTGCCCCTGAATGTTGTTAACAATGTTGCACTCTGGTTAAGTAAAAATCTAAAACTGCAGTGAAGTGTTAGTAATCGGTTCCTGAGCAGATTCCCTAATGCTATTCACTTTTCCCTGCTAATCTTCCTGTGTGAGTTATAACAATGCAGCACCAAATGAGAAGGAAATGTCAGGTTATGTTTCAGGGCCAGCCTCCTGCCCACCCTCCATCTGTGCTGATGTCAGTGCTTATTGGAACATATGCTGCCTGTTGCTCACTGACCATCTGTTAGCTGAGCTGATGAAGTGTTCCCGTTGCTGGGACAACCCGGCCCTTGATTGCCAGTGGCACTGCAAACATTTTCCACTCAGGTTTCACTTTTATCTGTGCTCTGGAATGGCAGCCCCGCCGTCTTAAGGGTTACCCCATCCCTGCATTTTCCCTTGATCTGGGGTGGGGAGAGCAACCAAAATTCAAGGTACAAGTTTTAGGGCAAAGTAGTAAAAGGCTGCAGCAGAGCTAATGTGCCCGTGAATTAATTGTTGTCCCCTTGGACACAGGGGCAGACACGCTTTCCGATGGGAGCACAGGGTCGAGGGAGAATGTTAGGAAGTTTGTGTGACGAGACTGTGACTGAAACACCCATAGCCCTGAACACATGCAAGCCGACAGAGGCATTTTTGGACCCAAGCAAAAGGCAAGGGATGGGCTACTTTTCCCTTAAGAGTCACTTGTTCTGGAATTGCTGTGTGTTGTAGTTCTGCCTGACAGCCACAAATCTTTGGGACATAACTGAATCCAAATCTAATCATTTTTTTACGGCGTAGGCCTCAGTTTGCAGGGTGAAGACAATGTTAAGCCATAGCAGTGATACAACACTTTGCCCACATGCTGCCTTTTAGCAGTTCTGTCTGGTGAGCTTTCCCCCTCTTAAAAATGTCTACAGACATTAATCAATCCTCATGACAAGCCTGTGGGGCTGGCAGGTGGTGTTCCCGTTCTACAGAGGGAGAAGCAAGTGTGAGAGCTGGCACGAGACGTGCAGCATGCCCACATCCCAGCCTTCCCCTGCTGAGATCACTAGACCAGATTGCCCTTCACTACACACCAAGAGCCCCAGCTCTGCCATGGTGCCAACAGGAGCCGCATACCAGACACAAGGGCTGAGTAGACTCTGCCCTGTAGTTCTTCCCATCTTATATGTGAAGGGAATAGAACAGCATCTGCTAAATGAAGGTTTTTGGTGAAGGTGGCCACAACAGGTAGGGTAAATGTGACAGCCATTAGGATACAGAAAGTCTGGATGCTCTGTAGTGTTAAACACTGTAAAGTGGTGAAATATCTTGGTCTTTTATTTTCTGTATTGGTATTCCTCAGTGTTTTCCCCCTGACCTAGGGGTTTTGGTCTCTGGATGACAGCAGTCTCTTACACAATCTCTCAGCCTCAGCTTTGGAACTGAACACTATCCCATCATCCTTCCATTTCTCTCGTTTCCCTTTCACCCAGCCTTGCCTCTTTCATGTTTTCCCAAAATCTTTTTCTCAGATATGTTGTCCCTTTGCAGTCTCTACATAGAAAAAACAAAGTTTTTAGTCTTTCTCTCACCCAGCCTATCCTTTCTGTTTCCTACCACAGTCCAGTTGTTCCTGTAGCCTGGTCACTCAGCTGTACTGTGGCTGGCTTTTCTGCCAGCTTCCCTTGTTTCTCTTGTTTCTAAAATTCTTTTTTCTTCCCTTCCTAGTATTCTCTTCCCATTTTTTAATGCGTTCTGTGAGGTATCTATACTATCTTTTCATAAGGCTAAGTTGTAAGCTTTTCAGAAAAAGGGCTCTTTATTTTTCATCCTATGCATCAATTACTGTTTTAATTAAATAACTGAATAATACAATAATGTGTGCTCAGAGACTACATGACGTGTGGTAGAGCTGGATAAGATTTGATCCATACTGACGTAATCCTAGGTGTTAATAATAATGCACAACTTCAGCATGTGTTGCTATTTCAGGATGTTCTGGCACAGCAGGCTTGTTTTATTCACCCTGGGGATTTACATTGCCTCATCTGCTCTCTGGTGAGTGCCTGAGAGTTGGGTCTTATTCTGTGGCACGTGTGAGGTACTGCCCTGTGCTCGTGTAGAACGAACAGCAAGTCGAGTCTTTTACCTTGCCTTTATTGTGGTTATGATAAAAGCATTTATCTGATCTTATCACAATTACCACAATGGAGCCTGAGCACTCTAAATTCCAAACCTCTCTTGTGGCAACTTGTTTTGTGCCAGTCTGCTTTTAAATCCACTTTGGTGTCCTTGGTTTTTGCCAGAATGGTGCGAATGTGCTGGTATGTAGATGAAAATTGGGGTGATCTTTTCTCTTCTCCAAGAATGTCATAGAGCTTGAGGCTTTGGGTAACCTTATAGACCTAGACTACTTTGCATTTTGAATCAAAACAATGCAGAATTTAACACTTTGCTTCAAGATTAGACTACTTGATTTTCCCTCAATCAAAAAATGTGAAGGAAAACTGGTATTATGAGCCACCATCTGCCCAGCCTCCAGAAGGATTTGCAGTTCCCAACTGAAAGCACTATTTTTACTCAGGGCAGGACTGAGTGTTTTGTGCAGCTTTTAGGCTCAGATTAAATGGTGGCACTGCTTTCTGTGTGCGACTGAGAAGATAGATTACAGTGTGACGTAACTGAGTGGTATTTGAACACTGAGAGTGGTTAGCTAAGGCATATCAACACCTTGAGATTCTACTAACAAGGTGAGATGAGGCATATAAACGTACTTCACCAGAAATTTGTAATGTTTATGCATTTGTGGGGAAGTGTAGCAGATAAGGGTCATGTTGAAAGTCTAGATAATGATGTCTTTGCTGCCATCTTGGGCACCTCTGGAAAGATTACTCTCCTCGTCTGAATCAATGGTGGAGTTCCCTAGTGCTGTGCCTGTCTACAGCACTGAAAGGCAAACTGTAGGTGCTTTATGGCAAGCACATATACAGCTGTCTGAGGTGCATACACATAGCCTCGGTTTGCCTGAAACAGGGGTGGATATAAATTGCCTGTTTGTTTTTACTTAGACAGAGGTATCAGAACCAGTTGTGGAAGCACTGTTGATCGGCTAGGGAAGTTCCTCAGCTGGATGGTATCTGATCACACCTTTAGAGAAATAACAATTTTTACCAGCCAAGAACCTGATCTCTGCTGTGGCTGAAGTGTTAGGCATTCAGAGCTCTGCTTAATCACGGCTTTAACATGTTTCCTGAATCTGGATGGCTGGGTCCCATAAGAACAATAAATGCTTGCACTTCTGTGCTCTAAAGTTTGCAAAGAGGGGCTGTTGTGTGTGACTTTGTGAAAAAATCCCGTCCTCATCACAATGCTGAGGGCAGGCTGCCACTGACATCAGTCGTGCAAGGATTTGTGCTGCCCAGGTCCTGGAGATCACTCTCCACACAAATTAATTAAAAGATGCCTTAGGTAGGTGTCCAGCCAGCACAGAAGGAACCCAGCTCCATTACTAGTCTGCAATCCCCAGTTTTCCAGCTGTCACTATGTAATACGGTCTCCCCCTCGCGTAATTCCTTCCTGTAGTCCAATAGAAGTCCTTTAAAAGAAGAAAAAAAAAAGAAAGAAAGAGGAGCAACAAGCAAGTAATCCTGTCATACGATCTGCCCCAGTAGTTTGGGGCCTGTTTCTCTTTCAGGGGCTGTGAGCGTGCTTTGAGGTGCACAATAGAGATGCCTTCTCCATTGACTGGGGAGCTCAATGAGCCAAACTGGGCAGCAGCCCCGGTAACAGCAGCAGCAGCAGCAGTGGTGCAGCGCAGTAATGGGCCCAACTGTTAACTGATTTAACACTCTGCCAGCTGCAGTCCCTGAGCTCCGAGAGGAGCGGCGGGCCTTTGAATATTACCTTTCAGCCAATTAGACATATGTCACTTCCATAAAACCTTTCGTGTGCACTCCCATCGTGGGGAGGATCTGCTGGGGAGAAGGAGGGAAATGCGTTACCTGCCTCCCTCCCAGATGCACCGTCCCCTCCCTCGAGGAGGAATTTCTAGTTGTTTCTGGTATTATTTTTAGCACTGATGCAAGGGCCTGGAATGGGGTATGAAATAAAGAGAATGATTCTCAGAGCTCCAGGAGTTTTTCAGACAGTCTCATAGGCTGCCTGGGATAGTAGGCTTGGTGGGTTTGGGGCATTAGATTGAAATGAGACTTTTTCATCACCTGAAGACTGAGAAGGTTGACGTTATCATCTGACTCTGCCTGAGGTTGTTTCACACATAAAAAAATACTGATCTCAAAGAAGCAAATGAGTATGCAGATACCAGAGGACTGCAGGTGCTGAATGTGGAAGTTTTGGACTAACATCAATTTCACCAAAAAAAAAAGTACACATAAAGTTGTTTACTCGTGAGCTGCAGCTGAGGGAGAACACTGCAGACTGCATGCCTTGTCCAAGGGAGCTGCAGCAGCAGCCAGCGTACCACCGAGTCAGCAAACACAGCCTGAGGTACCCACCGCAGCCAGGGTCTGCAGGGGTGGGAAGCACGTGGGATATGAATGGCATGGATGCTTCATCTCAGAATCAGTGTGGAAGGCAAAAGTGTTTATATAGGCCAAAGAAGAGATATGCCACTTTTTATTCCTTCAGATTAATTGACTGTTTTATTTCAGTAAGGCTGAAATTCTTATTTCTGTCATGTCCATTTCTTCATGCTTTTTATATTAAAACACACAAAAATGCAATATTAAAAGGCATATTAAATTGTGATAAAATATATCAGATTATAGTAAATTTTTTAAACAAAATATTTAGTAAGATATGTTTAAAATAATTTAATTATGAAAGCTGTTTTATTTTAATACCTGGTGAATTAGAGCTAAGCAGTTGTGCCAAAATTAATAAAATTAAAAGGATATGGATTTTTTTTCATAGTAATGTAAAAATAAATGCATTCCAGAGGCTCTAATGGACAGGAAAACTTCTCTTTTAAAATCCTGGCTTAAGGCTTCCAAGCTGGCTCTTGTTGTTGACACTGTTAGTGAACAGAAATGAGTGAGCCAGAGGTGTGTGAAGAATGCTTGTTTTCCCCACTGGAGATGAGAGACCTGCATGGGTTGTACACACTATCAGAGCTGGACAAGGAACTGTGTGTGGCATACAAGAAAAGAAGGGAATTGGGGAATGGCTATCACTTCTGTAACTAGGGAAAGGCGTACTGAAACTAAGTTAGTCAAACAGGTGCTCTCTGAATAAGTGTGCTCAATTTATTCATTTTGGCTTTCACAAGTTTATTCAGTATTTTCCTCCTTAGTCTCTTCAATCATCTTTTTAGCAGGATGTTCTCTGATTTAAAATTTTGATGCTCAGCAATCAGGAAGTAGTACATGTCAAAGGCAATGAGACAAGATGCATTTTGAGGTGAGGATGATGTTTGATCTAAATATACAGGACTGGTCTTCAGGTGTTTGGTCCTTTTCATACCTGAAGAAAGGTTTGAGCTTAATTTTTTAAAAAGAAACTCTCTTTTCCAAAACACTCTTCCCTTGCAATGTTTTGACCAGCTTCAGCAGAGTGATGACAGGATTATGAGGTGGTAATATATAAGCTGAAATGAGAAGCTATTTGGAAGATCTCAGGACTGTAGACAGACAAATACTTTAAACAGGCATAAGTTGTCAGTATTGATAGTAGCAGTGGTTCCACATTTCTTCTGTTTCTGGCTGCTTGTTCTCATGCTTGCACTATTCTCTCCCTTTCATTGTATTTTTACTAGCTTAATGGTGAACTGGAAGAGATTCAGCTGTAGCTGAGAGGACAAGTTGCACCTGAATCCATTTTCCCCAGTCTAATTCATGGCATGCCTACACAAACCCTTGTTTCAGTAGGCAGGGCATGGTACCACCAAGGATAGAACTGAGCATCCAGGACAGGGAGAGAGCAGGACCACATTTCCCCTGTGTTAGCACTAGATTTCTGTCTACACTGAAGTTTATTTTTCCCTTTGATAAGGACAGCTTGCACATTTTTAGCTGCTGGATCACCTGCCAAAAGAAGCCAGCTGAGGAAATCTTTACAAAGCACAAGTGACAAGTTACAAAACAGCTGGTGAGCCAAGGTCAGGCATTCCGTTTGCTGATAGTTTCTGTGATCAAAATTCTTCTGAAGCTCCCTGCAGGTGTTGCTACTTCTAGATAGGGTTTAGATGTGATAACTTTCTCAGTGGGGTAGTTCAGTGCTGCTAAGTATGTTTCAGATGACAATCCCCACTTCATCAATCAGAGTACATAGTTCTTGGGTAAAAAGGAGACTGAACACAAGTAGGCAACCAATAATTTTAAATATACTGTAAAACACAGCATTGTATTTTCCCTCTGTGGAATCATATTTGCTCCACAGGTTTTGTATAGCATGATTATTCTTTTTTTTTTTTTTCTTTCTCTGCAAAATCTTCACTGAAGTGATCTTGCAAACTCTGTTCCTTTCCACCATCAGTCATTTACTTGGTATGGCTTGGAACTTGCATATCTTTGTGCATTTGAATCCATTACTAATGCACAAGCATTCATCAGTTTGGCAGGAATGGACATTACACATCTGTAATTCATAAGCTTCAAGACAGTTTTGGGCGATAATGATTCAGGCAACCAGTGAATGTCCAAATTCCCTTTGGCATCAGTTGTCCAGCCATAACTTGCTGAATCCAGCAGAGTGGGTTCACATTGCAGGAGTCATCTCCAAATTCCTGCTTAATGGTTTGCATGCAGTTCATGCTGGAATAAGCAATCTTTGCATGGGGGAAGCTGGCTGGAGTCAATTTCATCCCTTTTGGCAGAGAAGGTTTGATAATGGCATCAGTTGTTGCGCTTTTAGGGACAAACAGATGGCATGTGAATTCTTGTAATTTCTGAAAGAAGCCTGATGAAAGCTCCCAGGGTTGTCCAAACACTGAAAAGTTATATTGATAATGGCATTTTCTTTGCATGAGTTCTTGGGTTCCCAGTTTTCCTTTGTCTGAAAAAAACACTAACAGCATTGCATCCCCAAAAGACATGCAGACCAATCAGTACTCTGCATGTGTCAGTCCCAGGGGAGCACACTATTATATTACTGTCAGTGAGTGATGCTTTGTGTCTGTTTTCTGACTTTCTCATGCATTAGCCAAGATCTATAATTCTGCTGGGTTTTACCCATTGTTTGAGCATGCAGTATAAGACGCATCTTTCTTCTTTAGTGATCCTTTGAGAAGTCCTTTTTTCCTGTGGTGGTCTCTGCTTAGGAAGAACGAGAGGATCACAGCTGAATTGAGATGTGATGTACTTTACCTTTGTGATTTACACACACACACACTCCATCTTTAAAGCAAGAATTTGATGACATTTGACTTGCTGCTGGGACAAGAGAAAAAATTATGTCTCTTATTTGGATATCATGTCCTGCAGTTGTGTCCATGAAATTAATGCTGGTTTTCTCACTACCTTTTGTTGTTATTGTCCGATAAATGCTTAACAATGTATTAACTTTATGACTTTCTGCACCTTCGTATAGTTCAAATGAGCAGAGACGCCTTGTTAACACCACTCAGCCTTTGGACAAGGCTTTGTTAATAACACAGACAGATGGGATAGTGATGGTTTCAGGGGGGCTTTGGTGGACTGTGTTTTTTCCCCCCATCTGACTAAATAAACTAAGTCTTAGCCAAAGAGGTTTATCCGTTGCTCTGTTCTTGCTGATGGGCTTAAGTCTTCCCTCTATCCTGTTAGCATTGTATAAAGAAGCCATGTGCGTTTGACTTAATTCAGTTCTGAGCACTGAAAGGGCCACAGCTCACTCTCACTGCGTACTTTGATGTCTGCTGTCCTCTGTAAAACTGCACTACACAGCACCACTTGGATGCCTATTGATTTTTACTTGGTTGCTTTCAGCCTGTGTCCAGCACTAAATTATCTTTGGCAAGCATATCCATCAACAAGTTGTCTGGATACGTGATCTGTTTTCCCTTTGTCATCCTGGCTGATACATACCTAGTGGCTCTTTCAAACCTGGTCCTTTGGGCTCCAAAGATTTTGTTTCTCTGTTGAACTATTATTTATTGGTTTCTAGTTTTTCTTTTTCAAAAGAGCCACTCTTGCTTTGAGATAAAATTTGCTATCATATCTGGATTGACAAAGACCCTTTACAAAAAATGCAGACATCACTTGGTATACAAAGGGGGTTTTCCTGAAAAATATTCAATTTTTGAATTATTCATTTGGTATTCTTCAGTGCTTTTATTTTGGCTTTTTTTGTTTGAAAGTACAAATAGCAACACCACCAGAAATTAGTGAACTTTGCAGCCACATTTTCTCTAATGAAAATGGCAAGGATCCTTGTTCTTTGTAATGTTCCTTACTTGTTCATCAGCACATGGTGGACTCCATTTTATAGGTGATTTCTAATCTCTGTCTTCTCAAGTATGGATGGGGGGATGTTTGAGGAGCTGTGGTTTTGGAAGTTTGGGGCTTTTTGCTGTTGGAACACACATTCATACTCCTTGGATCCTGTTTATTTGTTTTCCTAGAACTTTCTCCATTTGCAGCCATTGCTGCTTAACTCTTTGGCCCAATGACATCCCACAAGACCTGTTTTTTTTTGCCATAGTTATTCATACATCTCATAATCCTGAATCTGTGATGCTTCACTGTTGTTCAAGCCTTTGACAATATCCTGAAACAGAATCTGGTTGCAGATTTAGGCAGCTTTCAGAAGAGTATTTTCAAATGAATGGTCAGATGGAACTTTAGCTTAGACTTGGCATTCCAAAACTGTGTGAAGTGTGTGTGTTTTCTGTGTTGTTTCTAAAATGTTCCCTCTTCCTCTCTTCACTGCTTCCTTTCATTGATGTAACACTGATATTTCAAATATGCAATAAACAATGAGGATATTGGAGACCGCAGCAAACAATGAGTATAATGGAGACAGCAACAAAGTTCACCATCATGTAAACATAAACAGAATGGTCATATGTACAATGAAAACTGATTCCATGGCATTCAGTTTTCATTTATTTCATCTTGGAAAAGCTAACCAAATTGATAGTAGTAATTTGTCATCAAACTGCTAAACCACATAGGTAAGTTCTGTAACAACAGACAAACCAGAGAGATAATGAAAAGTCAAATGATTCATACAGATAAATCTATCCTAACTCAAAATTTGGCTCTTCACATTATACCACTTAACTACCCAGAGTCATTGACTGAGAAGAAAAGTGCTGCATTTCTACCTCAGTCGGCACTCAAACAGTAATAGGAGATGGAATACAGGTATTCTTTACACTATCCCTGACTTCCCTTAACACCACATAGAGTGTGAAATTTTAGCAAAAAAGTAGATTTCAAAGGCTCATTAAGATACCACAACAAAATAAAGCAAAGATGGATTCCCATCATAACAAATTGTTTTCATTCAATGTTTTTCATTATTCTACTCACATAAATTTCTGATATTACTATTATTTTTCTGACTCCCCTTTAGAACCAGATGGATAACTCCCCTGTTAGTGGATTTTCATACATGTAGCGCTGAAAAGTCAAACCTTTCCATTCCTTCTCTACTCTCTCTGCAATAAGAAGTGACTATGTGGATCTGGAACAGAAAATTATTGAAATGTAAATGGTCCTGGGAAACATTTCATCCTCAGTAAATAAACATACTTGGCAAAAAATACATGGGGTTACAAATGCCCCCACTAGCCCCAGCTAGCAGTATTTGGTAGTGCCTTAAATGAAATAAATACTAGCCTCAGAAAGCAATTGCCCATGCAGAGAACACTGTTGGTAGAGTTCTCCCACTCAGCTTTCTTTGATTACCGGCATTTCGGTGGTAAGTGGAAGGAGTGAACAAACATACAAGTGGTAACAGACTAAATAATTTGATTAATAAGGTAGATTGTCTGCCTCTATAATGGTTTGTATTTTTCCTTGATTTGGATGTTTTAAACAGCCCAAAATGAACAAGGCAGGGAAACATCCATCTAAGAAAATTAGTCAAAAATTTAAGACACAAAGTTCATGACAAGAGTAGAGCAACTGAAGGAGCATGCTGTCTGCAGGATTTCTGTTTTGTGATTGTATGTTCTGCTGCTTAATAAAGTGTTGGCTCTATTCGAGGGTTTTCCCAATGACTGAGGCATTCATAATGTCTCCCGTACAGATTCCCTGTACCTGGTAAGGTTTAGCATTTGCTAAGGACTTGTCCTCAATAGGGGCACAAACTGAACCAGCTTCCTCAACCCAGTGTCCATTTTCATGAGACTTGCAGGAATTTAATAACTTGTAGCATAATTTCAACCTCCATCAAACTGGCTAGTTAACTAGAAGGCCATTAGAGAGCTGAGTGTACTTAAAGATAGGCAAATGTGTAGAAAATTATCAAAGTTTTTTTTCCAGTAAACTTGTCTTAAACCGGTTGTTAAATATCAGGCTCTTATCTCTGCACAGTAATATTCCATCAGCTCCTAGTGACTCCACTGCAGTTGTGAATCCTTGATGATTCTGGCACTTTCTTATCTGCTGATGTGTCCATTTAGGAATCTGATGTGAAGGTCACTTTTTCTAACAGCTTATCTCCTTTGAAAATTTAAGGAGGTACAATGGACACAGCTCTTCAAATGTAAGGTTTTGGCCTATTTATAATATGCTCTGTATGCTTGAAACTATTGGTTATTGTTGCCTTTTCCCCTATGCCTTGGAAAACTTGAGAGTCAAACACAGACACTCAATCTGTCTTAGAGTAGGACAAATAAGGTAATTAGCCAAAGCAATACTCAGTCTATGCAAAGTAGAGCTGAGGAAAATAGGAGGAATTTCTCACCATGAAAGAGGTAATTGAAGTTACCTCCAGATTCTCAGTAGCTGCTGTCAGCTTGAGAGTTCATCTGGCATGCAAACCAAAAAGAACAAAGCCCAAGCAAGAGGAAAAAGGAAAACAAGGCACTTAAGATTATCCCAGGGGAGATTAGATGAAGATCCCACTGCAGGAACTCTTGACACTCCAGACACAAGCTTAAGAGACTGTCCTGAATTAGACGCTCCAGAAAGCAGAGCTAACAATAACCACTGGGTGCAGCAGGCTGTCATGGTCCCCGGGGGCTTCACTGTCCGTCAGAAATTAGTCACTGGGACAGAGAAGGTGAAAGAAAGGGAGAGTCAGAAACAGCTACTGTTGTCCCTTCAAACCCTCCAAGTCAAGTGAGTGACATGGGCAGGAGGTGTTCCTTGTAGGTGGCTGTGCTAACCCCCATTCAGAGCAGGGCTGTAAGATTAACTGCTTCTGATAAGGTGTGCAATAATATCTAAGATCTTATCTGACACAAGAAAATACAGAAATTATACCCGAAGTAAATCATCTGAGGTGCTTACAGACAATGGAATGAACGTCAAAATTGTTTGGCTGTAGAGAATCACTATAGCAAGAGTGAAGAGTAGCATTCCCAGCAATTTTGCATTTCTCTTTTTTTGGCCCTTCAGTCCCTCAATCTCATTGTGGTGGCATTCAGACCATAGCAGGATATGTTAGTGCCACTCCTACTCATCCTGTTCATGGTAGCCAGTGGCTGGTGAGATGTGGGTGTGATGGCTGTCTTGGCCCACAGCTGCTGCAGCACAGAGAACACTTGGAACAGAGTGTGCTCCAAACACATCTGTCATTGCTGGAGTTGGGGAATGGTGAAGATACTGCCTTACATTTAGAATTCAAGTTCAGGGCATTCCTGGAGAACTCCTTGCAGACAGTGTACCATAACACTACCTGTAAAAGAGCTTCAGCCTGAGCTCTTGAGAAGAAATGAGGAAATGGTTTAGAGCTGTGTATTTTCTAAAAGCTCTAACTCAGATCCTGAAACAGACTCTGTGTACTGATAGTACTATGTATATATAATCCATCCGTGTGTTCTTCATCTAGGAGGGTCTATACAGGGAGGCTAGGGCAGGGCTCCCAGCAGAAGGGCTTGGCAAAATACGTAACTGAGCAGATGAATGCCATTCTGTTCAGCTGGATCTATTCTGCAGAGTGCTTTGTGTCACTTCTTAGACACAACATGATTTAGCATTCAGGAGCATATACCACTTGTCATTAACTTCACCAGCTACTGGTTTTCTAACCCTTCCCTTCATCTGAGTGTCAGATTTTTCACTTGTAAATGTCTCCAGAGCAACCCTTCTCATCCCGAGGAAGCAGAAGGAAATTGCCCTCCTTAATGAGCATGGGCTAAAAGAGGAGGAACGCTTCCTGTCTTCTATGAACAGGGTTCAGATCCATCATAGATACTGTTTGATGTGCCTGAACTTCTCCTTCAAACAAACTGTAAAGACAAGGTCCTGACTCTTCCTTCTGTTACTTTTCACAGCTGGCAAGTGCCAACTTACGCATTGAAGCTAAATTCCAGTTTGGACTAACTGATCTTCTCTGTCTTACTCACATGGTTTCAGTTCTCTCCTGCTGATGTTGACCTGAACTGCTGGGTAGAATTTTGTAGGCTAAACTGTTTACTTGTGCCATATGAGCCAATGGAAACCCCATTTCAGCAATAAGTTTGTTTTGCATAGTATTGCCTACAGGCTGAATCCAATGTTTCTTACTCCAGCTGGTGGTTCCCTTGTTTCAGTAGAAAAATTGCGAGGAGAAGGTTAAAGTAAGGACTGCAAAGTGCCTTCTATCCTAGGTCTAAGTTAGTGCAGACTAGTGCCAGTATTGAATTCAATTCCTTCTCTTCAGCTCCAAGATACTGAAAAGCCTGCTCTGTCAGCAGCCAGGTGTAGCCATGGGTTCTGAGTCTGTACTTCCTTCAAATAAAGCAGTGCTGTGGAATTCACAGAGTTAAAATAGCTTGTATATTAGCATTGTCATCATCGTACTTTATCTTTAATAGGATAATAGCGAGGCTGATGAAAAAAATCCTGGAGTGCGTTGTTGTCATAGTTGTTGCTGCTTTTAAATGACCGATAGGTCAGCTTTAAAAAAAAGTTTCAAGGGTTTCAGTAAGAGCTCAGAAAGATCCTGGAAAAAGAGGCACTTCTGAGAACTCCAAGTGTGAAGCTGTAAAGTGTTCATCTGCTAAAAGAAAGAGCCTTTAACACTTCAGTATTTGTCTTTTATTCAGGTATCTTGCGTTGTTGCAAATCCAGTAAGAGCTGAAAACAGGCAGCCTCTTCACAGTGACTTTTTTTCTTTTGGCTGTTTAATAAACATACACTAGATACAAATTTAGCCAATAAAAGGTTCGTGTAGTATGTATGTATGTATAATACTTGCACAAAAGGGCTATTCAAAATGCATAGCAACCACTCGGCAGGATTTAATTTTCCTTAACAGTTTTCCGTTTTCCTTTAAATTTGAGATGGGAGTGGGGGGTAGCAATCAGAATCCTTAGCATAAATAGGATAATAATAAGGAAGTTCCTATTATTGTTGATGTAACAGTTCTTAGCAAGGCATACAACTAAATTCAGATAAAAGAAAGTTTCTGATTAAAAGGGACTGTATGCATGAAAAATGTGAAAAGTTACTGGAAATTTCTCACAGCTGTTAAACACTGTTATGTTAATCATATGAGAAATTAAAAACTAGCTGATATTTTTGTAACATCTTCATTAGTATGGCTAACACTTTAAAAAATATATTTTAAAAACTATTAGCATTCTGTATTATAGCACACATAAATTATGTCAGCCAAACAGTACAGCAGGTTACATCACTGCCTTCTGTGACATTTATGAATCGAGCATCTGCTGTGCATGATGCGCTGGCTTTTTCCAAAGCCTGTCTAAGGGTTTTACAGCTGGCTTTCCCAATATATGCCCTGCCATGTTCTTAAAGTGACATGCACAAAACCACACACACACCCCCCCACACTCAAACCCACACACACACCCCAGATCATTGGCAGGTTCAGATTTTCATCCAGTTTCCTCACTTAGTGGAACCTGTTGAAGTGTCAATTCTCATGTGTCCTGGCAGTGAAGTTACAAGTGTTTTTGTTACAATAACACCTGCATGCCCAGATTGAGATTGTAATTCCATTTTAGCACAAGTGAGGGAGTAGAAATTTGTAATAGTAGCATAGTGGGAGGGTTGAGACTGCTAAGTGCTGTAAACCTGAAGAATACAGAGGCAGGGGTTATTTTTAAATTTTTGATGCCTAATGATACAGAGAAGGTGGGTTGGTTGTTTTTTGGCGTTTTTTTGATGGTGGTGATGGTTGGTTGGTTGGGGTTTTTTACTTTTTCTGTGGTCTTTTTTTAAATTATTTTTATCAGAAGAATCTACCCTTCTAACTCTCACTGAAATCTGGTATCTAGGTGTCTTCAGACATTTAGTGACCTGAGGTCTGGACTCTTCTTAGACACCTAGACAATCTAGCTTTTGCACTGTACAGGGGGAAAGGGTGGAGATGTGCCAATAGGCTTTTGTGAATGTGAGGAAGATAGGGGTTTAGAGAACTTGGGATCCAGAATGATGCAAAATCAGAGTGGTGATAAAATAGCATCAGTCCTGACAGCCTCAACTGTGCAAGTCACACTGCTTGGTTTATTTTGACCAGTTAGTTTTTTGGTTGTTTTGCTTTCTGTGTTGAACAGCACAAGTCTCCTGTGATGTATCAGTGAAATTAGTGGAAGAACCCCATGATCTGCCATTTGCTTCTTGATCTTCCATTTGTTTCTTTATCTTCCTCTTCCATAAAAATAAGTTTTCCCTGTCTAGATTGACAGAAAAATCCTGTGATATGTGGGTGAAGATACATGCATACATGCATATGTGCATACCTGCTTGTGTGTGTGTGCATATATGTATATGAAGCATTCGACTCATAAGTCCTGAAACAAAGCCTGAGACCCCTGCAGTGCACCAAATCCTCCTGCAGCTCTGATACTTGCCTAATGCAGACAGCTTCCCAAAAAAGGTTTTCTGTGCTTCTCCATTTATCTGCGGTTTTGTTGGGGTTTTTTCCTTTCTTTTTTTTTTTTTTTTGAGAAGCCAGCAAAGGTGAAAACCATTTTACCAAGGGGCATCCCAGTTTCTCTCACCTGACTGAAGGGATCAGCTTCAGATTCCTCTGTAAAACCCACCTGCAAAACACAAAGTTGCTACTCAGCCTCTTTTTTTTATTACTTCTTTTTTTTACCCCAAGCTCTTCAGTGGCCTGAGATACCTTTCTTGGGGCAGCAGTTCTGCTTGCAAAAAGCCAGTCACTTCATGAAAGCCCCAGACTCCGGAGAACATGGGCTGTGCCATCGCAGGGCTGCTTTTCAAGGAGGCATCTGTGCTTAGCATATGGCAACTATTTATTATAGCTGTTGCATTGAGAAACAACAATTCCCATGATAATTGTTTCTCGTATATCAAGATGCTTCAAACTCTGTTTCCCACAACATTCTGCTTGTCTGGTATGTGTATGCCAATGTCACCACAGTCCTAGCAGACAGTTGTCTACGTTTTGTCATTACTGAGGGTAAACAGACATGACTTGAGTGGGAAGGAGAGCGGGGGAAGTGGACTGCTAATTTTGTGTGTCTTTAATACTGAACTGTGAAAGAAGTACTGAATGATTTTTGGGTAATATTTACAAATCTGCCCTCCCTCAATACATCCATCCTTTTTCTTCAAGGGCATATTGTTTAAGGGCATTAATGCATATTATTTGGCAGCACACAGTCCAGATGATGTTCAGTCTTGCAAGGGGATAGAGAAACTTTTCCATCCCCTCCATCAAATGCTGCTCTCTTCTTTATTCCAAAAGAAACACTCCTGTGTTCCCTTGAAAATATATATCATGTGTGGGCATTTACTCACACATGCATGAGTACACTTTCAGCATTTATATACCATATATACCTTTTCTCTTCTTGCAGTAATCAGATACATACCTTTCACATGCTAGATGTCAAAAACCCTAAACACATACATTAATTTAATTATGCGGAAAAGCAATAATAAAAACATGCTGTAAGGTAGCCTCACAATGTCTCATCACCAGCAAGACCTTGAATTTTGCTGCCTGACATGGCTGTGGTGTTCCTTTGTGGGCTATGAGTTTTGGAGAACATTACAATGGCATATTTTGAGATTGCAGCAGCTCAGCATCTAGTCTCTTTGCTTGCATAAATTAGTGCAACTCCGCAGATTTTCAGCATCAGCGTTTTGGCCCATGCTGGGTAAGATTCGGATCTATGAGATATATGATGCTTCCTTTTTATATTCTTTTTTGGTTTGTATTGTTATTGGGGGGAGACAAGGGAGAGGATGCAGCTTTTATGAGTTAATAAAAGTGTATTATACCTGGAGACAGCTGAGCAAAACCAGAATCCGAGGGTTCTGTGCAACAGATAAATACCACACATGTTTCCTCAGATAAAGCCACTCCTGAGAAGCTGTAAGTATTAAAAACCATGATTTAATTTATATAAATAAAATCCAGGATTTAAGTTATACACCAGGATTTAAGTTTGATGCAGAAAACAAGAATTAGGTAGAAAGAGTATTGACTCTCATAATGTTTTAACATAGTCATGCTACAGCAAAACTCAAGCATAACCAAGATTTGATCTCAATCAATTATGTGCATACTAAAGCAGAGAGAAGAAGAGTCTATCAGTTTTTGAGAAATTAGGCTCCGTTCAAAACACAGCATTACTCCCTTATGGAGGACTCAAGCTCTTCATGCCGTGACTAGAGCTGTGATGCTGCCCAGCATTTGTGATTCTGACTTTTTCTTTTGTGCAGCACTGATGTGTTTACATTAACCAGAGGACATTCACACGTACCATGTTATTCAAAAGTTCATCTGATCGTAATCAACTTCTTGATTTTAAGTTGAAACCTGAGATAAACCAATTTTGGTTGTCAGATGAGGTGGTACAATTCTCAGTGAAGTTCCATGTTTCTGCTGTTTTATACCCTGCTAACTGGGTCCTGTATTTGCATGTAAAAGTCTGATTTCATAATGCTGCCTTACTTTTGGCTTTGTGCAAGCTGTTTCTAGTTGAATCAATACTAAAACTGCTCCTTGAGGCAGATAAATATGTAATTAGTAGAAATAATGGAGCAGTCAGTCAGCTGCAAAACTGATGCTTCATCTAAATGTGTGTAAGGCACTTTATTTAGTTGGCATGTTGCTAACATCTATTAAGTTAAATTATGAGAAGTGTTTTGAGGCCTTTCACACAGAATGTGGAGCTTTTCATTCCTTATTTACATGTGTGAATATATATGCATGGAGTTTTCAACCCATGAATTAACTCCAGAGGAAAACAAACCATGAGATAAACACAAAGCCTGGGTTTGTGTTTGGGTTTATTATTTTTTCCCTTTAGAAAGCAAAGAAGCATTCTTACAGAATTTTCTGATTAATTTATTCAAAGAACTTAATTGTTGTATCACAACACAGTGGTATCATTTACATGGCATTAAAAAATTGAATTGCTTAGTTTGTGGTGCCAACAGCAGCCAGCTGAGAGAGTAACAAGAAGTCAATCTGTGATGGTCATTTTTATGACTTTGAAACATGTGCTTTTATTTAAATTGAGCTCATGCTACTGGGTTTTCTAAATATTTAAATATTATGCAGTAGTTTATTAATACCAGTTAACACTGGTAGCTGTGGGTGGATGGATGGATGGATGGATGGATGGATGGATGGATGGATGGATGGATGGATGGATGGATAGATAGATAGATAGAT
>JAWWMP010000116.1:41696110-41711867 GCA_035047865.1 Dendrocincla tyrannina
GCGGAATGGTTGCGGGCAGCGGCGGGACCCTGCTGGATGGCCCGGGAGGCCGTGATCGCATGGCGAGCGCCGCGGTGTGCCCGGCTGGGAGGCCGAAAGGGGCCCCGGGCGTGGGTCGGGGCCGCCTCCGTGGTGGCTGCTGCTGCTCCCGGACCCCGTTCCCTCGGCCAGGAGGCTGCCCGGCGCCGGCCGCGGGGATGCGGGCGAGCCGCCTTAGGTGCTCACAAGAAGGACCGCCCCGGGCCCTGGCACGCCTGGTGTCCAGGCGTCTTACCGCACAGCTGGTCTCTCGGGGAGATGGCTTTATTTCTTCCAGGATGTAAACTCTAGGCTTCTACTGTGCCCCTGCCTCCAGGTTGTGAAGCCTGGGTGCTCTGCTTGATGCCTTCGGTGAGGGTAAAGATCGTCATATCTTATGGTCATAGGGGAAAAAGGAGCAGGCCTTTTTCGCCGCAGTGTAAATATTAGCGTAACTCTAAGCTCTCATATCTTAAAAACAAAACAGAAACAAAAGCCTGAACAGGCTTTCCTCAGATTTTGAGGTGGCCAACCTCCAGCCTGAAAATGACCTTGAGTATTTCTAGGCAATGGTTAAAAAATTTACAAATTGCTGGGGAACTATTTTATATTGTCGATATCATATTTAAATTCTTTACTTTTGTTGTTTATTTTCCTAACAGAGCAAACGAGGTATAGTTAAAAAAATATAAAAAAATAAAATCATGTGTATGTTTCACTTGTATACCTGAAATTGGTTTTCATGTATTTCTTTTTTTCTTCTTTTAAAGCACATGTCATTGTTGCTTGAAGTCTGTTAGTGCTTTATTTAATGGAAGTGAATGGGAGAGGTTTTCCTAGTTATGATTTGACCAATGATGCTTTCCTCAAAGAAGAAAAAAATAATTTTTGAAAGCCCGACCCTTAAAATGGCCAGGAGGAAACTTATAAGCAATGTATCAGTAAGCTTGTCAGTTATCAGTCAGGGGAATTAAATTTTGAAAAAATCTGTGCTTTTCCAGATAAAGCAGTGCTTGGAGTAGAATGAGCATTAACGACTTGATTTGTTTGTGCAGGAGGGTTCAGTTAGACAGAGGCCTGCCCATGTGAGTCACGTAACCTGCCAGAGACTTCAGCGGAATCACGCTGCAAAATTCCTGTGGAGCGTGCCTGAAAAAGGTTATTTTTATGGATTGTGCCTCTGTGTGTGCATACAAGTGGATGTTCTTATATGTATTAATACGTGGGTGTGTGTCTCTTGTCTGAGTCAGCAGCTCATAGGTTTGCTTTTCATTTTATGTTTAGATATTATTCTCAAGATGTCACTCTTTTTTTTTTCAGGCTTTGGTTAGTGTTTTAAACTCATATTTCTCTGGAGCTGATGTTTTCTTAACACTTCCAGCTTGGCTTTAAAAGTTACTTCTCTGGAATGTTTTAAACGGTTAAAAACCATCTAGGATTTGAAGTTTATTTATATTAATTGAAGGAAATACTTCTGGCCCCACCAAAGAAATAACTGGAATCATGGATCAGAACAACAGTTTGCCACCCTACGCTCAAGGCTTAGCCTCCCCTCAGGTAAAAGCAAATGATTTAAGATGCAGCTATTATCTGAATTTTTTTGGTGAAAGCGTTTTCCATTTCTTGCATGTGACTTCAGGGTTTTTTGTTTGCAGATCTGAAAAATTCTGCTAGGTATCAAATAATACTAGTAGAATTTTAAAACCATCAATGTGTTTATCCAGAGGTATAAGAAACATACAGATACATGGGGTTCCTCTAAGTTGAAACATGACTGACAAGTTGGAAAGTTTAATTTAATTTTGGTGATTGCCCTTTAAACTACGTACATAAGATTGTGGCTGGGCTAAGAGTGTGTTTGGTACAATGGATACAGTCTGTGTTCAAACAATTGCAAATTAAATTGTGGGTCAAAGTTTAGACATGCTTGCAAGGTAGCGTGAGAAATATTCCCCTAGGGGAAGTGTTTTATTCTATAAAATAGCTGCATTTCCAAGGACTTTCTGGTTTTAACGAGTTACTACTATGTGCCTCAGGTTTGATATGATCAACTCAACTTACGTAGGTTTATTTTTAGACTCCTGAAAACTTTGTCTCTTAAGAACAAAATGGAATCAACATTATCTGTGGTTTCTGTTTTGTGTTTTCTTCTATAGGGTGCAATGACTCCAGGAATTCCAATTTTTAGCCCGATGATGCCGTATGGCACAGGACTGACACCACAGCCTGTCCAGAGCACCAACAGTCTGTCTATATTAGAGGAACAGCAGCGGCAGCAGCAGCAGCAGCAAGCAGCACAGCAATCTACATCACAACAAGCAACCCAGGGAACATCTGGTCAAACTCCCCAGCTCTTTCATTCACAGACTCTTACCACAGCCCCTTTACCAGGAACCACACCTCTGTACCCCTCTCCCATGACTCCAATGACTCCTATAACTCCTGCAACACCAGCGTCAGAGAGTTCTGGGATAGTTCCGCAACTGCAGTGAGTGCCCTATAGTGCATCATGTCCTTTCTCAGGGAGCCCTTTAAAGACTGAGGACCAAAGTCACATCAGAAACTGGGTACTGCATTTTGGTGGAAAGGAAGGTCCTCAGAATTTATGGGTCTCCTGTAGCAATATGAGTAATTTTTGCTTTTATTTTTAGCTTAGCTTCATTACTAAACCACTTAGTAATATAAAGAGTTTCTTAGTGATTTGTCAACCATACATCTTTTAAGTATAACAGTGGAGGGTGTGTTAGATAGGTCTTCATGTAATACCATTTCCACTTTAGGAGTTCATCATGTTCCCTTTTCTAGTGCATGTCTCACGCTGAGTTTGTAGGAAGGGAATGAAACCCTTGAACTGGTTCTAAGTTTATGTATTGGAAACATTTTCACTGAACTTCTGTTTTAAAAAGGCTTTTTCAGAAATTTACGGCAGGGACAAAGAGAAATGGTTGATAAGCTGAATTGAAAGAGTAGTTTCTCATATTTTTCTCCTCCCCCCTCCACTGAGGACCTTTAAATTTCAGGGGTTTCCCAAAAAAACAAAATTTTGCATTTAGGAACTTCTTTTAAACTTTCTAGAGACCTGCTATCCTATCTCCTGGCAATGGATTTACCTCCTGGGTCATTCCCACTTAGTTCTGCACCTTCCTCTTTGAAGGGAATAGCAAGGAAAATTTCAGATGGTACTAACTCATCTTTCCCTGTTTCCAGCAGCTTCTCTGATTGTGATGAGGGCTCTCACAATCAAGAATTTTTCCTGCCAAAATGAAATAGAGATTCTTCTCATGGGACACTTTTCATAGTAGCTGGCTGATAAGGAGGAATCAGCAATCATGCTTTAGGAGTTCCTGCCCTAAAAAAGGAGCTTCTTGATCCAAAACACTGCTTGGTGTTCTTGTTAGTAGGAAAGATGTCATTCTAACTCGCTTGGAGAAACAAAACAGTAATAAAATCAATTAACCTTGGTTAAAAATGAGGAGGACACATGAATTCCTTATTGTCTGTTTAATATATTTCTCTGACCTGTCTTCAGGAATATTGTGTCCACAGTGAATCTTGGTTGCAAACTTGACCTAAAAACTATTGCGCTTCGTGCCCGAAATGCAGAATATAATCCCAAGGTAAGAGAAATGTCTTAGAGTTCATCTATAAAAGATACATCAAAGGTTGTGGCTGCAGATTGCTGCAATAGACTGAAAAATCTTCCTGCTATAGATGCAGTTTTATGCTATAGTTTAAAAAGAAGTCTTTAAGAAACTTGGAACATTCTGTCAAATTAGTAAAAAGCATTTTTATACTGAGGTAGCTGTGATTTGCACCAGCGTGTAATTTGGTAGATTTAGAAAGAGCCTAACCAACAGCTTAGTACACTGACTGAGCTTTCTGTGGTAGAGCTGACCTCTGCTCTCTTCATATGGCCATGATTGTTTTGTATACTCTGGCTTCCTCCACCTAGCTGTCCCCTGGAATTTTTGTGGGCGCAGCACAGTCACTCATGTTTTAGAGTCTCAATTCTTCTCTGTTCCCTCATGTCCTCCCTTGGTACTCCCACCATCTCAACTGCTTCTGATGGCTAAGTTTGGTGAAACATGAAAGTGAAACTGATTTTTTTGCATATTGACTTTTAAGTTGCCTGCTGCTCCTAAACGGTAGTGTGTTAAACTGTGGGGGGCTTTTTAGCATGGGACATTGAACAACAGCAGAAGACCTGGAGCGTTAAATCAGGAAAATTGTGTTGCTTCATTTTTCTTTTGGATGGCTCCTCTTGGAAGTGTTATCTTTGCAACCACAGTAGCTGTACACTAATAAAAGTTTAGATGTTATGTAGTTGAACTGGCATGCCTTGGGAAGGCTTCAGTTTTCCTGGGGTGTAAAGGTTTTTTATTTTAGTGTTTAGGATTTTGCTGCCATTTACCTGAACTCTGCTCTCAGAGGTTGAAGCATGCATACAGGCATGTGTGATAAATAGCTGTTACTGTAAGCTTTTACCAGTGATGCCATTATGTAATTGTGAGTAAGATATTAGTGCAGCAAAAATTTGAGCATGCCATGATAAGCTCCTAAGGTAGGGGGTAGGTGGCTGTATAATACTTGTAGGCTAAAACAATCAATATGAAATGCTGTTTTCCATGTCAGAGAGAAAGGAGAGGATTATGTAACACACTCCTGATGTTTAGTCAGTACATTCATCTATCAAGGAAAGATGTTGCTTGGCTGTATTATTTAAGACATATTTTGACAAATGTGCTGTTGGGTAACCCACGCTACCGCCTTGGTTATGCCAGCAGAACAATTCATGAGACTGCATGGTGAGCTAGTCCAAGTTAAATATAACAAACAACGGTTTATGTGTGTGTGTGTGTGTATGCCCACACCAGTTTTCAGTATCTCTTGTTTCTAGGAGTTTAAAAATATTTGGAAGTGCTTAAATAGAATAAAAAGGTAAAGCTAACTGGGGTGCTGTGTCCTGCTGTGGTAGCTGAGGTGACTTCTGTTTACACAGAACTTTGATCTCTAGCTGATCTGTTTACTGGTATTGTAACACTGTCCTATTTTTTTAAGAAACAGGACAGATCATAAAATATATGCAGATAGCCTTCCATCCTGCTTGTAACAGATCAAATTTCAAGATATTTGGAGGAAATTTTCTTCATTTACTTTTAAAATTGTCTTTATTGCTCTGATGCAAATGTTAGCATTGTTTATATGTTGCATATACAGTAATGAGAGATGAACTTCGTAAGATAGCAATGCAAAGGTAAATATCCTTCCTGACTGGCTCTACCTCTCAATGTGTGTGTTAGAAGCTATTTATGATTTAAGCATTTCAAGTTTACTTTGAGTGATCAGTAAGTATGTTTGAACTTGGAATTTCTTTGCACTACAGTGCAACTTGCTACTTAGATGATGCAGTTTTGGTTTTAATGTAATGATTACAGCAATGTATCACTAAGAGTCTCAATGCTCACATTTCAGCGTTTTGCTGCTGTTATTATGAGAATAAGAGAACCACGTACTACTGCACTGATATTCAGCTCTGGAAAAATGGTGTGCACAGGAGCAAAAAGGTATGTTTAGGCACTACAAGCAAACTGATTCAGGGTGTCTTTTCTTGTGCACTGTGATGCTTTAGAAATAATACTGGTTTTTTATATATATACATTCAAGTTATACAGGTACAACTAATGTTGCTTTACAGTTGTTTCAGATAATACACATTTCTTTGCAAAATGTCTTTTCATGATCGAAGGGACTTCCCAACTAAAGGGGAAATGGTAGTTCTATTTCTGAAACTCTTTTCATCCAGTCTAATAGACTGGTTTGCCAGAGGTTTTGGCTTTGCAGTTATCTGTGGGGTTTTTTTCTAATTTAAAAAATTCAGTGACTGTGCACTGGAACTGCTTAAATTGTAGGGGGGCGGTGGCAGAAAATTTTTATATTTGAATAATTTAATTCATCACAGGACAAGAGCTCCAAGTCCCCGGTCCCTGTAGTCTGATCTTAGTTTGCTCTTAACATGATCATTGAAGCACAATAAATTGAAAACTAAACATAAGCTTAATTCCAGTGTGCAGGAGAGAAATTCTCCTCTGAAGAAGTCTGCTAGGAATCCAGAAGGAATAAGCTAATGAGCAGAGATGAATGAACAGAGCTGCACAGGGAAACACTTTCTCTGCCTGGTGACACTTGAAGTTCAAGTTGTCCTACTCTGCATCAGGAGCAACCAGATCCACAGCTGTTTACAAACCTGAAGCAATCTGAATTCTGCAACAGCATGTAAGGCTGTGCAGTTGTGTTAAGCCCATGTTCAAATGCTTGGGCTCAGTCAAGCAGAGGATTTTGGCAGTGGACACATTTTTACAGGAAAATGTCTTTTCTAGCAGTAGTAGTTTAAATTTTGTCTATGCTGAAAACTTACATAACGGTTTTCCCATTAGAGGGACTCAGGTCAATATCTTAAAAGCAGAAATATATGGATTTATAATTTACTGGTTTGTGCCTCATGAACAGTGAATTCAACACTAGGATCCTATTACCAAAAGGTGTTCAGGATCCTATTACCAAAATTAACATGAAAAGCAATGCTACTTGTTAATGTTGGATATAAAAATTTTGCACGTGACCTTCCCTTTCCCTCCACACAGACATTTTGCTCCCAGTTAGATATTTGTGGTTTAATGCTGTTTGCTTCAAGTAATACTTAACTGAGGCAGTAATACAGATATCCTTTTCTAACTTCAGTGAGGAGCAATCCAGACTGGCAGCAAGGAAATATGCAAGAGTTGTTCAGAAATTGGGTTTTCCTGCAAAATTTTTGGATTTTAAAATTCAGAACATGGTGGGCAGCTGTGATGTGAAATTTCCCATCAGACTGGAAGGATTGGTACTTACACACCAGCAGTTCAGCAGGTAATAAAAGGCTTGCTTATGCTTCATTCCTGTTGCATACTAACTAAAGAGAGTGACATCTGTTTAGATTATTCCCTTGCACCACTGGGAAAACTGCATCTTTGTTCCCATCTCTATGCTGCCCTAGGTGTAGCTGAGGCTGCCAATGTGAACCCATCAAAATGATCTTTCCTACTACCCTCCCCCAAGTCACAATGAAGTCTACATCTGGTCTGCCTAGTCCTGCAGAAGATAGAGTAGAAGATAGAGTGGATGTGTTTTAAAACACGTTTAAACACTGTTCCTCTCTTCTCTTACAGCTACGAGCCAGAATTGTTTCCTGGCTTAATCTACCGAATGATCAAGCCAAGAATTGTACTGCTTATTTTTGT
This sequence comes from Dendrocincla tyrannina, assembly GCA_035047865.1. Lineage (NCBI taxonomy): Eukaryota > Metazoa > Chordata > Aves > Passeriformes > Dendrocolaptidae > Dendrocincla > Dendrocincla tyrannina. Next base: position 41,703,406 of record JAWWMP010000116.1, read on the forward strand.
TTCGGGAAAAGTGGTTTTAACTGGTAAGTCAAGACAGTATCTTGCTCCAGTAGGTGAAATTCATACTATTACAGAGAACACACAGGGATATGTAAGCTGCCAGGTACTTTCCTTTAGAGATCACAGTACTGTGAAAGAAGAGATAGTACAGTGTTCTGTAGATAATGCTAAGGAAACTTCCCTAACAATCCAGGAGCCACTCTGTCAGTCACACCAGCATCACCTGCTCTAGGACCAAAGCCTGTTTGCAGCAGGGCTGCAGTGAGCCGACAGGTGCCCCACTTTACACACACCACACTCACCGTCAGACCAGGTCTCCTTACTTGCTCAAGCCCAGGTTTCCCGTAATACAGTCTCGGAGGACCAGATCCTTCAAGTAGTTTGATCTTAGTGCAGTAACAAAATAACAGCTTGAGCTGGGTGCCTCCGAGGAGGGACCCTAACAAAAGAATTTATATGTGTTTTTATACCCTCAGTCTAAGCCCAGTAGTCGGGTCTTCCAGCTGAGTCCTTGGCTCCTCCAGTGTCCCTTCCTGTAGTCTCTCTGAGTGTGGTCACCTGGCTTCCCCACAGGTCCCAGTGTCCTTTGTTATGCAGAGGGCCTCTTGCCCGGGCGTCCTGCCACACACAGATCAATCTGCATCTCAATCTGCAGCTCAGTGCTGCAGCTGCCCACGAAGCTACCTGCACTATATGTATTCCTTAACAGATGAGAATGTCAGTGATCCTGAATTCTGATGAAGTATGCAGGTGCCCAAAAAGCTGTAAGACTGCAGATAATCCTTCTGGCAAAATCTGAAGGACTGTTTCTGTGGGCTGAGTATGTGTGACAGAGATAGCTGTTCTTTAGCAGCTTTGCTGAAGGGTGCTGCCGTTCTCCCATAATACAACAGCCAAAGAAGGGGAGATACCTGAGCTCTAGGACTCAAGCACTCCACCTACACCCTTCCTTTTGCCATCATGCTGCGTCGTGGTATGAAGGAAAAACCCACAAGACTTGCAGACAAAAGACGGACCATGTCCCTGCATTGTGGGGAACCAGCAGGCCTCTGCAGTGGTGTCCATTGCCAGACCTCCCAGATGCTCTGTCTGCAGAAACATCCTCCAGGGCTGTACTTTGTAGCTGGGTCTTCTGTGGAAACTATGTATAGGAAAATCCCATTTGCAAGTATAGCGTCTGCACGCAGATGCTAATTAAAGTGTTAACAGTTGTCAGAACAAACAGAAGTCTGGAAATGTATGCTCTCTATGAATGGGTTTTAAAAAAGATTGTAAAAATAAGGATTTATGGATATGCGTAGGTTTTACGTAGAGTCACATTCAAATAAATATTGTAAAAGCTAAAATAAAGTATTAGGTGAAAGGTACAAGCTAACTTAATTCCTTCTCTTTTTCCAGGTGCTAAAGTACGAGCAGAAATCTATGAAGCATTTGAAAACATCTATCCTATTTTAAAGGGATTCAGAAAGACAACGTAACAGTTTCTACATGTTTCAGAGAAATCAGGGGTTTATTTTAAAAGGTATTGTGTATGGCACAGCAGTAACGAGATGGACTTCCAGTGCAACTGCAACACCAGGACTTGGACTATTTCCCAGTTAGTGCCTACTTCCCTGATGCTCAAGGGGAAATGTATTCTTGAATATGTCTACTGAGTTACTGTGAGTTGCTTTACTGGACTGTTCCTGGAACAGTCCCTCCAATTTTTATTTATATTCTAGCTTTTAAATAGTTTTAATGCCAGTTCTATTAATAGAAAATCTGTAAGTTGGTTTAAAGACAAATTCAACTCAGTGTCACTCAGTGTGTAAACCACTTAAATTGCCATGTATATATGTTTTAAGTTCCTTCCATAAGACCATGGTTTTTATAATTTTCAGAACTTTAGCTTTTAATTGTTTTCAATTTTAAATTTCTTTGGTGCCAGACACATTCCCTCTTTCCAGTATTAAGCAAGATAGAATAAATTTATTAATGAAAATGGCTCACTGTACATATATATATAATATATACCTTTCTTCTCTTTCCTTCTTCAAGTCCACATGTACAATAAACCCTGTTTATACAACTATGGGAACTGTCTTAATAAATTTTAAAATTACCCAGCTGGTAGAGTAAAATACTTTTTTTTTTCCATTTAATCTGGATTTTTTAATAGCACAGGCACTACTGTAAGTGACTTGTCATTTTGAGAGAACAAAAGCTCTGGCTTGCTTACCAGCAGTCATCATTGGCAACGTCTACCTTGAATATTTCCAGTATGTTAAAGCAAAAGAGGTGACTGGTTAAAGAAGGTTGTGTTCAAGTATGTGTTGCCTTATGCTCAACAGATGGGAATTAGGCAGGTCTTAAATAGCTACACTTGTCTGAATTGGAACAAAAGATTCCTGCTTAGCTTCTAGAATTTCTTTAAATTACTACTTTTGTATTTTACCAGCTATGACAGTCTCACTATATTAGTGTTCATGTAAAGTGTCAAAGCCCTTTCGACTAGAGTCAGTATGTACACAATCCTCCTTCTGAACTGTGCTTGAAGCTTAACGGGCTGAGAACTAAAAATAAACTTCTTTTTTTCTTTCAGTAAATTTTCAGTAATAGTAACCTCTCTCTGACTTGCACATTATTTCAAACAGCTTTTATCTAAAACTAACCCAAATGTAAACCATGGTCTCTTTACTAAGTTGGTGTGTCATTCCAGGAAAAATGAAGTTTTGGCTGGTATTGATAACTGCTCCATTTGCAAATCCTGAATGACCTTCATCTTTAGTCTTCTCTCTACACTGGTGTTTCTCTGGGTGTTTATTAATTGGTTTCATGATTCTTACCAGAAAGATACTGCTCTTTAATAATGTAGGTGTGCCAGGATAAGTTCATGATACTCAAACACTGCATTGCCTTTGGTGCCACACCACTCTGTGCTCATGAACACTCCTGAGAGTTCTTGATTATAATTGGAGGGCTGTCCATGCTTTTGCAGCACCCTCAACTATTACCAACTCAATTGTAAAACTCTTTAACCCTCTAGGAATACCTGGAGCCCTAAGTAGCTATGGGATGAATTTCAGTAAAATCAGCTGAGCTGTACTACAGTGACTTAAGACACTGTTTGGTGATTGGTAAGTCTTTTGACAACAAAACCACTTAGAAGTACAGCATTCGCTGCCTGCTCATTTGAGGATTTTCAACATCTGGATGATTTCAAAGACCCCACACTGGGCCTGGGACTTTGATGAAATCACTTGCAGAGTCCCTGGTAAGCAGCCATGAATGGTTGGGGCAGGATAAGGGAGTATGTACCTGAAGTCAATTCTGTACTGACACACAAAAAAGCCTTTTCTGCAAATGCAGCTATAGCTACAAGAGTAGTTAAGCAGCTGTCACAATAACCTCAGCGTTATGGTTTCACTCTTCTCTTGCCTCAGCTATATGGCTGTGAAATAGCAGAAGAATCCCTGCAGAGGACACTTATTTTTAAACTTTACCAAAGGTGGCAGACTAAGATACACTTCAGCTTGAAAATCTGCTGCTACAGATAGTATGTAGCAAGACAGACATGTTCTGGTATGGCTGACTTTGTTTAAACTTCTTCTGCACCAGATAACTGAGTTAAACTATTTCTGCATGGGGCTAATAGTTTTAAGTCAGATAAAACACTTGATTTTTGTGCATTTTATCTTGAATAACCACTCAGTCAGAACATGTAAGAACTACCAGGTTAGATTCAGTGCACCTGTTGAGAAAGTGAAGCAGATTTAAGTTCCACAGCAAAAAGCTATGCAGCTTTGTCTTAGCAAGGACTCCTGTACAGCTCCTGAACATAAACCCTCAAGTGATTTTACAGCAGCCTGAATGAATGTTAACTTTTGAGTAGCACAAAGAAAATCCTGACAGATGATGGTCTTTAAATTTTTAAATTTTATCACAAACAAAAGACAATTTCACCAATCCAAAGTTTTCCACCTTTATTTAAAAATTGAGAAATGAGATTTGAAATTAAACTCATTGAACAAACACGTCTGGTTTCATTACCAGGTTGAAGTAAAAGCTCACCTGGAGCACAAGAGTTTGTCAAGGTCTAATTATAGCAGTTTTATCACTGTCACAAGATCCACAGTTATCAGTGACTTTTAGTTCAACTACCTGTTTGCATAGTACAGAGATGCAACGAAACAAGGCAAGTATTCCATTTAGATGATTCAGCTTGGTAGAACATGGCCCACGGAGTAGTCTTGTTTCCATATGAACTCTTCTAGGTATTCATTTGCCCCACCGCAGCTGTCAGCACAAGTATACACCACCAGTGTTCCCCAGTCAATGCTCTCTCCAAGGCTGTCAACCTGAAGATGGTTCAGGAGCTGTGGCATAATCTTTAAGGAAAACCAAAAGGTTTAGAGGCAGGGCACAGCTTTCTCCCCTCTCCCTGCTTCTCTTCCTCAAGAAGAGTCCTGCATTTGGTGTAAGAGAATTTATGATCTCTTACACCAAAATCCCAATTAAAGTGACTGTGTATACAGCAGCTCAAATAAAATAAATTTGGAATTCCCAAAGCAGTATAGTAGATGCCCAAGGAATCAAAGGCACGACCCTACTTTATCTATACAAGTTTTATTTTACCTTACAAGCCTTTCCCAAACTGTGAGCCTCACTCAGTTTGAAATTACTTTAATAACTCTATTTTGCCTTTGCATAACATTAAGTGTATTCACCATACATACACCTCTAGCATTCAAAATTCTACAGCTGAATACTTCCAGCCAGACATATTTACAATTCACATCATGAAGGCTATTTATTCTTTTAAATATGTAATACTGGACTCCTGTAACTTAAGAGATGGTTCCATATTCACAAGCACAGCATTTTATAGATAGTGCAAATTATCTGATGGGAACCTGTACTTTTTATATGTGAAATTCTTCTTGGAAAAGCAGTTAAAATGGTAAACAAAGGCTCTGTGCAATCATTTAGCATAGTCAGTTTGTAGCAAATTCAACCTTCTTGCTCTAATTACCAGCCAACACCTACACAATTAGATCCAATTAAGTCTGAAAAAAATTACCTGTATCATTTTTAAGTGAGTTTACGTACCTGGAATTCAAAAATCCTTTTGGCGCCACATGAACAGTTTGGGATATCTTGTTCTTCAGGCCTGTTTTCACCTGACACCCAGATTGGGCCTTCTCCTCCTCTGCAGTATCTAATAATCTGAAATAGAGCAGAAGTTTAAGTTCTCTTGTCTCGTGACATAGACAAATCTGTAGATGGCCCAGAATAAGGTCAGTTTCCTTTAAGTAATAACCATGGCAAAAGATCATTTGCAAATATGGTATTCTAAGTAAGATGGGTTGTTCAATGAGTTTTCTTAACCATGCGAATCGTGCAAGTATTCATATCGAATTTCTTCAACGAACCAGGGATAAAGTGCAATGATTTGTGTTTCCCTAATTAAGAGGCCCAGAAATGGGAGGTCACGTATGTTACAGTCTTGAGATGGAGAACAAGCAGCTTGGTAATTAGCAAATAGAACTGCACATAAAGTCAGGAATGCAACCCAGCTCTTTCTGTTAAGCAGTACTGCATCTAAATGCAAGCAGATTGTCCTGATGTCCACGAAGGAGGTATTTTCAGACATATCCTTAGTTCTTCCATTACTAGCAAATCAGGAATTATCAACAAGAGGACACTGGGCAGATCCGTCAGCACAGGGATGATCAGAGAGAGGTGTTGTATATACCTAAAGCAGAGAAGGGTACAGACTCACATCTCCCTCCTTTGGGGTGTATACCTTAACCCCTCAGCTACCAGGCAAAACATGGAGAGAATTTCTTCTCCCTCCACCACTTTCACTGATTTAGGCCTGTTTCCTCTCAATGGAACCAGTGACCATACTTTTGTTTGACAATGTGACTCTTTTCAGCCTCTGGTAATAGCAAAAAATAGTACAGGGGGGTATTTCTGCTTGAAATAGTAGAAATTTTAAAGCCATTGCTAATTTCTTCTACCTTAAAAAAAACCCCAAAAACCAACAAACTACCTCCCAATGCAGCAGATGACAAGGACAGAGCTCTTCTCTGCAGTTTTTGTTCTGCTGAGAAGGAAAGCCAACAGGGCCACAGGCTGGGGAATAATGCGGTGGTTCACCATGTCCTTTGGTTCAGACCCACATCACAGGATGGCAGGTCTTCCCACACTGTGGGGGCTTCAGCACCCCCATGCCATCTCATCCTGTTAAAGATAGATGAGCAGGAGCTCTCATCTCAATTTCTGTTTAAGACAGAATGAGCAGGTGCTCAATTCCTATTTCAGCATTAATTAAGTTGTGCACATAAGGAAGATGAGGGTGTGTTGGTTAGTTGTGTGGAGTGTGAGCAGGGAAATCCATTTCTAACTGGGTACAAAAGACAGTGAGACATGTTGCAGATGCAGCAGGATGCTGTGCCTTAGAACGCTAAGTTCTAAGGTCACCCCCATCTTCTGACCTGCTCTGGTTCAGCAGCTACTTTTTCTTTAAACATTTGGAAGACCTTGTCTTCTTTAGTCTCACATTTTGCCATTGCTTCCAATATCTCTTCATCCAAGGATTGAAATGCTTCACCTAAACAAGAAAAAAGAACAACAAAAGTTACAGGCAGTTTTATAAGACAGTAAAAAATTAAAAACCATATTAGCATCTGTAAAGGCATTTTGTTTCACAAATCATTCCCAGCACAAATCACTCTTAAGATTTTTTTTCTTTCTGTGGCATGTTCAGATTCAGTCACACACAAGTCCATTTACTAGTCTTAGTTGCATTTTAAACGCAGATGTCAGTACTGGAGCAGTGGAAAGGGAAGGAGGTAATCTGCCAAAGTTTATGGCTCCCACTGGGTATCACTGAGACTGCAGAACCTTCAGGATATGACAAGAAAGGTGACTCATGCCCCGTGCGCACCAGACTTCAGTTTCTAGCACTGAACAGTGTATCTGTTACACAGCTACGTTCACATCAACTCGGGGCAGTGAACAGTCTTGAGACAACTTTGGACCACAGCAAGGGACACTTGGGAACGCAGCATCCTTCCCCCACAACACCACAAACTCTCCACCCTGGTGTGTTCAAAGCCAGTGTAGTCACTGCAAACACATCATGAATTTTGGGGGAGCCAGGAGAAAGGGGCCTGTACTTCAACTGCTTAATTCAAGGTCAATGAAATATCCTCAAAACAGTTTTGTTCTAGCACAGACAAGGAGATTTAAAGTTATTTTCCATAAATTAAAACAAATGGAACCAAGTCAAGCCAAGACAGTCTAATTTAATTTGCTGATTCCAACAGCATCCAGCAGCAGGTGCTCAAGGTCCTGTCTTTCTCACTTGAGTTGTTCCTTACCTGTGGGAAGCATGCAGGGACCCAGTGTAACTGAGCTACCTGCAGCAACAGTGGCCTCAACAGCTCCTGGGGTCGGGGCTTAGTAAGTCTCTCCCATAAAAGTAACATGTTACAGGATGTCTACAACAAACTTGCATCACAAATGAGTATAGATTTAGCCTTTTTTCACCAGTAGTTTATAAGGAACACTTAAAAATCACAGTATTTTATCTTTCAAAGATGTGATACAGGCTTCACAGTGAAGAATTACAGGCAGCATCTTATTTCTGACCTGCACTGCCTGTAGCTCCAAGTTCCTCTTGTTCTTTCGGGTCCTTTGATGTGTCTACAGCATCTTGTTCATCACCAGGATCTATAGTGCTGTCTGGCTCCTCAGGTTCTATCAAAATTTCATATTCTGGGAAAAGGAATTCATTATGCTCTGGAATTGCATCTGCCGAGTCATCTACAAAACAAAAAACAGGTACCTCTTCACAACATCATCTCATGTTTCACAGCCTCCCCCAAAAGCTCCACAGCAAACTACATAACAACAATACAGCACAAACACGGCACGAGCAAGAACAATTTACATCATTGCTAGGCCTGCTTCAAGCTAAGAAACACATTATATTAGGGACAGCAAAAAGACTACAACAGGTGTCGTGTTGCTCTGAATGCCTGTAAACCCAAGTGATGTGGCAGGCAGCCTAAACTGCGCTAGCAGCAGTATTTTAAAACCCAAACCCTGCAGCTTGGCAGCTCGGTGCCCATCTCCTAAATAGCATATGCGAAGCGTGCACCAGGTGCCCTGACGGCCATCGCATTTCTCCTCCTTCTCCGTGTCACGCTGCGAGAAGCCACCACAGTTTCCACTTGGCACCAAGCACCCTCCAGAGTCCAGCCCCTCCCAGGCCCCCGTCCCTCCGCTCCCAGCGGACCCACCCTGGCCGTGGCGGGTCCCGCAGGATCGGCGGTGCCCTTGCCGCCAGTCCAGCGCCTGGTGCTCGGGCCCGCAGTATGCGGCGCGGCGGCAGCGCCCGCAGCAGCGCGGCCCCAGCGCCCCGCACACGCGGCACAGCGCGGCCCCGCCGCGGAGGCTCCGCGGGGCGCTGC
>JAWWMP010000116.1:41718121-41754795 GCA_035047865.1 Dendrocincla tyrannina
TTCACTCCGTATTCTATCTTCCTTCACTATCCAAATATCTTTGCATATTTAAACATGTAAGGATGTAATCATGCCATAATATGCTGCAAATTTTGAATGTCTATGAAGGTAAAATGTTCTGGAGTCATTACTTGCTATGATTTGATTCTCCATAAATACCAAACACTGACTGCATAGATAGGTGATGTTTTTCACCATATTAAGTGTTTTCATGTGTTTCTGCTTTTCTCTTAATTATTGTTTTTCCTCTTCCTATTTCAGGAAGGCCAAAAGGAAGAAATCAGTGCCTAACATTTGGCCTGCAGGACAAGTTGGAAAATTCAGGGATGGGACCTTGGTTCTGCAAAGCCGTGACATAAAGAAAATCAAATCATCCAAAGTTAGGAAATGAACTTAATGATAAGGGTGAAGTGCACAGTATGCTTAAGACAGAATTCACATTGCTACCAACACAGACTTACGGAGCCTCTCGCCTTCCCACGACGTCCTAATTTTTTTAATCTTATTTGTTGTTGCAGGATTTTCTGTGTTCCATTCTGCCTTGGAACAATTGTGAGAATTTACCATTTTATAAATAAAAATAAGAGTTTTACTAAGAAAGTTACACAGGCTATTTTTATGAGTCAATACATGCTAAACATTTCACTTTCTAGGATCAACTTACTGACTGGAAGTATTCATTTAATCCATTAACTAGTGGATTAAAATATATATCTCTTCACTTCCATATGGCAAGAATATGGAAAAAGCAACACCTTACTCATTCTGAACCTGACGTAGGAATTCTCCAAACATGATCAAACATAAATCTGTGTCTATATCTTCATGGGTTGTTAGTCAATAGCAGAGCTGCACAAGGGTTTTGCTGTCCAGCAAAACCTCATAAGCTTTCAAAAAACCTGCTTTAGAATGAAAATAATACTTTTCTGAAGCTTTCTTCCAGGTAAGAGTTGCATACTCTTGACTTGCATATCTCTGCAGAGGTCTCCAAATAAGCAGTTTCCAATAATGGTTTGCTGGCTTGGATGGTTTGTTTTTAAAAACAAAACCATTAAAAACTGAGCCAGAAGAGGCACAGACCCTCAATAGTTGCTGGTTGTTCTTGGTTAACTTGTGTTTGTTTTGATCAGTGTTCCCATGCTGAAGTTTTGTTGCTATTTGGATTTCAGCAATTTGGTGTTTCTGAAAGAACAGGTTTTGTTTTCTGTAGTTTCTGTAGCTAAATACTATTTTTTCTTCCTAAGGTTGTGTATCTTTTTGAATTGGCAATGATTAGTAACCTTCCAAAATGAAAGAAACTTCAGTATTTTAGGAGGAGGCAAAAATAAGGTTAACTTAAATGAGGAAAATGTTCATGGTGTATTGTTTATATGTAAGGAGATTTGGAGCTTGTTGGAACAGCTCTGGAAGTGAAGGCAAGCAGCCCTTACTGCAGAAACTTTCAGGTGCTTGTAAGCACATAAGCCCACTGGTGCCCCTGTGGGCTGGGAGCCTGAGCAAGGTGGTCTCCAACCCTGAGCGGGCAGCCAGGTCTGTGTCAGCTTGCAGCCAGCAAACAGAACAGCAGCACCAGAGGCTGCCCCCCATCACAGAATGGGAAAGTGTTCTGAGGTAGGGAGAGTGACACGACAGAAAGGCATGCTTTCTGGCATGCTCCTTCTCCCACATCTTCCTTCCTGAAGGTCCTGGAGAAGTGTTCTACCACCACAGAGAGGACTAAAAGGAGGGAGAGAGCCTGGAAGGATGAAGAGGCAGGTAAAAAGCAGAAGGGAGTGTTTCTGGAGCCATGTGGGAAGAGGAAGGGTGTGCAGAATTGGGTTGCTAAATGCTGTTATCACATTTCATAATTGCATAATTTGATTTCCTGTTACTCAGTATTGGTTGCAGATTCAAACTGGAATTAACAATCCTATCTGGTTAGAGACTTAATGTCTTATTTGACATTACAGAAATGTCAAATCACAATGCCGTGTGAAGCTGTAATCATTAAGAATAATTGAGTACAGATCATCAAGACTTGTTGAGGCAACAGATGAGCCTTGGATGTTATGGGGTAACCTGTATTTTTTAATTCCTGGTTAATCTTGGAGCTTAATTTCCACTGCTTGCTTCTTGATAAAGTTTCATCCAGCTGTTTGCCTATAATACATTGTGGGACTTTATGTCCTCAATCAGCTTTTATAAGTTAATGGGCTCAATTTCCACCTCCACAGCTCCCAAAAGCTGTTTGGGAGTGAAACTTAGTCTGAATGGAGTGTCTAATTTTGCAATCCTGGACTCAAGTTTGTAAGTTCTCTAAAGAAGAGTTGAAAAATCAGTTTTAAAAAGCTGAAAACTGAAAAGCCAAGTAGACCGTGGAACATGAAAGTGTTGGGGGGAAGAAAATGAAAGTTTATTCAAAGTTTTGCATCTTCACACTCGTTTAATGTTGGTATGTATGTATTATGAAAGGTTTGTTACATGTTGATAGGTTGTTTATTTAAATCAAGTCTCCAAAGTGATTTGAGCTGGCCATGCTACATTCTTGTAGGATGTTCTTGGGTAAACATGGGTACTTTCAGTCCTGTTTTGTTACTAGATGCATCAAACACATTTGGCAAACAGAACTGTTGAGAGCCTGTTCCACAGCAATGTTTTTCTGGGCTGGTGTGTGTTGGTAATCAGCAGAGTATGTAAGTGTAAGCTGTGTTGGTTTTGGAGCATGTGCTGATACATGAATGCCAATGTGGATTGAATAACATTGATTATGTGAAAGGAGGACAGGGCACATCTTACAGCATACAGAAATAAGTATAAAGGAAGAAACAAGGGTTTTTCCTTATCTGCTCTCTCTTGCATGCCTTGTCCTGTGACGGTTATCTTTATTTCCTATTTCCCCATATGCTAAAGCCATGGTGATTATCTTTTCTCCTAGTCAAACTCTTTGCCACAAAGGAGTTTACGCCAAGTTGTTGTCTTTTGCAGGAGAAAAAAGAAGGGGTATGATAGGTGGTGTCTCCACACTGTTGTCTGTAGTTACTCTTGATTGTTTTGTCTGGATTCCTGTTTCTTACCCTGGCATTGTTGTCACTGTGTCACCATGTTTTATTCTGCTTTATTAGCAGACGTCTGTGAAGGTTGTGTGGCTTCAATGAGTGCCTTTGTGCAGGGGCTGTGTGTTGCCTCTGTAGCATTGCTCAGTCTCTCAGTGCTTGATAGAGGGGTGCAGCTCCAAGATGACAGGTCATTTTAAACCATCTCACAAAGTTTTTGTCTCCCCGGCCCTGACAAACTTTCCGACTTTTACAAAGTCTGACTTTTACACTTACCCAAAGGGCTTTCCAGTTGGATCTTAGTGGTGTCACAGTTCTTTCCAGGCTCTGCTTACTCCAGTGTCAGAAATTTCTGGAGACTGGGAAATCACCCAAAGTGACTTAAGGTGGGTTGCAGCTAAATAACAGATCCCCGGGTGTTCTATTACTAACATGAGCCAGAGCTAAGAGTGGTCCTGAGAGAAGTGTTTTGTGCCACTGAATCCAGGCACAGATGGTTGCTCTGGGGAGGATTCTTGGGTTTCTCCAGCTACTGGATTATTCTTGACTGTGATAACAAAGCAGGTTTCAACAGTTAGAGTTGGGCATGCATTCTGCATGAATGCCTCATCTACATAATGGCATAATATTTTTTTATAATAATCTGGAATAATAAATATAGTACTGATGCTGAATTTGTTGGCAATGTTATAAGAATTTATTTAGAAACTGTAAAACAGCATAAACTTATATGTCAGGTTTTCCAAAAGGGTAATAATAATAATACACAAAGTTTTAGTTGGACCAAAAGACAAAAAGCAGTTTGTTTCTAATTCAAAAAATACAAACATTTGCTACAGGTACAAAATTATAAAAAGTTTGTATTTTCCTCTTGATCTGGTGACAGACAGATATAGCAGAGATGTATATTTCACCAGCTCCAAATTAATATAAGCTATGGGAAATGACAGTAAAGGAAAAAAAAGTTGTAGTTAAGAAGAAAACACGGAAACAACTTCTTGTCTTTCATTTAACCAGAAGTAAACACCATTATCTTATTCCTTTGCACTTTTTTGGTTGCCAACATTTAAATTAGTGTTATTCATGCTTCATATAACAATCAGAAATAACAGCAGGTTTACCTCATGCATTTAATTTTAATATTCATCACATAATGTCTTCTCACCATGCTACCTAGAAGGGTTAGTGTTTTTATTGACAACATTTAAGGGAGGTGGAGAGTGAAGGAATGCAGTCAGGATCTAGGAATATTTCTATCCACTGCTTCACAAGAAAATGTTAGAAATGCTCCAATTAGCATAAAAAATAATTTTGTAATTAATTCTGGTTGGAACTGTTTGCAATAACAAATGTAACAAAAAGGTCATTTAACAGAAGGGGAAGATGCTGCTGAGTGTCTCTGTCAGTGGAACACAAGTCAGTCTCCTGTATTGTGCAAAGATGCAGGAGCCCCACAAATCCATTTCTCTGAGGTTTGCATATGGGCTCCTGCACTGAGAAGACCAAGTGTGTCTTACTTAGGGTGGGTTTGTGCTTCAGGCCATCGCTCCACCTGCCTGTATAGGTGCAGTGTTCAGTAGAGCTGGGCAGAGGAATCACCAGAAATGTTGTCAGTAAAAACTAGAAGCAGCTCATTTTTTTATTAAAAAAAACCCCAAATCTCTCCATCTTTGCCTGGTAATTTTCAGTGACAAGTTCCCTTTACATTTGCAACATGGTTGATTTGAAAGTATAATCTCCCTTACAAAGTTGATCTAGCTAAGATGCTTGGTGTTTTCCTATTATCTTGCCTGGTTCAAAGTTGAATTCTTGATTTTTCTGTTTAAGCAGAACTTTGCAAAGCTGGTAAGGTCTGAGATAAGGTCTAATAACCTTCCTAACTCATCTTTCTGTTTGTGAGCAAAGGATGTACTAGAAGCACTAGAAAGCTGCTGTTACCAGGTTCTGGTATTTTGCATCCCTTTTGAAAGGAGTGGGTGATCTGAATGGTTGTCCAAAAATGCATTACCTCTTGTTGGCAGCTGCAAACATGGTATTTTGCATGCAGTGGTAGTGGCAGCTTAGCCTTGACCTCATCTCTCTTACCTTGTTTAAGAAATATTATCATGTGAGAAAATAAAAAGAAGCTGCATCTCACAGTTCTTCTTGCTCTAGAACAACTTGGAAACCAGAATATTAAGTGCTCTCTGTTATCTTTGCTAACTACATTTTGAGAAAAAGAAATAAAATAGAACCCAACTTGCACAGCACTACCACAGAACTCTATCACCAGCCAAGAACAAACTACAGCAATACACTATCATGGCATTATTTACAACATGATGGAACATTATGCATATAATAAATTACATTTAATACTTTTCCTCTAAAACTCTGATATATGTAAGCTCATGCTTATTTATTTTGTTCAGTCCAATATATTTTTCTCTATGTATCTTAAGTGCATAGGCAAGTATAGGAGGTGACAGTGCTGTCTGCCTATCTTTTCTATGTTTTTAGAAGCCAAATTGCTTTCCAAATTCATGATACATCACAGTATGCTACTGTCCTCACTGACATACAGATTTATTTTATAGCACACACCTTTTCACAGCAGAAGGAGCAAGGGATTGTCAGCTAGGTCTGTGCTTATATTGACACTAAGTCTTAGTAAGAGATCTTCTTGTGAGCTCTTTTTAAGTTGATGAGGGAAAAGAAGGGAGTCAAAATTGTGTAGCATTGCATGCCTTGGGAGGTCTGACTGCTCCTGGTGGCACACTACTTGTGTTTGTTCCCACTGAAGTTGGCAGAAATTTGCGGATGAAAGAGCCAGGAGGAAGGCTCACAAAGGCTGAGGTTGGGGTTCATAGGGGTATGTGAAAACTGAGAGTCCTTTGTTGCTCTGCAGAACAGAAAGTTTGCCTGCTGTATTTATTTTGCAGCTGTTCAGAGCTTCCAAATTGGTGTATGCAGAAGTCAGGCTTTGTTATGTTTGTTAGTGGAGGGCTTATTTGTGTTTTGGTGGTTTTTATAAACATTAAATCAATTTACAGCTACCTTGTGTTGGCTCTGTACTATGGTGGATGGGATTCAGAAGGCTTTGCTCTCCTGCTTATAAAGGAGAAGCCTGGCCTCTAGGAGCCAAAGAGTTCCAATGACAGGCAGCTTTGTGTGAGTCTAGGTGCCAGAGGAGCTTGGAGTTCCAGAGAACTGCAGAAATACTCAGGAATGAAATGGAAGCAAGAGCATCCAAACCGGTCCCCTTGGATGCCTATACTGCCCTGCAGCCCTCTGGGTTCTCCCTGACAGTCAACAGCACAGTTTCTGTGAGGACTAAAAGCTGACTCTAAAGAAAGGGTTTGGAGGAAACAAAACTGGCCTAAGAGATACTGTAGATGAAGAACGTGCAAACTGGCTGGATTTGTAATGAGATGGACATTGGGGAAGTTACCTGCAGAGAAAGAAACTACCTCTAGCCAGAGCAGAGCAATGGGAGTGTCCCACTTCTCCCCAAATGATGCTGTGCAGTTCTGCAAAGGGAAAATTGTGTTCCACATGTGTTCAGATGGCCACTGCCATCCAGATGCTCTGCATAAATAGTCATCTGTGGAATAATTAGTTTCCTAGAGTAATTTTAACTACTTAAGCATTATTTCTATTAATCGAACTATGAGAATGTATCCAGCTGAAGTCACAGAAGTACACTCTATGAGGGTAATTGGTTTATTGCTACAGGCCACGCCAAGCATAAGTCCTTGAATGTGTACACAACCAACACACGCAAACACTTCGTTTAGTTTTTGACCCAGGGTAAATTAGTCTTACTAATGCAGGTAGCCTACTGTAACTGTATTCCTTTAATTTTATTTGCATTTCCGCTAGGTTAAAAGGAGACTATAATGGTAGCTAGTCTGTACCCTACTTTTATGATGTTAGAATATATAGAGGGTAAAAAACAAGCTTCTCTACTACTCTGAAGCATGTTCATACCTATTGTCCATATTTTCATTACAAATTAATAACCTGTGTCACTCAATGTGTTCTCCTGAAGAGAAGCTCTCCAGGAGCTGATACCAAAGCAACTGTGAAAACCAAAACCAGGTTCTGCAAACACTTCTAAAACCCATTCAGAATTAATTTTAAACATCCAGCAGTGGTTGAAGATTGGAAAGGTGTAAATTCATTTGAATTTCCTTCACAGAGGTTGGGAGTAAAGACAAAGGTTCAGTCCCAAAACAAACAATGCCCTGTTGCTTTTAATACAAGTAAAGGTGGAGTGCCTTCCATATTAAAATTATCACAGGATGTTTCCCAATATAAAAAACTATGTGCAATTTATGTACAATGTTCCCATACACTACTCTGACTGGCAATACTCAAAGCCAATGCTATGATTACAACTGTTAGGTTCATAGAAGAGCACGCTCAAGAGGAAATTTGGGATCTGGTAGCGTTCTAGCTGAGGTAGGTTAAAACAGACCTGCTAATTAGAAAATCTTGCATGAGTTCATATGGTATCGAATGAAACCGAAGATTATAACACAGTTGGTCTCTCATACTCTTTACAAAACCAAGATGAGCATAGCACAGTTATTCCATTGTCTACAAGTTTACGAATACAATCCACTCCAGACTTTGAAGGACTGTTGCTTTCTCACTTAAAAGCATATGTTATTTTTTTCCATCGTTGGTTTTATTTCTTATTTCAGTTTTGACGTTGCTGAAGGTGCCCTGCTGTTCTGCAGGAGAGGTTGGCTACAGGGTGCTTGCTTGGTTACAGGCGGCAGGATGGCAGACTGCTTTTTGTCTGTGCAATAGCCCAGGACTATTCTGTTCTAGGCTACTTTTCCCTCCCCACAATGGCTGCAAGGTGGGATGACCCTGTGCTCAGCCACAGGGAAGCCTTGCCCATCGCTCAGCACTACCTGAGTGATGTGCTCCAGACAGGGACGGGACCAGAAGTGGACCTGCAGCAGGACATCTGGGGGTTGGCAGGCTGTCCAAAGGCAGGCCTGGGCTGTTTGTCCTGTGGCTGTGCTTTAATGCAAGGCAGTAAGCTGGATTTTGGTTAGAATATTTGTTTTCAGGTTTAATAAATACATGCCTGATAACAATATGTGTGTGCGTATATGTATGCTTGAAGAGGAAGATTTATATAAGCAGCAGGATTTAGAAAAAGGAAATAGTACATTGATGGGATTTAAGAGTTTATGCTTTTCTTTTTTGATAGCACCACACTTACATAGGATTACAGTGGTAAGAGTCCAAGATGTCATGGGCTCACCCAGTCTGCTGCGTCTTGTCCTCACGCATTGCTGCTATACACACACACACACACACTTGCATATATTAACTGGGTTCAGAGAAAAAGAAGCACACAGGCAAATCAATGTGTTTTCTGACAACTGCAGGCAGGTGATAGTGCCATGGCTGTGGGAAAAGTTCAGTGTCTCCAGTTGTCACAGACTCCAGTTGTCATGGGCAGCACCTGAAATGGCTGCTTGTTTTCATGGGAGATGCCAGGCACAGGCAAGTCTTGCAAAAGATTTATGTCCCAATCCAGAAAAATTCTTAGGGACAGGTTTTGCATTAATACTATGAATCTTTCTCAAGTGCTTCATTAGGATCAAGACATTAATTAGCTCACAGTAATCTAATAGAAAATTAAGGCTTCTGATCTCAAAGCTACACTGGAACTACAGCTGCCTAGGGCTTATCAGGATCAAGGCTGGAAAGCAGCATTTCTCAACACAGGAGACTTTGTATGTGCCATTTAAATAAATTTCTTATCATTTCAGTTGAAAGGAATCTCCCCTGCACTGCTTTTTCAAGAGTTGTGCTGATAACCACAATCAGGTCTTCTGGATGTGATAGTCTCCACAGTCACACCTAAATAACAAACACTAAAATGTATCAAGGTTTTTTCCACTCTGCTTTTTGTATCTGATTTCTGCATATATCATGGTGTTAACTAAAATGAGTGCAACTATTTCATGGCAGTGTTTGGAAACCAGTCTTGTTCTTCTTGCAGGTAACGAGGAAAGTTCTGCCACAGACTTCTGGAGGGGCATTATCCCCTAGCTTACTGCAGTCTAGATCCAGAAGGAATAATAAATGGTCATTGGAGCCCCTGAATGTAATTGACAACCAGGAATTCTTGAGCATACAGCCTCCACTTCAGCTGTCAAAACATATGCCTTCTTGATTTAAGGACATCAGGTGGCAAGGGAATCCAGTTCACCTACTGATAAATTCCTCCAACATCCATTGTCCCTCATCTTACCCGTTTTTTCTGGCATCCCTAATATTTAAGCACAAATCCAGCCATGAGGGAGAAAATACACTCATTTAACTCTTTTTTCTTTTTTATAAGTGTGTTTGCGTGTGTGTGCACGAGTGTACATATGTATGCAATGCATTGTAGATATGTTCAGATACCCATCTGCAGTTGAGTGCCAGTTCAGTGGATGTGCTTGCTATAGCTGTTAAATTAAAAAAAGGGAGTGGTCTTGCTGTAACCAGTTGATTATTCGGTGAGCAACATGCCGCACAGTGTTTTAAGTCAGGGAAGAGAATGCTTTTTTACTGACTTACTGAAAAGTGCCAAAAAACACTGAGAAAGCTTAGAGAATCCAACACAGTGTCAGGCAGATGCTTCATTAGTTGTTGGGCAGCTTGGGCTGTTTTACACATTGTGGCACCTCCAGTCCTGTGTGCAGGGTCACCTGCACAAACCAAAAAAAATAAGAAAGAATGTAGATTCAAACTGGGACATCCTCAGCAGAGAGCATTTGTGAAGGCAAAGTGCAGGTAAATGACAGGGGAAGGGCTGTGGGGCTTCAGGGCCAAGTTTAAATCAAGAATATTAATGGAGATATTGAGCCCCTGAAATAAACAAGTGTCCTTCCCCCTTCCCTCCTGAAAACCTTGGGACTTAGAAGCCAGGTGTCTGTATTTTTTCCCAAATCTAGCCACCAGTTGTAGGTTTCCAGGAGTACTGCTTGCTAGACACAAAGTAGATGTGTGAGGGACCCCAAGTACTTCAGGACAGAGATCACACAGTGGAGCCCAAGTATGAAATATAAGAAAATCCTTTTGTCTTTTCCGTTCTGGCAGGACAGAGCACAGGACATTTTAGTACTCCTTCTATTACTTGACATATCTACAAGATCTGAGTTTTCACACAGAAGAACCAGAGCACCATTCAACAGCAAACACAACTTAATTTCAGAGTTTTCCCCTGCCCCCTCGTTGGCCATGCTCTGCCTTAACTCAGTTGTGGTAAGAAATGTAAGCCAGGTGCTTAAAAAATGTAGAGGCTGAAACTGAAAGTAGGTTGTAAGTAAAAATCTGTGTTGAATATAGCAGTGAGGTACCTAAAGAAGTGTCCATGTCATCCACATTGGCTCATCAAATAAAATAAAATGGAGAAACCTTGTTGAAAGATTTGGATGCCACCAATAAGAAATGCTGAAAGTTCATGTACTAATAAGGTCACATGAGGTTTCTGATTTCAGTTTCTGTGTTTTAAATTATGAGTGTTCCGCCCTGGCTGCACTGGTCCTGCCTGACCTAAACTGACCTCCTTGTCTTCAGGCTCCTGGATGTTTTCATAGGTTCTCCCTTATACCACGTCCTGTTTCTAGCCATGTGCAGTGGTCTTAAAGTAAAAATGCTTTATATTTAAAGACAGTTCCTCCAAGAGGAAAACCTCTTGTGAACAGAGAGCAGAAATGATGTGCTGACTGGTTCTTCTCTGTTGTACTAATTCTCTGACATACGTTGCCTTTGCTCTCCTTACCACTGTGCTGCTCATATTTCAGTCCTTTGCCAATGTTAATTATCTCCAAAGATAAGATCTAAGAGGAATTAGAATACACATGTTTTTTAGTCAAACTGGCAGAGGACACCTAACTGACACTGCTTTCCAAGTGCAGCATTGCAGGAAAATAAGAGCAGGAGTTAGTAGAGTAGTGTGGAGGTACTTTTACTTGGTTTTATAGCATTACTCCTCACATTGGTCAGGCAAGAAAGGCAGGTCAAATGCAGTCCAGAAAGTATTAGTAGCCTAGGTGTAAGTCTGAGTAGGAAAGAGCCCTGATCCATACTGACTGCCTAGAGATGGTGTTATCAGCTCCAGCAGCTGATGTGCTGGCAGCATACTTTCTTCTTTGAGTGAAACGGTGAAATACTTGAGTGAAAGAGTGAAATACTTTCTTCTTTGAGTGAGAGTGGACTGCAGAAGACTTACCTGGACATTTCGATTGAGGCTCAATGCAGGCATGAAGACACCCTCGATGTTTTCAAATGCTGGAGGCCCTTGCTGCTGCCCATTTATGTAAAAGATCAGGTTGTGCTTGTTCAGATCCAGGAGAACACCAACGGTAGCACCTTTAGAAACTCCTCCTTCAGTCCTAAGGTACAAAGGGAACACACTGTTGGTGAAGGTAGAGGTCTGCACTGCTGCTGCTTAACAGGTCTTCCTAAGCAAAGGGAGAGTGGAGCAGCACAGTGAAATAAATGATTATCTCTGTGGCATTTGGCAATGACTGGTCACACCTTTATTTGAAGCATATGTACCACATTCATGGGAATTCAGGGAACTTAATGGGTGGATCCTAAAGAGAAATTAGATCCATCTCTCCTGAAACTGCAGTTTAAGAGCTGAAAGTGGGGTCCAGAGTTAACGGGTCCACTCAACTAATGAGATATGGGGAGACAAGCCAGTGGGGACAGCAGTCCTGGAGACACAGCACTTCAGAGTATCCCTGTTATGGTGAAGTGACGCACAGCAGGAAATGAAAAGCAGGAAGCTGATTTCCTAGGTGTTAATTTCTAATCATTATGCCTGCTAACAGTTTGAGACTCAGACTTCAACTACTCCCCTTGGCATGCTCCAAGGGAACCCAGATTTACAGAGTCCAGGGAGCCAGGACAGTTATAACAGAGTAGTTTTAAGGAGGACAGGAAAGTGGTGATGGTTACAGATAAGTGTAGTTCCTGCATGGACAAAGTGCTCAGCTATCAGACTATTTCAAGTGGGAAAGCTGAGAGCTGTTTCAAGTGTGTAGGCATGGTTATTAATGCTAGTGATAATTGGTTATGCCAGGAGCAGCTGCTGAGAGCTAGAGTAGTATCAGAGCTTGCCAGGACAGACTCAGCCAGCCATTACATGCTTGAGCAATTTGACATTAATGCACTTTGACTTGGGGGTTAGTCAAACCCAATATTACTTTAAAGAACACTGAGCAAAAATATCTACTAAATATGCAGATTGGCCACAGGCACTGCTATTCTGCTAATATCATGGGGCTCTGCGATGGATTTACAGCCTGACACAATTTGTTCAGGGTAAATCAGATTTCAAATAATTTGCAGTAGGAAAGGAAGCAGCTGTCTTTTGTCCCATGCATTCACCTCAGGCACAGAATATTCACAAGATTAATACAGTTTTAACATAAAATTTATCACAATAGGTAGGCAAAACATTAAAAAAAACCTGGTGGTGGTAGGGATCAGAATATGACTAGGAAGAATATAGTGCAGCACAAGAAATTTTCCTCTTGTCCACTAGGTGTCATAAACTGTATTCCCTTAGACTAAATGCAGCATGTGGCATTTCCTCTGAAGGTAAAGAGTATAGAATATTGTTCCGACTTCTCCATTTAAAGCTCTTCAAACAATAATAGTATAGCTACAAATTATGGATTGGCTTTAAAGTGTGTTGGATTTCAAACTTCACCATTCTGAGGTTCCTTTGATTAGCTTTTTGGTCCCATAAGCATTAATAGGTTTTTCTTCAAGCTCTTCTCCAAAATCACAAAATAAATTTTCCATCAAAAGGTAAGATGCTTACCTATTCTCAGTATCTAGACTGTTTCTATTAAAAACACTCAATCATAAGCCTCATTACAAGATTGTGGGAAGCAACAATACTATGATCTGGAGCTATTTACAAATAGACTACATAATTTTTTTTTTGTCTGTTTAGGAACAGCTTTGATTGTAGGGCAACACATTTTATATCCTGCTTGAAATAGATTTTATGACATCTTTTTAAATTACATTGATTCTCTTAGGGAAACAACTTTGCCTTTTAGATATTCTTATGTTCTTTCCTGTATGGTAAGCTAATCTGTTTCTTGTGAGCTCATTAGCTGTGTGCTGCACAATGACATTGAGTGACCCCTCTGCAGACCCTGGGGACAGCCCCACTGAAGGGAAGATAGATGCTGCCTGCAGATTCCAGCCGAGGCAAGGGCAGGACCAGCTGAAGCACCTCTAGGAGCAACAAGGATGTGGGAGCAGAGCAGAAAGACGGAGACTTTCTCCATTCCTTGCTGCCCCAAATCTTGCAGGAATTCAGCAGGCAGATTGCCCCGTTCCTTGGCTGCTGCATCCCCACAGTGAGAATGGCTCTGGCAGGACTAAGCAGGGGCAGAGGCAAGCAGGAGCTCTTCACCTGCTGCTGCCAGGGAGGATCGACCTTTTCTGAGGCTGAACAGCTGCTCTTACTGAGCACCCCACACTTTCCTCGAGAACAGTGCTTTGAGGACTCTAGTGTTTTTTGGACTACTTTCATGGCCACTTTCTTTAGGCAGAGAGGTGGGAGAGTCAAGTTTCACAAGCAAATGTATGCGAGGCATTTCCTCAGTCCTCTGTACACTGTTTAGACAGGGTTACAGATAATGTTTTAGTAAATGCCTTTGTTGTGATAAAAGAAGCCAGCTAGCTCAAGAGACTCCAAAGTGATGCTGTTCCCTCCTAGTACACTTCTGTGGCAGCATATAAAAAAAGCTGCTGCTTTACTGTAATGCATTTGTAAGCTACTTAATGACAGTATTGCTCAGTCAACTTTTGCATGATGAAAAAAAAATGGCCTTGAGGTCTCTGAAGTCAGAGAAGAGACTCTCCTGATTGCAAAGGGCTTTAAGACTAAAATGCAAATAGTCTAGATTTTTACTTCCCATTGTCTTTCAGTGTAAAATATTTCAGTGTTACTTCCATCCCTTTCTTTACATAAACACATAGTGGCTGGAGTATTGCCTGTAGCACCTGGCACTCCCACTCTTGGGAACTTTGCCAAGGAATGGATCTATTGCTATGAATGCCAGTGCTTCTTGTTAATGGGCATACAGCATCTCTCATAGCATAGTTTGTTTGAAAGGGACTTTTAAAGGTCATCTAGTCTAATCCCCCCTGCACTGAGCAGGGACATAAATAGGCCAGGTTGCTCAGAGCCCCATCCAATCTGACCTTGAAAGTTTCCTAGGATGGGGCATCCACTACCTCTCTGGGCAACCTGTTCCAGTGTTTCACCACCCTCATTGTAAAAAATGTTTTCCTTATATCTAGTCTGAATTTGCCCTCTTTTAGTTTAAAAATATTACTCCTTGTCCTATCACAACAGGCCCTGTTCAAAAGTCTGTCCCTCTCTTTCTTATAAGTCCCCTTTGAGTACTGAAAGACCACAATAAGAGACCATGGGCTCTCCCTGGATCCTTCTCTTCTGCAGGCTGAACAACGCCATCTCTCTCCACCTTTCTTCAGAGGAGAGGTGTTCCACCTGTCTGATAATTTTTGTGGACCCACTCCAACAGGTCCTTGTCTTTCCTGTGCTGAGGATTCCAAAGCTGGATGCAGTTCTCCAGGTGAGGTCTCATAAGAGTAGAGGGGGAGAATCACTTCCCTCAACCCGCTGGCCATGGGGTTTTTTGATGCAGCCCAGGATACAATTGGCCTTCTGGGCTGCAGATGCACAACGACTGCTCATGTCCAGCCTCTCATCCACCAGCACCCCAAGTCCTTCTTGGCAGGGCTGCCCTCAATCCCTTCATCCTCCATACTTCCTTGACATAGATATAGGACTCTGCACTTGCCTTTGTTGAAGCTCATGAGTTTCCCATGGGGTTTCCCCTTCTTGAACTTGTCTGTGGTCTCTCTGGATGGCGTCTTGTGACTCAGGTGTGTCAACCACACCATTGAGCTTGGTGTCATCTGCAAGCTTGCTGACGGTGCACTCAATCCCACTGTCTTTGGCAATGATGAAGACATTAAATATAACTGGTCCCAATATGGACCCCTGAGGGTCACCACTTGTCACCAGTCTCCATCTGAACATGTAGCTGTTCACCACTATCCTCTGGATGTGACCATGCAACCAATTCCTTATCCACCGAACAGTCCATCCATCAAATCCATATGTCTCCCGTTTAAAGAGAAGGATGTTGTGGGGGGCCATGTAAAAGGCCTTACAGAAGTCCAGATAGGCATTACCCAGATCCCTTCCCCTGTCCACTGCTGTAGTTACTCCGTCACAGAAGGCCCCTAGGTTGGTCAGGCAGAATCTGCCCTTGGTGAAGCCATGCTGAATGTCTCAAATCATCTTGTTCTCCATGTGCCTTAGCATAGCTTCTAAGAGGATCTATTCCATGATTTTCCCAAGCACAGATTTCCAGGAACAGCAAGACCAAAAGATACCTCTCAATGCTATATCTTTGCCCTAAAGTGTTTTCTTAACCACTTTCTTCAACCTATTCTCAAAGGTTCCCTCTGTATTTCATAAAATCACAGAATATGCTGAGTTGGAAGGGACCCACGTGGACCATTGAGTCCAACTCTTAGGCCTGCACAGGATCATCCCCAGGAGTCACACCATGTGCCTGAGAGCATTGTCCAAATGCTTCTTGAATTCAGACAGGCTTGAGGCTGTGACCACTTCCCTGGGGAGCCTGTTCAGTGCCCAGCCACTCTCTGGGGGAATAACCTTTTTCTAATATCCAACCTAAACCTCCCCTGACACAACTTCAGGCCATTCCCTCAGATCCTGTCACTGGTCATCACAGAGAATAGATTGGCGCCTGCTCCTCCTCTTCCTCTCACAAGGAAGTTGTAACTGCAATGAGGTCTCCCCTCAGTCTCCTCTTCTCCAGGCTGAACAGACCAGGTGACCTCGGCCACTCCCCATACAGTTTCCTCTCAAGGCCCTTCACCATCTTTGTTGCTCTCCTCTCTAAGAGCTTAATATCTTTCTTGTATTGCAGTGCCCAAAACTGCCTACAATACCCAAGGTGGGGCCACCCCAGTGCAGAGCAGAGTGGGACAATCCCCTCCCTTGTCTGGCTAGTGATGCTTTGCCTGATGCACCCCAGGACATGGTTGTCCCTCCTGGCTGCCAGGGCGCTGCTGACTCATGTTCAATTTGCCATCGACCAGGACCCCCAGGGCCCTTTCCATGGCACTGCTTTCCAGCATCTCATTCTCATTCTCACTCTGTCCGTACATCTTGGATTGCCCTATCCCTGTACAGAATCTGGCCTTTCCTTTGTTGAATTTTACATGGTTGGTGATTACTCAGCCCTCTTATTTGTCTTGGTCTCTCTGCAGGTCCTCCCTGCCTTTGAGGGCGTCAAGAACTCCTCCCAGTTCTGGGTCATCTGCAAACTTGCTTAGTATCCCTTCCAGTCCTGCATCCAAGTCATTTATGAAGATGTTGAAGAGCAGAGGGCCTAAGATGGAGCCCTGTGGAACCCCACTGGTGGCAGGTCACTAGTCTGATGTCACCCCATTCACTATTACTCTCTGTGCTCAACCCCTGAGGCAATTTCTCACTCAACACATGATGCATTTGTCCAGGTGTTTGCTGTACATTTTGTCCAGAAGGATCCTGTGAGAGAGTATCGAAAGCTTTCTGAAATCCAGTAAGATTACATCAGCTGGCTTCCCTGGATCAACTAGGTGAGTTAGCTCATCATAAAGCAGGACTTTCCTTTCATGAAGCCATGCTGGCTGGGACCACTGACTGTGTTGCCTTTCAGGTGTTTTTCATCAGAATAATCTTCTCCAGGCACTGAAGTGAGACTGACAGGCCTTAGTTTACAGGGTCCTCCTTCTTGCTCTTCTTGAAAGTCTGGACAATGTGTGCCAGTTACCAGTCAATGGGACCATTCTGGAATCCCAAGACCTCTCAAAAACCATCAAAAGAGGCTTTGCAATGACATCAGCAGCTCTTTAAGGGTTCTTGGATTAATCCCATCAAGCCCCATAAATTTGTAGGGATCCAGCTGGAGCAGCATATCCCACACAGTTACAGGGATGTACCAGGTTGTACCAGCTGTGTGATGCCCCCAGTTAATTTCTGGCAAGTTGAAGTTCCCCATAAGGACAAAGGCAGTTGACTTGGAAATGTCCCTTATTTTCTCAAAGAATAATTCATCTGTGTCATCATCCTGGCTAGGAGGTCTATAGAAGACCAACAGTAATTCTTTTCGATAGCATTAGAGTGCTCTGTTCCTGCCCCTTCCAGCATTACAAAAGTCATGTTAGTTTTTAAGGATGTAGACAGATACAATTTTGCATGCTGTGAGTGAAAGCAACAGAAAAGTCCTCTAAATGTGATGTGTCCCATGAATCAGTCTTTCAAGCTCTACCTCAGGTTATCCTTGAAGTTAGCCATTTATTTATTGCCCTAATTTATTCTTATGAAGATTAGAAACCGTTAAAATATTATTAAGGTGTAACTTTCACTGCACTAACATCCAAGAAGCTAAAAGTTGACAATGAATTTCCTTTGGACTGTGATGCAGTGCTGTCATGCACGTGTGTCCAGTGGGGAAAAACAACTAGGCAGCAGTATCTGTTTCCACAAGACTATTACAGCTAATGAGTTAAAAAGCTGACCTAGTTGACTGTCACAGTTAAAAATATAATGGCTAGACCTAATTTCATTGAAGCGCATGTGATTTCATAAGATGACATGCCCTTTGCGAGTATACTTCACTTGAACAGATATTCCATGGGTTTATCCATGCCTTGGATATGCCTTTGTGTTTTTTCAGGTAAAAACTGGGAAATTATCATCAACAGAAAGCACTTTGTTCTCCTGATTAAGCAGAATGATTGGAAATACTAAGTGTTTCCATTGTTTGTGGTTCCTAGAAAAAAAGCTTTTGCTTAGTTTGCCAGGAGGAGAATGCCGAAGACCAAATCCATAAAATGGGTTTCTGGGACAGTAGTACACAGAATGGTTGCCAGCTTTTTTTCCAGAAAACATAAGCTGTTCCACAGAGCATTAAAATTAATACAGCTTAACATTACTTCCGCCCTAAATCGAATCAAGATATTAAAGGGACAGAGAACTTTTGGAGATATTTATTACACTGAAGTTATTTTACTCTATTTTGTCTTAGGACATGGTCTAAGATCTTTGGAGTCACTGAAAACAATCCAATTGACTTCAGATAGCTTTTGATCCACCTAAATGGCTCTTCCACCTGTCTGTAATGAACTGCAAAATCAAACTATGTTTCAAACAAAAGTTCCCAGAAACTGCAGTATATTTACTTAAAATACAGATATACTGCAGAGTATAAATTACTTCAACAGGAGACATTATGACCAACCTTAGGATACAGTGCATGCTGACATGAACTTATCTCTTTAAGGAGATACCTGTATTTCAGCGTTTTCAAAATCACTGAAAAACTTTCTTTTAATCTTTTGGTATAACAGAAACAACACCTGAGACAGTGAGTGTGGAAGACCTGCTGGGACAGTCAGTAGAAAACTAAATCGAAATTGATTGCTGCTCTGCCACAGCCCTGCTACGTATCCTTGGTTAGTTACTATATTCATACATCAATCTCCCATTGTGACAGAATATGTATATCAATACACCATTTTTCATTTTCTCTTCAGAAGACATCTCCTCAAGGGTTTCTGTTCCTGTAATACCCCGCTGACCTTCAACTAAGGCCTATGTACTCATGGGACACAGAGAGAGAGCAGTGCAAATGTCACACAGCCGTGTCAACACAACACAGGGTCTGTGCTGACAGTAGTTTTCTCCACGTGATCCATCCCTGGAGGTAGCTTCAGCTAGATCATGTCTCCCCACTGCTCTGTTGCATAGAGGACATAGAGCCTCTGAGTGGTAGGGGAAAGAGGTAACAGTGGTTTGGGGCTTTTCTGAAATCCTCCTTTGTCTAAGTTGGTTATACTAGTTGAGATGTTTTTTCAAAACTCTTTGGTACAATGGCTCAGTTGAAAAAGAGCTGCCACTGAGCCCTCAATGCCACATTATTCCTTGTGTCCAGATCTCCCTAGGTGTGACCTACAGCTTTCAGGACTAGAAATAAACACCTGCACTTGGAATAGGTGATCACCAGTGCTTTGCCTAATTGTTGTGCAAACCTGCAGCCAAGATTACTCCTAAGGAAGAGAATCAACCACCCCTCTCGCTGTGCTCCTCCAGAAATGAGAGACTAGTCCTACATCCCACTGTGCTGTGCTCCATCTGCTGATGTGGGTGGGGCACGCAGTAATGGGTTTAAATCACAGGAGGGGGGATTTAGGCTAGATCTCAGGAAAAAACTGCTAACAATAAGGATAGCAAGCACCAACACAGATTGTTAAGGTGCTATCACTGTCATTAGTGATTTTAAGAAGAAATAGAATAACTATATTTATCCACGGCCTGCTGAGACCCCTGCCCCTGATGCAGAGCAGAGAAACAAGCACTGCAGTAATGAGAAAGGCATGCAAGCAGCGCTTACCGATTGGTGTGAGAATTGCAGTGCATGAACCAGCTGCGGTTGTTGTCAACGTACATGGCCCATGCCTTGTCGTCCTTGCCCAGCATCATGTCCTTGACAACGTTAATCCTGGCAATGCCGAAGGCTGGATCCGGATGGTTGTCATACCGGTCCACGTGCAGTTCCCAGTAATGCACACCCTTGGAGAAGGCTGCTGTGCCAAGGACAACCCGGTCATCGTAGCTGTTGCAGGTGGCAGTCTGGTTGTCGTTTGACAGCACTATGTCTCTGTGAGCTGAGGAGGGGTCGAAGGTGAACCATGCCACTGTGGAAGGGGAAAAGGAAAGACAGGATTATACCTAAATGGGCTGTGTCCAAGTGTTGTCTGCTTTACTCCCATAAGAAGGATGAGATTCTGCCTTCCTAAAGACCTCAGTGCACTTTGAGGTAATAAAGGCAATCTTTCCTTATTACTGTAGGCAGCTACACCAGATTGCTCTGAGCTGGTACCCGGTTGTTCTTCAGCTCAGAAGTGCCTTATATTATCTGTGCTTGTTCCCATGAAAAGCTGCTAAGGGCAGTGACTTGCTGTTCACATACAGTAATAAGAAAGTCTCTGAGGAGACAAAGGCTTCTTCATGACATGGAAATTGCTCATATAGGTGAATCAGTTCAATATCACCTTTAATGGAAATGATGATCCACTGTGCAAGTCCTGGTTAGGACTGACTTCACTAGTTTATCCAAGTGAAGTACTTTTAAGCAAAAAGTTTTTTGCTAAAAAAAAAGCTCTTAAAGTATAAATATTTTATACTGGCCTATTTTGGCAACACAGCATAAAACTGTAAGTGGTAATAACATGCACTTCTTGATTCATTACAATATCATTAATGAAGATGAACTTCCTGTAATGTCCGTATGGATGTCAAGTATAATTACAGAGGAACAAGCATGAATTCCCATCTCTGTATTATCAAATCTTGCAGGGAAATTGAAGCAGTAGTGAAGAAAAAGTCAAATCCCCAAGATATATGGAGAAGGGGAGACAGAGTGGAACAAAATATATCCCATGAGTTGCATAACTGGTTCTGTATGTGAAAGCAAGTAAGTATCCTAGTTAAATCCTAGTCTTTTGCAGCCAATTAAAATCACATTATTTGAAACCTGAAGTGTTACTGATCATGAAAAATTGCCAAAAGTGCTAGGGAGAGAGTTCAGTCCCTGTGCACAGTCAGTTGCTCACCTCTTCGCTCAGATGATCCAAAACCTCCACGCCCAAAGCGTCGAATTCATTAGTGGGTGTAAAGCAGGTGCAAGTGCCCTGCCACTGAGACATGCAGCTTTTCACTAGAGACTGGCAAAAACCCAACTCACCATCCGATGTCTGTAAAATAACTGTCTTGCTGTAAGGACCAACTCCTGATGAGTTGAAGGCTTTAACTCTTGCGTTATAAGTGCTGTTGAAATGAAGGCCATCAATGGTGCAGAGAGTCTCCTTGCCGACGTACACTTCCTAAACATCCAAAACAAAAAAGGAGGGAGAGAAAGAGGGACATAGTTTAACGGTTTCTCTGTACTTCATGATCACATGTTAAGACTTCTAAATATAAGCCAAAAGTGAACAGCTTCTGGTTGATTCCCAGAATGTGAGTTAAGCTGTTATATCACAGACAGCCACAGCAGTGGTGACATGAAGGATGGTTAGCAGTAGGGACACTAAAGTGAAGATGAAAGGGTAAAGCAATAAAGGGCAACATAGAAAGATCTTGATTTTTACCCTCTTTTTCTAAACATCTGCTCCAAACCACTATTTTGGATAGTAATCCCAGTGTCTGACACACTGTGGCCATTATTATATTTGTGTAAGACAGAAAGAGGAGGGCATGTAAGAATAAAAAAGCCAAGTAAGTGCAGTTTTATTCTGTTGGAAAGGTTGTCTCATGCCTGTGTTAAAATATAATTTTGAGACCTGAAAACACAAAGCCAGAAGAAAATGATCTCCTTAAAATTAGGATCACATAATGAAACAATAATGGGACAACAGAGACATCAAAGCTGTCTGCAAATATTTATAAAATGGCAAGTACTTGTGTAATGTGAAATATTTTCAGGAGGACGAACATCTAGACAGACTAATGAAGAGGTTTTTGGAAACCTGAATAGAAATTGAAAGAAAAGGAAAAAATCCTGTCTTGACAGCGGGTTGAAAGACACAATTCCTTTCCCCCTCTGATTTCTCTCACTCTGTGAAATCCATTGGTTTATGGTAGCAAAGGCCCTAGAGTGCTTAAGCCTCTCACTAACCAGGCCACTGAGGCCCCAGTTCAGTTAAGACACTTAAGTACATGCCTAGGAGTGGTTCTAATGATTAAGGCTCTTTGATATGAACCTAAAGTGAATTAAGTAGGTGATGAATTAGAATGGGATTACTTCAATTTACAGCAGGACATGTGGCTGGCCACTTTGCTACCATGGTGGCTGCAACGAACAACAAAATCTCTTGGGTCCTGAGTTAGCTGGTGATCTTTCATGGAGGCAAAGAGTTTTAATAGAATAACTTCATTTATCTCCAGGTCATAAGATATGCTGTCTGTGCAAAAGGGTTGTATTTGTAGGAAAACTCTCATATTGTCTAATCTGCTCCATTTTTACCACTGTTCACTGCTTCTGTTTACTCAAAATCTGCTACACTGGGAGACAAAAACTGTTTTTTAAATCCACTCACCAAATACTGATAAACTGTGGTCAATGTAGTTGCTTTCAGATATATAATTCTTCATGAAAAGGTTTAGCAAACCCTTTTTGAAATGGCATTGCTGAGAAGCCTGCCTTTTGTCTTTTAATAGGTAAAGTTAAAGATGTTTCTACCAAAGCAAGCAAAGCACTCCCCTCAGAACTTATCACCCTATATGTTTAAGGATTGAGACGGTTTTATAGCTTTTTCAATCCAATATCTTGACATGGCTATGACAACAGTCCTAGAACCTTTAGCAGTGACTAAACCCACTCACACAAATGGGCCTGGATATGCACCAACCTGAAAGCTTGTTATTCACAAGTATTTATTTAGAAGTGAATATTATTTGAAAAGGTCTATTCTAGACAGTGGAAGTCTAGCACCTTGTTCCTAACTCTTCATTCAGCACACACTGATAACACTCTTGTCTATGAATATTAACTATACTGGGGACTCCCAGCAGCCATTCACAAAAGTACCTTCTCACATTTCAGTAATGGAGAGCAAGATCTTCAAACACCTGTGAAATGTTTCTTGGACCAAGGAACTGAGGAGACCTTCCAAAAAGAAAGTGTCATTTTCAAAATGGCCTGCCAATATTGCTGCCTCTTCTAACGAGGGGTTTACAAATCAGGTACCTTTGCTGTCTAAGGGTGCAATGGTTTGGCACAGGGAGGCACTTCCTTAGGTGGATCCATGCCAAGACATTTTCAGCTTGAGAAATCTTTATGTTTCCAGTGAGAAGCCAGTTTGCAGCTCCTGAAGAAATGCCATCACATGTTTTTGGCAAAATTCCCTGTTTGTGAAGAGAGTAGCTGTACCCCAGAATGATCTCCAGATGCTTTCAAGGCACTAGCCCCTAGGGAAAGCACTAGGTCATCCTATTATGGAGCAACAGGAGCATGAAGCCTGCCTGACAAGGAAGGGACACAGTTTCTAGCAGGACATGGCTGGCAGAAATCTGATTGAATTACTTCTGTAGTTTGTTTATCAGGATGTGTCAGGAATGGATTGGAGCTCATAAGTCCCCTGCATCTGCAACCAGGAGCGATTCATTGTGGCATCACCCTGAGGGTCTTGAAGGTCAGCGCTTGGAATACCTTCCCATACTTACCAACTCCATCACAATGTGTCTGTGGAAAGCTTCCACCAGCCTGGTCTCATCCACTTCCAGGGAAAAGATTTAGAAATCCTGTATTTTTATGCGGGATTCCATTTTACCCCAGAAGATCAGGAAAAACTGAGTTGTATTTCTGGACCAAGAATGTCAGCTGTTGAAATGGGGTGCTATGAACATATAAGAGTAGGGGCTTCAAAGAAATCTCTGCTTTGTGCATGAACCAATTCCAGTTCCTGCAGTCTAGTACGGTGTGGTACACTCCAAGGATACCTCAGGGCCCACTTTGTGAGAGTCCCGAGAATAACTCAACCAAACTTCCTACCTAAGCCAGTGGTCCTTCTAATAAGCTGCATCTGCACTGCTTTCTACACCATCACAATGGAAGCAGGAATGTTTTGACAACTTGTATCTTCCCTACGCACTCTCCCCACCCTCAGACAGAAACAAATCCGTATCCAGAGGAAACTCACATACAAAGAAACACAAATAAATGCTGAATGAAATTCTCACTCGGAATTGGCCACCATCTCCATCATCAAGTTCCAAGATATAACCCTCCACGGGGTTGTGGCTCAAAGGTGGCATCCTCCAGGCCAATGTCACACTGTTGTTTCTGGTGCAACACTTCTCCAGCTGCAGTAATGGGACGGGTGGCACTGAAACAGGAACTGGGTACAGATTAGTGTAACTCTGCCCTACCCCATTAGTCTGTGCCACGAGCAGTATGGCAATGGCTCCCCTCCCTCCCCTCGCAGAGGAGCCAGTGTTTGTTAGGAAGAAGGTCCATTCCCTTTTTTGAAACAAAAGGTAGTAAAAATGTTATAACAAGATGTTTTTACCCAGTTAGACAAATAATTTGGCTGGAATACATAAAAAGAAACTTGCCTGGACTTGCTTCTGGTGCCTCATAAGAACTACAATCTAGGGACCTCATGTTTGGTTTCCTTCCCAGGGGTTACTGTCTGGAAGAGTTTTTTTCTCACACTAGAGCACCCGCTGTCCCCAAAAGGAGGGGCAGGGGGTGTCTCTGGCCATAGGGCAGCATTGGAGATGCAGTGCTGCCAGGAAGCCCAGCACAGTAAAAAAGAATTGGGTTATTAACCAGCAGAACAGCCCTTCCTCCCAGCACAGCAGCAAGACAGAACCTGAATTTCAATGACAGTAGGAAAATAATTAATAACTTTAATTGTGGTTCTTTTAAAAAAATCTAATCTAATTTTAAAAAATCTAATCTAATGCACCACCTCTGCCCCCAGCTTATCATCAAAACTACCTTGGATATGTTATTCTTATGTCATACTTAGAAGAAACTGTTGAAGGAAACTCTTCCATTTGCAAACTTTATCTAAATCCCCTGGTTTGGGTAGCAAAAGGAACTCCTGCACCACAGGAAACTCCTCTTGGAAATTACAAGTATGAACTTATCTACCAACATGCCTTTTTAGCTACTTGCTCAGGAGAAACACCAAGAGACTGTTGACCAAACCAGCATCTTAAAAACAAAAATAAACAGAGTAAAGTGTTCAACTGTGCCTCTGTGGTAAAGAAGCCTCTATCCCACCCCTCCACAATTAAACTCTCACTGTTCACTCTTTGATGAAAACTAGAAGCTGAAAATTTAGTCTTCTGGGTGGACCAGGCACATAATTTATGCACTGTTGAAACTGTACAGGTTAAGTAGGATGCAAGTGATGCACAGACCCTGCCTGATCTTCTGCCCAAGGCTGAGTTTCACCATTTAGTATCATTTCTGCAGAGCTCAACCATGTCTTGCAAGGAACTGAGTGCTCTGAGCATTCATTGACTTAGTTCTTTGCAGTAACAGTTTGCTCTTCTTTTATCTACTCTGCTTTGACCCTCTAGTTTATTTTTCTTCCTCTGTCTGCATGAGAGCTAAGCCCTTGAGCTGTTCCTTTCATCCTATCTTACATCTCTGGATAAAAGAGGACTCTTCATGTTTTGTGTACCAAGCAGACTGTGGGAAAATGGATGTTACTGTGTGATGAGGCTAACGCTTCACCTTCACTTTGGAAGTGACAAGAAAGTCAACATCGTACTCATGACAAACAGTGCAGAAGGTACCATGGCTTTCTGCTGGCATTATCCATCACCACAGTGAATGCAGATGGTTGGCAACCCAGGAGAATGAAACAAAAGAGCTTTAGAAATTAGCTCTTGAAGGTTTTTCTATGAAAAGAAAGCCTTGTTCCTATTCCTTGATAATTAAGGATGATTCAGAGGGTGTCATAAATAAAAACCTGCTCGTTTTCTCACACGGAAAGTTCAGACTCTTCTCTAGGAGACACTGTGTCTGGAGAAGTGATAGAAATGTGACTTTACAAGAGGCAAAAACCTGAAAATGAGGAATTCAGAGGCAATGGTATTTTTTACGTGAACCATTTTAAGTTTAGAGTTTTGATTGTAGCCTATGTATATTCCCAGTGGCTGATGTGCCTGGGAGAAGATAGGGCTGTATCAGCCATTTGCACTCCTGACACTTTCACTAACTGGTTAATCCTCTCAGAAGGCATTTGCCAGGTTCTCCCCATTTCTAAGACTCCTCTTGGCAAGACTAGATGAAAACCTAATTCCTGAAGTTTATAAGATGCAAAACAGACAATGCCACCTCACCTCTGAATAAACCACTAACCTTTCCAACCCCTGAAAAAAACTCTTAGGAACACTGATGGGAGCCTTTCAGGGACTGTAATGCACAATGCTCAAACAAACAAACAAACAAAAAAGCAGAATTTATTGGGGAGGGTGTTTTATGAGTCCCTTTTAATTATGGAAACAGGAATGCCATCGGTGAATACGCTTTCATCCAGCAAAGTGCTGTTGTTCCCACTCCCAGTGCAAGTGTGAATTTTGGCCCTATATGTGAGAGTTACACATACTGTGGGGAACTGCCTTGGCTCCTTTATCATGTTTCTGGACATTTAAGTTTTTGTGAGTAATTCATGTCAGCCTTCTGCTCTTTTTGAGCCAGCCTATGGCCTGAACTGCACAACTCTGCTGAAGGAGAAGTAAGATGCTCCTGCCAAGCAGCTATGCAGCTTTGCTGGATGATGCTCTCTGCTCCTGCCCTCCTGCGTCCTCCACTGGATGCAGATGGGCAGGAATTTGCCTTGATCTCAGATTACCTTTGGGAGAAGAAAAGATGAACACTAGTAAAAGTCATAAGAAAGTGCCAAGTGAATTGAATAATCAGGACACTGGTATGTACTTCACAGTGAAGAGCAATGGGATAGGACTAAGAAAAGAAAAATATAGGCTAAGTGCCAGGAAAAAAAGACTCAGATGTTAAATTACAGTGCTGTCCCACTTCTTGTTCAATTTAAAGTCCCCTAGAGACTTTTTGGAGGAAAATATGAAAAACATAAAGGGAGAAATGATATTGCACTGGCACAGCAAGACCTATTAATGAGTCTGAACAATGTCCTGCTATTTTAAAAGTGCTTTGTGCAGGTCACTCTTAGATAAAAGATATGATACTGATGTCTAATGTCAACTCAGCAGTTCCCAAAACACACTGTTCAACGTATCTCACAGCTGATCAGGGTAGCTCTCTCACACGGTAAAGTAGGGCTGCTCTAAGGAGTTGTCTGTTGTCTTCTTGACAAGCAAGTGGTGCAGTGATGCCCTCTACCTTCCCAGATTAATTTTTAAAGAACCAAACGCAGCGAAAGAACAGGACCCCCAGAAACATGAAAATTTTGATCTCCTCCAAAACTTCAGTACAGCCCTGGAATAGCCTGAGTCACTACTGTAGCAAGTGCCCTGCAAACAGTGTTACCGAGAGAGAAGGAAAGATCCCAGTCAAAGACTGAGTCCATGACAGGGACCAGAAAAAAACAAGGGCAAAGCCTACAATGAAACAGTTGCTCTTTAATTATCAGGGCTACACAGTTCATGGCTGGAGAAGCAGAGATTTGTGACAGGCGATCTGCCTGGGGAATCTTCATGGACTGGTCTGCAGAAGAGGGAAGGAATCACTCCTGACAAGGAGAAGGGGCACATGAATGCATGTTCAGAGGTGGTACAGAAAAGCAGAGTGCACCTATCTATTTTTCTATTTTGTACCTATTCTCTGTTTTACTACAAACCACAACTACAGCTGACAGTTTCAGCTGTGTGAACAAAACAAACCTAGAATATGTATTTGCCTGTTCCCATAGCTTTAACTGAAGAAATGTGATGTACATATTAAGCCAGTCATCAGAGGACAGGAAATTTGTGCCAAGGCACTCAGTAAAAGCAAAAGAGAGAAGAAAACATGGACAGAGAAAAGGATCTGGGAAAGCTCAAAATGCCAGCAATTACTAGAGCTGTGTGAGTGTGTCAGCAGGCCAGCTGGCCTGGGAGGAGTGGGACTCTTGCCAAAGGGTTATCAGTGACACACTTTGGTCAAAATGATTGCTTAAACATTACTTCTGCACCTATCACATCTCTGCACATTTAATTTGTTACCAAATTGCTTTTTCTTTCTGATCTTTATGTTTTGAGACGAGCTTTAGATATGTGCTTATAAAGTCAACCAGTAAGGTACATGAACACATCATCAAAGCAAATGTAATGTGATTTGTTCTCATTTTTGGTCTTCTTTGTCTAACACAGTGAATCAATGTTTACTTACAAGCATGCTTTCACTCTAAATGACCCATGCAAGCTCACTGAGGTTGAATGAGGCCAGGGTTTGGAAAAAAAAAAAAAAAAAAAGAATTCAGTCATGCACTAAGCATTGATAACAATAGCACAGACCTTACAATGCAATGCTTTTGGTACAAAACAACTTGCAGCTGGAAAAGCCATGATGGTCATATTCCTCTAAGTCTCCCAAAACCTTCCTTTACAGATTATCTCTGACACCTTTAATGCATCTACTCTTGTCAGGTCAATCACTGCAGTGACTTATTAACACTTACCTCAACACCAACATGTGGCAATATTGATGACTTGTTGGTGTGTTGGGGTAGGTAGGATTCAATAAGGAGCAGCAGATGTGAAGAGACATTTTTTCTCTGTGAAACTGGAGGTTCAGAATATGCAAGTTCTCATGGTGATTTATATCAAAACATCACCCTGCAATCCCAGAGTGTCCTCACAGTTAGAAAACTGATAGTCCCAGTAAGTCTGGCTGCTCACTCCTGAAATGCTGAGTTGCTTACTCTGTGATACTCATGCTTATCAGTACACATGAGAAGATGCAAATCATGCATCTGAAGAAGCACAAATCACGCCTGGCAAATTTGGTGGCTTTCTGTGATAGCAGTGGTGGATGAGGGAAGAGTGAATAATGCCACCTACCTGAACTTTTGCAAAGCATTTGACACTGTCCCACACAACATCCTTGTCTCTAAACTGGAGAGACCCAGAGATAGATAGACCTATCTGTGGATAAAGAATTGGCTGGGTGGTCAAACTCAAAGAGTTGTAGTCAATGGCTCCACGTCAAAGTGGAGATCAGTGACAAGTGGTGTTCCTTAGGGGTTGGCACTGAGACCAGCACTGTGTAACATCTTTGTCAGTGTCAAGCTGCGTACTGTGGTCAACGTGCTGGAGGGAAGGGATGCCATTCAGAGGGAAGTGGGCAGGCTTGAGAGCTGCACCTGTGTGAACCTCATGAGGTTCAGCAAGGCCAAGTGCAAGGTCCTGCACCTGGACCAGGGCAATTCTAAGTATAAATACAGGCTGAGCAGAGGATGGAGTAAGAGTGGTCCCAGGGAGAGGGACTTGGAATTGTTGGACACAATCCATCAATGTGCACTTGCAGCCCAGAAGGGAACCGCATCCTGGGCTGCAGCCCAAAAGAGGTGTGACCAGTCAGCCCCTCTACTCTGCTCCTGTGGGACCACACCTGGGAGTACTGCATCCAGCTCTGGGGCCCCCAGCAAAGAAAGAAGAAGAACTGCTGGAGTCGGTCCAGGGGAGGGTCACAAAGATGATCAGGGGGCTGCAGCACCTCTTCTATGAAGACAGAGAGTTGGGGTTGCTCAGCCTGAAGAAGAGAAGGCTCCAGGGAGACCTTATTGTGGGCTTCCAATACTTAAAGGAGGCTACAGGAGAGCTGGAGAGGGACATTTTAGAAGGGCATGTAGTGATAGGACAAGGGAGAATGGCTTTAAACTGAAAGAGAGTAGGTTTAGATTAGATATTAGGAAGACATTTTTTACTGTGGGGGTGGTGAGGCACTGGAAGAGGCTGCCCAGAGAAGTTCTAGATGCTGCATCTGTGGAATTGTTCAAGGCCAAGCTTTGAGCAACCTGGTCTAGTGGAAGGTTCTCCTGCTTGTGGCAGGAGGGTTGGAAACAGGTGATCTTCAAAATCCTATTCCAATACAAACCATTCTATGATTCTAAGATAATGCAGAGCTGGTTGAGAGGTCATAGAGGTAAAATTTCAGGGGAAAAAAAATAAAAAGACCAAAGTGTCAGACTGAGCAGTTCAAATGGCAACAGACTTCCTGTCATAAATGGAGAAATATAAATACACCCCTATATACTAAAAAACTTTCAATACCTATGAATGTTAGGTTGGAACTAATCAGTGGTTTTTTCTGCTTGGGCACACAGAGGCATGAGGGGGAATAATGCCATCTCTTATGTACTTTCAGGAATGGTGGCCAGGTTAACACCCTTTTCTCTATTCTTTGTGTGGTGTGTGCATGGTCACACTGGTAGTGCTGACCAATCTGATGGAACATGCAATAGGTAATCCCTGGCCAAGGCCAAGACAGCTCAAGGAAAAGCCCTTCCTGAGGGCTACTCATTAAGGTGCCTCTGGGGAGCAAACCCAAGGGTGTTTGGAAGCTCTGCACAGGTTTGGGCAGAAGGAATCCTCTCCTCTTCTCTTTTCCTCAGACTGTGTCAGCTCAGTACCAGAGCTTCATTGGGATTGTGTGATAAATGAGAGCATAGCAGACAACACTATCTTTCATAAAGAGCCAGTGAATCTGGCTCAATTGAAGTCTTGTAAGTCTTCAAGTTTAAAGCCAGATGAATGTCCAAAAGCCAAAAACCTAAGTTGCTCTCACCTCAGGTGACCTGTGGTTAATTAGCAATCTGCATGACTGGTTTAACTAAATGTTACATATGTTTGTAAAGGAGAGTGGTGGAAGATTATAATGAATTATATTTTGCAATACATATGGACAGCATTAAATATAAATTGATTTTAAAAGACAAGTGCAGACAGTATTCAGAGGATTTTTATTGGTGATATTATTTTTCTCTTGACTACACTTGCCTGTCTGACAGCATTTCAACAGAGCAGTTCACAGATGTTTTTTGAGTAACTTTACCATAGCCCACTTATGCCAAGATGCAAGCCATTCTTGGTGGGCAGACTCTGGCCTTTAACTGTTTGCCTATTGTTTCTCCACATACTTATCTGCAAAATTATCCATCCTAATTACTTCTTCTTGGGTCTCTCAGATACAGAATTAGCCCCAGAGAGAACACATAAACTGAACATAAATCTTTATGCTTGCTCAGAGCAAAAAAAAAAAAAAAAAAAAGGCACATCCAACATCATGACACAAATATCCTTAACTCATTCACTGACTTCTGGCAGCCTCTATCCTGTCACCCACATGTATAATTAAGGCTTGAATCACCACTGAGGGAAGCTAATGGCATCATTCCCAGGGACCACAATGGCTTTCAAATCCAGCCATTCTATGGATCTATCTAATTCTGATGCAGTTCTCATCCTGCTCCATATAACCAAACCTCATTACAAGCTCATGATGTTAATTTTCTTTTTTTTTTTTAATGGCAATGGCAACTATTGTTCATCAGCTGCTGCTTTTAAACACTTTTTAAAACTTTGTTCTCCTTTAGCGTGTTCCTCAGTGTTATTCAGATATGTGGAACCACAGAACGATATAGCCACAGAGCTACTTTCCCTTTGTGAATCTCTTCCTTGTGTTTTTTTATTAAGTTGGGCACTGTTCATAGCACAGTCCAGTTATAAATCAAAAGTCAAAGGCTGGCTGTATTTTTTTCCCCTATTCAAGCATATGTGTGTATATATATAAATATATATACACACATAAATATATATGTGTGAGTAAAAATAAATAGTACTTGTCAGTACTATTTATTTACTACTTCAGCTGCTCCTGACAAGATAGAGGTAACTAGTATTTTGAACTGACCATGTTAAACCTCAGAATGCTACAAAATGGCATAAAGTTGCATGCAGCTCATGTCTTAATGATCTTCAAAGTCCTGCTCTGAAGAATTTATCTTTTCAAATCTTTAACTGCATCTGGTATGTCTATCTGAGCTTGTTCAGCTCACTACATGTGCAGGGAGCACACCCTTCCAGGAAACACCCAGTAACCTGAATTTGCTTGAAAGCCTTTTAAAACTACCTAGCAATTTCAAGTTCTCTTTCCTCCCTTGGTGTCCTCACCCTCCCAGCACTGTTCCAACACATGCATGAAAAGCAGAAAAAGGAAAATCATAAAAGCTCACCCCTACATTTCATCTGAATAAAATCCAGCTGGTGAATTGACTGCAGTAAAGGTTCGCTATCCAGAGTCAAGTCAAACTCAGCAGACACTTTTGGCTCCAAGGCTCCTTTGACCCACTGTTCCTGAGATACCTGAACACGCTTGATTAAAGCATCTGAAATCTGAAAGAGAGTATCAGGTTTATAATGAAATGGCAGATGCACACGTTAAAAGTGACAGAATGCCTGTGAGACAGAATACAAAGTAAACAGGAATAAGACAGCACAACAGATAAGATGGGATCTGGTCGTTTTGGAGCAAGGTCCATTTATGTTGCATCCTTTCATCTTATCTTTTCAAAACAAATCTCAGGGTAGAGAAGTAAAAACTGCATTTATAAAGCCTGGAAAGATTATGTTGTGTGTCATGCTTTTGAATTCCACATATACTTCTGTACTCAGTTCTCTGATTTGCACACTCTACTTGTGATCTCCTGTTTAAAAAGAAGTTGCACAAAGAGAGGATTAAATGTTAGAGTTTCTCCATTCAGCAGAGATGATTCAGTGGATGAAACCTAAAGGAATGAAAAAAAAAATCAAATTATAAGGAAGGTATACATTACTCACAGGGAGGATTCCGAATTGTCAGATAGATTTTTGAAGAATATGATGGATTTTCTGCCACTACATCAAAACTGAATTTCATTTTTAAAGCTTTGCTCTAGCTCAGCCCACAGACAATTAGTCCAAAAGTCAGATTGCAACAGATTCTTCTGGAAGTGAAATCCTGGCTCTGTGGAAATCAATGAACTCAAATATCCTTGAATTCAGTGAAACTGCCATTGGGATATCTGGAGTCCCCAGCAGTGAGCTTCCTGTAAGTTACAGGGAGTAGAATTTTCTTCTGGGTATGACAGAGAGAGTTTTTCTTTATTTCAGGAATTCTGATACTTTTCCTCATAACTGTTACTAGAAGATACTCCCATCTGAGCCCCTGTATCAATAAGTCCTTATCAGCCTGTGCAGTAAGTGAAGGAGCATCCCATAGCCTTCCTACAGCCTTGGAGTCAGTGGGATGCTGAATTCCTTGGTTGTATCTCAGTGTCCCGGCTGCAGGAGTAATTGTTCAAAGTAATGCAGTGCCTCAGTGCTTGCTGGCTGTCTTGAAAGCATCATTAGAAAAACCAGGAAAAGTTAAAAACAAAAGTATCTATTTTATAGAAGGGAACTGCAAAGAATGAAGCCACAGAGGTTATAGAAAAAGTAAGCAGAACTGAAAATGAAGCAGGTAACTAGCTAGCATGTAGGTAAGATCGAAAGGTTTCATTTGTCCTGTAGTATCCAACTAACAGCCTGTTAAATCTGTGTAATCTTGAGATTAATATACACCACACATTCCTCTCTCTTGCTTGAGACCAGACATGACAGTAACAATCAATCTGGAGTGCTAATAGGTTTAAGTTGGCTAAGTCTCATCCTGTTTTTTAGGGATGCTCTGACAGCCCCCTGACACTCCTGCATTCATGTGTGCAGTGTGCCCTGTTCACCTGACAGTCATGCACAGGTCGTTTTGTTTGCCTTTCTTTGTAGACAACTAATAAGGCAACAATACTAATAGGGCAAAATAAAATAATTAATAAAAATAATGGAATCAATTAGGCAAAATAATTTATGGGATAATAAAACTAATCTGTTTTGTCTCATCAACGGATGCTTTCACTGTTTGTACCTAAGAAACCGTGTCCTGCAACTTAAGGCAATTTTTGGCTAGGCCATATTTTGCAAAGGTGCACCTGATCCTCCAGCTACAAGGAAGGTCTTGCAGCCCTGTGAGGTGCAACAACCCCAGTAAAGCACGGCTACTTGCAGGCCCTTCAGGCTGAGCTTCCTCAAAGGGGAGATGTTGGAAGGACTCTTTCACATGAGAAAGCAAACAGGAGAAGCATGAGGGCAGAAGTACTACCCTGCTGACTCACAGACCTCTCCAGATCGATCAGAGAGCTCTGTGAGGCCCTGTGTTGGCTTTCTCAGATTAGAATAAAACAATACTCTGCAGAAAGTTATCATTAACTGCATAGCATTTTTATTTCAGCCCAGAAGGAGGGGCTGGCAAGAGGAAAGACATCAGCAGTCAGGGAAGTGGTGTGACCACTAACCCTCCACCATGGTCAGAGTGCAGCTGTTAAAGCCATCTCTTGGCTGGGACATTCATGCAGTCACAAAGCTCTCTGAACTTTTAGACAGTACTTACAGGAGTTAAGGTGAACCTGCCTTGGAAGTGGAAGAGGATAATTAGCAAAGCCACACATGTTTAGATTTAGCTTTAATGTGTTTTCCATATTTTTATTTTTTTCCCCAGGACATTGGAAAGAAAAATACCTGTAAAAACCCAGAGGGATCATTTTCTTTGATAACTTCGAGACAGTACTCCATAAGCCCTGTTGACTGGCGTAGCTTCAGTGTACAGTGATTTATCTGGTCCCAAACAACCTGGAAAACAAACATCAGTACAGTTCTGATGACTGCCTTAGCTTGCAGTGAATTGTATAGAATTATTTCAGAAGAGACAAGGAATGGAAGAGTGTGTTAAAGCTATGCTTAATTTAGCTGCCATATGGCCATTGCCTTATCTCCATCAGCTTCACTCACTTGCTCTGTATTGTAAATACCGATAATTAGCTTGGCAAAATGTTGTGCACAGGGAATCTCAATTTTCAGAGCAGATTAATTGCTCAAAGATCAGCTATGCTCAGGGCAGAAAGAGCACAGAACGCATTTCTGCATCTGCAGTGTTCACATTTCCAATCACACTTCCACTAAAATCTGGGCTTTTAAAAAATCCTTCACTTAAAAGGCAATCTGCAGGAGTGGTTTCTTGCAGATTATACTCTATCATTCTCTTCACAATTCACCATTGATCCTACTCTGCTTAAGAATGCATTGCTGGAATTAAGAAACAAAAAAGCTGCATCTCATTTTTCCAGATTTTGGACTTGATTCTGCTGCCACATGGCTGTAGACTAGGCCTAATAGCACTGTGCTCTGTAGGACAATGTGGGACAGCAATAAACTGCAGGATTTGCTGTGCTGTCAGCAGTAAGTGTTGGTTCTTGTTAAGCAACTTAAATGCTGATCTCAGGTAGATTTTATTAATTACAATGTTAGATATGTAACTTCAATTTTTCCCTCTGCCTTAGATACTTTTAATGTGACTGGAACTGTAGTACCTCAAAATCACATACACAGTTCAACATTTCAAGAAATGTGTTCATTTAAATATTTCTCGACTGCCACTTTGTTCAACCGTTTTGGATTTCTTTGTCCCACCTCCCTTTACTGTATTTCTTTAATATCTATTGAGTGGCTCATGGATTTCTGGAGGTGGTTTGCCTGAATTTAAAGATTTGAAGAGACTTCAGAATCTCAAGAGCTTACTTGGGCAGAAAGTCCCAGAATCCAAACCACACAGAAGTTTCACTGATAAGCACCTCTCAAAAGATAGCCCAAAACCATCAGATAAAGAAATACCAATGGCTTGATTCAACAAACTGCTGAAGTACATGCCTTGCTTTAAGAGCATAAGCACAGTTCCACTGAACTGCTGTACTGGAACCTGCTAAAAGACTTCAGGATTGGGTCACTAGGAAATTTTATGCTGTAAAGGGTTCAGGACTTGACAAAAGGCACCAGGTATCAGCAGCTCTGCTGAGCTGATGAGAATGCTCACCTTCAGCTTGTGCTCACGTTCTTTGGTCACCTTTGTGAGCAGTTTTGCCTTTTGTCGTGTTAACGCATCAACCAAGGCATCACACTGAGCAACAAGACAGGCTTCGTAATCCAACCCATTCTCCTAGAAGAAGGCAAGAGTCATGCTCATCAAAGAAAGCGTATTTTACAGCTTAAGCTATTGCTCATTCTTACCTGTTTTTTTATTCAGAAAATATTTCAAGACCCTCAGCATTTTTGTTGCCTTTCTGATTTCATTATAGCTGTACCACTAATAGCTGCATGCTATAAAATGAAACAGTAAGATACTATGCCACAAATGGGCTTACTTAAGACCTTGATTTATTGGCACTTTCTGGACAACAGATGTAGTACAACATAATGTAAAAGATAAATGTAACATACACAGTGCATACATACACATAAAAGGATTCTGTTCCATTCTGTTTTAATTATCCCACTGTAGCAACTTTGAAATCACTGGCTCTATACCACAGCAATTAGACCAGAATTATGGACCAGAATCTGGCTTATTACAACTAATGAGATACAAAGCCTGCGTTTTGTGTGTTGCTTGAAGTAGTTTTTTTAAAAATAGCTAGCACTAGGCAGTGAAGCCCTGTATTTGATTAGCTTAAAAAAAAAAAAAAGAAAAGAAAAGAAAAAGAAGGCAAGTGTTTATTCACATTGTGGTAAAATTCCTTGCTAGACAGAGGCCAGCATGTGAGGCACACAACACCGAGTTCTTAG
The DNA here is from genome assembly GCA_035047865.1 of Dendrocincla tyrannina. Classification (NCBI taxonomy): domain Eukaryota; kingdom Metazoa; phylum Chordata; class Aves; order Passeriformes; family Dendrocolaptidae; genus Dendrocincla; species Dendrocincla tyrannina. Next base: position 41,754,455 of record JAWWMP010000116.1, read on the forward strand.
TAGGATCTGGGTAAAACTTAGAGTTACATGAATCTCTTGAAAAGAGGGCTCTCCCTCATGTCCTCTGCTCATGAGACTAGAAGGAGGAAGCTTTCAAGCTCCTCTTCCAAGGAGATGTTTAGCTGTACTATTAGCTTCCCTCACTGTCCTAGTTCAGCAGGTGGGACCGGTTATCACTGTGTGGGGGTGATCAAAGGTATGTATTCTACCCCCTCTGTTCATTTCCCGAGAACAAAGGACCATTTGCAGCAGCTGCCCAGGGGGTCACACCCAGCCTGAGGGGGTGTGGCTGCTAATGGGCCATCAACAGTTCAACAATACCCCATGACTCACAGAGTTAA